>SKCR01000169.1:0-723089 GCA_019454045.1 Zanthoxylum bungeanum
TCGTAGCTAAGTTAGTTATCTAGGGTTGTGATGAATTTCAATTAAACTGGCTTATAAGGGTTAGATTATAGTTTGGGTAAATTAAAGATTTATTTATTGAGTCTTAATCTTAAAGCTCTTTAATTAACTGGCCATTAATTAAATTGATTAGGTAAACTTAAAATGAACTAGACATAGGGATTTTAAGTTTAAGACCTTAGACTCAATAGCCCACGATCTTCCTTGAGGATAGATAACCCTTTAATAGATTTCCTTACAGGATAGGAATATACCTGTAGGGCGGGGGTAGCCATAATTGGAACTTAGACTTAATGAATCCAGGTAATGTGGTTGACATAGGAATATGGTTCAATTGGGTTATACTGGTATTTGTAATTGACCATCGGAAGAGGCCTTTACATAAGTTAGTGTTCCAGGTTAATAAATTGATATTTTACCCAACTATAAGATAACTACTTCATCTTTTAAATAATATTGAAATAAATCACAACCCTGGATAGTTTTTAATATTGAATTTCCTTAAAATCTACTTTTAAGCAATTTTAATTATTTGTCTTTAAATTAGAATCGTCGCCATTTCAAATCAATCAAACAACTTGTTAGATACTGGTAATCATTTGGCCCAATAAATTGATAACAAAAAGTTTTAAGTCCTCGTGGGATCGATACTTTTTATACTACTTGAACGATACGTACGCTTGCGTTATACGTGTGTGTTTACGCCGGTCAGTCACCAAGGCGATAAAGCCTAAGAGGCAAGGTATTTAAGAGAGTTCGCTCCACCCTCCCTCTGGGGAATCTTCAATAAGGAATCCATTTGATAGTCATTCATGTATCATCACTCGTTGGCACGTACCTTAGCGTATAAAAAAGGGTGCGCTCATTTGGTCGTCCGAACCCTTGAGTGGGGAAACCTAGTTGTGGGCAATCATTCGCCAACAGGAGCCTTTGTCTACACTCCTATGAACCCGCATATGAACCATAGTCATATATCCCATAGAAGTTGCCCCTTTATGCTTTTGATAAACACATGCATATTATATCTCATGCATCGCACACATTTCATGCATCTCATGCATACACGCATCATGCTAACCCCTTGTCTTAAAAGGCATCATAGATATCCGTTGGGTTAGAGAAGAAAGCAAGATTTGTCAAAAAGAGTTTAGCAAACATGGATATCGGGGAAAAGAAACCGAGGAAAAGAAAATTTTACTGCAAGAATAGAATGACGATTGGGGGGGCCTCAAAAAACAAAAGAAAAAAAAAAAGAAAAAAAGAGAGAAAAAAAAGGGAAAAAAAAGAAAAAAAAGAAAAAAAAGAAGAAAAAAAAAGAAAAAAAAATGTTTTGTTTTTAGTTCTTGATAGTTAGACATAAGTCTGATGATGAAATTGTTTGGTTTAGGGTGAAACCTTAGAAACGATAAACTCTTGATGTGCTTTTATCTGATACTTTGAGTGATTGATCTATGTTAGACTCATAAGCACTTGATTATGGTTCCTAGTAGTGAAAACCTGAGTAGTTGGCAAAGTGACTAGTTGAAGAAATTGTAGGTCGGTGAATGACCGTTCGCCTAAATGTCTATCCTGATTTGCTTGTGTTATGATGTGTGGTATGTTGAAAATAAAAGAAAAGTCTCTAAGGAAAGAATTAAACCACCTATAACCGATAAGCGTGAAGCTACCCATGGGCGAGTTATTAGGACCACCATGAGGAGAAATGCTACCTTAAAGGGTAGATGTGTTGAAGAAAAAAAGAGAAAGAAAAAAAAAAAGAAAAGAAAAGAAAAAAAAGAAGTTCAAAATGAAAAGAAAAAAGAAATAGACAAAAGAGAAAGAAAACCATACCATATTGAGCACATAAAAGCAACTGCATGCATAATTGAGACATCTAGGTTGGTTTGACCCATCGACCATAATTTTTGAAACAAAATCATTGAGTTGGCCTACTGGGGATGAATCTGCAAATGAACCTTTGCACACACACTTTGAGTCTGACTTAGATCATTTATTCAAAGAGTTGGATTTGAGTTGCGTTGAATGTTTTGAAGGTTCTCTTGTTTCAATACTGGACATTCTTTGAGGGCAACAATATGTATAACTATTGGGACCATTTTGTAAGAGGCAATATAGTATGTCGATATGGAACGTCACATCACATGATCTACTTTGGCCGAGTGCAAGCAACGAAGAGCAGAAAGCTAAACCAAGTCTGGGGGCGACTAGTCTACTACCCCGTGAATAAAGGACACAACAAGATCTTGAGCTATGAGATCAAAGAAAATTGAGCAATCACCAGAAAAGAACTGGCAGAAGGAAACTATAAACAGGCCCAGAGGGCGACTAAAATTTTTTGTAGGCGAGAGGCACCAAGGAGCACAAAGAAGGCCTAACCCATCAGAATAGGAAATACATTCATGCATACATGCATACGTGCATACACGTCACATACACGTATTTTTTGTTTTGTTTTTGTTCGCAGGTTTTGAAGAAAATGAAAATGCGGCAAAGACAAGCAGTTTCGGGCATGAATCCCAGGGTCGAGGCCCACACTATCAGCAGTTTCGGGAATGAATCCCAGGGTCGAGGCCCACATGATCAGCAGTTTTGGGAATGAATCCCAGGGTCGAGGTCCACATCATCAGCAGTATTGGGAATGAATCCCATGGTCGAGGCCCACGTTGTCAGCGGTTTCGGGAATGAATCCCAGGGTCAAGGCCCACGTTTTCAGCAGTTTCGGGAATGAATCCCAGGGTCAAGGCCCACGTTTTCAGAAGTTTCGGGAATGGATCCTAGGGTCGAGGCCCACACTATCAGCAGTTGGGAATGGATCCCAAGGTTGAGGCCCACAGTATCAGCAGTTTCGGGAATAGATCCTAGGGTTGAGGCCCACACTATTAGCAGTTTTGGGGAATGAATCCCAGGGTCGAGTCTCATATTACCAGCAGTTTCGGGAATGAATCCCAGGGTCGAGGCCCACATTATCAGCAATTTTGGGAATGAATCACATGGTCGAGGCCCACATGATCAACAGTTCGTGAATGGATCCCAGGGTCGAGGCCCACAGTATTAGCAGTATCAGAAATGAATCTCTGGGTCGAGGCCCACATTATCAACAATTTCGGGAATGAATCCCAGGGTCGAGGCCCACATTGACAGCGGTTTCGGGAATGAATCCCAGGGTCGAGGCCCACATTGTCAGCAGTTTCGGGAATGAATCCTAGGGTCGAGGCCCACATTGTCAGCAGTATCGGGAATGAATCCCTGGGTCGAGGCCCACATTATCAGTAATTTCGGGAATGAATCCCAGGGTCGAGGCCAATGTTGACAGCGATTTCGGGAATGAATCCCAGGGTCGAGGCCCACGTTGTCAGCAGTTTCGGGATTAAAGCCCAGGGAACAAAGCCCACATTCAGTACAGATCGGGAATAAAGCCCACAGTCAACACAGTTCGGGAATAAAGCCCAGGGAACAAAGCCCACATTCATTACAGCTCGAGAACAAAGCCCATAGTCAACACAATTTGGGAACAAAGCTCACTCTCTACACAGCTCGGGAACAAAGCCCACAGTCAGCTCAAATCGGGAAAAAAAACCCACATGTGGTTCTGGAACAAAGCCTAGGGGTCAAAAGCACCTCGCCATCACATTCAGCAAAGTTTGGGAACAAAGCCCATGGAACAAAGCCCACTCTCTACACAGTTCGGGAAAAAAGCCCACAGTCAGTTCAATTCGAGAACAAAGCCCACAGGTGGTTCAGGAACAAAGCCTAGAGGTCAAAAACACCTCGCCATCACATTCAATAAAGTTCGGGAACAAAGCCCACACTCTACACAGTTCGGGAACAAAGCCCAAGGAATGAAGCCCACATTCAGTACAGCTCGGGAAAAAAGCCCACAATTGGCATAGCTTGGGAGCAAAGCCCACTCTCTACACAGTTCGGGAACAAAGCCCACCCATAATTCAACTCGAGAACAAGACCCGTAATTCAACTCGGGAACAAGACCCACAATCGGGAACAAGACCCACAATCGAGAACAAGACCCACAATTCAATTTGGGAACAAGACCCACAATCGAGAACAAGACCCACAATTCAATTTGGGAACAAGACCCACAATCGGAACAAGACCCGCAATTCAATTTGGGAACAAGACCCACAATCGGGAACAAGACCCGCAATTTAATTTGGGAACAAGACCCAGAATCGGGAACAAGACCCGCAATTCAATTTGGGAACAAGATCCATAATTGGGAACAAAACCCACATCGGGAACAAGACCCACAACTCAATTAGGGAACAAGACCCTCAGCTCACTTCGGGAACAAAATCCACTCGGTGGTTCGGGAACAATACCCAGAGTTCACAGCACCTCGCCATCAATCTCAACTCAATTCAGGGAATAAGACCCTCATCTCAATTCAGGAACAAGTCCCCCATCACAATTCGGGAACAAGACCCTCATCTCATCAGTAACGGTTCGTGAATGAATCACCTCACATCAGCTCAATTCGGTAATGAATCCTAGAGATCCCAGCATCTTACAAGGATGAACCTTAGGGGTCGCAGCACCCCACCACCAGATCAACTCAGTTCGAAAAATCTCGCAAATCAGGCAAGTCAGGCAGCAGCTGGCGAGCCAAGTAAGTAAGAATACATTGCATAACTTTGATAGGATTATCATTTTCATACACTGCATAAGTCCCATCAAAGTGGGGACGACTGTAGGCATTGCATTTTTGCATATAAGTACCCTTTGACTTACGGAAGTCACGGGAAATGAACGTCTGAAGGGAAAGATCAATACCTTGTTGGATTTAATTCATTTTCTTAGCTTCGGGTTCGCTCGTTGGATCTCTGTTTTAAAATTTATCCTCGGCCCAAAACCCCGCAACCTACACCAAGCCACACACCTAAACCCACACACCATCGACCACACACCCAAGCCCACCAACTAGCCATCCTACACGCCCATAAGCCTCCAAGCCCATTAAATCACATAAAAAAATATTCAAACACATTAAACACATGTTAAAATCCCATAAATCACATTCCTAATTAAATTAAATTAAATCACATGCCTAAACTAAATAAAATCAAATCAAATCCCACAAATTACCTTCCTAAAGTGAATAGATTTTTTCCTAATGACACACTAATTAGAGATACCCCCCATAATTGCATGATAATTTCCCTACCCATACAAGGACAACATCAACCCTCTCATATAAAAAGACACCCAAATCAAACTCTTAGACCCCAAGCACATTCACGACAATCCACAAAAGAGATCCCTGAACAAAACGACTCTCACTTCCCTCTCTCACAAACTCGGTAAAAACCAGAACCAAAAAAAACCTAGACTCCTCTCGGCAAACAACAAGCACAAGCTCTCAAGTGGCCCACGCCGCTTCACCCATTGTGATGCACTAAATGCCCTAACTGACAAGAGACCAAAGAATAGCCCCCACGTCCACGTCCCTCACACACAGGCCATAAGCCACGTACACACACGACAATCACTGCTCTCCACTCAAACCAACCGAGCAATAAGCCACCAACAGCCCCAAATTACCGTGAGTCAACAACCTGAACAACCCCCTCATAAACCGCATAGAACAGCCCCAAAAAACTGCACCATAAACCGCAAACTAGTCCCTACAAACTACACTCAAAATCGCAAGCCAGACCACCGAAAATAGCGGTAAAAACAGTAAAAGTAGCATATCAAAATAGAGAAAACAGCAGCCCGAAATAGTGAAACAGCGAAGGAAAAAGTTGAACCGGTGAACTGGAGGAGTTGCGGAGCATTAACCCTTCCGACAACCGTGTAACACACTTCCAAGAGGCGACTTAAAAGGTAAGACCTGAGGGCACCCTTTTATTTATTCCCGTTCATTTTTATTAGTATTTCTTCACATGCGTATTGTTGATTCATGTATGTTGTGGCCATTGGATGAATGATTTTGTACATTTGTATTGTCACTATTGTTGGGTGAATGATTGAGTGTTGCCTCTCGTGGTATATCGGATGGAAATCCAGACGTAAATTCCGTAGCCAAATCCGAATAGACGGTAGTGTGGTCTGTACTTGGGATACAACTCCGCGTACCGCTTGGGGAAACACTCGTACATGTGTTTATATGCTTATAGATGTTCTTTTTGTGATCCTGTTCGAACGCGTTATCAAGCGCTACTCGAACGCATGCATTCTGTTTACCATTCGAACGTGTTTACGAACGCTACTCGAACGCGTGCATTCTGTTTACCGTTCGAACGCGTTTACGAACGCTACACACGAACGCGCACGCACTGGACAAATTCATTTATCATATTTTATGCATGTTTGTCTCATTAGTTATTCATTTCCCCATCATATGCTTAGTTATCTATCTTTAATTTTTATGCTTTTACCGTTATTGTTTATTTATCTTTCCGCATTTATTTATTTATATGTTCATGAAATTGTGTGCTTGCCTTTGTGTCGACTTACTTTTATGCATGCAAACTTAGATATAGGTAGTATGCAAACTTAGATATAAGTGGTATGCTAATTTAGATATATGATATTCTTATGTATGTATGTTGCGTAGACTTGGTTATATTATTGTACAAATATGTTCATTACAAGTGGCATAAGTAAGGGACCATTCCGAACCCAACGGTTTGAGGTCTTCCCTTGCGAGGGGTGAGTGCGGTCTTAAATCATTTCCCAGCTCACACTGGATGGAAACTTCATTTTATTTCTCCGGTTTAGTCCCCCGCGGGCTACTCCGTACTCTTGACCGGGCTGCGAGCTTAGAACAGCGTCGCTGATTTCTATGTCCTACAACATGCAAGATAATTCAAATAATATGCAAGTTTGCACACCCATAAACGTAAATAGAAATGAAAGAAAATGCATAAATCCACAAGTATATTAAACAAAGACAAGTATATTAAACAAATAAGTGTGATAATGTAAATTAATAATAACAGTAAAGGCGTTAATATTAAAGAGAGATATTTAAGCACATGATGCAAAAGAAATAACCAAGAGGCAAACATGCATAAAATATTATATTAGAAAGAGTTGTCCAATGTGTGTGCGTTTGTGTAGCGTTCGAAAATGCGTTCGAACGGGGTGGGATATGATGCATGGTAAAACATAATGCATCCGTTCGAGTAGCGTTTGGAAACGCGTTCGAACGAGATTACAAAGTGGCATCTATAATGACATAAACACATGCGTGAATGTTTCTCAAATGGTACGTGGATTTGTATCTCAAGTACAGACCGCACTACCATCCATTCGGATTCGACTACGAATTTTTGTCTTGGTTTCCATCCGATATACCACAAGAGGCAACACTCAAGCATTAACCAATTCAATCATGGAAATAAATATAAAGTGATGCTAATAGAATGAACACGGAGCGATAACTAAGAAATGGCAATGGAAAGGCGTATAAATAAATAACACGATGGGAATGCACGATGATGAATACGATAAATAAATAAAAACAAAAAGGGAAAAATAATGGTAGAATAAAAGAAGAAGAGATGCGACCAGGAGACTTGTACGACATCTATATGGGATCTTGTATGCCCGATTGCACGTATTTCACATCCAACCAAGCATACCTTGTCCGGCGTAGTAAAATATCGTGGCAAAGGCTGCCTTCAGGCAATTCCCGTAAATTGGGTGACCTTTAATCCGACGTAAGTAGCCCATGCGCACTAAATAACGATGCATAAATAAATAAAGGAACAACAAGAAATGAATAACGGAATAAAAGAAAAGAGATGCGACCAAGAGACTTGGCTGACATCTATATGGGATCTTATATGCCCGGTTGGACGTATTTCACATCCAACCAAGCATACCTCATCTGGCGCGGCAAAATATCATGGTAAAGGCCGCCCTCAAGCTTTTTCCACAAATGGGGGGACCTTTAATCCGACGTAAATAGCCCATGCATACTAAGTAACGATGCATAAATAAATAAAAGAACAACAAAAATGAATAATGGAATAAAAGAAAAGAGATGCGACCGAGAACCTTGGCCGACATCTATATGGGATCTTGTATGCCCGGTTGGACATATTTCACATCCAACCAAGCATACCTCATCCGGCGTGGCAAAATATCATGGTAAAGGCTGCCTTCAGGCATTTCCCGCAAATGAGTGGACCTTTAATCCGACGTAAATAGCCCATGCGCATTAACAATCAGCGATAAATAAATAAATAATGAAATAACAGGCAGAAAGTAAATAGCGGAATACTAAACACAAACAATAAATGAACACAAAAATTAAATAAAAAAAATATTAAAGAAATGGGCCCTCGGGTCTTACCTTTTAAGTCGCCTCTTAGAAGCGTGTTATGTAGTCGTCGGAAGGATTAGAGCTTCGCTCGCTTATTTAATAATTTTGTTCACTGTTACACTGTTTTGAGCTACTGTTCTCTGTTTTACTGATGTTTTGGGGTTTTTTTGGCTGCGATTTTTGGTGTTTCAGGGACTGTTTTTGGTTATTTTTTCTCGGTTTGTTGGCTGATTTTTGGACTGTTTAAGGACTATTTTGGCTATATTTTGGGACCGTTTTTGGGTGTTTCAGCGACTATTTTTGGTCTCATTTTTGGCTGTCAGTTGGGTAGATTTTCGGTGAGGGTTAGGTTATTTTTGAATTTGGTGAAGGGTTACTTGTTTCACGTGTTTGTATGTGTGCGTTATTGCTGTTACCGAGTGTGTGTGCTTTGAATGTTTAACATGTGGGTTGGCTGCCGAGTGTGGTTAAGGGACGTGAGGGCTGCTTTGTTGATCACGTGTTGGTTGGCTTAGAGGACGTGGGTGGTTTTTGTTGTGTGAGTCGGTCGGTGGCATGCTTTTATTGTTCACGTTCATGATGGTTTATTTGTTAGTTAGTGGATGGTTGTGGCTTGTCATTTATTGATTTTGTGCTCGGTCAGTGGGGTTGGTGTTTGTTGTTTGGCCGTGAGAAGAGAAAGATGGAGGTTGTGTGTTTTAGAGGTCTGTTTGAAAATGATCCCCTAGGGTTTATATTTTTGTGTTTTTACCGAGAGAGAGAAGAATGTTGTGAGTTGTGTGAATGGTTTAGGGTTTCTTGTGCTGTGAATGAGATAAGGGAGCCTGTTGAAGGTTAGGGTTTTTTTTTTTATTTGTGGCCAAGACAGATGAGATATATGAGAGAGGCGAGAGAGGGGGCTTAGGGTTTATGTTTCTATGTTTTTACCATGTGAGGAGTAAGAAGAAGGGAGGGGAGGCCGTGTGAAAGATCAGAGAGAGCCTTAGGGTTGGAATTGTTATCTTTTAAAGTTGCAAGCTAGGGTTAGGGTTGTGCTTGCGTTTTCATAAGTAGAGAAATAAATCATACAAATAAGGGATGTATTTTATTAAATTATTTAAGGAAATAATTTTTGTAATTTTGGTGGGGATTGGATTCAAAATATTTTTAAATTTGGAAGGGGATTTGAAGGGATTTGGCATGTGATTAAAATGTCTTGGATTGGGCTTAGGCGTGTGGGCCTAAAAGGGTTGCATGGGTTTTGGATGGGCGTGTGTGAGTATGTGGGCTTTTATGGGTTGCGGGGGTTTTGGGCTGAGGCTAATATTTAAAACAAAGATCAACTAAGCGAACCCGGGGCTAAACAAATGAGTTGAATTTGATAAGGTATTAATTTTTGAATTTTTCCTTCCGACATCTGTTTCCCGCGACTTTCGCGACTTATCAGGTAGTACCTTCACACGAGGCTCATCATCGGGCTTTATGCAAAAATACAGTGCCTACAGTCGCCCCCACTTTGATGGGACTTGTGTACTGTGCGACAGTGACAATCCTATCAAAGTCATGCATGCATTTTTACTTACTTGGCACGCCAGCTGTCACCGAACTTACCTGTTGTTTTGAGATGCTTCGAACTGAGTTGATCTGGTGGTGAGGTGCTTCGACCCCTGGTTCATTCCCGAACCGTTACTTTGAGAGTTGATTGTGAGGTGCTTTGACCCCTGGGTTTTGTTCCCGAACCACCGAGTGGGTTTTGTTCTCGAACAGAGTTGAGTTGATGGCGAGACGCATTGACCCCTGGGTTTTGTTCCCGAACTACCAAGTGGGTTTTGTTCCTGAACTAAGTTGAGTTGATGGCAAGGTGCTTTGACCCATAGGTTTTGTTCCCGAACCACTGAGTGGGTTTTGTTCCCGAATTGAGTTGAGTTGATGGCGAGGCGCTTTGACCCCTGGGTTTTGTTCCCGAACCACCGAGTGGATTTTGTTCCCGAACTGAGTTGAGTTGATGGCAAGGCGCTTTGACCCCTGGGTTTTGTTCCTGAACCACCGAATGGGTTTTGTTCCCGAATTGAGTTGAATTGCTAGTGCTTTAGTTCTTTTGACTCTTCGATCCAATTGAGAGTTTGTTTTTTGTTTTTTGTTTTTTTTTTAGGATGAGGTGCCCCGACCTCAGAGATTCTTGATTTAATTGTTGATAATATGGTGTGGCACTTCGCCTCATGATCCTTCCTCATTCTCGAGGTTGTTCTCCATCCTTGGGGTTGCTCGCCTTTTCCGCTTTTCCTTTCTTTCAGAGCGTGCAACCATAAAATAAAAATTATACGTATATGACATGTATGCATATATGCATGGATGCATTTCCTATTCCGATGGTTTATGCCTTCCTTGTGCTTCTTTGCATCCTTCGCCTATTAATGTCTTTGGTCACTCCATAGGCGTGCTTACAATTTTCTTCTGTCAATTCTATTCCGCTTCTCATTTACAATTAAAATTCCCTTGGGGTTTTCACATGTACGAAGATTAAATGCATTCATCTATGTGAGTTAATGTCAAATACGCTCATGTCACGCATGTTATGATGTAAACTAAAAAACTTCGAGCAAGTAAGCAAAACAATGTCTTTATGACTAATAAATGCAGAACTACAAAAATAAACTTCTTCGTCATATGTTGCCTTGTCTTCTTCAGTTTTATTGGTTTCTTTGAGCGTCAGATTCTCCTACTGCAGTAATTCTTCTTTCTATCCATTCTTCTCTTTGTCACTGCTCGAGAAGTTTTCCCAAGAATCTATCTCCTGTTCCGTTTCATCTTCACTATCATTGTCCCATATCCCTATGTAGGAAGCTTGGTGGTTGAAGGTTTGGAGGACAAGTCTTTCGGGTAGGCCGGAGTTTATCATGTATGTGGGTGGTGGAACGGAGTGGTAGTCGGGTAGAGGGTTTCTATGTGTGTTGGGTTGTTCTTTTTCTGGGTCGGGTATCTTATTGGGGTCAATGAGGTTCTGGATCTCATGTCTGAGGCGGGTGCAGTTGTCAGTCTCGTGGCTTTTTTATTGGTGGAAGTGGCAGTATAGGTTTAGGTCGAAGTAGTGTGGCACAGGGTTTGGAATTGGTTTAGGTTCTAAAGGTTTCAAGAGTCATTGCCTCTTCAGCTTTTCTAACACCTTTGACAAAGGTCTACCCAAATTGGAGAATCGTCTGTTTCCGACAGCAACAACCTCAGCATGAGCGGGCATGGTCCCTGAAGGGCCCCCAATGGCCTTTCTATTCTGGCTATAAAACTTCCGATTCTCGGATTCCTCCTCCTTGATATCCATGACAGTTTCCCTCAACTGTCGAAAATTGCTAATCATAGAGGCCATCCTCCTCAGCTTGTTATAAATAGAGGCCTTGGTGCCCTTAATGATCATCTTAATTTGATCATTCTCTGAGGGCCAAGTCTGCATTTTCAAGAGCTGGCTTCTCCAATGATTTACATAATCCTTGAAGCTCTCCTCCGACTTATGTTTGGTATTCTCCAAGTCACGGAGCGACAAGTCAATCTCCAAATCTGTGACATACTGGTTCAGAAAGGCCTCTACTAATGTCCTCCAATCATCATTGACATTTCCCTCCAGGCAGTGATACCATACCACGGGCGCCTCTAGTGACATCCCAAACATCTTCTGAACCTGACGCTTCGACAGACCTACTGAACTCATCACGGAAATATACTGTCGGAGATGGACCCTCGGATCCCCGTTCCCGTTGAATTTGGCTATGACAGGCATCTTGAATTAGGAACGCAATTGCTCCTCGAAAATCATCGCATCATACTCTAGAAAATCTTCATGTTTATCCTTCAGCTTGCGGGTAACAGTTCTACCCGATCCCTGAGTTTTTATAATTCTGCCTGAGACCCAGCTACCCTTCCTATAGCATACTCTGCCATGTCATCATCAAAAGTAGGGATCTCATCACTCACCCTATTCGAAGTCTCCTCACGCCTGACATTCTCATTGTTTTCTATTCCCCCTACGCGAGGCACTATCAAACTGGCCACGATGGTGGTCAAAGCTTGCAACTGCTCAGTAATCTTAGTGATGTTGGTCTCCAACTGATCCAAGCGGGAACCTTCATTATCTGACTCACTCATGTTTGCTAACTATTTTTTAACGAGTCTTCCTTCTTCTCTAACCCAACGGATATCTATGATGGCTTTTAAAACTATGAGTTAGCATGATGCGTGTATGCGTGTGATGCATGTGATTATCAAAACAGAATATATCCTTCCGACCTTATTTCTCCCACACTCGTGGTAAGTCAATTTATGTCCTAGGTATGGCTTATTTTATGCACCAATATGGAGTACACAAAATCGTTCTCTCATATGCTACGGGGGTGAACCTTGGTTACCTCAGTCATTTTCCATCAGTAAAAGACAAAGACCGCCCATTTATAATATCGACTAAGCTTATTATGAGGATCGTGCCATTGTCTAGAAACGACGAACTGGGCCTTCGGTAATCACGGTCATGGGGATGAACTTGGAAGCATCCAAAAGTATGCAAATATGCCGTAACAAAGCGTATCATTTCTGGATGAAAGTCAGTGCGGACATCGGACTCATGCTCCTGGCATATTTGGATCATGTTTGGACTTTCTAAGCCCATCAAGGTTTTCATACAAGTTGGCCCATTATCATTTTAAAGTATTCAATCAGATTATCGCGAGGTGCAAACTTGTCCCAGTTGCAAAAGGCCCAACAGGTTTACACTTTTGCGATAAGGTGACTAAACAACTTCAAATGATATGGGGCCCAAACACAAAGTGGCCCATTGTCATTTTGAAAACTTTTGGCCCAATCATCATAAAATGAAAACTCGTCTCAGTTTAAATGGTCTAACAAGTTTGTATCTTATGATTGAGAAGTCTAAATGAGTCCAAATGATGATGGTCCCAAACACAAACATATGGGGTAGCTTCTATAGGTCATATAACTATGGTTCATATGTAGGCTTACAACGGTATGGATAAAGGCTCCCGTCGGTGAAGGGTTGCCGACAACTAGGTCTTCAACTCAAGGGTTCGAGCAACCAAGTGAACGAACATTTTTATACCCTAAGGTACGTGCCAACGAGTGATGATGCCATATAACGATCCACCGCTTCGAGTGAAAGCGACTTCACGATACATGACGCCATCAAGGTAAAAAAAAGGTATGTAAAATATATGAGATAAGGTTAACTAAAACAAAAACCACAGACATTACAAGACATTATTTCGGGGATGATTCTCTATCCCCAATGGAGTCGCCAGACTGTATGAACAGAGATGAGGCGACGCTGTCCGGGCTCGCGGCCCGTCGGGAGTATCCCGCAGGCGGACTAAACCATAGAATAAAGGAGTCGCCACCCAGTGTGAAATGGGAAATGATTTAAGGCCGCACTCACCCCTCGCAAGGGAATGCCTCAAACCGTTGGGTTCGAAATGGTCCCTTATTTATGCCAATTGTAATGAATGAGTTTACGCAATGATGTAACCAAGTCTTATGCAAAACAGGCAAGATAATTCAAATAACATACAAGTTTGCACACCCATAAATGTAACTAGAAATGAAAGCAAATGCATAATTCCACAATTATATTAAACAAAGACAAGTATATTAAACAAAGAAATGCGATAATGTAAATTAATAATAACAGTAAATGAGTTAATATTAAAGAGAGATATTTAAGCACATGATGCAAAATAAATAACCAAAGGTTCACTGGTTTCCGGAGGTCTGTCATCATAAAAAACCGTGGCTAATCTTGTAAATTCTGATGGAGTATGTTACAGTTCTACTTGCTCGACCTTAGATGATCATGTAACTTCTGATGAAGCATGTTGCTACTCCACCTTCTCTTATTCCTCCTCTTGTTATGCTTTTAGCATTTCATCATGCACCACATCATTATCTATGCCCAATTGTGCTAGTGTTGGGTTTGGAATTGAATCAATTCTGCCGGCACTAGAATTAGAAGACATCATGGGCTTTTCAATATCTCCTATTGTCTGGTCTTCATAAAACACTACATTCATACTTTTGATGACCTTCTTTTCCTTCGGGTCCCATAAAATTATCCAAACTTCTCGTCTCTATAGCTTATAAAAATGCATAAAGTAGTCATTCCTTCGAGCTTTTGCCTGAGCTCCTTGGATACATGTTCAAAAACTAAACAGTCAAATAGTCTCAGGTGAGAGTAAGAGGGATTTTTTTAGACCATACTTCCTCCAGAATTTCAAAATTCAATGGTACTGACGGTGATTTATTGATCAAATAGTATGCGGCTCGAACAGCTTCTCCCTGGAGTTGCTTTGGCAGCTTAGCCATATTGATCATGTTTCTGGCATTTTCCATAATGGTGTTGTTCATTCTATCAGCAACACCATTATGCTGTGGGGTACGTGGGATATTCTTCTCATGTCGAATGCCATATTTTCCTCAATAAACATCGAATTCTCTGGAAATGTACTTACCTCCATTATCTAGGCGGAGGCACTTCAGCTTCTTTCATGTTTCACGCTCTACCATGGCATGGAACAATTTAAAATAATCCAAGGCTTGATCCTTCATCTTCAAGAAATACACCCACATTTTTCGAGAAACATCATCAATTAAAGTTAGAAAATATTTATTACCGCCTAGTGAGTTAACCTCAAATAGACCACAAACATTGGAGTATACCCGACTCAACAACTCTGATCTTGTCGTAGAAGAGAAATTAAAAGAGACTATATGTTACTTTCCAAATAAGCAGTGATTACAATGATCTACTGCAACATTATTGGAAATAGTGATAAACTCATTATTTTTCAGGATAGATAATCATTTCTCACTCATGTGACCGAGTTTCTGGTGCTACAGATTTTAAGAAGCCTCTCGGTCAATTATATTGAGACTGTATGCATACATCATCACATGAATCTTGTATACAGTGACTCAAATATGTCATCAGGCGACAACCATGACACATTTTATCATTTTCCATGTGTCATTGCTAAAGTGATTGTGGTAGCCCTGTTTATCAAGTGTTATCCCCGAAAGTATATTTAGTCGAAGTTTTGGAACATGTCGGACATCCATCAGGATTACTGTACACCTGAAATTTATCTGTATTTAAACATCACCAATTCCCATGACCTCAGAGGAATTGGTATTTCCCATTTTCAATGTTCCATAGTTTCATGCTTTATATGTTGTGAAGAAATCTCTATGATGAATGACATGGTAAGATGCTGCAGTATCTATCACCCACTCGATATCTCGGCTTGAGGTGTGAATACATATCTCTTATTCAATAGAACAAATAACTACATCTCCTAAGACAATGACTAGTGTCTCTATATCGTTATTCTTTGGCTGTGATTGTCGTGACCCTGCTCTCATTGTAATTATCGGTAATTCTTCTTTAAGTGGCACTCTATGCCACAATGGTAGCACTTGTAAGTAGGCTTTCTTCCATCTATGGATTTGTCTCTGCTTTCGCTTCTGCATCTACATTTACTTTTATTTCTATCTCGTTGACTTCATCGATTCTTCGTAATGAGGGCATGTGACTGATCTGTGCTAATGCCTTTTCTCATGGCCTATTCATTCGACATGTCATTTTTTACCATAGACATGGTAAGTTTGCCACACATGGCTGAATTACTAAGAGAAACCATCAATATCTCACAGCTATCAGGAAGAGATTTGAGAAGTATGAGGGCTTGTACTTCATTTTCAAGCTTCATGTCTATTGTAGATAACCGATTCACCATGCTCTAAAACTCAATGGTGTGCTTAGCAACTGAAGTTTCACTCCTTAACTTTAAATTCACTAAACGCTTTATTAACAAGGCTTTATTCCGAGCAGTCTTGGCCTGGTACATACTTTTAAATTTCGTTAATAATTCGTAGGTATCTGTATCATTTACTACGTGATGACAGACGATGTGGTCGATCCATTGCCTAATCTAATTGAGGGTTTTCTTGTTGAGTTTCTTCCAGTCATTTTTTTAACAGAATCTGGTTTCACTCATTTTTCTTAAATCATATCAAATAGATCTTTTTAATTCAGAAGATCTTCCATTCGAGGCTTTCAAAGTGAATAATTAGTCACCATCAACTTGACCATAGCGCTTGAAAATGACTCATCCATTGCCATTTTTTAGTTTAAACTTTAAAATAACCAATCAATAAATTTGGTCATGATTTACACAAAATGAAAGTCATCGTTGCATCTGAAATGGTCGAAATAGGTGGATTTGACTTTTTGCTGGTCCAAATCCGACACTGGTGTTGATTTACAAATTTCAAAAATTATGGTTTTGAATTACAATTTCTATAAGCCTTGGGACCATGCTGTCAATTTCAGAGATTATATGAGGTTCTCCAAAATTTCACAAGAAAAGCTGATGCGTCAGACACATGGCAGGTGATGTGGCGACACGTGGCTAGTGATGTGGCAAACATGGATGACGTGTCAAGACACATGTCTGATGACTTGTTAGTATACATCTTGGATGATGTGGCAATGACTGTACTGATTTTGCTGACGTGGTCGTCTTCAACTTTCATATGGCGCTTGCGGTGAGTGGACTTCACTCGCATATTTCTAGTCAGCGCGTGGCTCGCGTGCTATGTGCTTAAGCTTTCGTTTGATCCGCGGAAAATACCACCATGCTCTTCTCATCGTGAACAAACTGATGGTATGCTCAAAACTGGAATTTGAGCAATTTCAAGAAACTCAATTTTGCCTAGCCGAGTTGTTTTCTTTCAGCTTCGGTACCCCAACGTATAACCAAAGCTCCCAAAACTACTTGTCGTGATTCTCTGATACCTGAAGAGTATTTTATGAGGAAAACTACTTCTATTACTATTTGAATAAAATTTATTGAGATTACAAACTCTTAACTGAAAAACCTCACTAAACACTTTTTAAGTTCTCTTACTTGGATCTTGTATTGGGATGATTACAATTAACCTCACTAAACACTCTTTAAATTGAAGAAGTCAAAATGATCTGCAAAGTGAACCAAGGAAGCACGGAACCAATTGATAAAGGGCATGCAATTGCAAGCCAAGAATGTGCCAATTCATGGACTACTTGCAGCTTTTGGGTTCTTTTTTATCTTTTGTCTTTATCAATTTGTTTTTGCTAGAATACTCCCTAAAAATTTAAAATATTCATGACTCTCTCTCTCTTTACTTCCATCAAGAACTAATTCCTTATTCTAAGATTGTAATAGACTGTGCAGTTTAAGCGGGTATTAATCGCAGTGTGGAAGGCAACCGATCCGATTTTTACAAAAATCATTACTATTAATTGTGTCGAAAATCGTCTGATTTTCCCCATTAAGCGCCTGATTTGCCGATTTCTGATTTCCGATTAATGGGCGTTTTCTGATTTTAGTGAAATTTTTTAATTTTTTTTAAAAAAAAACATTTTGATATGTTTTATTACACATTTGAACTATATAGTACTTTGATATATTTTATTGAACTTAAATATTATTTATGTAGTATTTGTATATATTTTATTAAAATTATATGTTATTTATGTGATAATATAACTATCCAATTAATTTTTTGATATGTTTTATTACACATTTGAACTTATATGTTATTTATGTAGTATTTTGATATGTTTTATTGAACTTATATGTTATTGATGTGATATTTTGATATGTTTTATTAAAATTATATGTTATTTATATGGTAATATAACTATCCAATTAATCCCCGAATTATATTTCTGATTAATCGTAAAGCGCTCAAATCCAAGTAATAGAATTCAATATGAACTTTTGTTAATTAAGTCTCGTTTTGTAATTGATTTCTAACCATCTATGCATGATTGTTTATCATTATTTTGGCTTAATACGTTCTATTACTTGATCACCAATAAGATAATTGTGGGAAACCCTAACGAATTTAGAAAATAGAGTTTTGGTTTAGTAATGTGAATTGATAACATGTAGATTTTCATACTGGATATGAATATGCTTACAAGACATGTGTAATCATAAGTACAACTTGTTTTTAATGAGAATTTGACTTAGATTAATTAGCATACAAATATAGGTGATTGAATTGAGCTTGGTCTTGTATTGCGACATGTTTTACTCGAATGTCATTGTTAACTATTTTTTCCCTTACAAAATGATAATCAATTTCAATGTACTTTGTTTGTGCATGGAAGACAGGATTAGAGGCCAAGGAAATGGCCCCATATTATCACAATACAGAGTGGGAGCAACGGGCAGTGTAATATGTAATTCCTTCGTAAGCATGCGAACTCCAGGAGATGAGATTGTGACCGAGAAATATCCCATAGCCAGTAGTACTCGTGCGATCGTCAGGATTACCGGCCCAATCCGAATCACCATAGGAATGCAACGAGATTACTCCTGGTGTGTAATAAAGACCAACGTCAACAGTTCCTTTCCAATGAGTCTCAAACTGACATAATTGGTTGACTGGATAACCTATATTAGGCCTAGAGATTGTGCAATATTGAAGTGCACCGACAACGCACCTGTATTCCGTAGGGGTCTAAAAGCATAGTACCATCATTTGGACCCAAACGAAACTGGTGAACGCAAAGGCTTGGCTCCAACCATTTTGGTGTGGTTCAACAAATCGATGATGTACTTAAAAGACTGTTACAAATGTAAGCCATGTTGACTTCTTGTTGCTTGTACCCTGAGGAAGTAGCTTAACTCACCTAAATCCTTAATTTGAAATTTGGTCTTCAAAGTGGCAATGAAATCAAGCATTACCTGCGTGTTTGAGCCTGTGACAATGATATCATCCCGTAAAACCCAAATCAACAAGCTGCCGTGACAAACGTCTAAACCATGCCCAGTGAGCTTATTTCAAACCATATAAAGATTTATGATGTAATCGGCACACCGAATCAGGAAGTTTTCATCCACAAAACCTCTAGGCTGTTCCATGTACACTTCTTTGTCTAAATTAAAATGCCCTGCAGGAAGCCGTTCGAGACATCCGATTGTCGGATATTCTAGTTGAAAGAAACAGCAAGTGCCAACACTAATCAGATAGTCAACGGCTTTACTACCGGGGAAAATGTTTCATAATAATCAATACATGAGCGTTGATCAAACCCTTCGGCGACAAGTCGGTCTTGTACCTCTCGATGCTCCCATCTGGACGTCGTTTTATCTTGCAAACCTGACTCGAGTTTTCCAAGATGTTTCACAATGCCAAACGGATAAAACTCTGTTTAAGGTCCCAAGTGCAAGACCGTAATGTCAATAATAGTACAAGGACTTAAGAGTTCAAGGTCATTCTTCCCAAGGGAACTAGTTTGGGCCTAAGATGCTTGTGCCTAAATTTTTAATGTCTTAATCTATTCATTTACAAGAAAGATGAGATTTTTGTTTCATGTTTTGGTTGATTTGCTTGGTTGCAGAATTTTAATTTGCTTGAAGAAAATTAAAAAAAATTGAAATTAAACAATTAAAAGAAAGTCGTGTGGGGTGGATGAATTTGCCAACACTTAGCTATAAGATTTTCTATGTCACATGCACAACTTTTAGATTAATTAAACCATGCACAACATACACAACATATTTGATGAAACTTGCTCTTTTAAAGTCTTGGAATAAATTTAACACTCCTAAAGTGTAGATTTATCAAGGTGATTTATAGAGAGAATGTTCATAGGTTTGTTGCTTAGATGTGTCATAATTCCCTTTAATGTTTAATCTTTAATGTTCATGCTTATAATCAAGGAAAAACCCACCTTAAGGCCCCTGTACTTTCAATGTTTTTTACATTACACCCATGTACTAAATTTTCTACACATTACACCTCTTTACTCTCAATTTTTTTTACATTGCACCCCTGTACTAAATTTTCTACACATTGCACCCCTGCACTCTAAAAAAATTGACATTTCACCCTTATTTTAACGGAAAGTTAACAGAGTTGAGAAATATTCTGACATCACCCACCCTTATTTCGGATTGAACCGAGCAAATTTTTTTACTTTGAAGTTATGCTAGGGCGCATAACTATATGTTAGGGCGCATAAATATTATGCTCCTTCTGATACATTCAAAAATCCAACTAATTTATTGCAAAAATTAGATCAAAACTACGATCTTGGAGTGTTATTAATGAACAACAAAAAACAAACAAAGATGCTTCACGGTTATCAGACATCATTCCTAAAGAACGACAACTAGTATTGCATGTCATGCATGCACATTTATAGCAAACACCCATTTTTTTAGCTCTTCTCTTTTTAGCATAGGTGTTTCTTACTAAACCAGACAGATATGACACAAATAAGGGTGGGTGATGTCAGAATATTTCTCAACTCTGTTAACTTGCCGTTAAAATAAGGGTGGAATGTCAATTTTTTTAGAGTGCAGGGGTGCAATGTGTAGAAAATTTAGTACAGGGGTGCAATATTAAAAATATTGAGAGTACAGGGGTGCAATGTGTAGAAAATTTAGTACATGGGTGCAATGTAAAAAACATTGAAAGTACAGGGGCCTTAAGGTGGGTTTTTCCTATAATCAAAGTGAAATGATTTAAACATGGAAACAATAAAACAGTAAAACATTAAATTTACCTTGAAGCTCAGAATTTGTGCTAGATTACCTTATAGCATCATGTTGGTTCATTCACACCCCAATACCGAAGGATTTAGCCTCCCTTTATCATTAGGTTGGAAGAATGAATTCTTCAGCACTAGTCTAACGTAAACTGGAGAGATCTTGGAAGAGAAACTTGAACTTTATTTAATCTAATTTTATTACAAGGGAAAATAGTAAAAAAAAAAAAAAAACACACTTCTATCAACTACTTTCTGTTACACAAGTTCCTCTGAAGAGGCAAGTGTAGAGCATACTCGTAACTTCTATTAAGAGAGCTTCCCACTACTAAGAAGAACTACTACTAAGAAAACTTTAAGCTAAAGAGAGAAGAGAGAAAGAAGTGTGAGGGAAGAAAGAAATTTTATTCTTTTTTTTTAGGGGCTCAAATGGGTTTATCTAATGGAAATATTACAAATAGAACAAAGCTTGGATGGTAAAAAAAATACCTAGTATTGAAATTCGTCATATTCCAATGCAAAGATTTCCATAAAAGAATTAATTTATCCACACATGTACTAAGAGAAATTGCTAATGTTTATTGAAATTAAAGTTCAAAATGTTCATGAAATGTAAAATGCTGAAAGAAAAAAAGGATAAATATGCATAAATCAACTTCTTTGCCTCTTCGATTCAGGGTCTGAGTCAAATGGGCTAGTAGAGGGTCATGACTATTTGATACATTGGAGGACTTAGGGGCAGTGACAGTCTAGATGCGACGCTGAGCATGCTTATCATAAAAACTGTCCAAGAAGTGGCGAGACACAAGACCGCCTTGGAAAATATGCTTCTTAAGAGCAAATAGTGGGGAGCACCTGTAATACCGACAAAGTCTGGTTGGAAGATAGAATGAATTGGCATGGAGGCCTGGGAGAGGTACACAGTGACCGAAGAAATCTATGGTAACATGGCTAAGACTCCACCAATGGCACATCCACAAAATCTATGCGTCGAATACTTGTTGTTGCTATTCCTTTCATGCGTCATAAGAAAGGTTCTTCTTCACCATAGCATGTGATAGATGGTGTCATGGGCCATACGAGGTAAAGATGGAAACCAACAGAGGAGTAATGAGCTTTAATTTCTCTTTTAGCCACACCTGAAAAAAATAAATATATGTTAGCTTGTTGGATTGAAAACCTGAAAGGAAAGCCTGGGAAAAAGTTAGAACTGCCCGCTACACTGAAAATTCGAAAGGATGGCCTAGTTAAAATGTAGGGCATACCTGCAAAAGCAAAAGACTTCCCAGAACGGGATTCCATTTGATTCCGTCAAAACCATGGAGCATCTCGGCGAAGGTGACATCAGAAGGATCATAGCCATACATCTCCTACAATCATTACCTATCAGTAGGTATTAGGTCAAGATGCAGAACATAACTAAATTTTTCCAACGCTGGGATCCAATCTCCATGTTAGAAGTGATATCCAGTAGTATAATCAGTTTGATAGACAGGGGTAAGGCATTATGATTACCGAGGATTCTCCTCGTTCCGCCCGCTTTTTATCTTCTCCATCTTGTCAGGGCCAAACAGAAAATCTTTAGAAGCCTCTTGAGAGTAATGACTTTTGGAAAAATGTGTCGCCAAGAATGTAGAGGGAGAAAACCACAGAACCAAGATGGTAGCAAATTCCTCAGGTGAAAAAGATATGGTTTTCAACACCGCAAAATGTTGAAGCAGCTTTCAGGGAGACGTAATCTATTTTGACTCAATGAAGATAACAGAGTGCATAGAGTTGAGCTAAATCTAGGGGTGACCAATCAAACAACCTGCAGATGAGGGACACAACAAGATCCTACAAAGAGCGAGCCATGAAGACAACTAGGGGAATTAAAAGTTATCTGATATGAGAAAAATATGGTCAGATGTGAGAAACGATGTCCGGATATGTATGAAAGTTCAGCCAGATATCAATTTAATGGCATGAGATTTCTCGAAGAATAGAAGAGTTAAAACAAGAAAAAAAAAATGACTCAGAGGTGAATAAAGGTAAGAGATAGGCTTTGCTATGTGGAAAATAAGGCAGAAGCAATGCTTATATAAAGGAACCAAATGGGAACCATATGAGGATAAGAATCCCACTCTCAGAAGGGATCCTACTGCCATAAGACATTGAAGCTTGTCCGGCGGGAGTTTCACTCATGTCCGGAAGAATGGCCGGATGTTTATTTCTTATATCCGACTATACTTAAGTAATATAGGACCAGAAATATCTCCCAGATGTGGGATGAAGTCCAATTGGAGGATCGTGAAGTGTTAATAATATGATTGAAGCATTGTAATAAAAATAAATATTTATACAAAAGATGTTTTACTGTCTTAATACAAAAATATACACAAAGTTGTCCTACTCATCAGAAGATGTCTCCTCATCCTCACCCTTCCTCATTAGACTCCTCAGCCTCTGGAACCTTCGGTGCACCACGAGAATGCAATCGCTTCATGGGGACTTCCATCACGTCAAATCTGCCTTTAAATGGGAGAGACATCGGTGTGTCTGCTCGAGTTGACGCTCAAGCGATTCATGATCCTTAACCTATGCCTCTCAGTCATCTGTGTGGCGCTGACAGTCTTTAGAATGCACCTCCAAGTGACCCTTTGCTTAGAAATATAAAAGAGAGTTAGAAAATCATGCATAAATGCATGCATGCTAACATTATTTTACATGTACCCAATACAAGAGACTCTGCAAGGTCAGCTCAGCCTTCACTGCATGCTCCAGGAGTAATAATGATCTTTGAAGTTAGCAGGAACCTATAAATGCGGCTTAATCAATAGGAGAAACTAAATAGAAAATAAGAAATGAGTAGTCAGAAATACTTACATGAGTGGTATTAGAAGGAGTGAGCGATAGGTGTTGTATTCCCTAAGAAGGCAGAAATCGAACCTATGAACCTCCAACGTCACTATGAATCATGTACATCGGGTCTGGCCAGAAACCTACCAAGATGGGAATAATGCCAGAAGAGGAAGCCAATTGAAGTGGAAGCAGAAGAAGATGATAGGTCTTTCCGAGAAGATAAAGCTCGAGGTCGAATCCGTCTGGAAGAAGACAGACCTGGATCAGCTGCCGCCTCTAGCTCATCCTCCTCCTCCTCAGCCTCGGAGGACTAACGAGTAAAATAATGAATAGATTCAAAATTATATTCCGGAATGTGGGACAGTAGTACATACCTTAATAGCCCGGTGTAGCTCGGATAGGGGTAGGGACCCAAGGAGAGTAGAGTGGGCCCACTTCTGTTAATCTCCATCATCAAGGAATATGTCAGTAGGAAAGCTATTCAAAGTCTTATATATTTTAAGGTCTCATTGATGTTTATGCATTTGTTTCTCAATACATGACATAGAGATCTTACATCAATATTTATGTACGTTATATCGAGTTCTCGTTTGTCTATGCATCTTGATGTCTCTGTATAAGTATCTCAATATATAACATAGAGATAGTGGATTATTACTGTTGAGGACTTTATGTTTCATTTATTTCATGATTTTGCTTTAAACATGGGATCCTAATATTTTATTAACTTTTAATAAAATAATTTTATGATAGGTGGAAAAAGGAAAATTACCATAGGAGGAGGGGGTATAGGAGGGGGTATAGCACTTAAATCCCTACCCCTTAGGTTTTATTGCATTGATGTTAGAATTTCCTTAGTCATTTTCTCATTAGAAAAAATCTTAGGCTTTCACGGTTACTTCAATCCTAAACTAAGTCTTAAATATTTTAAGATTTTAGTTTAAATCATTTTAAATTTTGAATTTTAAATCTTTTATCCATTAATTAAAAGATTAGATTTATTCAAAATTTAAATTTTCATTTTCATTTTTATTTTAAGTTTTAACGCTTAAATTTTAAATTGGATTGATTTATTTAAATGGATTAAAATTATCTCTTATAAGATAAGAATATATTTATTTTTATTTAATTTTATCCAGAAAATTACTTATTTTTATTTTATTTAATTTTATCTAGATAATTACTTATGAAGATAAGATAATTATTTAGATTAGTTTTTCAAATAAAATTAATTTGATAAATTTAAATTTTATAAAATTATATAATCCATCAAATTTAGGGATTTATATACATGTAAAACTAGGGGTGACAAAACGAATAAACGAATCGAATTCGTGACGAATATTAAACGAATCGAATAATAATGTACTAAATTCGAATTCGATTCGTTTAATAAACGAATATTCGTATTTTATTCGTTTATTCGTTTACATAAAATTAAATGAATCGAATCGAATTTAATATTCATTTAAAAAATGAATATTCGTATTCGATTCATTTATAAAAAAATTAAACGAATTTTGTATTCTTTTAATGTACAAATATTCGTATTCGATTCGTTTATTTATTTGATCAAAATAAATACAAAATCAACAGCATATTTATTGTTATAAATTAAAAATCCAACTTCAATAACATTAGCACAACACAGATTTGGAAAAAAATTCTATTAATTGAAATAGCTGCAATTTCTTAAACAAGCTTGAAAATTCGCTATTATCCTAGGTTCTGACCCTATGCGGAATTTATCGCAATAAACAAGACAAGTCATGTTACTGCTACTATTGATAAATTAACATGCAACCACAATATCCGACAATGAATTATGCTGCAAATATAAAAACAATAACAATAAATTAAAGCAGCAAATTAAATCAATCACACAAAATCAACACAATAATTTTGGTGACGAAGTGGAAAACTCTTGCGAGTAAAAAACCACTCCGGGTATGGGCTACCGTCCGAATCCACTATATAGAGAAAATCTTACAGCGATGGTCAAGACTTATGGTGGCAACTTCACCGACTCAAGTACCTCAATACTATAAGAACTTAAGGCAACTCCTCAAGCCCGCGACCCACGATTTTCTTCAGAACCTCTGAAGTCTCTAAGTAGATTGTATCACCTCTGACGCTGGAACTCCGACTACCAAACTTCCTCATAAAGAACTCTAAAGGATTAGGAAATTTGGGTTAAATTGTGTTGAAGGTTTAACAAAAATGGAATCACAACATTAATGAAGAAGACAGGAAGATGAATAAGTATTCAATGGTGGATTCAAATAAGGTTGAAAACTTTGAGAGAGTTTGGCTCAAGGAAAATATGTTTCAACCAATGGGGAAGGTGTCTCAATGTTTGTTTATATAGGTAGGGCAAAGGAAAATGGTTTCCTAGTGTTATTTTGGCTTAAAAACGTGTCTAAGATAACCTACTTACGCAGGGACGTTAGAACTCACTTCATACGCAACTCAAAACGTTCGAACTCAAGTACGAACGCAACACGAATGTGGTCGCGGACTGGTTTTCAGGTGCAACTTAAAACGCTTGTAATTTTCATGTCTCTTGGCCAAATCATGAGTTCTTTATATGTACGCGATCATCTTCGAGTCTAATTTCCAATGCAACTGACCTCATGTCAAGTTGATATCTAAATCTTCTGAAATATTCAAAAGAGTAAATATCGTTCGGATAACTCCATCAGATTTTGTCCAAATACTTGTCCAATTGCTCCGAGATCTTCAAAACTCATTACAACTCAATTGAACTTTTTTTATCACGGACATATGCCAATAAAATGGAACTAACAATCTCCCCATTTGGCATTTCGTGACAAAACACTACATAATACAAAGACTACAGTAATAGACCCAAAAAGAAAATAGTCAACTGTCAACCATCAAAACAATGACTTATTACATTAGGACTCGATCTAACACCTAACAAAATAGTCTTCAAAATAATGTCACCGCAGCAACATACTTGCTTACCTGAAACATCCACAATCAACAATATACCGTGAAAAGCATTGGGATTATCAAGTAAAACATAAAACAGGTAAAAATCTCATGCATGTACAAGTAGAATTCCCTCTCCTCCTTAATCTTAACTCCCCTTAAAACGGAGATATTTACGTGATATTCTACGGCTCCCTCCTATATATTAAGGTTCTCCCCCTTAATATATTACTATTTTTGGTATTTTTCATTTTCTATTTTTTTTTTTTTTGTATTTTTCAGATTTTGACAAATAAAAATAAAGACATATACCAATAAAAATGGAACTAACAAAGCTAATCACACGATTAACTAGAAAATCAAGTAATGGGTAATTTAAATATTAGAAATATCAAAAGGTCATGTAAACTAGAAACAAAGAACACTTCGCCAAGTTAACAATAGACTCATCCTCATTTCCAGCTTCGCCTGCTTCATCTGCCCCAGCATTATCAGCAGAAGCGGTTGCATCTCCAGCAACTGCAAGACCCATTGCTTAACCAAATTTCTACATAATGTCTTTATCATTCCAGTCCTTATGAGAAGATAATTAATTCTCCATTAATCAGCCAGATGCATGAAAACAAATGAATGCACAAATGTTGTCCAAGAGCTTAACTAGAAATACAAAACCCACAAGCTTGTAAAAGCACATAAGATATCACAACATTTCAATTACTCTTTCATCATGACAACTGGTCCACCAGACTCTATCTCATCCAAAATAGGATTCAAAGATGGATTTTCCTTTATTTTGGCCATTTTTTCCTTTCCTGGATCTGGTCTTTCTGTGTTGGGTTTGTCAAACTCTCGAGTATATGAGACAGTGATGGCTGATTAAAAATCAAAAAATACTTTATCCATAAGATGCAATTTTTATGTTAGCACCATATAATTGAGAGAGGATTCGGACTAAGCAGAGGCGAGGAGGAGGCGACAAGGTCTCGAGAGAGAGAATTTTAGGTTTAAATTTAGGTTTAGAGTTTTTCTTTATATAGTTATTTTTTAGGTTAAAGTATGTAATTACTAAAATATCTTTCTTCTTAAATACTTTTGTTCAAAAATTATAAGGGTTAATTTGTAATATAATTAAACGGATATTAAATGAATTCAATTCGGATTCGATCCGTTTATGATTCGTTTAATAAACGAATTCCAAATGAATAAATGAATTGATAAGCTCAAATTCAAATTCGATTCGTTTAATAAACGAAACGAATCGAATTCACCCATTTATTAAACGAATCCATTTTTCCAAACCCATATTCGCTTTAAAGCGAATCGAATCGAACAAATAAATGAATTTTAACCCAAATTGCCACCCCTATATGAAATAGTGATGGGTTCTTAATAATCAAAAAATACTTTAGCCACAAGATGTAATTTTTAGGTTAGCACCATATGATTGGGAGATGATTCAGACTAAGGAGAGGCGGGGAGGCGGCGAAAGGGTTGAGAGAGAGAGAGAATTTTAGGTTTAAGTTTAGGTTTAGAGTTTTTCTTTATATAGTTATTTTTTAGGTTAAAGTATGTAATTACTAAAATATCTTTCTTCTTAAATAATTTTGTTCAAAAATTATAAGGGCTGATTTGTAATATAATTAAACGGATATTAAACGAATTTAGTTCGGATTCGATTCGTTTATGATTCGTTTGATAAATAAATTCCAAACAAATAAACGAATTGATAAGATCAAATTCGAATTCGATTCGTTTAATAAACGAATATAATCGAATTAACCCATTTATTAAACGAATTAATTTTTCCAAACCCATAATCGCTTTAAAGCAAATCGTATCGAACGAATAAATAAATTCTTACCCAAATTGTCACCCCTATGTAAAACTCTAACAAATCAAAATTTCATACAAAATAAAATTCTATCAAAAAATAATTTATGATAAAATTCTAATGACTATTTAACATATAGAATAATATTTTAACTCAAATAGGACTCCTAAGAAAATATTTTTTTACCCTTGCAATTTTTCAAAAAAATTGCATTCAATATCCTTCAAATTCCGAGTTATTTTAGAAATTGGCCAAAACTTTCGAAAATTACAAAAATACCCAGCATATGCACTCTGCACCGATATCTCGATTTTTGGGATAAAAATTGACCTTCTCGAAATCCGACTGGTTGAAATTTTTCAAATTTGTTAGTTTACATGTCAACAACATTCTATAAAAAAAATTCATCTAAAAATAATAATATTTGACCATTATTTTATGTGATGAATCAAAGCATGCTCAAGTGGATTCTATAACTCATCCAGACCATTATTTTTATTAAAGATAAAATCAGAGGCTCTGATGACACTGTTAGGTTTCATAACACATGCGAACAGTGGCGGAACCACTTGGTGCCCACTGGGCCCACTAATTTTTTTTTATATATAGAAAATATATTAGAAAATCTAAATAATTAAACAACACCCATAAATACATTATTTATAAATTTTTTGAGTTGTTATTTTAATATAAATATGTATGCCCAAACCCAAATTAGTTAAAAATTCCAATACACTTTTGCATCAATCGTATTTCTTAAACATATCTAAAATAATTATATTTAATTTGTATGTGTATAGATAATTGACTATTTTTCATTTTAAACCTACTCATTTATGTGTTTTTCCATTTGCAAAAAGAATAAGGATTCCATTACATTTAAATAAAAATAAAAATAAAAATAACTATATATACTTAGGTTTTGTTATTGATATTCTAATTTATTAATATATTTGTAGTGATTCTTTTACTAAACCACATCATGTATAGTTGTTATGTGTAAAATATTCACATATTAATATAAATATAATTATTTTGTATATACTTTGTATATTTATTTTTTTATTTATAGTTATTCAAAGCACAATATTGATTTTTAGCACTAGGCTTTTAATAATTTAATTTAAAAAGTGATTAAATCTATAATAAATTAGCGGAAATTTAGTATATAATATACTACATAAACTTAAAATACATAATTTTAAAAATAAATTTTTACTTAAATTCTTAGAATAAATTGGTATTTTTAGAAATTATGGATAAAAATATAATTCTAAAAATTTTGGGTTAATTTATAAATTTAAAAACTATGAGCTATTTCATATTTTTCAAAAGTATAGAGATTATCTTGTAATTTCAAAAAAAATGTATGAATTCATTATGTATTATTTTGGAAAGAAAAAAATTTAGCTCACAGAGACTGAAATTTTTGGATACGACACTACATGCGGAAGCGATCAAATAAAAAATATTTGATTTATTTAAACCCAACTAAGGCATGGATCAAGATTTTGATGCTTTTAACCAAAAAAATAAACACATCTCATGAAACACATCTCATTACATTAAAGTAAATCATACCTTATGCAATGAAGTCTTCCTTGATCTGAAAACTCATCAAGTACTCCAAGTGTACACACAGATTCTTTTAAAGGACGAAAAAACTCTTGTTGGGATCTTGACAAGGATTAAGAGCCTCTCTCTAGCACTAGGGTTTCTCTTTTCAATCTTTCGTATATGAGTATTACCCCAAATAATTAAACAATGCCTCCTTTATATAGGCCTCAAAACCCTAAAGAGATGAGGATAAATTCAATTTTAATTTATTTAGGATTCAATCCCTAATCCTTATCAAATTTTGATTAGTTAAATAGACAAAAAATTAATTATCATTGGCCCATTTAGAATGTTAGCCCACTTAAGATCCAAATTAACTAATTAACCCCTAATTAATTTACATAATCTTAACTATATAATTATCATTATATTTAATGATTTTTTGGGACATAATGGCCTACACAGGACATGTTCAAAGACTATAATTATCTTTATTCATGTAATAAATACTCTTATTACTAGAGATAGATTATTTGATAATTCAATGCTATCTCAAACACTTTTTTTTTTTTTTGAAATCGTTAGAAACCCCGCCACCAAACCACCCATTTTGGCCGCGGCTAACCACAACAAAAATATATAATTAAATTTCCAGTAGAACTTTTTTATTTTATTAGTAATGACAAACAAATCTCCATCAGGAAAAAAATACAATTGACAGCCACTTATTTCGTTGGATTTATTTGAAAGGTCAATTTTATTTTCTACGTAGAATTAATGAAGTTGGTTGCTCACGCTGCAATTTATTTAATTTCAAGTTTACGAGCGAGGTGAAAATGGACTTCAAGAGTCAATTTATTTATCCCAAAGGATAGGTTAATAGATTAATAATGTGCATTAAAAATCAAACTTATATAAAATTCATAATTTCATGTATCAATTTTATGTACAGATTTATATTAATTTTTTTTTTTCAAAATATTTCAAATTAATATATAAATTTCAATTCAATAAAAATTTTAAGTTCGATAATTCTCGTTTCAACTTCAATAACAGGGATTTCAATTTTATTATCGTCCTTATATCAGTATCGGGTGTAACAATAGCAAAACCTATAATTTAATGAGTGCTCTTAGGGCACCCGTTAGCATAACCTATAATTTTATCATTTTAAATACTAAAAGATACAAATTTGGTGTGAGGAAATGTTTAAAGAGTTCTGTTGACGGGTGATTTTCGTCTCAGTGGTAGTTTTGAGATAACTCTCCTAAGACAATCATTCTTCAACCTTGAATTTGTTTGGTTATGGGAAGACCAAAGGCAAATGTAGTAAAAAGCGGAGAAAACACAAAGATCGACAAGAGAGATTTAACGTGGTTCGGCGGAGCAAGTCCAGCCTACGTCCACAGGCAAAAAATGGTGGGGGTTGTTTTCATTACCAAAACGAGCTCGGCCGACCTGTTTTCAAGAAGGGTCTAACGAAACCGAGCTGTTTGCCTACAGAGTTTTACAAGCTTTACAAGTGTTTTCATCTATATTTTTTCATCTCCTATAAATGAATCTAACTTTCCTTTATATACTCATGAATTACAACTCTGTTCCTCCAACTTTATGACGTCTCCCGCGTGGTTTCCGAATGATTGACGGGCTCTTTGCCCCAAGACTGTCATTTCCGAAAGCAAGTCTGACGGTCTGTCACATCACTCTATTTTTTCCACTGCCACACGCCAACAATAATGATGCCAGTCTGTAAAGAGCTTTTGAAAAATGACACGTTTTGGAGGGAAAATCCAACAACTATGATCTTATGTCGGTCTTCAAGAGGTCGGCCAAGTGATTTGCTGAGCTTCCCCAACTGATATCGTCCTGACCCGAAAAATCTGAACTCATCTACCCGATCCAGAAGGCAAGACGGAACCAAGCTAAGCTTCCGATCTAAAGTGGTCACCCTCGGCTCTGATGTGTCGGTCTCTAAAGTCCGTGCCATATTGCTTCCTCTGGTCGGTCATACCGAGAAAACTTTTCCCGAGCTCTAAGCCGAGTTGAAGAACAACATATACTCTTTGAGCGCTGATCCTCCGGATGAGGAGAATTCCCTCTTATGCCCCTGTCGAGCTGTTCAGATACCTTAGTCGCAAAAATCCCCATCAACATTTTTCCCCTAGTTCTCGATTCCAACGAGTGTATGAGTTGGTGCCAGGAACTACAAAAATCTGAAGTGTGACATCCATCAGCTGGTTGTCAGATTCAGAATCAAAATAAAACAAAAAACATCATCGGACCTCACCGAACCACCCTCTGTCATCTTCATGTGCTCGGTCAGAAAAAATACCGATGCCTGAGGTCGACATGAGACCGATCCACGTAGTCATCCGCTTTTTCAAATGGGAGATATCGGAGGAGGAGGCTCATGAATTGTTTGCCCTCCCCTCGGAAGAAATTCATGATTCCGAGCCCCTTTCTGTCGTGCCAATGTCTCCGGCCCCTGAGGAGGTCCAGCCCGAGGCTTCTGCCCTTGAAGTGTCTGAGGCCGAAATTACAGCCCCTCTTACCTCTCAAGCTGAAACCGAGACATCTCCTGCTGAGTCTGTATCAGTTATCCAGCCATCTGGACCTGACTATGAAGAAGCAGCTACCCATGTACGGGCTGATGAATGAGGGTGACCCAAAGGGGGCCCTATGTAAACTCAAACAACGTACTTTTTTTTTGTAATAACACTCCGTAATTTCTCATTTACTGTTCATCTCGAATGTTTTCTTTTCTGCTCCCCATACTTGGCTTATTTTGGCTTCAAATTTACTAACTTGCTCTTCCAAATCTCAATGTGATCTCGCATCCGACCAATTCGAGTCTGACCTCGAGTTGATAGTCTGCCCCGAGCCGAAATCAAATACATTCGGTGGGACGTAAATCGACCCCGAGCTGAGAAGAACATTTGGCTCTGGGTGAATGTTACGTCCCCAGACCAATGAGATGGACTCGGTGAGAGATAGCCCGACCCCAAGCTGAAGAATAAAGCATCGGCGGAACAAATCCAGTCGGAGCGGGTGGGACAAAACAGACTCGGCGGAGTGAATTCAGCCCCGATCTGGTGGAGCAATACAGACTCGATGGAACGAATCCATCCCCGAGCTGGTGGAATAATACAGACTCGACGGAACGAATCCAGCCCCGAGCCGATGGAACAATACATACTCGGCTGAATGAATCTAGCCCCGAGCTGGTGGAATAATACAAACTCGGCAGAACGAATCCAGCCCCGAGCTGCTAGAGCATTTGAGACTTACACGAGTGAAGATTTTTAACCTCTGAGGCTCTGGGGATCCTGGTGCGGGCGTCCCATCGCCAGACATCAGTGGAAAATAAAAAATAGAACAAGATAAAGTTAACAAAAATGGAGGTGACTTAGCACATACCCCACGCAAATTCCAGAAGTAAAAATAACAACTCGGGTGCTCCGAGACAGCGTCCTGCCCGATGCCTCCCAAAACACAATTCTGAATCTTACAATTCAGTGTCCCGGCTAACTAGGCTAAGGATTTTCCGATCCGAGGCGGTCAGGCAAATCCCCACGGGGAAGGAAGACACACCGTGTGTGCCCTCCCTATGTGGTTCTCAATATGACTCACTAGCCGACTCGCATGGGAAGAAACCTCATTAGGTCTGATTTACCCAAGACTCATGTAATCGAGGGGACCATTCGGCCATACCCAAGTCAGGTGGTCTGATGGTTCTCAACAGGACTCACCAGCCAACTCGCAGGGGAAGAAATCTCCCTAGGTCCGATTTACTCGAGACTCCTGTAATCAAGAGGACCATTCGGCCATACCCAAGCCAGGTGGTCTCATGGTTCTCAACGGGACTCACCAGTCGACTCGCAGGGGAAGAAACATCCTTGAGTCTGGTTTACCCAAGACTCATGTAATCAAGGGGACCATTCGGCCATACCCAAGCCAATTGGTCTGATGGTTCTCAACAGGATTCACCAGCCGACTCGTAGGAGAATAAACTTCCCCGTGTCTGGTTTACTCGATGTGCTCCTCAAAAATGTGAGTCATAGGTTAGTAACGCTTCATCCTCGGGGGTCTGATAATGACACTCGGGATTGGCATGCCACGAGGGGTTCACACTTTTCCCACATATACCACATCCCTTGATGCGTTCTGGATCCTCAAATGTGAATGGAGTCAGGTCGGAACACTTCCACCTGGGGGTTTGATAATGACACCCAAGATTGGCGTGCCACGGGCTTGGTGCCCTTCCTGACTATCGAGCACCATTTCGCATCGAGCAAATCCCAGGAATATTGAACACAACTTTCAGATTCGATTAAAAAGAGAAAGTTTTATTCATATTCAAAGAACCTACTGCCATTCTTACAACTCTTTGCGGGTAATTTCAAGAGAGACTTTTACAAAATTTTCTTCTAGTTTTGGTCTGAGCAGCCCGACATATCTTCTAGCTTGAGCTTATTCAGATCCGCCTAAACTTGCTTCCCAGCTAATTTGACAGGATCCCCTGTGTCGAACACTCCATAAGCATCTCGGAACAACTCTGGAGCTCGGCCAAGAGATTGCGGCTTCTTGTGGTTCCCCCTGAGGCCTTTCTCATTTCCTTTCATTCGAGGTTACCATTGCCTTGGTCGAAGGAGGCACTTATTTAAACTGACCGGGTATTCCCGACATGTTGGTTCACGTGCCACTTGAAGAGGAACATCGGGGCTGCGAAGCTGTCGATCTGGCAGGTCTAACAACTGCCACAACTCCTTTAGGACGAGTTTGTTCGTATGTAAGGGGCAACGTGCCTATTCAGTCAGCTCCTTGCATTACATTTCATTCCACAGCTCAGTCCTAATCGGTGACTTCTGACCAATTTTTTTACATTCATTCTACAGCCCAAAGGTGGAGGTGTTGATGCCAACTTCCCTCCTTTCAAATCTTTTCCTCTTCCCGTTCTGACCAGCTTCTTCCCATTCCTTTCCCCTTTCATCCATTTTGCTGTTGAATTCTCCAACAACCCAAGATTTCCTCCTTCTACCATCGTTTTACTACGCCACTTGCTTTTTGTTAACACTCCCCACAGATGGCACCAACTGTTGACGGGTGATTTTTGTCCTAGGGGTAGTTTCGAGATAACCATCTCGAGACAATCCTCCTTCAACCTTGAATTTGTTTGGTTATTGGAGATCAAAGGCAAATGTAGTAAAAAACGAAGAAAACACAAAGATCGACAAGAGAGTTTTAACGTCATTCGACGGAGCAAGTCCAGCCTACGTCCACGGGCACAAAATGATGGAGGTTGTTTTTATTACCAAAACGAGCTAGGCTGACATGTTTTCAGGAATGGTATAACGAAACCGATCTGTTTGCCTACAGAGTTTTACAAGTTTTAAAAGTGTTTTCATCTATATTTTTTCATCCCCTATAAATGAATCTAACTTTCCTTTATATACTCAGGAATTACAACACAGTTTGTCCAACTTTATGACATTTCTCGCGTGGTCTCCGACTGATTGACGGGCTCTTAGCCCCAAGACTGTCGTCGCCGAAAGCAAGTCTGCCATCTGACTGTCTGTCACATCACTCTGTTTTCTCCACTACCACACGCAACAATAATGATGTCAGCCTGTAAAGAGCTTTTGAAAAATGACACGTTTTGGAGGGAAAAATCCAACAACTCTGATCTTATATCGATCTTCAATAGGTCGGCCAAGTGATTTGCGGAGCTTCCCCAACTGATATCGTCCTGACCCGAAATATCTGAACTCATCTACCCGTTCCAGAAGGCAAGACAGAACCAAGCTGAGCTTCCGATCTAAAGTGGTCGGCCTCGGCTCTGATATTGTCGGTCTCTAAAGTCTGTGCCATGTTGCTTCCTCTGGTCGGTCATATTGAGAAAATTTTTCCCGAGCTCTAAGCCGTGTTGAAGAACAACATATACTCTCTGAGCGCTGATCCTCCGAATGAGTTAAATTCTCTCTTATACCTCTGCTGAGCTGTTCAGATATCTTAGTCGTAAAAATCATCATCAACAAGTTCTTTATTCATGTAATAAATATTCTTAGAAACTAATTGAATTAGATATATTAAATGCTATCTTAAACACTATGAGAAAAAAATATTTAAATTATCAGTCAAACTTTTTAATTTATTAGTAATGATAGACAAATTTCGATCAATTTATGGAAAAAATAGAATTGAAAGCCACTTGCGTGTTGGATTAATTTGAAAGGTCAAATTTTATTTTCTACGTAGAATTAATGAAGTTGGTTGCTCACGCTGCAATTATTTAATTTCAAGTTTACGAGCGAGGTGAAAATGGACTTCAAGAGTTAATTTATTTATCCCAAAGGATAGCTTAATTGATTAATAATGTGCATTAAAAATCAAACTTATATAAAATTCATAAGTTCATGTATAAATTTTATGTACAAATTTAATATTAAATTTTTTTCCAAATATTTCAAATTAATATATAAATTTCAAATTCAAGAATAAAAATTTTAAGTTCGATAATTCTCGTTTCAACTTCAATAACATGGATTTCAATTTTATTATCGTCCTTATATCAGTAACGGGTGTAACAATAGAAAAACACTGTCATATGAAGATATTGATTGAGCAAGTGGCAGTGGACCGTTTGAATTATTGAAAAATTAAATATCTCTTGAATATAATGTTTGTGGGGGAAATTTTTTTGTAATATTCATGATAGTTGTACATTTTAAAAAGAGATTAAAATGTACAACTGCTTGAAGCATAAATATCGCCAAAAATTTTTCATTAAAATTATTGTTGTGGAGAAGAGACATATCAGCCGTATATTTGGACATTTTATACGGCTTACTTAACAAATTATGTTGGAAATTGTAAGATATTTTTTTAATTCCTGAAATTGCCCCCTTATTAAATTACTGCAAAAAAATATAGATTTTGAAAACTTAGAATGAATAAAAATTAAATTCATGGCATCTTGAATATAATGTTTGTGGAGGGGATTTTTTTTTTTTTTGACATTCATATTTCAAACAGTTGTACATTTTAGAGAGAGATTAGAATGTACAATTATTTAAAACATGAATGTCACTAAAAAATATTTTATTAGAATTATTGTTGTGTAGAAGATATATGCCGGCCGTATATTTGGGTATTTTATACGGCTGGCTTAACAAATTAGGTTAGAAATTGTAGATATTTTTTAAATTCCTAAAAAAAAAAATATTTCATCAAATATTAAAAAGATTTTGCTATTTTTCCCGTGAAATTAGTCAATTCAAGAGCTTGCCTTGTCTCGTTAAACTGCCACTGATGTTATACTAGCTTAGATCGAACACACCCAAGTTTCTCAAATTTGATAATCCTTCAAAGAAAATATAGATTTGAAAACTTAGAATGAATAAAAATTAAATTCATGGCATCTTGGAAAATATAACCTTGCCATGGTTTTCAATTTCATCGTTATGAAGAGTCTATTTAATTCTATTAAATATGATAATACAATGTGGTTGAATTGTAGGGATGGCAATGGAGAAATGAGGAAAGAGATCAACATCATGTATCTGTCTCTGACAATTTTTAGAGGTCCGTGTTCTTTCGGTTCCATGAACATTAAAAGGGATTTCGAAAGTTCTCACCCCCAAATAACAAATAAAGTTTTCTTAAAATAAATTTAAATCATTGAAAAATATATTGGTTAAATTATTAATTTATTCAAAAATCAAGCATACATATCCAAAAAATTGACAATATATATTAAATAAATCTATTATACAAATCACAATTTATATAAAAAATCAAATTCATATTTTTTGTCTTTCTGTTTGGTCTGTAATTTATAAAATAATAGATCTCTCATTAAAGTGATTATATATATAATTATTTCATTTAAGTCCTTATACTATTTTTAATTTATATATTTATAAATATTAAGATATTTTTTACATTAAATAGAAATTTGAATATTTTATTAAAAAATAAAAAATAAATAATAAATAATTAAATAAATAATGGAGAGGGAATGTAGATTTTACCAAACTAAATGTTAACTACTTTTGACGCTAAGTTTAGGAAAGATGTGTGTTAATAATAAACCATTAACTCCATTTAAATGTGAGTTTATGAAACTTTAGAGGAGTTATAAAAAACAACAATGCTAGTTATATTCCCTGAACACATCATGAGTATTGAATTTTTGTCTTTTAATACTTAAAATAGAAAACTCATAAAAATAAGTTTTGAATTTTTAAAATATTTTTATCATTTTAAATACTAAAAGGTAAAAATTCGGTGTGCATGAAATATTTAAAGAGTTTCTTTTTCATATAATAAATACTCTTAAAAACTAATTGCAAGGAATAGATTATTAGATATATTAAATGCTATCTTAAACACTATCAGAAAAAAATATTTAAATTATCAGTCAAATTTTTTTATTTTATTAGTAATGACAGAAAAATCTCTATCAATTTCTGGAAAAAAAAAAAAAAAATTGACAGCCACTTGCGTGTTGGATTAATTTGAAAGGTCAAATTTTATTTTCTACGTAGAATTAATGAAGTCCGTTGCTCACGTTGCAATTTATTTAATTTCAAGTTTTCGAGCGAGGTGAAAATGGACTTCAAGAGTCAATTTATTTATCCCAAATGATAGCTTAATAGATTAATAATTTGCATTAAAAATCAAACTTATTCAAAATTCAGAAGTTCACGTATCAATTTTATGTACAAATTTAATATTTTTCTGTTGAATATGAAACATTTCAAATTAATATATTAATTTCAAATTACGATATTTTTACAACTATATCATAACTAATCACTCTATGGTTATTTACGTATTCACCATATAATAAAAGAATTTATATTAAAGAAACTGTCTATCTTATTCATTAATAAAATATATACAAAAAAATTTACATGGAAATATATAAGAAATTAACACTCAGAGCACTAATCCTAACAGGTTCAACTTTAAGACCTTCAATTATATCGTTATGAAGAGTTTATTCAATTCTATAAATATGTAATACAGTGCGGTTGAGCCGTAGGGATGTCAATAGAAAGAAAGGAGATAGTGGTGAATATTTGGTTTTGAGTCTAGGAATTGAAGATTTGAAGAATTCCCCAATTTGTAAAATCCTTGAATGAGGAGTTGAGTTGGGATTTATAAATGGTTGTTTGAAGGTGTAATTGCTGTTATATAATATATTTGTAAGGTGAAATTGATGCTATGTAATATATTTGTTCTGATTATGGTTATTGAAGAAATGGTGTAGGAAGTGTAATTAAAATTCTGGATCCTGGAAAACTAGTACGCGTTGCGACTCCAAAGAGGGCGTGCGTCGCAACTCGTGAAGAAGAATGTGGAAACTGAATTTTTGGTTCGCGTCGCGACGCGCCTTTAACTGTTTCAGTTTAATTCCAAGACGTTTAGGGGCACTCTAGGGGCTTTTGTATAGATAAGTAACCACAGGATAAGTCATACCATAAACATGAATACTTACCTTTGATTGTTTATATTCTTCACATTTATTACACAAAATCTAACGGTTTCTTTGGCATTAGATCGACGACAAGCCACTCGGAGGTCACCGACACTACATACCACACCCGACTTGCCTTAGCATTGTGAGTGAAGTATTTATTTCAGAATTTTGAATGTGATTTTGGTTATGATTTTGCATATCACTGATTTATTTTTATTTTACCTAAATGATGATTTCATGTAAATGAGAAATATGATAAAAGCTTTGATAATGCTTGTTTTTGACAAATCTTTGATGATAAAAATGATTTCAAATATGTGGATTTATGATTTTGGAGGCATGGGGAAAAACCCACCTCAGTTGTTACTTGATTCAGATATGAAATTGATGGATATGGAATTGATAGACATGGTATTGAAGGGTATCGGTATTGATATCGGATATAGACGTGTGCACACGGGGTACAGGACTAGAGATGACAGATACCTCTAGATCCTGGGTATTAGGCTAGGGGGACTGTGAGTACAACGCCCCTAGACCCGGATATTTCAGAGACAGGTTGGTGGCACTGATAACACCAATGTTGTCTAGTTTGGTGGCTTGGGGGACTGTGCATGCAACGCCCCATGGCCACATGATTATTTACATATTGACCGATAATATTTATGATGATGATATTGATATTTTTTCATTGTTTTCAAAAGTTTTGAAAGGGAAAACTTTGTTTATGATTTATGAATTCTGAAAATTGTTACACTAAAATGATGAGCATTTCTAATACTGTTTATTTTCTGATTTTATAGCTCCACTCACTGAGTTCTCCCCCCCCCCCCCCCCCCCACTCTCGGCCTTCCTTTTGGTGAGCTAATGCCGTATTTTGATAGACATTGATTCGGGACAGGAGCAGCACTGCAATAACTAGTTTTATGGTTCATCATTTGTGTTACATTCATATAGAATGTAGTTTCTTTTGTGTTTTTGTGATGTAAAATCTATGTATATATGTGTGGTTGTTTCACTATCGCATTTTGTAAGTGCCATCTTTAATATTTTTCACAGTTTTTCTGCTTGATGAGAAAATGTTTGCATATATGGTTGATTTCTGATCTCAGTCAGAGTTTAGGTGACGGTGGGATTCTGTCGTGTGCCGGTAATATTTCTTGATTGGGGATGTTGCAGTGGCACATGTAGAACCTACACACAGATTCCTTTAAAGGATGAAATAAAACTCTTGTTAGGATCTTGATAAGGATTTAAGAGCCTCTCTCTAGCACTAGGGTTTCTCTTTTCAATCTTTCGTATATGAGTATTACCCCAAATAATGAAGGAATGCCTCTTTTATATAGCCCCAAGAACCCTAAAGAGATGAGGATAAATTCAATTTGAATTTATTTAGAATTCAATCCTAATCCTTATCCAATTTTAATTAGTTAAATAGACAAATAATTAATTATCCTTTGGCCCATTTAGAATGTTAGCACACTTAAGATCCAAACTAACTAATTAACCCATAATTAATTTACATAATCTTAAACTAAATAATTATCATTATATTTAATGATTAATTTTGAGACATAATGGCCTACACAGGGTATGTTGAAAGAGTATAATTATCTTTATTCATGTAATAAACACTCTTTTAAACTTATTGCTAGAGATAGATTATTTGATAATTCAATGCTATCTCAAACACAACCACAACAAAAATATATAATTAAATTTCCGGTAGAACTTTTTATTTTATTAGTAATGACAAACAAATCTCCATCAGGAAAAAATAGAATTGACAGCCACTTGTTTTGTTGGATTAATTTTGAAAGGTCAAATTTTATTTTCTATGTAGAATTAATGAAGTTGGTTCCCACGCTGCAATTTATTTAATTTCAAGTGTACGAGCGAGGTGAAAATGGACTTCAAGAGTCAGTTTATTTATTAATCTCAAAGGATAGCTTAATAGATTAATAATGTGCATTAAAAATCAAACTTATATAAAATTCATAAGTTCATGTATCATTTTTATGTACAAATTTAATATTATTTTTTTTCAAATATTTCAAATTAATATATAAATTTCAAATTCAATAATAAAAATTTAAGTTCGATAATTCTCGTTTTCAATTTCAATAACATGGATTTCAATTTTGATTGAGCAAGTAAAAGCGGACCACGAGTAATTTTTTGGTGCAATTGAGGTATGAGTGACGTGGTACCATCAACGAATTAGAAAATGACATGTATAATTTAATTCTTATTTTTTAATTGTTTTTTAATTTTTTAGCATGCGTGGTAATAGATGATTGACTTGTTGCATGGATAACGTGGTACATCTATTGCATTGTACGTAGATTTTCTCAGCGGGCCACAGGCCATTTGAATTATTGAAAATTAAATATCTATTGAATATAACGTTTTGTGGGGAAGATAATTTTTTATGATATTAGTGATATTCATGGCAGTTGTACATTTTAGATAGAGATTAAAATGTACAACTATTTGAAACAGAAATATCACTAAAAATATCCATTAGAATTATTGTTGTGGAGAAGATACATATCGGTCTATATTTGAACATTTTATACGGCTTACTTAACAAATTATGTTGGAAATGGTAAGAAAACTGCCAAATAGCGACGGAAAAATCCGTAGCTAATTCGTCGCTAATAGGCCATTAGCGACGGAATAATTCCGTCTCTATTTTGTTGGTCGCAAAAAAAAATAGCGACGGAAATATATCATCCGTCGCTAAAGTTAGCGACGGATGGAAATCCGTCTCTATATAGCGACAGAATGTCCGTCTCTAATTAGCGACGGTTAGTATTCCGTCGCTAAATAGCAACGGAAAATTCGTTTCTAATTAGAGACAGAAATTTTCATCCGTCGCTATTTAGCGACGGAAATTCCGTTTCTATAATTTTTTTGAAAAAAAAAATTAAAAACTGAAATTTTAAAATTTTAGATAGGCGGGAAATTTAAAATTTTAAAAATATTTAGCGACGGAATATTTCCGTAGCTATTCCGTAGCTATAAATTTTTTTTGAAAAAAAATTAAAATTTTAAAATTTTAGAGAGGCGGGAAATTTAAAATTTTAAAATTTTGAAAATTTTTTAACAACGGAATATTTCCGTAGCTATTCCGTAGCTATATTTTTTTTTTTTTTTGAAAAAAAAAAATAAAAACGAAAATTTTTAAAATTTTAGAGAGGCGGGAAATTTAAAATTTTAAAAATATATGAAACTTTTAAAATTTTAAAATTTTAGAAATGAAAAAAATTTTATAATTTTAGAAAAGAAAAAATTTAAAATTTTAGAAAGGAATTTTTTTTTTAATTTTAGAGAGGTTGGAAATTTAAATATTATATAGATATGAAAAATTTATAAATTGTAGAGATATAAATTTTTTAATTTTAGATAAGGGAAAATTTTAAAAATTTTGAATGGTATAAAAATTTTAAAAAAGTGGATTTTTTTAATTGTTATATATACATCTTAAATTATACAAGTTACCGTAATGTCCCCGCGCGCTTCGACACACCACCATCCATTTACGAAACGTCCACCGTTTGTTTCTTAAGAATTTTAAAAGAGGGGATAAGAAAAATGAGAAATTGATAATGAGAGTTGAGGTAATTAAAAATTTGATGGTATATGAAATTGAGTAAGAAAATTTTGGATGGTGTATTGGAGTTGAGAGTTAAAAAGATTATGATGTATATATAGAGGAAAAAAATAAGAGAAGCGGGAAAATTTGTAAATTTGTATACTTTTGAAATTTTCACAAGGTGGGAAATTTTTTGAAATTTGACGAAAATTAGCGACGGAATAGATATTCCGTTTCTATTTAGAGACGGAAAATCCGTCTCTATTTTTTTTTTTTAAAAAAAAGTGGTGCCGAAAGAAATAAAGTTTGGGGGGATTGAAAATTTTAAAAATTAGCGACGGAATAGAAACGGAACAATTCCGTTTCTAATTAACAAAAAAATTTAAAATAAATTAAAATTGAAGATTAGAAACGGAATTGAAATTCCGTTTCTAATTAGCTACGGAATTGATATTCCGTTTCTAATTAGCGACGGAACAATTCCGTTTCTAATTAATAAAAAAATTAAAATTAAAATTAAATTTAAAATGCGACGGAAAAATTCCGTTTCTAATTAACAAAAAAATTTAAAATAAAAATAAAAATTAAAGATTAGAAACGGAATTGAAATTCCGTTTCTAATTAGCTACGAATTGAATTCCGTTTCTAATTAGCGACGGAACAATTCCGTTTCTAATTAATAAAAAAATAAAAAATAAAATTAAAATTAAAATTAGCGACGGAATTGAAATTCCGTTTCTAATTAGAGACGGAATTTGAATTCCGTTTCTAATTAGCGACGGATTAGCGACGGAAAAATTCCGTTTCTAAACAAAATTAGCGACGGAATAGTAATCCGTCTCTAATTAGCGACGGATTTTCATTTCCGTCTCTAATTTAGAGATGAAATTTTTTTGTCGCTAAATTCCGTCCCTAATATCATTATCCGTTTCAATTCCGTCTCAATTCCGTCGCTACATTTTGAAATGGAATATTCCGTCGCTAAATTCCGTCGCTAAAACTGTAATTTCTTGTAGTGATTTTTTTAATTCCTAAAATTGCCCCCTTAGGTTTTTTAAATTCCTGCAAAGAAAATATAGATTTTGAAAACTTAGAATGAATAAAAATTAAAGGCATTGCCATGGTTCAACTTTAAGACCTCTAATTCTATCGTTATGATGAGTCTATTCAATTCAATTAAATATGGTAATACAATGCGGTTGAGCCGTAGGGATGATAATAGAAAGAGAGGAGGTTGACATATTATATTTATCTTTGATAATCTTATAGATTCGTGTTCTTTGGGGGTTCCGCGAATATTAAAACGGAATTTCAAAAGTTCCAATCCTAAATAACAAATAAAATTTTCTTAAAATAAATTTAAATCATTAATTAAAAACATATTAGTTAAACTATAATTTATTTAAAAATCAAGTGTACATTTTCAGTCAAACTTTTTTTATTTTATTAGTAATGACAAACAAATCTCCATCAATTTCGGGAAAAAAATAGAATTGACAGCCACTTCCATGTTGGATTAATTTGAAAGGTCAAGTTTTATTTTCTACGTAGAATTAATGAAGTTGGGTCCTCACAGTGAAAATGGACTTCAAGAGTCAATTTATTTAGTAATCAATAGAAAAAACACTGTCATATGAAGATATTGATTGAGCAGGTGGCAGTGTACCATTTGAATTATTGAAAACTTAAATATCTCTTGAATATAACGTTTGTGGGATATTTTTTTGTAATAATTATGGCAGTTGTACATTTTAGAAAGGGATTAAAATATATAACTATTTGAAGTATAAATATCACTAAAAAATATCCATTAGATTGTTGTGGAGAAGATACATATCCGCCGTATATTTAGATATTGTAAGATATATTTTTTTAATTCCTAAAATTGTCCCCTTATATTTTTTAAATTCCTGCAAAGAAAATATAGATTTTGAAAACTTAGAATGAATAAAAATTAAATTTATGGCATCTTGGAAAATATACTTTTCCATGGTTCAACTTCAAGACATTCAATTCTATTGTTATGAAGAGTCTATTCAATTCTATTAAATATGGTAATATAATGCGGTCGTAGAGATGGCAATGGAAAGAGAGGAGATTGACATCTTGTATTTATCTTTAATAATCTTATAAATTCGTATTCTTTGGGGGTTCCGTGAATATTAAAACGGGATTTCAAAAGTTCCTAACCATTAATAACAAATAAAGTTTTCTTAAAATAAATTTAAATCATTAATTGGAAAATATATTAGTTAAATTGTTATTTTATTTAAAAATCAAGTGTACATTTTCAAAAAATTGATAGTATCTATTACATAAATCTATTACACAAGTCACAATTTATATATAAAAAATAAATTCTTATTTTTTTCTTTCTATTTGGTCAGTAATTTAATAAAATGATGGATCTCTCATTAAAAGTGATTATATATATTTCATTTAAGTTCTTATACTATCTATAATTTATATATTTTATAAATATTAAGATTTTTTTTAACATTTATATAAAATTGGAAATAGAAATTTGAGTAAATTATTAAAAAATTTAAAAATAAATAAATAAAAACTTAAATAGGTAATGGAGTGGGAAGGTAGATTTTACCAAACTAACTGTTAACTACTGTTGAGGCTAAGTTTAGGAAAGGTGTGAGTTAATGGATTAAATGTGAGTTTATGAAACGTTAGAGGAGATATGAAAAAAACAATGCTAGTTGTATTTCCTCAAGACAACATGAGTATTGAATTTTTGTCATTTAATGATTAAAATAGAAAACTCATAAAAATAACTTTTGAATTTTTTAAATAATTTTAGGGAAATATTAACGAGTGTCTTAAGGGTACTTTTTAATGATTCATTTTAGGAAAATTTTCATGAAAAAAATGAAAAAATAATTAATATTTTGATAATTTTTTGTATTTCCTATAAAAGTGATATGAAAATTTTCCAAAAATGAATTCTTAATGAGTGCCCTTATGGCACTTGTTAGCAAGGAATTGATTATTAGATATATTAAATGCTATTTTAAAACATTATCAGAAAAAAATATTTAAATTATCAATCAAACTTTTTATTTTTTTAGTAATGACGGACAAATCTCCATCAATTTCTGGAAAAAATAGAATTGACAGCCACTTGCGTGTTGGATTAATTTGAAAGGTCAAATGTTATTTCTACGTAGAATTTATGAAGTTGGTTGCTCACGCTGCAATTTATTTAATTTCAAGTTACGAGCGAGGTGAAATTGGACTTCAAGAGTCAATTTATGTATTAATCTCAAAGGAAAGCTTAATAGATTAATAATTTGCATTAAAAATCAAACTTATTCAAAATTCATAAGTTCATGTATCAATTTTATGTAAAAATTTAATATTTTCTGTTGAATATGAAATATTTCAAATTAAAATATCAATTTCAAATTTAATAATAGATATTTTAAGTTCAATAATTTTCATTTCAACTTGAATAATATGGATTTCAATTTCATTATCGCCCTTATATGGGTACCGGATGTATCAATAGCAAAAGATATTGATTGAGCAAGTGGCAGTGGACTACAGGCCATATGAATTATTGAAAAATTTAATGTCTCTTGAATTTGAATATAACGTTTTATTCGGCCGGCTTAACCAATTATGTTGGAAATTGTAAGATATTTCTTTTAATTCCTTAAAAAAAATTATTTCTTCTTAGTTGGTTGTATGTGTACCATTAGTCAATAAAGACTCCCTCTAAAAATGGCATGATCCCCTCTTTAGAACGGGTTCAATCCTAAAAGGAATTCGTAAACTACTTCAACTCGAGCATTCTATATGATGTGCGATTTAACTAAACTTGCTAAGAAAATAATATTCCAAAAATGTAATTCAATAAATATCATAAGAAATGTTTACAACAAAATCCTGCTAAAAACATGAAAATGTCCTAAATGTCTTATCTCAAAAGAAATGTATGGACCAACCGGAATGACGGCTGTGGTAAACGAATTAAATCCTGGTACTGTTACTGCTGCGATGGCGAAATACCTGAGATGTTTGAGAAAATGAGAGTGAGCTTAAAGAACCCAGTAAGTAAAGTACTAAAATTCTCAACATGACCTCACCCAAAAATAGATATATGTATGTGTGTGTGTGTGTCTAATATTAATAATTTACCTTTGAAGATAATATTTACTATCACTAGCACAATCAAATCATGCTCGCAACAATACAAACATCAACCAAACAAGATTTGCCTACCGGATTTGGCACAATAGTGGATTGAAAATATTGGAAAAGTATCGCATCCCTTCCAAGATTCCCATCATATAACCTCGCATAAATGTGCAAGAGGGGGACTGAACCACATGTCTCTGCTAACCTCGCATAACCTTGCATCTCCGACCACTATTATATTAAATCTGGCAACATAACAATAATAATACACATCATCCAATACAGCACACATCATCTAACTACATCCATCAATCTCACCTCAAAGTCAGAGAGTATTCAAACACTTCAACTCATAATACAAACATATAATTATACCCAAAATTTGTATTTATCAATTTATACTCATGCTATCAATAACTCAATATAAATTTCGAACATATATGTATAATTTATACTATATAATATAAACTCACATATCAAATATCAACCAATAAACAATTATGTTAAGGGAATCATCGTGCATTATACTTCAATCCACGCAAAAATTCTCTATATCTTTATGTCCTCGCTAAAATCTGAAAAATATAAAATTATGATTAGGTTCCAATATTTTATTAAGATTATGATTTTACCATCAAACTTTCCAAAATTTCAATTTAACCCTCATACTCTCATACATCATCAATTTGGTCTTAAAACTCTTAAATATCACTTATTAACCCTTAAAAACTAGAAATTTCATATTTGTACGCTAATTATACTAAATTACGTTTTGATCTAAAATTTTCAAAATCTTACATTTATACTCTAAAACTATAACAATAATGTACCGAACTCCAACGACTCCGAAATCTCACAACAATGTGATCAATGGTGAGGAAACGTCACGAGGATCACAATGGTGGTGGTGACAGCGGATGCATGGTGGTCACCAATGAACAATGAAACGATAATAACTCCCGTTTTTGGCTTGTTTCACGACAACTGAATGTCCGATTTGGGCAATTAAAGTGTCTAACCTGCTTATCTCGAAGAGAGAAAAACTATAGTTCGGAAGGTGAGGGTCACGCACGATGGATCATGGGGCAGTGTTACGGCGGTGTGGCGGCATGTCCGATGGATTCAGGTAGTTAGACCAGCGGTGTTTGCTTCGTCTAGTCGAGATGATTCTTCCGGAGTGGTCACTTGTAAGAAACGGTGGTCGGACGACGTCAAACATCCCCTTTCTCTCTTCTGCCCATACTTTCTCTCTCTCTATATATATATTGGTTCGACTCTCTCTCTCTCTCACACACCGGTCCCTGAAAGTCTTATATTCCCTCTTTCTACTGATAAAACACACACTCACCATATCCCTTTTATTTTCAAGCTAAACACATACAAAAAACTATGGTTGGTTTGTTTTTATAATGGAAAGTTGAGTTTAAGTTATATTAGGAGTAATGGTTGCTAATTTTGGGTAAAAGAGAGAACGCGTGTGAAAGTGTGAGGGATAAGGGAAGTTTAAAATAATTTAAAATAGTAAAAAAGAAAATTAGAAGAAAAAGAAAAACGTAATATTACAACAAGTATGATCTAAAAGAATTTCTGATATACATAATCTTATCCTTTTTTTAAACGGAGGTTATTTCCAAGGCTTACTGAAAAATTATTTTCAGAGTTCAAATCCACAATCTAATAGAAAATAAAATAATGCTTAACCATCTCATTAGACACATGTTTTTTTAGTTGACTGGTATCTATGAAAAATCAAATTATTGCAAGTCTACCATGAATGTGATGGAATATTTGTTTAGAAAAAAAAAATCATTCCTCATTAAATACCAACATTACTAATTTAATTTCATACATATGTGAGTACAAGAGTAAGACTGCAAATCACTGATAGCAAATTATGAACGGTTACATTCCATTGAAAACTTCCTTTGTTAAATATCTTTGATTTTAGTAACTTTGATTCAGATGCATGAACACCAAGGGTTTTAGGAGAAAGAGAGGATTGGTCTGTTGAAACTTAAAAGATTTTTTATATCAATTAGTGATACGACAAATAAATACAAGATTCTTGATTCATTGGGTTGATGATGATACAATGTCTGAATGTTGTGATGGGGAGCGAGTTATATTAGAGATTGAACTGAAAAAGTTTTGTATTTTAATCTGAAAGATAATTACAATGTAATGACCTTTATATAGACAATAAAAGAAAATAAAAAAGGAAAGAAATTATACAAATATATATAGTAGTAGGAGAATCGGGATTTGGGAATTCTTCTTATAATAGAGAAATATTGTTTCATTAATAGAGAGATATTATTTCTCATCAATTTATTTCCTTAACATCCCTTCCCCCAAACTCAAGATGGTGAAAGAGAAGCAAGCCTGAGTTTGGAAACCAATTCATGAAATCGCCCTGGGAGCTGAGGTTTGGTAAAAAGATCAACATGCTGATCTACCTAGGAGATTTCATGAAGTCAGATAGTGCCTTGAGTGATATGTTTACGTACAAAGTGACAATCAACTTCAATGTGTGTTTGTGTGCTCATGGTAAATATTATTATGTGCAATATAAATGGAACTTTTGTTGTCACAATAGAGAGATGTAGCACAAGAATGAAGAACATCCATGTCACCGAGAAGCCAACGAAGCCAAATGATTTCTTGGATAGCATCAGCAACTGCACGTTATTCAAATTTAGTACTGGAGCGAGAAACCACATATTGTTTCTTGTTACGCCAAGAAATAAGTGAATCACCTAAGAAGATGCAAATACTAGTTGTAGAATGCCTATCAGTGAGGTTAGCCACCCAACTAGCATCAAAGTAGGCACATGTCACACCCCAGTATATCCAAAACGTGACCGACATGAGACAGTGATACCATCTCCTCCAGCCTCTAATCTGAACGTGTGTGATATGTCATGCGCTAAGCTAAATATGTGCTAACAATGTATGAACACAATAATGATCTGCTAACATACATACTTATCATATACACCTGAACTATTTAATGTGACTTTATAAGTACATCTATACACCATACATCATGCATAAGACACGATTTGACCTCATGACCTACCATGCTTCTCTAAGACTACAATTGGTATCTATCTTCTCCAAATTGAGCATCTGGAATCTGGAATTTATGCCAACCATAGAAATCTGCAGTTCTTGCAACCAAAACTGGGGGATAAGTCGTTTGAACAACCTAGTGTGGAATTCAAATATGGAAAATAGCTGAACTGATTGAAATATTCATTTTCAGGAGCTATAGATATCTGAATTTAAAACTCTTACATAAAACACATGCTGGCAAATATTGTTCATAATAAATCTCACCATTATTATAACTTGGGGCATGAAACCTACTTAGCGGGACCTAGCACCGCGTAAGCAGGGGAAATTGAGCTAAAATATAATATGTAATAGTCTAAGAGGGTTATCTAAACCATTATGCATGTTGAATTGTAATCTGTAACAACCTAAGAGGGTTAATTAAACCATTAGGCATGCTGAACTGGGCATACTCGGGTCGTTATACTGAAGGGGCGGTACTCTACTGGTGTTTGAAAATATATTTCTAAAATTTTAAAAAAAAATCATAGCCACGCAATATCATAATCTCATATAGATATCTAAAAAACGCAGTTGCTACAAAAGAAATACATGTACTAAAAATATTTATAACTATCGTGATCTTGAACTATTTCAAACACTTGAACTGTTAATCATTAAACATTGCTAAACAAAAGCATGTTCATGAAAATCTGAATTTTCAACTTTCTCATAACTGAAAACTTAAGTTATAAAACTTTTATTATTTGAAAATTTAAAACATAAAGATATAACGTTCACTTACAGTGTTGACTTTAGTAGTTACTGTTATTGCTGGTTCTTATATGGAATCTATAACAAGCAATCGAGTTATAGTTAGAATACATGGTTATTTGGAATCTTAATCATGCGTATGAAAGATGTATGAATCCATACTGACAATGGAGCTAAAGACGTTTTCTAATGGTCCAGCTAATCCCAGATGTTATTCTTATATATCACTAACAATGTGAATATGTGTCGCAACTTTACTCAAGATAGATTAAGGTCATGTCATCGATCCTAATATCACGATTTCGTTTAAACAACCATTGTGAGATGCCCATGGCTATCTAAATCAGGAAACCCAACCATGTGAAAAAACTCATTCACCTAATTGATCGGTGAAAACACACACGTAACGCAAACGTACGTATCGCTCAAGTAGTATAAAAATATCTATCTCATGGGGACTTAATTTCTACTGTTGTTATTAATTATTGATGCTATTTATTTACAAGTATCCAATTGAGGTGAGAAGAGAATGATTGATGATTGGTTGGTTGAATGTGGATTTGAAAAAAAAAATAAAAATACAAATAAAACAAACGAAATTAATAATAAAGAAAATATCTAGGGTTGTGAATCCGCTGAATATTATTCTAATGATGAATTGATTCTCCTATACATATGTAATACATTAGTTGTTAACCTGGAACACGAAGATATGCATAAGTCTCTTTCAATGGTCAAATACAAACTCCTAAAATAACATAATTAACTATATTCCTATGTTAACCAAGTTACCTGAATTCATTAAGGTCAAGTTTCAATTATGGCTACCCACGCCCGATAGGTATATTCCTATCCTGGAAGGAAATCTCTAAGATGTGAGATTGTGAGCTATTGAATCTGAGGCTGAAACCTAAAATCTCTTTTCCAAGTTCATTTTAAGTTTACAACATCATTCTTATTGGTGAGCATGTAACAAGAAGCATTAAGCTTAAGACTCAATAAACAAGCCGAAACATCACATATAATATAATTAAATCAATTATTAAACTCATGAATATTATGCTTCATCAATTTCCTAGATTAAAAATAAAATATTGGGGTTGGGAGATTCACCTTTAATATTTCAAATCTAGAAATCTCTCTTATTATAATATACAAATTTACATTATATTACCACCCGACCATATAGGCGGTATCCTGATTAAGTCATATTTTAATTAATTCCAACTGACCATAAATGCGGTATCCAATTAAGTCAGGTTAAAATTAATTTAATTAAGTCCAACCGATAATAAAGGCGATATCCAATTAAGTCAAGTTTTAAGATAATTTACATATTATAAATTAAGGGAGATTAATCTAAATTATTCATATTAAAATTTTCACCATTCCCCCAGTAGAAATTAACTACAAAATATAAAATAAAGATAAAATAAATAAACTATTATTACTACTAGAAATAAAAATACATTACAAACCTATTAAATAAAACTAAATAAACAAGATACAGTCCTTAATCCCTTATTAGGAACCTAAGGAAAGTATGAATTGGGAAAATGATATAGGCAAATTTTGGGCTTGTGCGTCATGACATAAAAGGTGTTGCGCGTCACGACGCATGTGGATTGTTGACATGTGTACGCAGCTTGCATGAGATGTTGACATGTGGCACGCGTTGCGCTATAGTATATGGCAACTGTCGGTAATCAATATTTACGCTGGCGTCACAATGACACGATGATGACGCACGTGATGACGCGGTGAGGAAGCGTGTCGGTAGTTGAATAATTGAGACGTGTCGCGATGCAAGAAAGTGTGCGCGTCGTGACCCGTGAACAATAAATTTCCTATTTTGCCCTTTTAGTCCATTTTTCGTAATTTTAGCCCCAAATTGATTCCATTGAGTCTTGAAAATTTATTTATCTGTAAAACACACAAAAATACATTAAATTGTTCATAAAATCCGAGAAACCATACAAATTATTAGGTCAAAAGGGAGGTAAATATTGATAAATTTTTCGCTCATCACGAATACGCACATGACCATCTCAACATGATCAAATTAAAAGCATAATCATAAGGATATCACCAATTTTTATCATGACCCATCTAGCCTTGCTCATCTACTATAATTGCACTTATCCAACAAGCCCACCATCGCTCTAAGGCAAAGTCATGAAATAAGCCAAACACTATCGAAATACCACATCCAATCAAACATCTCCCACATCGTCATCATCATGTAACAATTTCATAAAAATGCCCATGGGAAAATCATTGCACTAAAACCCAAACCCTAGGTTCCTAATCTCTCTTCAACCTTGCACAAACCATGAAATAAACTTTAATCTAAGCATGATAGCATATGAAATGATTTTATTATGCATAATGATCGTGGGCCATGCTTGGGTCTCCATGGATTTACATGATAAGCTTGAAATTTATGTAAGGATGCAAAACAAATACTAGAGTATGGATGAGGTGCTCTAGATGTTGCTCTGATTTTGAAGATTTTACCAGCATGTCGTCTATGTATGCTTCCATAGTTTTTCTAATTTATTTGGAGAACATCTTATTGACCAGACGTTGATACGTGGCTCCAGTATTTTTGAGGTCGAATGACATCACCTTATAATAATATATGCCTCAGTTGGTGATAAAGGCAGTCTTCTATTGGTTTTCTGGATGCATGAGGATTTGATTATAGCTACAATATGCATCCATGAAACTTAATAATTAATGTCCAGTTGTAGCATCAACTATTGAATCAATGTGAGGCAGGGGGAATGAATCTTTTGGACAGACTTTGTTCAAATATATGAAATCGATGCAGACTCACCATTTCCCATTCTTCTTTAGAACTACTACCGTATTGGCGAGCCATTCCAGAAATTGAACTTCCTTGATAGCTCTATATTGTAATAATTTTTGAACTTTTTCGCCAATGATTTTCTTTCTCTCTAGAGCAAACTTCCTTCTCTTTTGTCTGAATGGAGAGTAATCTGGATCCACATGGAGTTTATGAGTAATTAACTCAGGGTCAATCCAGGTCATGTCTTTGTGAGACCATGCGAAACAGTCATGTCGCTTCTCCAAGAAGTCAATCAGTTGAATCCTAGCTTGGGGTCTAGATTAGCTCTAACATATGCCTTATGATCTGCATATTATGGGTGAATTTGGACCTCATCAAGCTCTTCTAGGTTTGGTAGAGTCGGCTCCATAGTGCGAGATCCATTTTGTAATTGCTATGCAAATTGAGTTTTTGCTTTCAAGGTTATTTGATTGCATCTTCTAGAAGTGGCTATGTCTTCTTTTATTTCTTGAATCCCCCACTTGATAGGGAACTTAGTGATAAGTTGACAATACTGCCCTCATTTCATGAATTCAAGGCCTACCAATAATAATGTTGTAGGCTGAAGGACAATCTAAGATTAAGAATGTGGTCATCTTGTGATCCCTCTGCGTAGATTGGGAGAGACACTTCTCCCATGGTGAATTTTTATTCTCCACTGAATCCAATCAGTATCGTCGTCTGTCTGTTTCTTCTCCAGATTGGCTCTCATGTCTGCAATGGCTGTGGTAAAAATGATGTTGGTTGAAGACCCTGTGTCGACTAACACACATTTGATCATGAAATTCACAACTTGCAAGGATAGTATCATGGTGTGGATTCATACGGCTTGAGCCGCTGTTATCTGGGAATTCTATTATTAGGTTGGTGAACATCCCTTCAACTAACATTGTAGAATGGTGAATGTCTTTCGCAGTAACTCTCGAGTGTCGCTTGGCTGCTAAATATGATACACCACTAACTTGATCCTCCTGAGATGAAATTAACTGTGTTTTTAATTGATGGATATGGAATTGGGCCCTCTCATAGACCATCTCTTTCATCTTTTCGGGCTAATGTCGTTTTTCCCTTCTCTATGAGTAAGTCTCTTAGAAATCCATTGTTCAATAACTCCAGGACTTCCAATATTAATGCCACACAATCAGCTATAGTATGGTCGTAATATCAATGGAATTCACACCACTTACTAGAATCATTCTTTGTGGAACCTTCCTTGGAGCGTGGGGGCCATTTTACCTCATTCCCCATCTTTCTGATGACTGAAACTAATTCTTCTGGAGAAACAATGAAATTGTAGTATGGAAGCCTAGGTCTTTTTGTAGGCGTTCTTTTTGGGCCTTGTATGGCAAAGGTCGACGGTTGAAATCGTTGTGAATGGGGATGTTCCCTCCTTTGATGAATCCTCATATATGATGATTGGGGAGCTTTGCTTGTGAATACTTTGTGTGATTTTTGTATCTTTTCATTTTTTAGGCTGGAACAACTTTCCTTATTCTTGTTCCTTTTATCTTCTTCCCATCTGATTTCAATTTAGGCTCGAGCCAAGGCCTGATCCATCGAGTAACATCAAAATTCAGTGAGTTTCTTATAGAGTCCATTATCTGAGAGTAATCCATTTCTGAAAGCTTCCACTGCAGTAGGTTGATGGAGATCTGGAATATTTATCCTCTCTTTGTTGAAGCAAGCCACATAGTTTCGTAATGATTCTCATTTCCTTTGTTGGATGGCGTTAAGGTCATCAGTGGTCTTCTCGAGCTTACAAGAACTTGCGAAATGCGCCATAAATTTGTCTGCTTTTTGTTGGTATGACTCAATGGACCTGTATAGTAGGTTGATGAACCAGGTGAGGGATGGGTCTGCCAACATTTCTCAGAATCCTCTGTACATTCCAGCCTCCCATTGGTGGGGATACAAGCCAGTTGACATCATTTTATATTTATAGTGGACAACATGGTCGTCGGGGTCTGTAGATCCATCATATAGTTTCATATCTGGTGGGTTGAACTTTCTTGGCAGCTCGACAGATGTGATGGTTTCCAAGAACGGAGTGTCATAAATCATTACAACTATGTTCTTTCTTATTTAGTCTCACTCATGGTAGACTAGACATAACTGCTTCCTTGAACTCCATCAGTTCCCTTCTCATAGTGGATACAACTTATTGTGCTTGGTCAACTGAGGAAATTGGCAGGTTCTTTGAGTCATGGTTACTTGGCGGATTATCATCTACCACTTCATTAAATGCCCCCAAGAGGTTGGTTGGGATCACAAGATTGCTAGGGTGATCTCGAGTGTCACGATGTTGAGAGGTTGAAGAGATTTGCTCCAACTGGTTTTGAAGGTTTGTGTTGGATTTTCGCATGGTCAGGTTCTCTTCCTCTAAAGTTCATAATCATATGGAGCACGACTAATTGTACTGCCACAAGGTCTGGTGTCTACTTACTGCTAGAAGCCATGAATGGTTGTGTTTTAGGAACCGTATACTGAAAGATCTTTGCCTTCTATGGATCACTAAGGATTAAGGCCCCACGGTGAGCGTCAAATTATGGATGCAGATCTTCGTTCGAGGTCCACAATCGAGAATTCGTAGTATGAGACACTAGCGATCCTGCAAAACAAAGGTAGAGTGAGGGGGATGATACTGCCCACCAGTGTGGTGGGTGTCGTAGGTACTCTGACGCTCAAGTCAGTAAAGATGAGTGAGCAATAAACAAAATGAAGAGGAGATCAAGGTTACATTGATCTCTTTGGGTTGCCGTGAGGGCAAATGGTTAGTGTTTTTAGGTTTAGAGAGCTCTTAGTCTGAGATGTGGAGCTTCTATGAGAACTTTTTTGAATTGTTTTGCTATTTATAAGTAGAGAAATGTGACTTTATTAGTTGGCACAAGTCCCACAACATGCCCAAGCATTTGATGGAAAAAAGTTTGAGCATGTGAAAATATGCCTTGTGTTAGGAAAATGAGGGGGAACAATTAGTGTATAATGATGAGGGTTTGTCATTAAGCTGCTGGCTTAATTATTATTCAATAATGCAAAATTTCTGGGTTGAGTTACCATTTTTGGGCTTTGTTTGTTGTTGGGTTCCAAGTGATAAGATGATTTTACCATTGGCCCAAATTTGGCCCGTAAACATACTGAGGTGGATTTTTCCCCCATGCCTCCAAAATCATAAAGCTCATGCTTTTAAACTCAAAATTTTTCAAAATATTTCTCGTTCGTAAAAAAACTGTAACAAAAATTTAGCTAACGCCCTATATGCGGAAAAGTAAGTTTCATATCAAGACAATTAAATAAAATCAATTTGAGAAAAGAGGTCCACTTACTGATTTGTAATTTGGCCGGTACTACTTCGTTTGCCGAAGGAAATTACAGTTCCTACAATGATCTATAATGGATAAATTTGATTAGAATATAAACCGTGGAATATGTTTTGGAACTAGGCTAAGTTTTTCAATTCAAGTATTTGTTATCACTATATAGTGTATCATGCTTGTAATATCATATAATGTGTGTACATATATCGGTACGAGACTCTTAGGGTGGACTCTATCATATTAAGTTGAAAGCGAAATGAAATGAAGTTGTCTATGTCACGTGTCGCAATGTCAGGTCTGGCACGTCGCGACACTCAAACAAGCAGAACAAGGTAGAGAGCATTTCCAATTTAGCGTCGTTACGTAAGAGACTGGGCATCGCGATGTTACTATTATTGGAGTTGGTACTCGGCGTGTCAAAATTTGCTGTATTTATTATAAATACGATGTACATTATATTTTACTATGAATAAAATTAAGTATTTTTTCATCAATATAATCTTGTATATGGTAAATGCGTAAATAACCATAGAATTAATAGTTGTGACATAATTGAAAAAGCGCCATAATTGTTACTGAGAAATGTCATAATATGATTCATGCTTAAAATGTTCCCGATCAAGGTTTACATACCTGATTGGTTAGTAACCCGTGAGACCGGTACATGTCGTATATTAGAATTGTTATAATGGTTTATCTCAGTAAACCATGAGTCTTGGGAGACTCATATAGGCACGTAGATATTTAATGAATAAATACTAAACGACTCATTCGAAGATTTCTGATAGATGGTACACCGACATCAATAGGAATTTTTACGAGTCGAATAACATATTAGCTCCTTTCACTTGTGATGCCACTATAGATATGTGAGATATCCTCCATACTTTGATGACAGTCATGTCAGTGATCTTTTTATATCAGACCTCCGTCTGTTCATTGGGTATGGACTGATACTCACGATATCATGTGACATATTCAGAGAGGATCTGTCAGTCTCGTGTACGAGATTTAGATGTCCTATTTGTGATTCTTTGAAATCCTTGGCCGAGGTATGATTCGAAAATGAGTTTCGAATATTTGTTAAGAATCATAATTATGTCACGACACATGAATTGTTCATAACAGAGATTTGACGTTTAATCTATATCTCCGAAATAATTCGGATAACCTATGACAGATGAATTATATATGCGATGATTTCAACTTGGATAGTTCTACTCGATTATTTATTATCCTCATAATTTGTGGGACAAGTTACAGACATGGAATGGTTTCCGTGACAGATAAACTTGAACCTAGAGAGTCTCACAATATAAAGTGTACTTCGTTGAGCACTTGGGCAATTAATTATGGATAATTTTGATTATTCATAATTTACACATGCGTATTAAATAATGTGCATTTGTATACGATATATAATTTAGATTAGATACACATTATTCACCTATTGGATTTTGACACTTGTTTATTATTATTATTATTAATTAATTGTTAAATAATTATTAATAATAATAAAATTGGAAGAATATTCTTGAAATATTTTTTCTTGTATTTATTTTTTCATTTTGTTAATAATTAAATGAATTAATTAATTTGTTAATTGATTTATTTTAATTAAAGAATATTACATGATATTCTTTAATTTGGCAAATTTTGATTTGCCAAACCATGTGTATTTGACACGTGGATTTTTTAATCAACAAAATCAAAATAAAATCAATTTTGGATAAGATCAAATTGATGTCAAATTCTTGGCCACAAAAAATGTTAATTTTTTGTTACAAATTACCAATATTTCGACCATAATAGGGTTTTGTATAAAATGAAATTGTTTTCATTTTGTTCAAGCTTAACCAATTCTCATGTGTTGAGAAATAAAGAAAAAAAGGGCTTAGGGTTTATCAAGAATTATCAACACCAAGGAGAAGAAAACTAAAGAAATTTGAGCTTGAATTAAGGTAATCAAGAATTTCTATTTTCTATTTTCTTAAGATTTTTTTGTTTTTGAGCATGTAAATATGTATAAGATATATATTACATGTTAAATATACATATGGGTCTTGGATATATATGTTTGAAACAAACTTGGAGATGATAGTTTTATAAACCTTAATAATTTATTTATTTAGCATGTGTAGGCACTGCATTTTTACACATAAGTCCCTATGATGAGTCTCATTTTGGAGACACTACCTTTTAAGTCACGGAGGTCACGGGAAAAGGACATCGGAAGGGGAAATTCAGAATAAACAAGGTTACTGTTTTCGTTAGTGCTGCGTTCGTGTTTACGTTCGAACGTCAAACGGATTGCGGGCGTTCGTGCCGCGTTCGAGGAAGCGTTCGAACGGTGTCGGTAATTCTGGTTTTGCTGCTAGCCTTACATCCAGCCCAATTAGCCCCCCCCCAAAGCCCATAAAACACATCCCAATTTAAATAAATAAATATTAATTAAAACATTAACTAAATAAGATAATAATTAAATTAATTAAATAATTAAATAAAACATATACCAAACATAAAATAAACAATTACCAACTTAAACTAAAATCATGCCTAAATTAAACAAATCACATACCAAATCAAAATATAATCATACCAAATTAAAATCAATCATAACCAATTAAAGCCAATCATATATTTGACTTCCTAATCTAATAAGATATTTACCAATCTAAAATATTTGTATTCCTAAACCAACACAAATTAAAGATTCAACCTTCCCTATCTAGCCAAGATTTGTCCCCCCTCAATCTTTGACTTCCCTTAACCAAACCAAATCAAATCCCTCTTCAATTAGCCAAATCTCTTTCCTTGTCAAGCCCAACCCTTTGCCTATAAAAAGAACCCTTCACCAACCTTCTCAGGTGGCTAGCTCATAAAAAGAAAACAACCCCAAACCTAGCCATCTCTCCTTCACACAACCTAATTCAAACCCAAACTCTCTCGAAATCTCTCTAAGCCCTATCTCTACACACCCAAGACTAAACACAAAAGAGAAAACACTTCACACATACACAAGAGAAAACAAAGAAACCACCACAAGCCACCACCCTCCATAGTTGAATCCAAAGCACCAACAGCCACCATAGCCGAATCCATAACACACAAAACTCACCCTTAGCCGAATCATAAGACACGCCTAAACAACCTCATAGATTACCTTAAAACAGCAGCCCAAATCCTTAAAAAACGGTGGCCCAGGCAGTGAGCAGCAAGACCGAGGCTGAATAGGAGCAGAACGGATTTCGAACCGCAAGCAAAACAGTAAAGACAACGAACGAGAACAGTGAACCAGTGAACCGGGAGAGTTGCGGAGCATCCACCCTTCCGACGATCGTGTACCGTACATCCGAGAGGTGATTTAAAAGGTTAGACCTGAGGGTACCTTTCCATTAGTTTATATTCATTTTTTATTGAATTCTATTCGCATGAGAGTCGTTTATGAATGCATGTTGTGGTCTTTGAGTAGATAAATATGCATGAATTATGAGATGTAATATGTTGTGGGTATTGGATGAATGAGAGATGTGTCAACTCTCGCGGTATATCGGATGGAAACCCGGACATAAATTTCATAGCCGATTCCGAATGGACGGTAATATGATCTGTACTCGGGCCACAACTCCACGTACCGCTTGGGTAAACGGCACCATCTTTCTTTTGTATTGTATTGCTTTTGTTTATTTAGTTTTCTTTACTTGAATTCAATATGTTGTTTTCGTATGCATGGTTCAACCAAGCGCATGGGCTTAGTGAGTTAGTCCAAAGGTCCTCCATTTGGGAGACAAAGAGCCAAAAAGGCCACCTTTGTGACACTACTTCGCCGTGCCGGTTGATGTGTTCGGTTGGATGCAAGACACGTTCAATCGGACATACTTAGAATAGTATGATTGTCTTTGTGTTTGTATGCATGATGTGATGTGACGCGCATGGGCTTGGTATGTTGGTCTAAAGGTCCTCTCTTTGAGAGATCAAGAGCCCCCAAAAGGCCACCTTTACGGCAGTACTTCGCCGCGCCCCTTTATTTTGTTGTTTATGTATTGTGTCCCATTTCATGCATCAGGTCCGTTCCCGTTCGAACGCGTTTACGAACGCAACTCGAACGCGCATGCATTTTTTCCTTATCATGCATCAGGTCTCATTTCCGTTCGAACGCGTTCACTAACGCCATACGAACGTGAGCATTCTGTTTCATTTCCGTTCGAACTCGTTATCAAACGCCGTACGAACGCGAGCATTCTGTTTCATTTTCGTTCGAACGCGTTTACGAACGCTACTCGAACGTGAACATTCTGTTTCATTTCCGTTCGAACGCGTTTATGAACGCTACTCGAACGTGAACATTCTGTTTCATTTCCGTTCGAACGCGTTTACGAACGCTACTCGAACGTGAGCATTCTGTTTCATTTCCGTTCGAACGCGTTTACGAACGCTACACGAACGCGCACACACTGAACTGAGTCTGCCTTATCATATTCATGTATAATTGCCTCTTGGTTGATCTTTCTTGTGTTATATAGCCAACTGTATTATTTGTATTCAAGCATGATTAGACTGTTAGCATGTTATTTGGTTAATAGGTTCATGAGATAGTACTCAAGCATGATTATGTTGTTCTTAGTTTTCCATATCATAGGATTGAAATATGTTCATGAGATTGCCATGTGATGTTGCATGTTGTGCTGAACTTGTTGATGTATGCATATGAATTTAGAAGCATGATATCTTTGGAAATAAATGTAATTTAAGCCTGGTTAAATTATCATATAAATCCTTTTATTACAAGTGACATAAGTAAGGGACCATTCCGAACCCAACGGTTTGAGGTCTTCCCTTGCGAGGGGTGAGTGCGGCCTTAAATCTCATTTTCCCGGTTCACACCGGGTGGCGACTCCATGTTATTTAGTACTTCCCAAACTAGGCCGCGAGCCTAGGAACGGCGTCGTCAAGTTCTGTTGTCCACAGTCTGGCGACTCCACTGGGGATAGAGAATCGGCCCCTAATATTGTCTTGTAATGATTGGATTTATGTTTTAATTGACAGTGTCTATAGTGGATAAAGTAAGGGTTTAATCAAGGGCACTTTGAGGCTAGGTAATGGTTTGGTGTCTTCCTTCACTCACTACCTTTCTAGAAGGAAAAGCTGTGAGGACACCTATATGGCCATCTACTCGTAGCCTTTGTGATGGACTAATTTGGAGGACTCGTTGTTTATTCCTGACACCAAGCGATAAGAGCCTAAGAGGCTTGGGTATTTAAGTGAGCCTCGCTCCACCTTCCCTCTGGGGAATCTACAACGGGAAATCCATTTGACAGTCCGTCACACACCATAGCTCATTGGTACGTACCTTAGTGTATAAAAAAGGGTGCGCTCACTTGGTTGCTCGAACCCTTGAGTGGGGAGACCTAGTCGTGGGCCATCCTTCGCCGGTGAGAGCCTTTGTCTATACTCTTACTAACCCACCTATAGACCGGGTTGGCTAAAGTAACAATTATTTCCTTGAATATGTGCTTGTGGACCATCCTCATTTGGATGCAGTTGGACTATTGTCAGAAATGCGGGCTTGCTGGGCCATTTAAACTGGGACAAGGACACATCTTATGACTATTGGGCCAAAAGGCTTCTAAATAACAATGGGCTATTTTATGATTGTGTTCGGAATTTTATCATTTGGATTTAGTTGGGCTCTTTGCCATAAGACATGAACTCGTTAGGCCATTTAAACTGGGACGGGTTCACTCTTATGACAATTGTCCCAAAAGCTTCTAAAATGATAATAGGCCGATTTTTTTTGAGAATTTTATTTGATTTAATATATGTTATATACTTCTTATGCACATCATGCATACATACATCATGTTAACCCTTGTGTTCTGAAAGCCATCATAGATTCCCGTTGGGTTAGAAAAAAGGGAAGACTCACCAAAATACCGAGAACAGACATGAGTGAATCAGATACTGAGGTATCCCGGATAGATCAGTTGGAAAATAGCTTCGCCAAGATTACTGAACAGTTGCAAGCCTTGACTGCTGCCATGACAAATATGGTTGTGCCCCGTGCTGGGGGAAATTCTGAGAATGTAAGGCGCGAAGAGCCTCCGAATGGGTTGGGGGATGATATCCCCGCTTTTGATGATGATATGGCAGAGTATGCAACAGACAGAGTGATTGGGTCTCAGGCCGAGATACAGAAACTCAGGGATCAGGTTGAATCCGTTACCCGCAAGATGAGGGGTAAGAATGAAGATTTACTAGATTATGAGACAATGAAGTTTGAGGAGCAGTTGCCAACGCAGTTTAAGATGCCGGATTTGGCTAAGTTCAATGGGAATGGAGATCCGAGGGTGCATCTCCGTCAGTATGTGTCTGTTATGAGTTCAGTTGGCCTGTCTCAGCGCCAAGTACAAAAGATGTTCGGGATGTCACTCGAGGGGGCACCCGTAGTATGGTACCATAACCTGGACAAGCAGGTTAAGGAAGATTGGAGGGAGCTAGCTGATGCTTTCTTGAAATAATATGTCACGGACCTGGAGATTGACTTGTCACTCCGTGACTTAGAAAATATCAAGCAGAAGCCGGAGGAAAATTTCAAGGAATATGTGGACCGCTGGAGGAGCCAGCTTCTGAAGATGCAGACCCGGCCCTCAGAAAAGGACCAGATCAAAATGATCATCAAGGGCACCAAGCCCTCTATTTATGAAAAACTGAGGAGAATGACTTCGATGATTACTGATTTTCGACAGCTGAGGGAGACAGTTATGGATATTGAGGAGGAGGAAGCCGAGAACAGAAAGTTTTATGGACAGAACAGAAGGAATATTGGGGGACATTCAGGGACTATGCCTGCTACTGCTGAAGTCACTGCCATTAAGAACAGACGATTTTCTAACCTTGGTAAGCCTCTTTCAAAGGTATTCGAAAAGCTGAAGGCGCATGGACTCTTAAAACCTTTGGAACCTAGGCCCATTCCAAATCCTGTGCCACCTCACATGAACTTAAACTTATACTGTCACTTCCACCAAGAAAAAGGCCATGACACCGACAACTGCGCCCGCCTCAGACATGAAATCCAAAACCTCATCGATGCCCATACAATACCCGACCCAGAGAAAGAACAACCCAACGCACACAGAAATCCCCTGCCCAACTACATGATCAACTCTGGCCTACCCGAAACTCTTGTCCTCCAAACTCTCAACCACTCAGCTTCATAAGAATAAGGGATAACAATGGTGAAAAACTATGGGCTGAAGAAGAAGACACTGTTGTTTCCCCTAGTTTATCTTGCACTTTTAATAAAGACATTGATTTTGTTTACCTGTTCGAACGTTTCCTCAACAATAATAAAGGCGATCATTTCATTTATCTGCCTAAGACTATTACTTTCAAACTTGCAACATGAGTGTGTTCAATCTTGGTAATGTGATGCTCAGAATGTAGGGAATCCTCAAAGGAAGCAAGCAGAAAAGATAAGTTAGCCATTCAGGAATTGGGAAATTGAGACAGTGGGACTGTTAGACTTGGAAAGAAATGGGTTCCTGGAACAAATCAGTGTAGACAGGTGGAAATGGTACATTCCCTAAGAGAAGAATGGTCATCAATGGAATTGACAGAATACCTAACCCAACGGGATAAGAAAACTCATGCATACATGCATACACGTAACATATTTTGCATTCCTTTTTGTGTTTTGTGTTTGTTTTGTGTTCACAGGTTTTGAAGAAGAAAGAGAGAAAACGGCAAATGAAAGCCAGTCAGAAGCATCAATATTAGCGTCAGTATCAGCGTGGGGGCGAGACCCATATCAATATCAACATAGGGCGAGGCCCATATCAGTATCAGTTTGAGGGCAAGGCCCACATCAGTATCAGTTCGGGGCCGAGGCCCACATTAGTATCAGCTTGGGGGCGAGTCCCACATCAGCATCAGTTTAGGGGGGAACCCACATCTGCATCAGTTGGGGGCGAGGCCCATATCAGTTCAGGAAGAAAGCCTACATTCAGTTCAGTTCAGGAAGAAAGCCTCATGTCAGTATAGTTTGAGAACAAAGCTCAAGGGGAAAAAAGCCTGCATTCAGTTCAAGAACAAAGCTCAAGGGGAACAAAGCCTCATGTCAAGTATAATTCGGGAATAAAGCCCACACTCAGTGCAGTTCGGGAACAAAGCCCACATTCAGTACAGTTCAGGAAGAAAGCCTACGTCCAGCAAACTCGGGAATAAAGCCCACATTCAGTTTAGTTCAGGAATAAAGCCCACATTCAGTATAATTCGGGAATAAAGCCCCACATTCAGCATAACTAGGGAACAAAGCCCAGGGGAATAAAGCCTCATCTCAATGCAGTTTGGGAACAAAGCCCACAGTCCAGACAGTCAGGGGAATAAAGCCTCATCTCAACACAGTTCAGGAATAAAGCCTCATCTCAACAGTCCAGGAATAAAGCTCATGAGGAATAAAGCCTCATCTCAACAGTTCGGGAATAAAGCTCGGGAGGAATAAAGCCTCATCTCAGTACAGTTCAGGAATGAACAAGCCGGGAATGGCACTCCAAGAATGGAAGCACGGTTCGGGAATGGACCAACTCACAGTAATGGTTCGGGAATGGACCAACTCACAGTAACGGTTCAGGAATGGACCAACTCACAGTAACAGTTCGGGAATGGACCACCTTACAGTAACGGTTCAGGAAGAAAGCCTGCATTCAGATCAGTACGGGAATAAAGCCCACATTCAATACAGTTCAGGAAGAAAGCCTACAAACTCGGGAATGAAGCCCACATTCAGTACAGTTCGGGGACAAAGCCCACAATTAACACAGTCAGGGAACAAAGCTCAGGGGAATAAAAGCCTCATGTCAGTATAGTTTGAGAACAAAGCTCAAGAGGAAGAAAGCCTCATATCAGTATAAGTTTGAGAACAAAGCTCAAGGGGAAGAAAGCCTCATGTCAGTACAGTTCGGGAATAAAGCTCGGGAGGAATAAAGCCTCATCTCAACAGTTCGGGAATACAGTTCGGGAGGAATAAAGCCTCATCTCAACAGTTCGGGAATACAGTTCGGGAGGAATAAAGCCTCATCTCAACAGTTCGGGAATAAAGCCCACATTCAGTAACAGTTCGGGAGGAATAAAGCCTCATCTCAACACAGTTCGAGAATGAACAAGCCGGGAATGGCAATCCAAGAATGGAGCAGAGTTCAAGAATGAACAAGCCGGGAATGGCACTCCAAGAATGGAAGCACGGTTCGGGAATGGACCAACTTACAGTAACAGTTCGGGAATGGACACCTTACGGTAACGGTTCGGGAATGGACCACATCACAACACGGTTCGGGAATGAACAAGGGGTCGCAGCACCTCACCACCCAAATCAACTCAACACATGCTAAGTCAAGTGGCAGCTGGCGAGCCAGGTAAGTAGAAATGCATTGCATAACTTTGATAGGACTGTCACTGTTGCACATTACACAAGTCCCATCAAAGTGGGGGCGACTGTAGGCACTGCATTTTTACACATAAGTCCCTATGATGAGTCTCATTTTGGAGACACTACCTTTTAAGTCACGGAGGTCACGGGAAACGGACATCGGAAGGGGAAATTCAGAATAAACAAGGTTCACTGTTTTCGTTAGTGTTGCGTTCGTGTTTACGTTCGAACGTCAAACGGATTGCGGGCGTTCGTGCCGCGTTCGAGGAAGCGTTCGAACGGTGTCAGTAATTCCGGTTTTGCTGCTAGCCTTACATCCAGCCCAATTAGCCCCCCCAAAGCCCATAAAATACATCCCAATTTAAATAAATAAATATTAATTAAAACATTAACTAAATAAGATAATAATTAAATTAATTAAATAATTAAATAAAACATATACCAAACATAAAATAAACAATTACCAACTTAAACTAAAATCATGCCTAAATTAAACAAATCACATACCAAATCAAAATATAATCATACCAAATTAAAATCAATCATAACCAATTAAAGCCAATCATATATTTGACTTCCTAATCTAATAAGATATTTACCAATCTAAAATATTTGTATTCCTAAACCAACACAAATTAAAGATTCAACCTTCCCTATCTAGCCAAGATTTGTCCCCCCTCAATCTTTGACTTCCCTTAACCAAACCAAATCAAATCCCTCTTCAATTAGCCAAATCTCTTTCCTTGTCAAGCCCAACCCTTTGCCTATAAAAAGAACCCTTCACCAACCTTCTCAGGTGGCTAGCTCATAAAAAGAAAACAACCCCAAACCTAGCCATCTCTCCTTCACACAACCTAATTCAAACCCAAACTCTCTCGAAATCTCTCTAAGCCCTATCTCTACACACCCAAGACTAAACACAAAAGAGAAAACACTTCACACATACACAAGAGAAAACAAAGAAACCACCACAAGCCACCACCCTCCATAGTTGAATCCAAAGCACCAACAGCCACCATAGCCGAATCCATAACACACAAAACTCACCCTTAGCCGAATCCTAAGACACGCCTAAACAACCTCCTAGATTACCTTAAAACAGCAGCCCAAATCCTTAAAAAATGGTGGCCCAGGCAGTGAGCAGCAAGACCGAGGCCGAATAGGAGCAGAACGGAGTTCGAACCACAAGCAAAACAGTAAAGACAACGAAAGAGAACAGTGAACCAGTGAACCGGGAGAGTTGCGGAGCATCCACCCTTCCGACGATCGTGTACCGTACATCCGAGAGGTGATTTAAAAGGTTAGACCTGAGGGTACCTTTCCATTAGTTTATATTCATTTTTTATTGAATTCTATTCGCATGAGAGTCGTTTATGAATGCATGTTGTGGTATTTGAGTAGATAAATATGCATGAATTATGAGATGTAATATGTTGTGGGTATTGGATGAATGAGAGATGTGTCAACTCTCGCGGTATATCGGATGGAAACCCGGACATAAATTTCATAGCCGATTCCGAATGGACGGTAATATGATCTGTACTCGGGCCACAACTCCACGTACCGCTTGGGTAAACGGCACCATCTTTCTTTTGTATTGTATTGCTTTTGTTTATTTAGTTTTCTTTACTTGAATTCAATATGTTGTTTTCGTATGCATGGTTCAACCAAGCGCATGGGCTTAGTGAGTTAGTCCAAAGGTCCTCCATTTGGGAGACAAAGAGCCAAAAAGGCCACCTTTGTGACACTACTTCGCCGCGCCGGTTGATGTGTGTTCGGTTGGATGCAAGACACGTTCAATCGGACATACTTAGAATAGTATGATTGTCTTTGTGTTTGTATGCATGATGTGATGTGACGCGCATGGGCTTAGTATGTTGGTCTAAAGGTCCTCTCTTTGAGAGATCAAGAGCCCCCAAAAGGCCACCTTTACGGCAGTACTTCGCCGCGCCCCTTTATTTTGTTGTTTATGTATTGTGTCCCATTTCATGCATCAGGTCCGTTCCCGTTCGAACGCGTTTACGAACGCAACTCGAACGCGCATGCATTTTTGCCTTATCATGCATCAGGTCTCATTTCCGTTCGAACGCTTTCACTAACGCCATACGAACGTGAGCATTCTGTTTCATTTTCGTTCGAACTCGTTATCAAACGCCGTACGAACGCGAGCATTCTGTTTCATTTCCGTTCGAACGCGTTTACGAACGCTACTCGAATGTGAACATTCTGTTTCATTTCCGTTCGAACGTGTTTACGAACGCTACTCGAACGTGAACATTCTGTTTCATTTCCGTTCGAACGCGTTTACGAACGCTACTCGAACGTGAGCATTCTGTTTCATTTCCGTTCGAACGCGTTTACGAACGCTACACGAACGCGCACACACTGAACTGAGTCTGCCTTATCATATTCATGTATAATTGCCTTTTGGTTGATCTTTCTTGTGTTATATAGCCAACTGTATTATTTGTATTCAAGCATGATTAGACTGTTAGCATGTTATTTGGTTAATAGGTTCATGAGATAGTACTCAAGCATGATTATGTTGTTCTTAGTTTTCCATATCATAGGATTGAAATATGTTCATGAGATTGCCATGTGATGTTGCATTTTGTGCTGAACTTGTTGATGTATGCATATGAATTTAGAAGCATGATATCTTTGGAAATAAATGTAATTTAAGCCTGGTTAAATTATCATATAAATCCTTTTATTACAAGTGACATAAGTAAGGGACCATTCCGAACCCAACGGTTGAGGTCTTCCTTGCGAGGGGTGAGTGCGGCCTTAAATCTCATTTTCCCGGTTCACACCGGGTGGCGACTCCATGTTATTTAGTACTTCCCAAACTAGGCCGCGAGCCTAGGAACGGCGTCGTCAAGTTCTGTTGTCCACACATGTGTAATAAGATTAATTAGGGAATTAATCTCCAAAATTAAAATTGCCATTCTAGAGTGATTTTACCACTTTAAGGTTGCCTAGAATTGTTCTTGGGACTTTGTATTGTGGTGGTTAAATTGAGTGCAAATTAATTGGATTAATTTGGTGTATAAATTGAATTATGGCATGAAAATTAGACAAAATTGAAACTGGATCAGATCTGGTTATGGACCTTAAAACAGAATATTTTTCATGTGAAAATATGTTATTTGGATGATTTTGGATGTGTATTGAGTGGTGGATAAATTTCGGAAATTATTCTGGGGTGAAAACATGAGAAAACGATGAAATTTATGTCAAAACGGGTTCGTTTCACGCAGATTGTGATCCCAGCGAACTGGGCAATGTTCGGGCAGCCCAAGGGTTGACTGAACACTGCCCATATATTCGGGATGACCCGGCTCAGCGGTTGGTAAACTGGTTTGACCGTTTGCCACTTCCACATAGATTTGTCGAAAAATATTTTCGTACAATAATTTATCATGTAACCAAATATATTATGTTATTAAATATTAATAAATAATATATTTAAACTTATTTGAGTGAATTATAATATTTGATATTAATTCATTCGCTCGGAAAAATTTTAAAATATTTAAAAATCATTTTCGCCCTCCGCCGCGAGCTTCCATTGCGCTTACCACAACAAAATGGTATCAGAGCGTCTGATCCCACATCCAAAATAATTTTTCATGTCTTAAAATATTTGATATTTAAATCATTTTTTTTTTGCACATGCATGAGATTTAATTGATTGGATCAATTATTTAATTGTTTGACAGTGTTTTGTAAAATCCCCATAATAAAGCTTTTTGTTTTTGTGAGTGTATTGTACACTAATGGGTCTGTCTCGTCAATACGAATATAAATACTTTTCTTAATATTGCGATTGTGTCTTCCAAAGCGGTGTGGCTATGGTTAATGGAAATTTATTTATACCAATAAAACTTATTTGATAAGAAATAAATTCGAGCGAACGTGCATATCAATAGATGCCAAAGCAGTGAGGTGATTAATTAGTACCTTGGATATGTACATTGACGAGTATTGCATTGAATACACCCCATCCAATAGATGCCAAAGCAGTAAGGATCGGAAACGGTTCATGACCTATTTTAAAGAGTCACATTGGATGTGATTGGTAATTGTTACCTACTTTCAAATGTATTTGGGCACAATGTTCCAAAGCTGTGTGTTCTAATATTTTAGCGAGGTCTACTTCCTACTATAAAATTTAATTTAATTATTGAATTCTCGTATTTTTTTTGGGGGTTATCAATTTACGTAAATTAGTGGGAGGGCATCCTTGTATTAAAATCCATGATATGTTGGATGTTTTCTGATATTGATGAAATTACTTTCATCTGCTAACTCCTATTTATTTTGTAAGGTTTATGATGGCAGATACTACTTCCGCTAATCTGTTTGCTCGTGTCCTAGACGCGAACAAATTGATTGGTCCTGAGAACTTTAGTGAATGGGAATTGGATCTTAAGATTATTTTAAGGTCCGAGAAGTTGGGTTATGTGCTGGATAATCCAGTGCCGCTGGATATTACGTTGGAGTCATTACCTGAAGAGAGTGAGGTATTTGAGAAATGGAAGGATGATGATTTGAGAGTCAAGTCACTCATTCTTTGTTCTATGTCTTCTGATCTTAAGAGGCAATATGTTGATATGTCTGACTCCTATAGCATAATAACTCAACTTCAAGAGCTTTTTCTAAATCAGAAGTAAAACCTGGTGTACAGAATCTCTGTGGAATTTTTCCACGTTCGTTGGCTGGTGGCAAGCCCGTGAGTACACATGTTTTGCATATGATGGATCTCATGGAACAGCTCTGAAAGTTTGACTTTCAGCTGAATGAGACTTTGGGCAGGAATTTGATTCTTGGCTCACTCCCACCATCATATTCCCAGTTCATTATAAACTTCAACATGCATGGAATTTGTTGTTCCTACAATCAGTTGCATGTGATGCTTCAGACTGTTGATGAGGACATCAAGAAGGGTGTTCCGACACTCATCTCAAAGTCCTCTTTACCTAGTTCTTTTTCTTCTCAATCTGCGAGATCAGGCAAGAAGAAGAAGAAAAAGGCAAAAAAGACTGGCTCCGGTGTTCCTCCGAAAGGAAAGGTTGAAATGCCAGACAAGTCAAAGAAGAAGAAAGCAGGTGAGGACAAGTGCCACCATTATGGCAAGATTGGACATTGGAGACGCAATTGTCCAGACTACATAGCTTCCGTCAGACGGGAGAGAGCCTCCACATCATGAATATTTATTTTCCATATTATTGATATCTTTTTGGCTTGTGAAGCCATTAGTTCTGGATGGGTTTTAGATTCTGCTAGTCCGACTCACATCTGTAATTCGTTGCAGGGGTTGAAGGTCAGTAGAATGCTGAATCCAGGCGAGATGTAACTTCATTTTGGAAATGAAGATTCCTTATCTGCAGCAGCCATTGGCGAATATGAGATTTGTCTATCCAGAGGCAACATCATTTTAACAGATTGTGTTTTTATGTCTGGTTGTGTAGCTAATATTATCTCATTGTTTGTATTAGATACAAAAGGATATCATGTACATATTAAGAATTTTTCTATGTATATATATGATATGAATGATGTTTTGTTACACAAATGTTCAAATTCGCAAGGTCATTATACTTTGCATGCCATTAGAGATGTTTATGAAATTGGGGATAATAAACGTAAAAGATCTTAAATAATTGATACGGACTTGTGACATATGCGGTTAGGTCATACAGATGTACGACGCCTAACCCAGTTGGTTAATAATGGTATGATTGAGAATCTAACCATATAATATTTTCCAACTTGTGAATCTTGTATTCAGGATAAAATGACTGGTGTTGGACATCGAGCCACTGACTTATTGGAGCTCGTACATAGTGATGTATGTGGTCCTATAAGTCATATTGCACATAGTGGTTTTTCTTACTTCGTAACATTTACTGATGATTTGTCACGATATGGTTATGTTTATTTGATGAAACATATATAAAAAACCTTTGAAAATTTTAAAGAATTTCGAAACGAATTAGAAAAATAAACTAGTAAATTCATCAAATGTCTTCGATCGAATCGATGCGGTGAATATATGAGTAGTGAATTCACCGAATATCTTAAAGAGAATGAGATTCTCGCTCAATATACTCCTCCGGGTACTCCACAATACAATGAAGTATTTGAAAGGAGAAATCAGACTTTATTAGATATGGTCTGATCTATGTTGAGTTTTATGAATCTTCCTTGCTTTTAGTAGGGGTATGCTCTTCTAAATACTTCACATCTACTGAATAGGGTTCTTTCTAAAGATGTTCCAATGACTCCATATAAGATATGGGTTGGTAGGAAACCGGAACTTAATTATATTAGGGTTTGGGTATGTCCTGTATAAAGTTAGGTTTGTTAGATATCTTTCAAATTTCAAAAGATATCAATTTTATGAACCCGAGCATCGAAATTTGTTCGTAGCTCATTTTGCCAGATTTCTTGAAGAAAAATTCTTAGCAGAAAGTGGTAATCATAGAATGGTTGAACTTGATGAAGTCTAACCTATAGATGACAAACCGATAGAGGACTCAAGGTTCAGACAGATGCAGAACCTTCTAGTTCCATTCTCCCTAGGTCTACTAGGATATCGAGACCTCATGAGTGCTTGTATTTGATACAAGACAAGAGTCTCGATGTGCTTCTCGTGGAGGAAACTGATCTGTATACCTATAGAGAAGCAAAGATAGACATTAATTCCGCTAAATGGCAGGAAGTCATGAATTCCGAAATGGACTCTATGCATCAGAATCAAATTTGGGACTTGGTTCCGCTTCCTTAGGGAATTGTTCCCGTAGGTTGTAAATGGGTTTACACAAGGAAACGTGGGCCTGATGGGAAGGTTAAAACCTTCAAAGCTCGACTGGTTGCTAAAGGTTATACTCAAAGGCCAGGTGTGGACTATGAAAACCTTTTCACCTCACCGTAGCGACGCTAAAGTCTATTAGGATTCTATTGGCTATCACAGCTTACCATGATTATGATATTTGGCAAATGGATGTCAAAACAGATTTTCTTAATGTTTTCTTGATGAATAAATGTATATGGAATAGCTGAAGGGTTTTGTCTCCACCCAAAATTCTGGCATGGTTTGTAAGCTTAAGAAGTCCATTTATGGGCTTAAACAAGCTTCACAGAGTTGAAATCTTCATTTTGATGAGGTAATCAGATCGTCTGGTTTTCTCAAAAATGAAGAAGAACCTTGTGTTTATAAGAAGGATAGTGAGAGTATGATCGTGTTCTTAGTGCTTTATGTTGACGACATCCTAATCATTGGAAATGATCTTGGAATGATGCAGGGTGTTAAAGCATACCTCTGTAAAAACTTCTCTATGAAAGACTTAGGTGAAGCTTCTTATATACTTGGTATAAAACTCTATATGGATAGAGAAAGGAAGCTGATTGGGTTATCCCAATCTTGGTAAATAGATAAGATCCTAGAAAGGTACAACTTTAGCATTTGTAAAGTTGCTAATATACCTTTTCGACATGGCATTCATCTTTCGAAGAAGATGTGTCCTCAGGCGGAAGATGAAAAGGATAGAATATCTAGTCAACCTTATGTATCATGCTTAGGAAGCATTATATATGCCATGTTATGTACGAGACTTGATATTAGCCATACAGTAAGTGTTACTAGCAGATTTCAGTCAAATCCAGCAACGACCATTGAATGGTCATTAAACATATCCTAAAGTATCTAAAAGGTATTAAGGATAAGTTTCTTATTTATGGAGAAGGTTATTTACAGATAAAAAGATTTATAAATTCTGACTTTTCGTCAGATCCCGATGATAGAAAGTCTACCTTAGGTTTTGTATTTACTCTTAATAATGTTGCAGTCAGTTGGAAGAGTTCCAAATAAGGATCAACACCTGATTCCACCACTGAGGCGGAATATATTACGGCATCAGTTACTGTAAAAAAAGCTGTATGGATTAAAAAATTATCATTGAATTGGGAGTTGTCCCAAGCATCGAGGATTCAATCCTGTTGTTCTATGATAATAGTGGGCCGTTGCACAAGTAAAGAACCCAGAGCGCATCGGAAATCTAAACATGTGGAACAGAAGTACCATATTATTTGTGAGATCATCATTTGATGAGATGTTGCCATATGTAAAATATTTGGAGAGGACAACATAGCAGACCCACTTACGAAGGCTTTGCCTATGAGACTATATGATAGACATGTAGAGGCGATGGGTATTAGATACCATCAAATTTGGCACTAGAGCATATGGGAGAAAATATTGGAGATGGTGCTCGGCGCGCCAAATTTTGTTGTATTTATTGTAAATATGATGTATATTATATTTTATTATGAATAAAATTAAGTATTTTTTCATCAATATAATCTTATATATGGTAAATGCGTAAATAACCATAGAATGAATAGTTGTGACATAATTGTAAAAGTGCCATAATTGTTACTGAGAAATGTCACAATATGATTCATTCTAAAATGTTCTCGGTCAAGTTTACATATTTGGTCGGTTAGTAACCTGTGAGACGGTATGTATCGTATATTAGAATTGTTCTAATGGTTTATCTCAGTAAACATGAGTCTTGGGAGACTTACATAGGCACATATGTATTTATTGGATTATATTGAACGACTCATTGAAGATTCCTGATATATGGTACACCAATGTCAATACGAATCTTTATGAGTCGAATAACATATTAACTCATTTGACTTGTGATACTGTAGATGCTGGATTTCGGCCGAGGTCCACAATCAGAATTTGGAAATAGGGGCACTAACAATCCTGCAAAACAAAGAAGAATGAACGGGAGTAGACTGTCTACCGGTGTGGTAGGTACCGGGGACACTCCGACGCCCAAGTCAGTAGTATGTAATGATCAGTAAATATGTAAAATGTGGAAGTAAGGTTTGATGTTACCTTAAATTCTTTTGGTAGCCGTGAGGGCGGTGATAAGTGTTTGAAGAGTTGGAGTACTCTAAGATTGTGTCAGAGAGCAGATACTTGTAAGAAAGAAGTTGAACTCTGCCCTCTCTCTCGAATTTCGTTCCAATTTATAGATGAAGATCATCATTGGCAGCTGGCGTAAGTCCCACCACGTGCTTCGTGTATTTGATAAAAAGTCTGGGCAGGTGAAAATAAGTTTTGTGTCGGGCAAAGTAGAAGAAGAGTAGTTGATATAATTTAGAGGTTTTTGTATTTAAGCTTATGACTTAATTGTGATACAATAATACATAGATCTTGGGCCTGGCCTTTACTTTCGGGCTTTGCACACCATTTTGGGCTCTGCACACTATTTGGGTTTTAAGGTAAAAGAGGGTTTTATCCTTGGCCCTTTTGTCTTGGAGAGTATATACGTTTGTGCGAATGATACTAATCACAAAAAGCACGTGATAAGAATGTATCACCTTCTGTCGAATGGTTTTATAAGAGTTTGTGCAAAATGTGGGTTTTTGGAATATATCGCGTATATCATCTGGGCAGACGAAGTTTTAGTCCTTCTGATTTGACTTGACTTATGGAATGATTCTTGGTCGCCTGATCAGTTTGAAGATTCATGGATACATTTGACTCGACATAAGTAATGGGGAACATTCTCTAGTCAACTGAACCGAATGTAGGTTTAGGAATTCCACTTGACTCGACAAGAGTCATGGGGAATGTCCCTTTGTCGACTGAACCAAATGCAGGTTCAGGAGTCCAACTTGACTCGACAAGAGTCATGGGGAATGTCCATTGTTCGACTGAACCAAATGCAGGTTCATAGTCCAACTTGACTCGACAAGAGTCATGGGGAATGTCCCTTTGTCGACTGAACCAAATGCAGGTTCAGGAGTCAACTTGACTCGACAAGAGTCATGGGGAATGTCCCTTTGTCGACTGAACCAAATGCAGGTTCAGGAGTCCAACTTGACTCGACAAGAGTCATGGGGAATGTCCCTTTGTCGACTGAACCAAATGCAGGTTCAGGAGTCCAACTTGACTCGACAAGAGTCATGGGGAATGTCCCTTGTCGACTGAACCAAATGCAGGTTCAGGAGTCCAACTTGACTCGACAAGAGTCATGGGGAATGTCCCTTGTCGACTGAACCAAATGCAGGTTCAGGAGTCCAACTTGACTCGACAAGAGTCATGGGGAATGTCCCTTGTCGACTGAACCAAATGCAGGTTCAGGAGTCCAACTTGACTCGACAAGAGTCATGGGGAATGTCCCTTTGTCGACTGAACCAAATGCGGTTCAGGAGTCCAACTTGACTCGACAAGAGTCATGGGGAATGTCCCTTTGTCGACTGAACCAAATGCAGGTTCAGGAGTCCAACTTGACTCGACAAGAGTCATGGGGAATGTCCCTTAGTCGACTGAACCAAATGCAGGTTCAGGAGTCCAACTTGACTCGACAAGAGTCATAGGGAATGTCCCTTTGTCGACTGAACCAAATGCGGGTTCAGGAGTCCAACTTGACTCGACAAGAGTCATGGGGAATGTCCCTTTGTCGACTGAACCAAATGCAGGTTCAGGAGTCCAACTTGACTCGACAAGAGTCATGGGGAATGTCCCTTAGTCGACTGAACCAAATGCAGGTTCAGGAGTTCCTTTTGAGATGTGTCGAATGTACTATCTACTCAATATTTTTATCATTTGTCGAGTGATTATAAGGTATGCACCGGGGTTTGCCCAATTAATTTTTCATGAATGAAAATGACCTCCATATCTAATGATGTCGCGTCAAATGGTGAAGGCAGTCATGAAGAGAATTTTGTTGCTGAGAGCAAGTGGTGTCAAGTAGTGATAATCCAGAATTCATCATTCTTTGCGATGAAATATTTTATATTTCTTAGATCTTCCACGCGTCGTTTAACGGAATAAAACCTAGCGCAAATAACGAGGAGTCTTTTGGCGGGAAATGAACCGCCAAAAGAAGTAGTATAAGAGTGGCTTGATGGGTTCATTTGTTTCATTCACAAGATCAACGATTTGGGAGAGAACTTCAAGGCTTCAAGGTACTTCTTCAAAACTCTCTTCGCGTTCTTCATTTCCTTTGAATATTCATAGAGTAGCTTCAAACTGTTCTTAGCTAAATTAGGCTGTTTGATCTCTTGAATCATATGTTATTTGGTGGATTTGTGTTTGGAGAGGGGAGTAGGATTTGATCTTTAAGAAACCCAAATCTTAGAAATTATTTGTTTGTAGACTCGTCGATTAGAATATGTCGAGTGGAGACTCTTTAGAAAGTTTAGGAGAACAGATCGATAAATTCGTAGGAGTATCATCGAGTGAATCAACAGAAGAAAAATCATTAAGGGAATGGTCGCGTCAAGAGTTATTCGAGGAGGGACCTGTAACTGTTTTGTCGCGTGAAATTCCGGTGCATGCAATTCCTATTAGATCATTGGCAGCTGTCGAGGAGTTTAGTGGAGCGGTGAGCACAAGTGAGCCGACCAACATACTAACCAAGAACCCAGCTAGTCGAATGACGGCTAGTTTGCTGATGGAAATTAGGAGTAAGTATAGATTTCCTAGATCAATGGAGTTGAGGGTGCCCTTGCCGTCTGAAAGAATCGATTATAAAATTCCCGGGTGGATTGGATTTTATGTAGTACCGTTTTCTAATGGGCTTAGATTCCCCATTCCGAGGTTAGCTTGGGAAATTTTGGATCATTATGGGATCGCTCCTTCACAACTAATGCCGAATGCTTGGAGGATTTTTAATGTCGATTGAATGCTTAGCATTCGAACAAGGTTATTTTTTGAGGTGAAGGACGTTTATATTCATACTACCTCAAGGAGCACTTAACTGAAAAAGGGAGATATACTTTGTACCTTCGTCGTAAGAGGGAACAAATAGTTATGGGGCTTCCAACGAACGATAGGGGTAATTGGCAGTCGGACTATTTCTTTGTGAGGAATGAGGGTATCTTTGGGTCGACTGGAATGGGTCGTGTTTCAGAATATTGGAGTGTATTTAGTGAGTATCAGTTCCTTCTATTTATTGATAATTTATCAATGTTATTGTCGTATGATACTAATGTGTGGATTGTTTGTTATGCAGGTCCCTTTCGAAACAGTTTATTCGACAAAACACCTCTTATTTTGTCCAACACTAAAGCTCTTCTTGATCTTCCCGTCGAACAAAGAGATTGGAGGATAATCTTGGTAGAGCAGAGATTAAGAGCAACATTAGTGTGGAAAGAAATCTTCGAATCAGAAGGTATATCTACCCCTTTGGCACTTTCTAAACACGTATTGGAAGTCATCTACTGTACTCGGTCGATTCGAGCTTTGTACGGAAAGGTGTTGTTTATAAAGACATTAACTCCAAAAGAAATTTTATGCGCAGAGGACATGATGTCGAGGCAAATAAAGGTAGCATCAATTGATGAGTTGAAAAGCCGAAAGAAGGCTAGGAAGCTCAAGATAAAGGAGCCAGAAGTGGAGGTTCCAGAACCACAATTGGTTATGTCGACTGGAACTCCAAAGACTAAAGGGAAGTCGACTGAAATTATTGTCAATGGGGGGAAAAGGAAGGCGGATGAAATTGAAGATATCGACAATATAATCGTCAGGATTCCATCAGGGTCGACTGCAATTTCTGACCCATCAAGCCTTGACCCTTTTATCAAGAAGCTTCTACTGGAAGAGGATGAACAAAGGCTATCCAAGATTGGCCCCGTCGAGTCCATGAAAAAGGCTGCGGCTTTAAATTACCAAGTAAGAAAGTAGATAATTTTTCATAATAATTTGTAGAATGGATTCTAATCAAGTCTTTTTCCAGGCAATGGAGTGTAGCTTACATATGCAACGATATGTCGAATCGACTCTCAAGAAGCAGAGAGAAATGGAAAAATCATTCGCAGCAATGAAAAAGGAAATGGTCCAAATGAAGTCGCTTGGGAAAAGGAATGCTGAATTGGAGAAGGAGTTGAAGGAGGTGAAGGAACACTTCAGATGGAAAAGGAGACTTCTGAGGTTACAATTGAAGGTTATAAGGATGCGTTCGAGAATGTGAAGAAGGAGAATGATGAATTACTTGAGAATCTTGAAGGGATTGCTCTTGAATCAATGATGAAAGAACGTAGTCATCTGATGAAGGATTTCCTTGAGGGAAGACAGGAGCTTGGGAACCAGAGAAATGGATTCAAGAGTATGACCGACTATTGGCAGGAATTTCTTTTTCAAACGAGGGTGATGAGGAAGAGAAAGGTGAAGAGGTCGACTCGAAAGTGGCTGAGAGAGAAATAATTGACGGAGGAGGAAGGCGGCTGAAGTTCAAGAAATGGATAAGAAGAATGAAGAACTTAGTCGAATGGAAATCGAGCCGACTATTCAAGTTCAAGATATTCCTGCACCTGAAGTTGCTGCTGAACGCATTCCGGAAGAAGCTACTCCAGAAATTTGAATCTCTTTGTAATTTTAATTTATCGCATTTGTAGAACAATTTTAATGACTTAATGATATTTTGGGATAATATTTCAAATGAGATTTGTTATTAAGTCGAATCGCAATACATAAAGTAGAAAATCACTCTGAACCTTAAAATATGAATAAATGCACGCATAAATTACCGGTAAAATTGCTTAAGGTGAATTGCATTCCAACTATTGTGAATTTGTCTCCCCTCAGTTGTTCGTAATTTGTAGGCTCCATGTCCAACAACTCTTGTGATGATGTATGGCCCTTCCCAATTTGGCCCCAACTTTCCATCTCCAACTTCTTTTGTATTTTGAAAAACTCTTCGTAGTACCCAATCCCCTTCCTTGAATGTTCTGCTTCTGACATTTTTGTTGAAATATCTAGTCATTCTTTGTCGATGCGTCGCTAGTCGAATGGATGCACGATCCCTCAATTCTTCAATTGTTTCCAGGTTAAAATTCATAAGTTGTTGATTCGTATCATCGTTGAGCCATTGGTAACGGGGAGATGGGATGGTTTCTTCAGTTGGTATCACAGCTTCTGTCCCAAATGCAAGAGAGAACGGAGTTTCTCCTGTGGAGGAACGGATAGTCGTCCTATATGACCATAAGACCCCTGGTAGCTCATCCGCCCAAGCTCCTTTGCTTTTTCTAATCTTTTCTTTAAAGTATTTAAAATTGTCTTGTTGGAAGACTCGGCTTGACCATTTGCTTGTGGGAATCGAGGGGTTGAAAAACTTAATTTGATCTTCCAATTTTTGCAGAAGTCTTGGAAGTGATTGCTGATAAATTGTGAACCATTATCAGTCACAATCTCTTTGGGAACGCCGAATCGACATATGATGTTCTTCCAGACAAATGATTGAACTTCTCTATCTCGTATCTTGGCGAAAGAGTCTGCCTCAATCCACTTTGAAAAATAATCTGTTAACGCCAGCATGTAGACTCGTTGACCAGGGGCGGTTGGTAGTTTTCCCACAATATCCATTCCCCATTTCATAAATGGCCACGGGGAGAGAGTGGGATTTAATTTCTCAGGAGGGAGATGTGAAATCGGAGCGAACCTTTGACATTTCTCGCATTTCTTCGTATAATTAGCTGAATCAATTCTCATAGTTGGCCAGTAATACCCAGTCGAATGGGCGCGTAGAGCGAGGCTACGTCCTCCAGAATGGTTTCCACATTCTCCTTCATGCAATTCTGATAACACGTGATGTGCTTGGTCGTGAGTAAGACATTTTAAATAAGGTCCAGAGAATGACCTTTTCAACAACTGTCCGTTGAAGATGGTGAATCTGGCTGCCTGTCTCTGAATTTTTCTCGCTTCGGTTTTGTCTTCTGGAAGTAGTCCTTCTTGCAAATATTTCATGAGTGGCGTCATCCATGAGTCGCTTGACGTGATGGTGGTGATCTCCTTGCTTTCTTTCCAAATTGCTGGCCAATTCAAATATACTACTGGAATGGATTGTGGTTTATCCCCCTGCATCGTCGACCCAAGGGTAGCCAATGCGTCTGCTTGAGTATTCTCGCTTCTCGGAACTTGGGTTATTGTAAATTCTTCAAACGTCGACTGGATTTCTTTCACTTTCATTAAGTAGGATGACATTTGAGGATCTCGAGCTTGATATGATCCTTGGAGTTGGTTGACTATCAGTTGAGAATCTGATACCACTTTTATTCTGCTTGCTCCAAGTTCTTTAGCCAAACTGATTCCTGCAATCAACGCCTCATATTCCGCCTCGTTGTTTGTAACCCTGAATCCACATTTGATTGCTTGACGTAGTATATCTCCATCAGGAGTAGTGATCACCACCCCAAGACCGCATCCTTTCTTATTGCTGGAACCGTCGACTGCAAGTTTCCAAAGTGATGTGGTTTGGATTGAATTGACTTCTTCATCTATTGAAACTTTCTGATTGAGACTGAAGTCAGCAACAAAATCAGCCAACGCTTGAGATTTGATTGCTGTTCTGGGCTGGTAAGTGATGTCGTGTTCTCCCAATTCAACCGCCCATTTCGTTAATCTTCCAGACAACTCCGGCTTATGAAGAATGCTCCTTAGAGGATACTCTGAATAAACTGTGATCGGGTGTCCCTGAAAGTATGGTCGTAGCTTTCTTGCTGACATTATCAAGGCTAATACCAGTTTTTCCAAATGTGAGTAACGTGATTCCGCATCAAGCAAAGCCTTGCTTACGTAGTAGACTGGTAGTTGGGTGTTGTTGTCTTCTCTGATTAAAACAGCGCTCACAGCTTGATCTGAGACTCCTAAGTATAGGAAGAGCCTCTCATTGTCGAGTGGTTTTGACAACAATGGGGGCGACGTTAAGTATCGCTTGAGTTCTTTGAGAGCTTCTTCACAGGCTGGAGTCCACTCAAAGTTTTTTGCTTTCTTTATGGCTGAGAAGAACATAAAACTTTTATCCGTGGACTTGGAGATGAATCTGTTTAAAGCTGCTCTTCCTGCTAGCCGCATAACATCTTTTGGGCAGGTAGGAGAGGGAATTTCAAGGATTGATTTGATTTGATCAGGATTTGCTTCAATGCCTCGTCGCGTGACAACATATCCCAAGAACTTCCCAGAAGCTACTCCAAATGCACATTTTGTTGGATTTAACTTCATCCCATATTTATTCATTATGTTGAATGCTTCTCCCAAGTGTTGTAGATGCTGATCAGATCTTGAAGATTTCACCAGCATGTCGTCTACATAAACCTCCATTGTTTTCCCAATCTGTTGAGAGAACATCTTGTTGACCATTCTTTGATAAGTAGCTCCCGCATTTTTGAGGCCGAAGGGCATCACTTTGTAACAAAAGATGCCTTTATTGGTCACAAAGGCTGTTTTCTCTTGGTCGTCTGAATGCATAAGGATTTGATTGTACCCAGAATATGCATCCATGAAACTCAACAATTCATGCCGGCGTGTAGCATCAACCATTTGATCGATATGTGGCAGTGGGAAAGAATCCTTCGGGCATGCCTTGTTCAGGTCTGTGAAGTCAATACAAACTCTCCATTTTCCATTCTTCTTTCGTACTACCACCACGTTTGCTAACCAGTCTGGGAACTGTACTTCTTTGATGGCACCATTTTGTAACAATTTCTGGACTTCTTCATCAATGATCTGATTTCTTTCTGGGGCGAATTTTCTTCTTTTTTGCCGGACAGGAGGGTAGTCTGGATCTATGTGGAGTTGATGGGTGATCAACCCAGGGTCAATCCCTGTCATGTCTTCATGCGACCATGCGAATCGGTCGTGTTGTTTTTGCAAAAAATCACTCAAGTCTGCTCGAAGCTTGGGATCCAGATTTGCTCCTATTTGAGTTTTGTGATCTGCATGTTCTGGATGAATTTGGACCTCGTCCAGTTCTTCAATACTTGGGAGTGTAGGCTCCAAAGGATGAGGCCCGCTCTGTAATTGCTATGCCGAATGGATCTTAGCTTTCATTGTTGTCTGGTAGCATCCTCTCGAGGCGATCCTATCACCCCTTATCTCCTGGACCCCCCACTTCGTTGGAAACTTTAGTGTTTGATGATAAGTAGAAGACACAGCCCTCATTTCATGAATCCATGGCCTACCGATGATAAGGTTGTAGGCGGAAGGACAATCCAAGACTAGGAAAGTAGTCATTTGGTTAATTCCTCCTGCGTAGACTGGAAGACTTATTTCTCCCAAAGTAAATTTCTGCTCACCACTGAATCCAATTAACACCGTTGTTCGTTTGTTAACTTTCCCCAGCTCAGCTCCCATATCTGCTAAGGCAGTTGCAAATATGATGTTGGCTGAAGATCCCGTATCTACCAGAATCCGTTTGACCATAAAATTCGCCACCTGTAGAGAGATTACTAAAGCATCATGATGAGGGTTCATACTTCCGGAGTTGCTGTCGTCTGGAAACTCCATCATCAGATTTGTAAATTTTTTCTCCATAGAGACCGTGGAATGATGAATGTTTGACATGATAGCCCTGGCATGTCGCTTGGCCGCTGAATACGAAACTCCACTGATCTCCGATCCTCCTGAAATGAAATTCACCGTGTTGTCGATTGGTGGAGGTGGAATTGGTGCTTCTTCATGTCCATCCCTCTCACTTCTCTGAGCAAATGTAGCTTTCCCTTTCTCTGTAAGTAAATCTCTTAGAAATCCCTTGTTCAGCAGCTCTAGGACTTCTAATCTTAATGCCACACATTCAGCCGTCGTATGGCCGTAGTCTCGATGGAATTCACACCATTTACTTGTGTCTTTCTTTTTGAAGTTTTCTCTGCTGCGTGGAGGCCATCTTACTTCATTTCCCATTTTTTTTAATACCAAAACTAATTCTCCTGGAGAAATAGAAAAATTGTAATCTGGGAGTCTTGGCTTTTCTGCTTGAACTCTTTCCTGTGTTTTGTATGGCAGGGGTCTTCGATCAAAGTCTCTTCGGAGGGGCTGATGTTCTTTCTTGGGTGACTCCTTTCTCTGAATGATGGCTAGGTGTTATTCTTGCAAATTCTTTATGTCGTTTGGATGTATGAAGCGCTCTCTCATTTTGCACATTGGAGGAATTATCTTTCCTCTTATTCCTCTTGTCTTCCCATCTGATTTCAACTTGAGCTCGTGCCATGGCCTGGTCCATTGTGTAGCATCGAAATTTAGTTAACTTTTGTAGAGTCCGCTATCACAAAGTAACCCGTTTCTGAAAGCTTCACACTGTCGGCTGATGTGATGTAGATCTGGAATTGTTATTCTCTCCTTGTTAAAACGGGCTACGTAGCTTCGCAAGGATTCACCCCTCCGTTGCTGGATGTACTAAGGTCGTCAGGTCTGGTAGATTGATGAACTGTATGGTAGATTGTAAGGGCAGGGCCTCCCAAAGTTTCTCCAAATCCTCTGCACATACCTGCTTCCCATTGAAGAGGAGCCAAGCCAGTCGACATCATTTTGTACTTGTAATGGATGACATGGTCGTCTGGGTCTGTGGATCCATCATATAGTTTCATGTCGGGTGGACTGAACTTCCGCGGTAACTCAACGGATGTAATGTTTTCCATGAAGGGGTGTCAGAAATGGTTCCAGCTCTGCTCTTCTTTATTGGTAGTTTCATTCCTGGTAGGCTGGACATGATTGCAATGGCAACTTGTTGAGCTTGGTTGAGGGGAGAATTTGGTAGGTCCCTCTGGTCCTCATCATTTGATGGAATGTTATCTGTTGTTTCGTTGAATGCTCCCAAGAGATTAACTGGTGTGATACGGTTATTGGGCTGATCTGAGATATCATGATGCCGAGATGGGGATGAAACTAACTCCAACTGTTTCTGAAGGTTGATGTTGGAATTACGAATGGTCAAATTTTCCTCTTCTAAAGCTTTTAATCTCTCTTGAAGAGTGGCCAGTTGTGATGCCATTGGATCAGTTGTCTGTTCATTGCTTGAAGCCATGAATTACGAAGCGCTGTGACTGTTGGTAGAATACAAAATCTTTGTTTGCAAATTATCGCTAGGGCCCCACGGTGGGCGCCAAATTGTGGATGCTGGATTTCGGCCGAGGTCCACAATCAGAATTTGGAAATAGGGGCACTAACAATCCTGCAAAACAAAGAAGAATGAACGGGAGTAGACTGCCTACCGGTGTGGTAGGTACCGGGGACACTCCGACGCCCAAGTCAGTAGTATGTAATGATCAGTAAATATATAAAATGTGAAAGTAAGGTTTTGATGTTACCTTAAATTCTTTTGGTAGCCGTGAGGGCGGTGATGAGTGTTTAAAGAGTTGGAGTACTCTAAGATTGTGTCAGAGAGCAGATACTTGTAAGAAAGAAGTTGAACTCTGCCATCTCTCTCGAATTTCGTTCCAATTTATAGATGAAGATCATCATTGGCAGCTGGCGTAAGTCCCACCACGTGCTTCGTGTATTTGATAAAAAGTCTGGGCAGGTGAGAATAAGTTTTGTGTCGGGCAAAGTAGAAGAAGAGTAGTTGATATAATTAGAGGTTTTTGTATTTAAGCTTATGACTTAATTGTGATACAATAATACATAGATCTTGGGCCTGGCCTTTACTTTCGGGCTTTGCACACCATTTTGGGCTCTGCACACTATTTTGGGCTTTTTAAGGTAAAAGACGGTTTTATCCTTGGCCCATTTTTGGTTCGTACAGATACCACTGTGGATATGTGAGATATCCTCCATACTTTGATGACAGTCACGTCAGTGATCTTTTTAGATCAGACCTCCGTGTTCGTGGGTATGGACTGATACTTACGATATCCTATGACGTACCAGAAAGGAATGTCAGTCCGTGTATGAGATTTAGGTGTCCTATTTGTGATTCTTTAAAATCCTTGGCCGAGTATGATTCGGAAATGAGTTTCGAATATTTGTTAAGAATCATAATTATGTCGCGACACATGAATTGTTTATAGCGGAGATTTGACGTTTAATCTATATCTCCGGAATAATTCAGATAACCTATGACAGAAAGATTATATATGCAATGATTTCGATTGGATGGTTCAACTCGATTATCTGTGGTCCTCGTAATTTGTGAGTGGACAAGTTACGGACATGGAAATGGTTTCCCCGACAGATAAACTTAAACCTAGAGAGTCCCACAATATAAAGTATATTCGTTGAGCATTTGGGTAATTAATTATGGATAATTCAGATTATTCATAATTTACACACGCGCATTAAATAATGTGTATTTGTATACGATACATAATTTAGATTAGATACACATTATTCACCTATTGGATTTTGACACTTGTTTATTATTATTATTATTAATTAAATATTAATTAATTATTATAATAATAAAATTGGAAGAATATTCTTGGAATATTTTTCCATGTATTTATTTTGTCATTTTGTTAATAATTAAATTAATTAATTAATTTCTTAATTGATTTATTTTAATTAAAGAATATTACATGAATATTCTTTAATTTGGCAAATTTTAATTTGCCAAACCATGTGTATTTGACACATGGATTTTTTAATTAACAAAATCAAAATAAAATCAATTTTGGATAAGATCAAATTGATGTCAAATTCTTGGCCTCAAAAAATTGTAAATTTTTTGTTAGAAATTGCCAATATTTCGGCCACAATAGGGTTTTGTATAAAATGAAATTGTTTTCATTTTCTTCAAGCTTAACCAATTCTCTTGTGTTGAGAAAAATAAAGAAAAAGAGAGCTTAGGGTTTATCAAGAATTATCAACTCCAATGAGAAGAAAAATAAAGAAATTGGAGCTTGAATTAAGGTAATCAAGAATTCCTAATTTCTATTTTCTTAAGATATTGTTTCTTGAGAAATATACATATGGATCTTAGATATATATGTTTGAAATAAAACTTGGGGATGATAGTTTTATAAACCTTAATAATTTATTTATTTAGCATGTGTAATAAGATTAATTAGAAAATTAATCTCCAAAATTAAAATTACCATTCTATAGTGATTTTACCACTCTAAGGTTGCCTAGAATTGTTCTTGGGACTTTGTATTGTGGTGGTTAAATTTGGTGCAAATTAATTGGATTAATTTGGTGTATAAATTGATTTATGGCATGAAAATTAGACAAAATTGAAACTGGATCATATCTGGTTATGGACCTTAAAACAGAATATTTTTCATGTAAAAATATGTTGTTTGGATGATTTTGGATGTGTATTGGGTGTGATAAATTTCGGAAATTGTTCCGGGCAAAAACGCGAGAAAACGGTGAAATTCACTTCAAAATGGGTTCGTTTCGCGACGGCTCTGATCCCAGCAACTAGGCACTGTTTGGGCAGCCCAAAGGCTGACTAAACACTGCCTAAATGTCCAAGATGACCCATCTCGGCGGTTGGTAAACTGGTTTGACCGTTTGCCCGTTACGAGTAGATTTGTCGAAAAATATTTTCGCAAAATAATTCATCGTGTAACCAATATATAATGTTATCAAATATTAATAAACAATATATTTAAACTTATTTCGGTGAATTATAAATATTTGATATTAATTAATTCACTCGGGAAAATTTTAAAATGTTTAAAAATCATTTTCTCCCTCTGCCGCGAGCTTCCACTGCGCTTACCCCAACAACTATTGCATCGCGACTGCCTACAATAGTTTCGTGATGCACAGATGTCTATAGATCTCAGATTTTGAGTCATAAGGGTAGCATAGATCCGCGCCCCCAGCTCCAGATTAGTGGCTTGGGCTACAGAGAGACGTTCCGCCCCAAGACCACCAGATTATGGGTATGGGAGGACGGTGAGACGTAACGCCCCCATACGCCAAATATACAGATTTTTCAATTATAGATTTTTCATAAACAGATTTTCAGATATGATTTTCTAGAAACAGTTTTTTAGAAAAGATAAGGTTTATGAAAGTGTTTTGAGAAAATATTTCCAGAACATTTTTACAGAAAGAGTTGTGTTTTTAGATAAGAAATAGATTTTAGAAATGGTTTTCTGGGAGGATTTCAGTTTTTAGAACCATGAATTTTCAGAAAGAATCAGTTTTCGATTTAAAATGTCCACTCACTAGGTCGTTCAAACGATTTAACCCCTCATTCCCAATTTCTCTATTTTATAGGTAAACCCGGAGGACGAGCTCAAGAGGATGGATAATGATGGCAGTCACTAGGGTGTTTGGTCCACCAGATCAGATCAGAGAGAGCGAGTTCAGTCAAAGTCACAATATAATCATGTATAAATATATTATATAGTAAAGATTGTATATAATATATATATATATATAAAGGTTAACATGTCATGAATAAGAGTTGTCTAAGAAGTATATTTGAGTATACAGTTATCAGTATTAATGATCTCTACAAGTTATCGTTTGGGCAATGGTCTTATGTATGAGTCACATTTGAGTTAGAATTATAGTAAAGATCACAGTCAGCGAGTTAGAGGCTCAGGGGGATGGATCAGTTTATCCCATGCCGGTAGCATCTCCTTGAGGGGGATGATACAAGATTTTTTCAAGCTCACCCACATCACTCTAAATAAAGGTTAAGTGAACGATGCCGTTTGAGGGTGCTACATAAGTGTTTAATTACATAAATTATGCAAAATTTCTTTATTTCTACTAACACATAATCTTAAAATATATGAACATATGGTGGACATCTAGACACAAAACCTCAGGCAGGGCAATCAATCTTTGAATAATTAAGAGCTTTTGTATCAAGTGTTCCAGGATAGCACCTCTTACAACGTCGGACTTGACACTCGGCGGAAGGCAATAGCGGCTACTTCTCAATCGTCCGACTTCTCAGAGGAAGTCTTTATGTGTCGATACAAGACTCTTAGGATGACCTCTAACATATTAAGTTGAAAGCAAAATGAAAAATGAAATTTTCCCTGTCATGTATCGCGACGCTCTAACAAGTAGAAGAAGGTAGAGAGCATTTCCAGTCCAGCATCACGGCGCAAATGACTGGGCGTCGCAATATTACTCTTGCATCACGACTAGCTACTATAGTGCTGCGACACAAAAATGACCGTAGATCCTAGATTTTGAGTGAGGAGAGTAGCATAGATCCGCGACCCGGCTCTAGATTAGTGCTTGGGGTACGGAGAGACGTAACACCCCAAGACCACCAGATTATGCGTATGGGGGGACGGTAAGACGTAACGTCCCCATGCACCAGATCTACAGATTTTTCAGTTACATATTTTTCATAAATAAATTTCCAGATACGATTTTCTAGAAATAAATTTTCAGAAAAGTTAAGTTTTATAAAAGTTTTTTTAGAAAAGATTTCCAGAACTGTTTTGCAGAAAGAGTTGTATTTTCAAATAAGAAAGAGATTTTCAGAAAAGATGATTTTCTGGGAGGATTTCAGTTTTAGAACAATGAATTTTCAGAAAGAATCAGTTTTCGATTTAAACTGTTCACTCACTAGGTCGTTCAAACGATCTAACATCCCCACTCCCAGTTTCTCTATTTTGTAGATATACCCGGAGGACGAGCTCAAGAGGATGGATACCGATGGCAGTCACTAAGGTGTTTGGTCCACCGGGTCAAATCATAGAGAGAATTGAGTCAGAGTTACAATATAGTCATGTATAATATATATATAAAAGGGTTAACATGTCATGAATAAGAATTGTATAAGATTTATATTTGAGTATACAATTATTAGTATTAAAATTCTCTGCATGTTGCCGTTTGGGTAATTGTCTCATGTATGAGTCACATTTGAGTTAGAATTATTGTAAAGATCACAGTTAGCGATTCAGAGGCTCAGAGAGATGTATCAGTTTATCCCATGCCGATAGCATCTCCTGGGGGGATGTTACAAGATTTTTTCTAGCTCACCCACACCACTCAAAATAAAGGTTGAGTGAATGATGCCGTTTGAGAATGTACTTCTCAATCGTCTGACTCCTCAGAGGAAGTCACTAACTTGAGGGAAATGGCAAGCTTGCAGGCACTTGTGGAGAGATCGCTCACTCAGAGCAGTGTTGCATAATCAACCTCTACAATTCCTTCAGGACCGACAAATGCAGCATCAACCCGACCGATCGTCCTGTATGATTTTTTATTAATGTAATAAAACTTTTGTATGTAAAAAAAATTATTTTATATAAATAAAATTTTAATTTAATTTTTTAAAATAAAATGTTATTAATGTAATTACTGATAATTACATATATATTTTAATAATATTTTATTTTTTAAAAAATTTTAAAAATATTAATGTTGCCAAGGCAACGACACTACATTTCTGAATTTGGTGTCAACAAGACGAATATCAATGCTAATAGTTGTTTATATTTAGCGACACCAAAGTCAATGATCTTTAGCGTTGCCTATGCTTGTCGATACGGAATGTTCAAATTCCTCTGCCGTCTAATACCCGGTTGAGCAACATAATTGGGGACACAAAAAAATTTTAGCGTCGCATAAACTATAGCTAGACCTGACCATGGTTCCGTTTGGAACTGAAATCAAATCGTAACCGATTTTGTTCAGTTCAGTTAGGGTTCGACCCTTGCCGAACCAAATGGAACCGGACAGTTCCAATAGTTCTACGGTTCCAACCGGAACCATAGTAGCCATTGGGCTGGCAGCAGGGAGCCAACAGCTCCTTGTTGTCTTTAAATGTATTTCTTAAAATCTAATTACTAATTGTCTAAATCTCCTTAATAACATTAATAAAAAGACTAGTTTTATGGGCAATTTAGGTATCACAAAAATAATCCAAAATTATATAAATATGGGTCATTTTTCAACACATCAATTCTCTCAATTTCTTTAATTTTCTCATTCTTAATTCTCTCATCTTCAATTTCTCATATTGATTTAATTTTGCAATTCTTCAATATTAACAATATTTTGGAAGCGAGACGGTCTTCATTACATCCAAACACTTTAGAAGCAACAACATGTATCGATGATTGGACCCGACCTGATCTGAGGCAACAAGAAGAAGCCCCTGATGACTTTGAAGATTGTTCGATAATGCATCTGCAAGTGCAAGCGGAATGGGAGCTGAAGGATCAACAATAGGCACGAATAATGATGATGAATATATAATTGTAATGTGGAACTATCTAAAAAAATATAATGGAGCTACGTGAGCTTTGATCTCTCTCACCCCTAGAGGATACGTAGGCAACTTAAGTTTTAAAACTTTAAGTTCAAGCTCTTTTATTTTATTTTTAATTTAATGTAATTCAAATCCAATTAATAATTTTAAATAAATTTGAAATCTCATTTTTATTTTTTAAAAATTAAAATAAAATTTTAAATTAATAAAAAAAATATTGGACCATCCGGTTCGGTCCAATTTCCGGTTCCACAAGCGTGGAATCGGAAACCGTTGGGTTCGGTTCGGTCATCGAACCGTTGACCTGTCTAACTATAGCGACGCTAAAATCTTTTATCAACCAACCTTTAGTATCCATTTCATGCGTCATCATATTTCGACGTCAAAACATTTAGCATCGACATTGATCTCTTTTAACGTTGAAGGTTGGCGACGCTAAAAGATCGTTTTCTTATAGTGGTAGTGAAATTCATGGTGAGATTAAGAGATGAAAACTAATTAGATTTTTACCTGTTGGTTGCAACATAACAATTTAAATCAGCTCTTAATTCTAGAAAATAATTATGTTATATGTTTAATCTCATTGAATAAATTTTTTCCCAAATTAAGGAGAGCTTGGATTCTATAAAAATTAATGAGAGAACTTGAATAGCTTTTATATTATAAAAATATTTCAACTTAGTATATCAATTTTAAATTTAATAATAAAACTTTTAAGTTGAAGTTAGTCTGGATTTCAACTCTATTATCCTCTTGATGTGGGCACAGAGAGTAACAATAGCAAAACACTGTGGTAGGAAGAAATTGAGCAAGTGGCATGGACCACGGACCATTTGAATTATTGAAAAATCAAATGTCACTTGAATATAACGTTTGTGGAGAGAGACACGCCGGCATTGACAAATTCTATTAGAAACTGTTAGATATCTATAAATATGGTCTGAAAAAATTCCTGATATATGTAATCTCTATATATATATATATATATTTTTTTTCCAGTATACAAAATAAATAAAAAGTTAACATTTAATCAGCTAGACACAGCACATGTTTTCTCAGTTGACTGGTACCTACGAAAAATCAAATTATTACAATTTACAAAACCCAATTATAAATATAATTTGATGCATATGTGAATGTGACTGCAAGAGTGAGGCTGCAGATAGAGAGCAAATTATGAAAGGTTGCCTTCCAATGGACACTTCCTTTGTTAAGTTGTCAATATCTCTGATTTTAGTAGTTTTGATTCAGATGCATGGACACCAAGGGTGCTTGGAGAAAGAGAGGATTGGTCTGTTGAAACTCAAGAGCTTCTTTATATCAATCAGTGATACAGAATATAAGTACAATATTCCTGATTCATGGGTTGATGATGATCCCATGTCTGATTGTTGTGATTGGGAGCGAATCAAGTGCAACGCCACCACACGACGAGTTATGCAACTCTCACTCAGTATCCTACCGCAAGACAAATACGACTACTACAATGGATCTCCTCCTCGGCTTCTGAATTTGTCATTGTTTCTTCCATTTGAAGAACTGCAAAGCCTTGACTTATCTTTCAATTTGTTCAGTGGTGTCCACAAGAATAACGGTATGTACGTACATATCTATAATTGCAGATAGATCTTAATTAACTCATTCTCAAAACTACTAGTTCACGAGTTGATGATTGCCTCAAACTTATATTATTAACCCGGTAACTATTCTTGATATGTCAGATATTATTTCTATCAATCCTGTTACGTTTAAACCAATCATTTTCTTTTGATTTTTCCATAATCTCACTTGCATGCCTTGGCAGCTTATGATAGCTTTGGGAGATTGAAGCAGCTGAAGATGTTAAATCTTGGTTATAATTACTTCAACGACAGTGTATTACCATATATGAACACACTAACTTCACTTGCCACTTTGATTCTCATTGTCAATAATATTGAAGGTCTCAAACCCAAGCAAGGTATATGTGTTTCCATATATACATATATATTATTATATATTATATATATATAGAGAGAGAGAGAGAGAGAGAGAGAGAGAGAGAGAGAGAGAGAGAGAGAGAGAGATGCAGTATGTAATTTAATCTTAATCAATCTATATTAAATTTTGAAATTTTTATTTTTTGATACAGGATTAACAAATTTGAGAAACCTGCAAGAGTTGGATCTATCTGGTAACAGCATAAGTGCTGATTCTGTAACAAGGCTAGGTGAGCTGCTTAGATAAGATGTTGTCTTGGCAAATGGGCAAGATTTAAAAAAAGTTGATATTAATGTGTTCAAGATATTGAAATAGTGCAATTTCTTAAAATTTGAATTAATGTTCTTATTATGTTATCCTATACTTGGGATTAAATAAAAACCCTTAAACTGTTGTGGGATTTTTCCAAACCCGACCCTTGCAAGCCACACTAACAAACAATGTTATCAAGTGCACTAATCATCACTGACCACATTATTATTTTGTTTGTTTAATTTCTGTCTTACTGTGGGACTTATTGAGCAGGAATAGCGAATTTGACAAACTTGGAAACTTTGGATATAAGGGGTAACTCTATATATGGCCCTGTAACAAGTCTTGGTGAGTTACTGTGATAAGAAGCAGATCAAAAAAGATATCACACTAATTTTCAAATAATGATTCGTTTTTTTTTCCCTTGGTTTAGGTTTGGGAAATTTGAGAAAGTTGAAAAGACTGGGTCTAGGTGGTAATGAAATAACCGGCTTTCCAACAACTCAAGGTGACCTGTAATAATTTATTTACTTCACATTTTCTTTAATGTTGTTGAAATGATTGATGATGTGGGAAAATAATTCTTTGTTATTAGAGCAACTAAAATACAAAGGATTGACAGATTTAATGGTTTTTGGCTATGAACGAATTGAGAGATTAATCTATCCATTATCGACAAGTGCTTCAAAATTTCTATTCATGGAATCTATCCAGTGGCTTATTTCACAATTCAAAGAGTGTTTTTTTTTTTAAAAAAAAGGAAACTGAAATAGATGTCTCATTTGTGTCGTCGGAGAACGGTGAATATAATAAAATAATCAAAAAACACACAGAGCCTGAACAAAAGGAAATTAATTGTAAAAAATATGCCATAAGGATACCTTTAAATTGGCTAGAAATATGTATGAGTAACATAGTATCACCAACAAATTAGTAAATGATGAGTATGGTTTAATATTCATCTTTTTAGTTATTTTTTAATATTTTAACACGCGTGGTAATTGATCATTAGATTATTACCTGGATGACGTAATACCTTCGTTGTATTGTAGATTTTCTCCTGTTTCCTTCTCCATATACCGCAAAAGATAATCCATATAATTCCTCGAAAAAGTCAGTATACTGAGCATGATCTGTTTTGTTGTGAGAATGTTGATCACTAGGATGTCTAGCTTTCTATGTAGGCAATCTATTTCAGTTGCTAACTCTGTTATTTTCCCTGTTGCAGCATTAGACAATTTGACAGACTTGGAAGTTTTACAACTAAGTAGAATTAGAATGAACGGATCTTTATCGAGATTGGGTAACAATTGTATTTACATTTAAGTTGTTTACCTATTAAAAAAAAATTACAATTTCTTTTCATTTTCATCTTTCATGATGCAGGATTAGCAAAATTTAGAAATTTAAAAGCATTGGATTTGGGTTCTACTGATCTAGACGGTTCTCTAGAAAGTCAAGGTAAAAACATAAATAGGGTATTCTTATACTTCCGAATGATTATTTACCCATTTCCTTGAAAATTTTCAGGGATATGTGAGTTGAGGAATCTTATCGAATTGAATCTGGAAAGAAATGCTATTGGGCGTCGTCTTCCCGAATGTCTAAAAAACTTGACCCGGCTCAAGGTTCTTGGTATTTCTTCCAATCAGTTAAGTGGAAGCTTACCTTCTGCTATTGCAAACCTCACATCACTTCAATATTTGGATCTTTCTCACAATTACTTTCAAGGCATATTCCCCTTAAGTTCATTGGCTAATCATTCAAATCTAGAGTTCTTCATACTCTCATTGGAAAACAATTGGCTTCCTATGTTGCATGTCGAAACTGAAAATTGGGTTCCTACATCTCAATTGAAGGTCCTTCATTTACGTAATTGCAACTTAAATGGAACCCTTGGTTTTCTTCTAAAACAGCATCACTTAAAATACCTTGACCTCTCTCATAATAAGTTGGTGGGCAATTTACCAACTTGGTTGCTACAAAATAACACTAAATTAGAGGTTTTGCGTTTGAGAAACAATTCATTCACAGGAAGTCTCAGACTGCCCAATTTCAAACTTGATTTCCTTTATAATCTAGATATTTCTAGGAACAGTTTCACTGGTATGCTCCCCCAGAATTTGAGTACTATCTTGCAAAAAATGGAGTACTTAGATATGTCAGAAAACAACTTTGAAGGCAATATTTCTTCTTCAATGGGTGAGATGAAACAACTTGTTATGCTGCATTTGTCTAAAAATCAGTTTTCAGGAGAATTACCAACATCACTTCTCACTGGTTGATTCTCACTATTCTCATTAGACCTGTCGCACAACAATTTCTATGGGCAAATATTTCCGAAAACAATGAACTTGAGTCAATTGTGGTGGTTATTTTTGGACAACAATAATTTCAGTGGCAAAATTATGGACGGGTTGTTGAGCTCCACTTTTTTAAGGGGGTTAGATATATCCAACAACATGTTAATTGGTCAAATTCCTCCTTGGATTGGTAACTTTTCAAATCTTTTGCTTCTTTCAATGTCAAAAAATCTTTTGGAAGGTACTATTCCGGTCCAACTCAATAATCTTGAAGCACTTGAAATTTTAGATGTCTCTGAAAATAGTTTGTCTGGGCCCATGATGCATCCCTTCAATCTTTCATCAGTAAAGCACCTTTATATGCAAAAGAATTCTCTGTGCGGATCAATTCCAAAGGAATTATTTAGAAGCTCCAACCTGATGACGGTTGATTTGAGGAATAATAATTTTTTTGGTAGAATTCCTTGTCATATCAATGAGTTTTCAAACCTGCGTGTTCTTCTGTTGAAAGAGAACTATCTTCAGGGACACATTCCAAATCAAATGTGTCAATTACGAAGATTAGGTATCTTGGATCTTTCAGGTAATAGGCTTAATGGATCAATACCTTCATGCTTTGCTAATGTGTTGTTCTGGAGAGTAGGAAATGGCGACCTCTATGGATCTGAACGTGAGTTTACTTGGGAAGTGGATGGTTTTGGTTTTATTGATACTTACTTCAATTCCACTCTTGACTTAGAGTTATATGGAGGTGATTATACAGGATCAGATGGAGTCGAAGTAGCATTTGTGACAAAGAATAGATATGAATTTTACACCGGTAATATTCTTAACTATATGACTGGATTGGATTTGTCATCCAATGAATTGACTGGAGAAATCCCCATAGAAATGGGAGAGCTTCTAAAAATCCGGGCATTGAATTTGTCCCATAATTACCTATCATGATCAATACCAGAGAGCTTTTCCAATCTGAAGGTGATAGAGAGCCTAGACCTTTCTCACAACAAATTAAGTGGTCAAATTCCTCCCCAACTCACCGAGCTCCACTTTTTATCGAATTTCAACGTGTCATACAACAACTTGTCCGGCACAACCCCAGACAAAGGGCAGTTTTCCACGTTTAGTGAAAGTAGTTATAGAGGGAATCTTGGTCTCTGTGGTCCAACAATTAATAAGAGTTGTATCAGGACAACAAAAATACCAGGAACAACATCCAATAGAGGAGAAGAAAATGAAGAATTTGCAATTGATATGGTGGCATTCAAATGGAGTTTTGGTGCATCATATGTCACATTCATTCTGGGGTTATTTGTGATCCTTTGGGTGAACTCGTATTGGCGCTGGCTATGGTTTTGTTTCATTGACTCACGTATTGATTGGTGTTTCTATTGGCTTGTGAAGTTTGTCTATTTCATCCGTGATCGTGTTAGGCCATAGTTTATTTCCTCAATTATTTATTTCGAAAATATTAGAGACATAAATAAATTATACAGATCCAACCACATATACTTATGTGGCTGGACAGCCCCCACAAAACCAAGATAGCGTTGTAATGATTTTGTGGTGGCTACAAAAACTTGGACAAATATTGTAATGATTTTAATTTTTGATATCGTGTCGTATCTTCTCTCACAAAATAGTTGAGGGTATGTTAAGCTCACATAGCTTTTTCTCTTAAAACAAGCAGGGAATTTGCTGAGGGTATATTGGGCAATTTTGTTGTCTTACGTGATCAATTTATGATCTGACTTATTGTGTAATAGCGCCTCCCTGCCATTTGAATTGCAATAACTTCCTGAACATGAGTCTAAGGTTCTGTTTGATAGTAACGCGTATGGAATATTGGTTCAAACTAATCTTAATTAATATATCTACTTCAATTAGAGCCGTAATCAGAAAATCAAATTAGTGGGGCAAAATTATAGAAAATAAATATAAATAAAAAATATACAAAATAATTATATTTATATTGATATGTGAATATTTTATACATACCAACTATTTTTTACATAGCAATGGGCTTATAATTACAAGGTTCCACGACTTATTCGGTTGTCCAGTTATCATGGTCAGTAGATTTGGTAAACTGGTAAACCGATTAACGTGTAACTGCGGAAAGTATTTTCAATAATTTTATCTCAAGTTTTTATGCGTAATCACTCCCAATATTTGATATTATTGAGTGATTAGGGCCAAATACAGATGAATTAAAGGTATATGATACCGATTAATTTATCCGGATAAAAAAATATTTTAAAAATTGATTTCATCCACCGACGCGTTGCAGCTGCATTTGCCCCAACATGGGTTTTATTGTGAATATGATTACTGAGAACTGATATTTGATTATTTATATGTGTCGTGTTAGACAATATATTTTTTATTGTTATTGAATTAAGTATTTGACAGGATTTGAAGAACAATGAGAAAATTTGAATGAAAGTATTTTATGAAAGATAGGTTTTTGTATAATTTATTTAATTTAAGGTTCGAATCGGTTATTTTAACAACATAAAAGAATTATCATGTTGATTGTTGATTTTAAGTTCAATTGTCTTTAAAAACATATATTTGAATCTATAACTTTTATTATTAAGTTCGATCAATTGTATTTTATTGATTTAAGTGTTTAAAATTTAAGAACCCGTTAAAAATCGGCTAGGTACCAATGCGGATTTGGTATTTTATTTTTTGAGTGTAGGTGGGTTTGATAATGGTAAGTAAAACCCGTAGTAAATAGTAGGGGTGTTCATAGGGTCGGGTCAACCCGCGACCCGACCCGCGCGGGTCCAAAAAAATTATAAATTTTCAACCCGACCCGAAATTTTCGGGTTGGGCAACGGGTTTGATATTAAAACCCGACCGACCCTATGGTATTTATATTATTTTTCTAAAAATTTTATTATTATTTTTAAAGTTTTTACTTTTATTTCATTTGTTTATTATTTTTGTTATATTAAAACTTTATATTTACGATAATTTTTTAGACATAAAATAACAAATATTTGTATTTCAAAATAATAATTCATTAAAAAAATTATTTTTTTTGCCGACCCGACCCAAACCTGATCGGGTTCCATCTTCGCGTGACCCGACCCGCGACCCGAACTTCTCATGACCCGACTCGATTGGGTCTCACAAAATTTCAAAAAATCCGGTCTGACCCGTGAATACCCCTAATAAATAATGTATGAATTTGGTTTTTTATTTTGTGAATATGGATGTGTTTGATATATGCAAACTCGCACCAAAACTCTCCCGCCACACATTCAAATTTATACATAGCCATTATACCGATAAGACTAAAGGGTAATAAGTTTTTCAAGTCCCCAAGGGGTGTGGCTTGGTGGTGTAGGGTCCAAGATCTCACCTTGAGTTCTGGGTTCGAATCCAGGCGGTGCACTTCTTGTAAGAGCCTGGGACAGCCGGTGGTTTTACCTGCGCCGCGGCCCAGAATTATTGGTTTGGTGGCGGGGTTTCCATTATTTCCAAAAAAAAAAAAAAGTAATAAGTTTTTCAAATTAAGTTAACCTCTATAATAACACTAACAAACACTGTTTGTTTTTTTTAATATCACTACCACTAACCAATAAATATATATAATATGTGAAATTATATTAAATATAATTATGAACCATTTATTTTTGTTATTTGTTTACTATTTTTAATATGCATGGTAAGATATTATTGAATTGTTATTATAAAGATGATGTGGTAATATTGTTTTATAGTAGAAAAAATCTCAATTTTTTTTACGGAAGTGCAAAAGATTCCTTAGATATATGAAGGAGACCGGTTTTAAAATCAGAAACAGATTCATGCTCATGTACTGACAGAAAAACAAAACATTAAATCTTATAAATTGCTGTTTGAAACAAAACATCCAAGCCAAATACTTCTTGGCTTAGAGAGTATGTGACAAACTGTATAGGCCAAAATTGGTCAAGGGTAGTTTCGTTATTCTGCTTTGGGCCCAATACTGGACGCACCCCAGAAATCTCCTAATCAAACCCCAGAGACATAACGTAAGCCCAGGCTCAAGGAACACCAGCACCCATAACTGAATGGCCATACAAACAGTTAACCCACGAAACGCCCGAGCCATTAAACATCACATAATGATTAGTCTGAATCCACCTACATCGGGAAAATAGTGACATTAAAGCTCCAGGTAACTTTTAATTGGTCAAATTCCTCGTTGGATTGGTAACTTTTCAAATCTTTTGCTTCTCTCAATGTCAAAAAATCTTTTGGAAGGTACTGGTCCGGTCCAACTCAACAATCTTGAAGCACTTGAAATTTTAGATGTGTCTGAAAATAGTTTGTCTGGGCCCATGATGCATCCCTTCAATCTTTCATCAGTAAAGCACCTTTATATGCAAAAGAATTCTCTGTGCGGATCAATTCCAAAGAAATTCTTTAGAAGTTCCAACCTGATGACAGTTGATTTGAGGAATAATAATTTTTCTGGTAGAATTCCTCATCAGATCAATGAGTTTTCAAACCTGCGTGTTCTTCTGTTGAGAGAGAACTATCTTCGGGGACGCATTCCAAATCAAATGTGTCAATTACGAAGATTAGGTATCTTGGATCTTTTGGGTAACAGACTTAATGGATCAATACCTTCATGCTTTGCTAATGTGTTGTTCTGGAGAGTAGGAAATGGCGACCTCTATGGATCTGAGCGTGAGTTTACTTGGGAAGTGGTTGGTTTTGGTTTTATTGATACTTACTTCAATTCCAGTCTGGACTTGGAGTCATATGGAGGTGATTATACAGGATCAGATGGAGTCCAAGTAGCATTTGTGACAAAGAATAGTGTTGACGGTGGATTTTGGTCTCAGGGTAATATGGGAATATCACCTCCGAGGGAATCATCCTTCAACGGTGAATTTGTTTGGTTTATGGGGGACCAAAGGCAAATTTAGCAAAAGACAGAAAAAACACACCAATTGACAATGAGATTTAACGTGGTTCGGTGGAATTGAATCCGACCTACGCCACGGACAAAAACATGATGATACTTTTTATTACTCAAATACTATTCTCAGCTATTTTTTGTGTTTACAAGTCAGAGCTTGATGATTCTGATCACTCTCTTTTTTTATGATATCTTTTACACATACTCTGCCCTCCTATTTATAATAGTACAGAAATCAGACTTCTATTTGCATAAGAAATCCTAGTTGAACTCAGTCTTCTCCTCTTGCAAGGATTCCTAGTCTAATATTGCCTTCTATTTTCTTATTCCATTTCGGATTCTGACTTCATTTCCTTGTGAGAGTAGGATAATTTGTTTATCTTATCCGCAAGAATAGGGCGTCATCATCTTGAGCATATCTCGCATGTCTGGTCGGTCTTTATGAGGTCGGTCATGATAGTCTTTTATACTGAGAGTGTTTCTGCTGACTTTATAGTGCTCGGTCATCCGAACCAAAGTGGTCGATCTTTACCTGTTGTGGTCGGGTCGGCTTTAACGGTTTCGACCGAGGGGAGAATTACCATTTTTACCTCTGTCGTACTCCGTAAATAACATAGGTCCTGAAAACACCATCAACATCTGTCCCCTAGTTCTCGGTAACAACGAGTTTGCAAGTTGGTGCCGAGAACTATATAGAGATGGTGGGCTGATTTACTCTGTTGGAGGTCGATCCGGTGTTGAGAAATGTTTCGTCGCCTCTTTTCAAGCGTTTTTTCTTGAGACACGCAACAGTCACGTCCGCTTAAATGCCTATCAAATCATCTTTAGGGTTTCTTCTGAGTTCGACACTTGTCAAACATCCGCCGGGTTCCCGCCAAAAAGGAAACGAATCGACCATGTAGAGGCGTCTTCACAGTGCGCTGATCTCAACCGTCTGTTTAAACTTGGCAGACCTCTTTTGCAGTCGACACTTGACGTTCATCCGGGTTCCTCCCTTAGATCCAACGGTCACGAGCGTTCTGGTCATGACTATAAGAAGGCGAGGCTTTCACTGTTCCATCTTTTTTGGCAATTTCTCCTTCTTTCCTGAAAACATCTCCGTGAATCGCTCAACTCAGTGTTCTCGAAGTTCAACCGCAGGCTTTCTTTTTCTTTGCTGCGACATAAGGAACGGGCATACCGTACTGCACAGCCTCCGGCTTTTCCGAGAAGAACAAGTAAGTCCTCTGAACGACCTCTTCCCTTTTTGTGTTGTGAATCTTTGCTGTTTTTTTTTCTGAGTGTTGCTAGGGAACGATTTAAGGTTTTGTTGGATTTGGCTTTAGGGCACTTTTAGAACCCACCTGTTTTTAGCTAAGTCGGAAAAAACTTGAGTAGTTTCTTAGTTATAGACTGACTTCCCCTTCCTTCTTTTTTTTTCCGGATGTCAGGGATGTCTGACAACGATTCTTCCCCTGAAAATCCTGCGAAACCTTCAACTCCCTCTGCTGAAGAGCTCTCCTCGGGCTCAGGGGCACCCAGTGTAGAAGACCTTGATACTACCCCTACTCCCTCTGAGATCGAACAAGATTCTTACCATCAAAGGATTCCTCGGAAGGATCCAGAGTCCGGTGATCTCGGCTCGTCGGCTCTATATATGAACCGTCCTTCTAAGATAACTGAAGATGACCTCGCACTACTTCGACAGCGGTATAATATTCCGATAGATATCGCCCTTGAAGTTCCCGGCCAGATGGATCGCGCTAGTCAACCTGACGAGGGCTCGGTGGCACTTCTTCCTGCTTTTTTCGAGTGTGGGCTGCGCGCTGCCGGTTCAACCTTACTTGCTTGGATGCTGGCCGAGATGGAGATTGCTCCTTGTCAGTTGAGTCTAAATAGTTGGAGGATTTTGGCCGGGTTGTATGTAGCTTGGCATCGGACAGGACTCGGGCTGAAGCCTCTTTTTTTGAAGGGTTGAAGCGGTTATACCGGCTGAAGGCCAATCCTAGGTCGTACCACGGATGGTATTACCTTTCCGCTTATGACAGCTCGTCAAACGTCGTCCAAAAGCTCCCTAACTCCAATAAGAATTTTAAAGACCTCTGGTTCTGGGCCATTGGGGATTGGGGACGGTCCCTAAGGTCGGACGAAGGGGAATTCTCGGTACCGGATATCTTCAGGGCGGGAGGTTAGGAGATCAATTTTTAGCTTTTCTTCCCTTAGTTTTTTGTTTGTTTGGACTCTTACCCTTTTTTTCTATTCCTCCTAGCTTGTTGGAGGGATGCTCCCAAGGTTTCCCATCGGGTCCGGAAACGTGTAGTAGGGCTCGTCGGTATGCCGCCCACTGGAGAGAGTTGGTTAATGATACGGCTTTTGCTGAGTCTGGCCTTACTCGGGTTGTCCCTTCGGAGGTCTCGGGTCGGATAGGTAGATGTTCGCTGACTTTCTGGTTGACTTCCCTGTTTATCTATTTCTTTTGATGTCTCTTCCCCCCCCCCCTTTTTTTTTATGCTCGGGTCCTGATTTCTCTTTTTGCTTTTGCTTTTTTTGCAGGCATGTCAAAGAGGCCGAAATATCTTGAGAAGTTGGCCGGTACTATGAAGAAGGCCGGTCATGCTGAAACTGGAACTTCCCGGGCACAGCCTGAAACTGGTTTGGCTGGGAGGGTGTCTCAAGGGAAAGTTCAGCCGGCTGCTCAGGGTCTATCTTCTCCTGGTGTGCAGTCATCGGGATCTGCTCGTCTTGTCAGTCCGCCGAAGCCTCTTAGGAAGAGGAGGCGACAGTTCGGGTCAGAGGAGACTGAGTTGGTTCAAGAGGAGGAGGAGGAGTCTGTCCTGGGCAAGAAGAAAGACGCCCGTAGGGGGAAAAAATCGTCTGAGGGCTCCTCCAAGAAGTGAAAAGGTTCTGTGATCCTCGGGGTGGATGATTTGGGAGAAGGCATCCGGGAGGCTACTTCCCATAGTGCCGGCTTTTAATGAATTGGCCGAGGTGATTCCTCCGGGGGAGGTCTCGAGATATGAGGATATCTCTCCAGAAGCCTTGGTGACCGAGATGAGCTCTCAAATGGCAAAGGTAGTTTTACTCCTCTTCTTTCTGGTTTCGGGTCTCGGTTTTCTTTATCTTATATCTTGACTTCTTTGTTTTTGTACAGGCTACTTACCTTATGGCCAAGAATAAGGACCCCCTTCTGAGTTTGTTGTCCGAGGGTGGTTAGGCCCAGAGACTTCAGAATCGCCTTACAGAAGTGGAAGCTAAACTGGCTGATCGGGAGGAGGTGATAAAGAATCATGAAGCGACTGCAATTGAGAACTTCAAAACTAATAAGGCTCTTAAGGTTGCTGCTGCGCTGGAGCGAAAACTTGCTGATACTGCCAGGGAGGATTTGAAGGCTGCCCAATCTGAGATTGGTGTTTTGAAAACGAAGGTGTCAAGTGTTGAAACCAAACTGAAGGCCAACGACGAACAAATGGCGCGGGCCCGGGGTGATCTTGAGATGAGAGAGGCCGAGCTTGAGGAGAGAGAAGCCGATCTTGAGGCCGAGAAGGATGCCATCCGCCTTGAGGGGGTTGGTGATTGTGCTGATCTAATACCGATGAATAGGATTTGAAGAGCAATGAGAAAATTTGAATGAAAGTATTTTATGAAAGATAGGTTTTGATAAAATTTGTTTAATTTAAGGTTTGATATGGTTATTTTAACAACATAAAAGAATTATCATGTGGATTGTTGATTTTAAGTTTAAAAATATATATTTGAATTTATGACTTTTATTATTAAGTTCGATCAATTGTATTTTATTAATTCAAGTGTTTGAAATTTAAGAACCCGTTAAAAATCCGCTAGGTACCAATACAGATTTGATATTTTATTTTTTGAATATAGGTGGGTTTGATAATGGTGAGTAAAACCCATAATAAATAGTGTGTGGTTTTAGTTTTTTATTTTGTGAATGTGGTTGTGTTTGATATATACAAACTCGCAACAAAACTCTCCCGCCACTTGTAACAAACACTGTTTATTTTATCGATAAACACTGTTTGTAACAAACACTGTTTATTTTTTAAAATATCACTACCACTAACCAATAAATATATATAATATGTGAAATTATATTAAATATAACTATGAACCATTTATTTTTGTTATTTTTTTACTATTTTTAATATGCATGGTAAGATATTATTGAATTATTGTTATATAAATGAAGTGGTAATATTATTTTATGGTACAAAAAATTGAAGGAGACCAGTTTTAAAATCAGAAACAGATTCATGCTCATGTACTGACAGAAAAACAAAACATTAAATCTTATAAATTGCTGTTTGAAAGATCATGGCATGGAAATTGGATGGCTAAATTTATGCAGCTTATAACTGGGATACCATCAAGGGAAAAATAGTAAAATCCCTATTATATTAATGTAATTAAGCAAATTTTCTTAATATTTTAGAATTAAACGCTATAAATATTTTAGTTCTCATTATAAAAAACGAGGTAAGGATGGCAATCAGGACATCGCTTTCCAAACCGGTCTCATCCCATCTCCTCCCAATTATGATTCGAGACGAAAAAGTCGTCCCAACTTTTGACCCATTTTTTGAATATGGATGAAAAATCATCCCACATCCCGAATTAAATGGTTAGAAATTCCGAATCCCAATCGATACTTGAAATTTTTTAATTTAAAATTTGGAATTTTTATACATAAGAGAATTAATTTTAAAATATGAAGATGTTTCGCTTAATTTTACCAAGGTGTTTTGTTCATTTTCCCTACCATGAAGGTGGGATTGGATAACTTTTTTCTATATCATTACTTTTCTAATTGACCTGGAAAAACAAAAAAGCATGAACAATTTACATTTTTAAGAAGCTGTAAGCATCAAATGAAACTGATGGGTCACTACATTTTTTATTTTACCAATGAAATGTAATTGCCTGGAGCTGCCATTCTTTCTTAGATTTGGTTGAAACAGAGAGCTCAGCATCTTCTCCAAATCACTTGCACTGTATTTCAGATATTTACTTCCACTGCCATTTTCTTCAACCAAAACTCCATAATTCTGCAAGTAGCTTATATAAACAGGTAGAAAAGCTTGCACTACAAGTTTACATAACTTCTCCCTCAAGTTTTTATCAGTAACAACCCAGCAGGAATGTTTCTTAATCATGTAGTCAAAAGTCTGATAAAAATCCTTCAGTTTCTTCTTCACCAATTCGCGATTACTCGCCTTCCTTCCAGGAGACGCAATTAGACCATCCTGCCTCAGTAGAGAAAAAAGTTTTCCCCAACTCTCCCTCACATATAGCCCTGCATAATAGTTCTTGTACTGCTCATGAGCTTTAAGCCAAGAATCTCCCATCATATCGCCGAGCTTTGTTCCTTTCAGGTTGCAAAAATGGCAGTGATTATTCATCATGAAAATGTAGGACAGTATGATATCCTGATGGCAATTTGACCATTCATCCAAATTCAGTGCAATTTCCTTTATTATGTTGTAAATCTGGCTTGCAAGAAGCCCCTCTTCAAATCTTTCTTGTTTCCAGCTCTGATGGATCCGCAAAACCTGAGTTAAGGTTGGCCTGTAATTGTCTCCAAGCAACTGGTTACAGTAATCACTCACAAAGATCACAAGCCTTGGTACACTTCCATAAGAGGGAGGCGAATTTTTCCTTTGCAGCTTCACTTGAAGAGGCAGTTCCAAGAAAATCTCACAAGAACAATTAACAACTCTCTTTATGAGATCCCTTATCTGACTTCGGATCTCACCATAAGCTTCCCCTCCAAATAGTCTGTTAAAATCTACTCTCATTTTGTCTAAAGCCGCAAAAATGTCCAAAAGCCTCAATAGCTTGATGGGATCCTTCTTAATTTCTGTAACATTCTTTCCAAATTGGAGAAATGAAAGAATGCCGGATTGGTTAGCAATCTTTGCAAAGCAAGGCTTACAAATAGCTGATCCAATCTTGTCGAAAACATCATCGCAGAGCTTACACTCAGGCTCAAGCACATGCTTCACTACCAACTCCAAATGCTTACACCAATTATCTACAAGTCCTTCTATATCCTGCGCATCATCAAATTCTTTATCCGATTTCTCCAAGTATTCCAAATCAAGTTCTTGCAAACTTTTTCTGATATTCAAACTTCGGACTTGAACATATACAGATATGCAACTGTCAAGCCTGCCATTAGCTTTTAATCTGTCAATTATGCCCTGCAACTTCTGTACAATGGCTGCTGGCATAAGTGATGAACCAATGCAAGCTTGCTTTCCAGGAGAGGATGAGGAAGCCACCAAAGCAAATGGAATGGTGTGTTCAGTCACAAGCCGATTGAATTCACCCTCAAGCTTGTTCAATCCCTCAAATAGAATCCCTCCATCCATACGTGCAGACGCCTCATAACCCTGCAACTCATGCAGAATCCTCAAAGACTTCTTAACACTGCAGTTGTACCGATGAGTGACTGCTACATTTCCTTCAAGAGACTCAGCAATACCCTCCAGCCACTGACTCGCAAGCCTGCAATTATCAGCAAGAAACTTCATTGCTTCCTCAAGCTGTTTCATAACTGCGAGATAAATAAAAAGGTCAGAACATGACTCTGATGATAATAGTGATTTCTCAAGCTCTTGCACAGAATCAAAGACCTTTAAAACTGCAGCAGCGGGGCCAATGGCACTGTCAATCTGATTTCTTACCGCGACAAACGAGCACTTCTGCATAGATATGCATCTAAATGCAGCTTCAAAAGATTGCAACCTTTCTTTAATCTCATCCAATCTTGTGCCAGTTTTATCAAGAGACAAAGCAAGAGCCCTTGATTTCTCTAAGCTACTATTCAACAACTTCCTAGCAGCTACAAGACTCTCAATGCTGTCCCCTTCAGCCATTTGCCAAAAAAAAAGGACCAATTTTTAGATTCCCCTAACTAAATTCAACCACCATTTATATTAGCATCAGTTTCTTATTTCTCCATTTTGGTTGGTTTCTTTTGTATCACTCATTTACTTTTCTCCACCAAATGTACCAAATCAGGTAAAAAGAAGATACAAGTATAACCATATTCAAACCAAACCTCACTTGCAAAACAAACATCTCAGAAACCAAACAACCCACCATCAGAAAGATTTCTTGAAACCCAACTTAAGAATTCTAGCAGTCCACCTGTAGCTGTAGTTGTGAAAGGAAAAAAATTCTAGGCTCCAATTTTTTTTATGGCCATAATATTATTAATATAAAAATGATACACGTACGAAGGATTGATAAAAGAGTGACAAAAACTAATCTAAGATTGCGCAAAATTCCATAGGTATTGCTTGTGAATGCACAAAAGATTGTGTATCCTACGGCCTACAGATAAATTCTTGTGCATAAGATTGGATCTAAACCTCCTCCATTTTCTGTTAGAGACTCCTACAGTCATTGAATTGATTGGTATTCACCTTGTCACAGGACTTTCATTTATAACAACGATAGGGGTATAATATTTTATATAACCATGTGTATTTTGAAAATATAAAGAGTAAAAATAAAAATAATTTTTCCCTAAATATACATGATTGTTCAAAGTATTACACAATTATCATTTGTGTTAATTTATACAATAAAAATTGAAATACTTTTGAAGCATATACAATTAATGGAATATTGTTAAGTGTGTCTCTCTCTATATATATATGATAGATTTTAAAACTTTTTTTTTAAAAATCGTTGGAAATCTCACCATCAAATCACTGTTTCTGGGCTTAAGCGTAATAGGTAAAACTCTCAATTGTCCCAGACTCTTACAAGAAACGTATTCTCTGGATTCGAACCAAAAACCTTAATGTGAGATCTTGAGTCCTATATCATCAAATCACGCTCCTTGAGAAAAGAAAAATGGTTAATTTCACCAAACAAGATGATTTTAGAGATTTTTTTTCCCTCTATTTGACTTTACCTTGGTTTTGATGTTTTATTATGAAGCTATAATTTCTCAGGATTCTAATTCCCACAAAATGAGAAGATTAATTTTTTATATTATATTTTATTAACATAAGAGGATAGTGTGATTACTTATCGAGATTTTAAAGTTGTGTTTAGATTGATTGAAGGGAATGTGATAGTATAAAATGTAACTTCTAAATTTTAAAAGTGATTGTTTGGATTGATGAAATGGAATGGAAGTGAGTATAATAAAAAGGAGTTGTAAAATGTGAAGCCTTTTTCGTCCGTTGGATGAGGGACACGTGGCGCAATCCCTGTCGTTGCCTTAATTACATACCTTTGCTCATCATATATAAAAGGTGCTAGGGTTTGAGAAAGAAGTTGAGTTTTTAGTGTTGTTTGCTTATCAGTTTTTCTCCTATTATTGTTTGGCTAATTGTTGAGCCATCTTCCTAATCCAAGTTTGTGTGATCTTCAAATTGAGAGTTGAGATTGACACTATTAGAGATTATGGTTTATCTTGTGAGTGTTAAGTAAATGGGGGGAAATTGGTGTTGTAAACGGATTCAAGATTCTTGTGTAATCTTGTTATTGATTAGTACAGTGAGCTCCTTATTCCGGAGTTCAACATGGATGTAGTCTGAAATTGATTCAGGCGAACCACGGTAAAATTTTTTGTTCTTGGTGTGATTGTTTTTTATTGAGGTTTTAATTGCTTCTGCCGATAGTCTCTGTTTCTTTTGAACAACAAATTTGGGCGTAATCTAAAGCTAGTAACAACAGTGGTATCAGAGCCTTTAAGTGGCAAAAACAAGATCCTTCAAGTCACGTCTGGGATTGTCGATCAAAGAACCAAGAACATAAACCCCTGAGTTGTCGAATTAGGGATTTAAGCTAAAGATCAAAACTCCTTCTGCCGACTGTGCTACTGAGTTGCCGAATTATGGATTTATCGATTAATCTGACGATAAAGAATTCGTCGATCAATCTTGCAAACAAGATCAGAGGCTGTTTGGACAACAAAGATCTGAGTAGCCACATCATATCCTAGGTCGAAGATCAAATCAGTTGGACGATCTGATCTTGAAGGGTGAACGAGCAAGACTCGAGAAAGAAAACCCTAAGAGCCGACGATCTAACAGACTTTTACTGGGTGGCCGATTCTGGTTTAGCCGAATCAAGATCTGCAGACCAAGCCCAAAGTCTGCGAACAAGATCCAGTGTTTGGCCAACTCAAAAACCCTAAGTTAGTCAATCAAAATCCCTACCCAAAATTAAGCCGAAAGATCTGAAGCAGCCGAACAAGACACGAAGTCTGCCGATCAAGATCCCTGAAAGTGATGAACTGATCACTGGGTGTAAGCCGAACAAGATCCTTGTTTGCCCAGAAGACCTCAGTTGCCGAGTGTTGTTTGAGTGTTTAAGACACTGTGTTGCCAAACTGAAAATTTTGGTGATTAAGGCTTAGTTGTTGGGTGATTAAGACTGTGTTGTTTGGGTGATTGACTTTGTATTGCTGATTGAGCTCCTGGGTTAAAAAGAAATAGAAATGTCGACTATTAGACTCGACATTGGCATATTTGACGGAAAATGAGATTTTACCACTTGGAAAAAGAAAATGAGGGTATTGCTTTCTCACCATAAGGTGGCCTTGGCGTTGGAACCCGACCCTGAAAAGTGGCCAAAGATGGAAAAGGACACGAAAGCCGAAATCCTGGAAGAAGCTTACAACTTGATCTTCCTCCATTTGGGAGACTCAGTCATCAGAAATGTTGATGGAATGGACACTGCCATTCAACTTTGGGGTAAACTCGAATCCATTTACTCTGTTGTTTCTGCTCCAAATTTAGTTTTCTTGAAAGGAAATTTGTTTAATTACAAGATGGACACAAATAAGTCTATTGATGATAACCTGGATGAATTCACGAAAATGACTCAAATCCTTAAAGGAACTGACCAAGCTTTAGGAGATTCTAGCGAAGCTATGATTCTATTAAATTCACTACATGAAGAATATAGTGTCGTTAAGAACTCTCTGCAGTACACAGGAGTTGTACCTAGGCTAGACTTGGTAATATCTGGGATAAGGGATAGAGAGTTAGAACTTAGAACCAGTAGAAGAGGTGGAGCGAACCTATTTGTGAAAGGTAAAAATGACAGGAAATATAATGGGCAGAATAACAACCCACCAAATAATCAAGAATCTAAGGGGAAGAAAAAGAATAAACATGATAAGAATAAGAAAATTGGAAAGAAGTGCTATCACTGTGGGAAGATGGGACACCTTAAAAGAAATTGTTATAAATTCATTAGGGAACAAAAAATGAAGGCAGCGCTACTGTGGCTGCCGAAAAGGGGTCGATTTGCCTATCTGAGGCTTTGACTGTGTCTAGTGATCACATTAGCAAAGAATGGATTCTGGACTCAGGGTGTTCCTTTCACATGAGTCCGTATAGGGACTGGTTTGTCAACTTTAGAAATTATGACCAAGGGACAGTGTATATGGGTAATGACAATATTTGTAGAATACAGGGAGTTGGGGACATAACGCTCAAGCTCCATAATGGTAAAATTAGGATCCTTACTGATGTTAGATATGTACCTGATTTAAAATGAAACTTGATATCACTAGGAACTCTAGATGAATTAGGTTTTACATATAGAGCTCACCAAGGAAACATGTACATATCTAAGGGTAAAAAAATAATCCTAACTGGTATAAAAAGAAACAGACTGTATGTTCTAAATGGACAACATGTATTCTCATAAAAACTCATTTCTGCTCTAACTTTTAATATTGATATGACTAATATTTGGCACTTGAGACTTGGCCATATAGGCCAGAAAGGCATGCAGGTACTTAGCAAGCAGGGACAATTTGGAAAGGACCAGTTGAAGCCACTAGAGTTTTGTGAGATCTGTGTGTTGGGCAAACAGCACAGACAGAGCTTCCCAACTGGAATTCACTTGTCAAAAGCCAGCCTGTAGTATCTACACTGTGATCTATGAGGACCGGCCAAGGTCCAAACGCATGGGGGTAAGAAATACTTTCTCTCTATTATTGATGACTACAGTAGGAATGTATGGACATTCTTACTAAAATCAAAGGATGAAACTTTGGTAAAATTTAAAGAATGGAAAGTTTTAGTAGAAAATCAAACTAGTAACAAAGTGAAAGTCTTGAGAACTGATAATGGCTTAGAATTTTATAATACTGAGTTTGATCAATACTGTACTAGTGAGGGTATCCTGAGACATAGGACTGTAAGACACACATCTCAACAAAATGGAGTTACGGAAAGGATGAATAGAACCATATTAGAAAAGATCAGATGTCTTTTATTTTCTTCCGAACTTCCGAGGCCCTTTTGGGGTGAGGCCCTCAATACTGCTACTCATTTAGTTAACCTTAGCCCAAATAGTTCTGTCCAGTTTAAGACTCCAGAAGAAATTTGGTCTGGTAGAACTCAGAAGCTTGCCCACCTTAGAGTGTTTGGCTGTGAAGCCTATGCTCACCAGTCCATAGGTAAACTTGAACCGAGGTCACTTAAGTGTGTTTTCTTAGGATATCAAGAAGGGACAAAAGGGTATAGGTTATGGGAAAGGGAGTCACCTGGAGTGAAAATCATAGTTAGTATGGATGTTATATTCAATTAACTATGTTTTCCATGTAAATCTACTAACAAGAATGCAGGTGCCTTAGAAAAGGATCTAGCAGATTTTGATCTTGCAGGTGGAATTCAGATGCAGGTGGAGCCAGACACATCAAGGACCACTGATCAAGTTGGTGACAGGCCAGACACGGAGACATCTGAGGACACCCAGTCTAGGAGAAATAATTCGGAGGAAAACATAAACGAAGTGGCTGAGATACAAGAACAAAGTGAAGAGGACACATTGGATCAATTGGATCAAACTGAGCAGCATGATGAAACACCACAAGATACATTGGCAAACTACCAGCTAGCAAGAGACAGAAGTATGAGGCAGGTAAGACCTCCTACCAGGTATGATTACTCAACTAATGATTTGTATTTATGTGCATTAATATCAAGTCATGAAATAAATGGAATAAGCCTGCTAGCTTAGGAGAGGCATTAAAGCCTACTCACAAACCTGAATGGGAAGTGGCCATGAAAGAAGAGATGTCTTCTCTTAGAAAAAAACCAAACTTTGACTTTAGTTCCTAAACCTAAAGACCAGAAGTTGGTTGAGTGTAAGTGGTTGTTTGAAGACAAAGATGGAATTCTGCCTAGTGACCTTGTTAGGTTTAAGGCCAGACTTGTAGCAAAAGGATTTACTCAAAGGGAAGGGATAGACTATAATGAAATTTTCTCACATGTAGTTAAATTTAAAACTATTAGAATGATGTTAGCTCTTGTAGTGCAGTATAATCTTGATATGGAACAATTGGATGTGAAAACTGCTTTTCTACATGGAGAATTAGAAGAGAAAATTTATATGTCTCAGCCTGCAGGTTTTATAGATAAAAACCATCCTGAGTATGTTTGCCTGCTCAATAAATCCTTATATGGTCTTAAACAGTCAATTAGACAATGGTACAAAAGGTTTGACACATTTTTGCTTAGTATTGGATTCGTAAAAAGTAAATATGGTAGTTGCTTCTATTTCATGCTTAATGATAAATATCTTGTATATTTGTTATTGTATGTTGATGACATGCTTTTAATCTCTGAATCAATGAATGCTATTAACAATCTTAAGAAGCAATTGGATAGTGAGTTTGACATGAAAGACCTAGGTAGTGCAAAGAGAATCCTAGGTATGACCATTGATAGAGATAGAAGTAAAAATTTCCTTAAAATACATCAGTCCACATATTTGCAAAAGGTAGCATCTAGATTTGGGGTAAGTGGTTGTAAGCCGGTTAGTCAGCCTCTTGCGAGTCATTTTATTTTATCTAAATCACAAAGCCTGCTAATAAGTCTGAGATGATTAAAATGGAAAATGTACCTTATGCAAATGCTATAGGTTCTGTGATGTATGTCATGATTAGTACTAGACCTGATTTGTCATATGTTGTATCTTTGTTGAGTAGATTTATGTCAAATCCTGGTGGTGCACACTGGAGTGCTTTGCAGTGGTTGTTAATATACATAAATACAACTGTTGATTATGACTTATGCTTTAACAAATCTAACGTTTTAGACTTGGTATGGTATATTGATTCTGATTTTGCAGGTAACAGAGACTCAAGAAAGTCAACTACAGCATACTATTTCACACTTGGTGGAAATTGCATCAGCTGGAAGTTAAGCCTGCAACCGTTAGTTACACTCTCAACTACCGAAGTTGAATACATAGCCATAACTGATGTGTTCAAGGAAGTCATTTGGCTTCAGGGTATCTTAACCGAAATACAACAACTGCAGGGTAAGACATTTGTGTTTTCTGACAGTCAGAGTGCAATACATTTGGGCAAAAATCATGTACATCATGAGAGAACCAAGCATGTGGATGTAAAATATCATTTCGTGCGGGAAATCATCTCAAGTGGTAAGATTGAGATCAAGAAGGTCCCAACTGAAGATAACCCATCTGACATGGGAACAAAAATTGTGACTGCTACCAAACTCTCACACTGCATGAAGCTGTTGCATGTGGGGGTTGGCTGACCTTACAGCCGACATGAACAATGATGGAAGTAAGTGAGTTTGTTGTGCTAGCTTAACCCTAATGTATTCTAGTATATGGTTGGGAGTGATGGATGTTTTTGGCTTCAAGGTGAAGATTGTAAAATGTGAAGCCCTTTTCGTCCGTTGGATGAGGGACACGTGGCGCAATCCCTGCCGTTGCCTTAATTACATACTTTTGCTCATCATATATAAATGGTGCTAGGGTTTGAGAAAGAAGTTGAGTTTTTAGTGTTGTTTGTTTATCAGTTTTTCTCCTATTATTGTTTAGCTAATTGTTGAGCCATCTTCCTAATCCAATTTTGTGTGATCTTCAAATTGAGAGTTGAGATTGACACTATTAGAGATTATGGTTTATCTTGTGAGTGTTAAGTAATTGGGGGGAAATTGGTGTTGTAAACGGATTCAAGATTCTTGTGTAATCTTGTTATTGATTAATGCAGTGAGCTCCTTATTCTAGAGTTCAACGTGGATGTAGTCTGAAATTGATTCAGGCGAACCACGGTAAAATCTTTTGTTCTTGGTGTGATTGTTTTTTTATTGAGGTTTTAATTGTTTCTGCCGATAGTCTATGTTTCTTTTGAACAACAAATCTGGGCGTAATCTAAAGCTAGTAACAACATGAGTATTAAGATATTGAAAATGAGCCGTCTAAATTAGGAGTTATGGGTGGACGTAACTTAAAAACATGTCCCCAATGGGTGTAGTTCAGTGATGTATGGTTCAGGATCTCATCTTGAGGTACTAAGTTCGAATCTAAGGAGTGCATTTCTTGTAAGAGTCTGAGACAGTCAGGGGTTTTACCTGCTCCGCCTAAGTCCGGAAGGGGTGGTTTGGCGACGAGATTTCCAATTATTTCAAAAAAAAACTTAAAAACATAATATTACTTGAAAAATAACATTAAAATGTTAACTTTTATGTCTTTTAGAATTTATAATAATACAATTGTTTTAAAACTTATCTAAGTTACATTTCTTTCCATTACTTTTTATTTACCCAATAATATTTTGGAACATTACGTTATAAATCCCTCATTTTTATCCAAATAAAATTATGATACATTACTTTCTATTTCATTGGATTACATTCAATTATTAATCATCATCTTCTATCAATCCAAATATAACTTAAGTCTCCACTAATATTGTGCTTTAACTCTTTTTTTAGAAACTAAAATATTTTATGAATTTTTTATTTCGATTTCGTCTAATTAAAATTCTGATTCCACCGAAAGCTATTGAGAACCACCACTAATTTGTATAAGCACTACAAATCCTCTCATGCCAAAATTGAGACACCTACTTAATAATTATTATCAATTTGTTTGTCAAATTCTTGTATGGCAATTTATCTTTTCTTCTGATGACTTAAAAGTTTATTTTTATTCCACGGTCGATATCAATTATACAATAACGGTTTCAGCAAGTTAGCAACCAACTTAGACAGATGTTATGGGCATTAAAAATAATTAATTAAAGTCGAATTTTCTTGTTAATAATTAAAAAAGAGATTGTAATTTTTTTTGATTTTTTGATTTTTTGTTTTTGTTTTTTGTTAAAGCGCGATGAAAGAGATACCGGATTAATTAAATTGATAAAAGAGAGAAAATTGTAATTTGATAAAATTACAAAAAAAAAAAAAAAGAAAGGATTTTGAAACATAAATTTAATAGTTACTATAATATTATATAACACAATTTTAACCATTCATTTCTTATGTGTAAAAGTCATTCTCTAGTGCGTGTCTGTATGAAAATAGCATGCGGATGCACGAGATAGTTCATAGTACACATACTACATGTATATTCCAAATGTGGTCATGGGTCCCTAAATTTGACCTAATATTAAGATCCCTAGAATTGAAAAAAAATTCATCTTATATATTTTTTTTTATCATTTATCGGTAGAAATTTTATTTCAAAACTCGTTTAACTCCCTATAAAATTCAAGATAATTAAGATAATTTAAGGTCGTCATTGATATGTTCATATTTATATTTATAAAATGAAACTAGAAAGTGAACCCCATTGGGATCGAACCACTGTCCTCACACACTTGTGAAAACCCAATAGAACTCGGCATCTTTATAAGCGAAAATTATATTATGTGTCGGGTGTATATGTCATCTCTCTCACAGCAGGTGGGCCCCACAACTATGCGGGGCCCGTCTGCTGTGAGAGAGATGACATATACACCCGGCACATGATATATTACCTCCTTTATAAGAGCTCATGTTTCTAAGGAATGTGTCATTTTTAGATTAACTCCAAAAGAGTAACTTAATTTCACTGTCTAAATTGAAGAGTGAAAAATAAGCTTTATTCTAAAAGACTTTTCAAATAAAATTAATATTATATTATTTTAATCAAATTGAATGGGTTCACTTTAATTGTTAAGAGTGAAGCATCAACAGATTGGGTTTGACTTGTCGTTTTTAAGGAAGATAGCCCACACAATTTGTCATATTATTTTAAGTGGCTTGAAGATTTTGGCCATTGATGAAATACACTTGGATATATCTCCACCGTAGCTTCTCAGTTAACCTACATATAAAAGTATCCTCTTTTACCTTGAGTCTGCGTTACAACATTCAAAAAGTATTTTCTCTGTCTTCTCTAATTTATCTCTCAATGCTTAAAGACTCTCGGGCTACTACTTGTGTAATCTTTGTGTAGATCAATTACAGTGATTTTTTTTTCTTGTATTTGTAGATTAGAAAAGGGTATAATTGGATTTAGGGTTAAGATTGACACTTCCTTATTAGCGAGGGTTCGTGAATCTTATAAAGAGGGTTGTAACAACATTAAAAAATTATGTTTTTTTTTTCTTTTAAATATTAGAGATTTTATTTTATTTTTTCCTAAAATAGACACACAAAGGCTAAGTCATGACTTGAGATGAGACCGAAATACGTAGTCGATGGACAACATATGAATATTCCTATATTACCCCTTGATGATCTTGAGGAGCGGATGATGCCAGCCAGGTTAGCCGAGAGATGATTATCAATTCAATAACACAAAATTTTTTCTTATTTTCAGAATAATGAATGAGTAGAGAAAATGTCCCCAACTATAATTCAAATACCAGATACTACACTCCAACAAAAAAAGCTTAAACAACCTTTAACAATTAAAATATTAAAGATTATACTTCTTTATTTAAAAACACTAGAAGTTTTATAATTAATCTTTCCTTAAACCGGTCCAATTATCCTTTTTCCACTTTTATATATCTAGTGTTGTTATTTTTGGTCTCCCAAAGGGATATGGCTTGACGGTGTAGGGCTCAGAATCTCACCTTAAAGTCATTCTGCGTTCGAATCCAGAAAGTGAATTTCTGGTAAGAATCTAGAACAATCAATAGTTTTATCTGCTCCGTTTAAACCTGAAACGGGTAGTTTTGAACGTACGCACCAAATATCAAATGTAGAATTTTAAAGAATTTGTGTTACAATGTCTCAGCTACTTAATCTGTTCTGATATACCTTCAAACAAAACATTAAACATCAATTTTCAATTTTCAATTTTTACTAATCACTAGCTTTAATTTAAACCTGCACAATATGCCTCTATGGACAAATCAAGAAGCAAACATGTGTCTATTTTACACAAAAAATTTGTCAATGATTTGCCATGTGCAATCCCTCAGAATAATGTGGCTAATGGACCCTTGAAAGTCATAATCATCACCCGCCAGTACTGAAACAAAGTCACATGTGACTTTCACCTTAATTAGTGTTCATTTGATATAACTTCTATAGGAAAAAATAATAATTATTTTTTAAAGTTCTGTTCCTTTTTATATATCACTTCTATAGAAAAAATTAGTATTATATTTTGAAGTCCCGACTCCTAAATTGTATTTAAAAAGCAACTGTTAGTTAGTTTAGTTTTTTTTTTTTTTAATTCAAAGAATATAATATTTCTACATTTTGTAAAAGCTTATATATTCAAGAACAATTATCCACACTTAATATAAAAATTTGTTAAAAATATCATAAAAATTAATTAAAAAATCTGGATTTTGATGAGATTATTTTATTTTACCCTGTTTAAAATTAAGAATTTCTATCATTTTTTTTTATGAAAATCAAATTTTATTTTCACTAAATTTATTTTCTGGTTCCACCATTGAGATTACAATATTATAATGATGATTTAGGAGGTTCTAATAAATTTCTCATGGCAAGTATTTTTTTGTAGCTCAAATAATATCCAAAGTAGCTAGATAATTGTCCAAATTATTTTTCTTGTTTTTTCAAAACTAGTCTAAAATTATGGAATTAAGATCACATAATAGTTAATTGCATTTGATTACATGCAAAAAAAAGAAAAAAAAAAGATTACATAATCTTAATACAATGCTTCAACTAAAGTTTTAGTATCATTGACTTTGCCATAAAGGTTGTTGAACAATCTTGGTCTTCCAACTTCCAAGATTTGTTGAACCTCAACTTTTTAATATAATATTAAAACTCAGTTATTATATTTAATTAATTAAAAAACTTATTATATGTAATTAATTAAAGAACTAACACTTGATATTCTTTTTAATTTCTTTAAATTATTTAATGCTAATTTATAAATTAATATAAAGATTCTTTAGCTACAACACATTGAAAGTTGCTTACCACTGCCCAAACCGGCCGCTTTACCAACTCTTTTAATTGTCACATTATTTTATTATCAATCAAATCTAAATTAATAAACAGTGATGGTGATGATGATTTAATATGGAAAACATATTTGGTTTTTTTGACCCAAAAAAAAATTTCAAAAGTTATCACTAAAATAAACCAACCAAACAAACAAAAGCATTTAACTATAAGGTTGGGACAGTTACATGGAAATGTTTTGACATTATTATGATCTGTTCGAAATATATCAATTTAGATATTTTTCAATCTCACTTGTAGGGGCGACTTTGAGTTTTAAATGATTCTCAACGAGTTTTTAAATTTTATGACGCATATTGATAAAAATAAGTATATTTTCTTACTTTCTTGTTACAATGGTTATTAAAATTTCTAAATTTGGATACTAATTTTAGTTTTTCATGAATTTATAAAAAGTGATTCATGTACGGGAATAAAATCCTAATACAAAATATCTAAAAAAAATTATTTTTATTTAATTTGGGGTTTGGCCAAATCCTTAGGGCCGGGCTCATCACTTATATGGGACGGACCCTACTCATTTAATAAATGAAAATATTAATTGAGTCAATTTAAGATCTACATTGTACTGCCTAAACTAATTTAATCGGGTTTGTCTCATATTCTCATTAAAATCAATTGCATAAAAATACAATAAAATAAAAACTTTATGGAATATGCTTTAAAGATGCCATATAGCCTTTTTAAAAAAAATAAAAATATTAATTATAATTAAAGTTATTTGGATTTTGTTATAAACATTATTATGTATGATAGCGATTCATCTAACTCTAGCCAAACAAAAAGTTGAATAATCTTTATTAAATTGGTTTACTATTCCCGAATGTGCGTGACTGAGTGATGTAGGGTTCATGATCTCACATTGAGATCCTGAGTTCGAATTCAGGGAGTGTATTTTTTGTAAGAGTCTGGGACAGCCGAATGTTTTACTTGTTCTGCTTAAATCCGGAAAAGATGATTTGGCGGTGGGATTTATAACGATTTCAAATAAAAAAAAATAGGTTCATTAAATAAAAATATTAGTATTTATTTGCACATCAAATATTGACACTTCTACTATCCTTAGATCACGCTTGTTCTATTCACAAGATTTAAGGCGATAATTGTTATATTTCAAGAAACAAGATGACAAATTTGATATAATTTATATTAATTATAATTTTCATACTACATAATACATAATTAGATGTTAATTGATTATACATAATTAGATGTTAATTGATCAAGACTCTATTTGATATTGTGATATAACATGTGAGGAGATGGCAAAGTTATTTTTTTAATCAAAATAAAATTTTAAATATTTTGTTAACGATAAAGAATTAAGATATTAATCGTGATTTATTTTAAAATTTGAGTTTTGTAAAAAATAAAGTTTTTAACTTTTATCTACCGTCAAAATATTAGAAAAATGCATGTCAATTATTTTGTTAACATAAAATAAAATTACATAACACTATTTATAAATTATTATTTGTTCACTATATATTTTTAATCCAACACCAAATAAATAATTGCTAATTCAGTACTAGTGTTTGACATTGTAAGTGGAATTTTACATTATCAATCAAATTGATAAAATAGAATAATAATAATAATAATAATAATAATAATAACAACTTACATTCTTTGTTTTATCATTTTTAATTCCTTATTGGTGTTCATCCTTTGGTCTCATTTATGTTTTTTTTTTTTAAATATTATTTGGAAAAGAAAACGACCTAATATTTTTTTCTCTTATTTTTTGAACCAATGTTTTAAAATTTTTAAATGGCATCAAAACTTCCGATTTTAATAATATTCTATTAGCCGCAATTTATTTTTTTTTCCAAATAATTGATTCATTTTTTAATTGCCAGAGTTTTTAATGGATAATTTATGAATATAAAATTAGGTAATATCCATCTAAATTTATTTTTTAATATCCATAGTTTTTATTGGATAATTTATGAATATAAAATTAGGTATTCGCTATCCGTCTAATAATTATATATGATATAATATCATTTATTTTATGTTGAAATTGATATTCAAAATTATGTTTAATTACTAATGTTATGTTAATTAATAATTATAGGCTCATATGTAATAATAGTATTGAATTTGATCTTCAAAACTGTACTTAATAAATTTCTATTGAATTGTTGAATTTGTAAAGTAAAAGATTTTTTTTTTTTTTATATATAAATTTTAAATCACGATAGATAATGATTAATTTTACTAATTAAAATTAGGATTTTGGTCATTTTCACTATTGTCAATAACTAACCCTCTGATACATTATTTCCAAAATTTAGAGATAATATAATAAACCAGATCAAATCAAATTAAATAAAAATATTTTCTTATTCTGAGAAATCGGCTATTTTTTATTTTCATTAAACACATTAGTATATAAATATTTTTTTTATGATTTCTTTTTCAGATTGACAATATCATTTTCTCACCGATGTATTAAGAACTTATAATATACGTTTACACAACACCTTATTTGTATTTCTCTCATTTTTTATGCTATCGCTACTTTATTTATTTATTTAATCTTTTATTTTTTCCCAGATTCAAATAGCAATAAAATCTTTACACATCATCACCCAAATCCAATCATCACCGTTGACACTCAACCTTTAACATCAATGCACTTACTTTTTGTGGTATAATAATAATAATAATAATAATAATAATAATAATAATAATAATAAATTACTCTTTATTTTTATTTTTGTTTTGAAGTCCGTGATAGTTGTAAGGATCGCAAAACGAATTGACGAATAAAATTTGTATTGAATCTTAAACGAATCGAATTATAATGTGATAGATTTGTATTCGATTAATTAATTAAAAAAATTAAAAAAATTAAAAAAATCATACAAATATTTGTTTAGTCCTGATATTATTTTATAACAGAACTTAATGCAATTTATTTAATTAATTTTTTAAAAAAATATACATATAAAATACATAATTAATAAATTTACTAAAAATGACTTACCAAATACAGACAATATTTTTATGTGATAATTGTTAATAACTTATCAAATCTTAATTAAAAAATAACAACACATTATAAAAGAAAATAATAAAACGAATTATATGTTGGGGTTGGTGCTCAGAGCGCCAATCCGGGCCGTATTTATGTCTGATTCATGAATACGAACATCCTCTTATTCCATAATATTACTTATTTATGGTTGCACCTCTTGTTCTTACATACGTATTTGATCTGATTACGATTAGATTGAAACTAAATGTGGTTTAGTGATATGTATATATTAGACAAATGCCCGATAATATATAATGCAGTACACAGTTACAAAGTTAGTTTGTAATTGACATTGGGAAGTGTCACTGCTATATGAATATTATCAAACATAGTTCTTGGTCAAGATTTGCTAACACGGGTCGGTTAGTCAAATCCGTTGAGACCGGTACATGTCGTATATCGAGACTTGGTCCGATGGTTTATCCCAATGAACCATGAGTCTATGGAGACTCGTATAGATGTGTCGGTGTTTATAGTGGATAAACACTGAACGGCTCACCGAAGATTCTTAATGGATGGTACACCAACGTCAATAAGAATCTTCTCGGGTTGAGTAGCATAGTGGTCCTTCGACTTGAGACACCACTGTGGATGTATGAGACATCCTCCACACTTAGATGGCAGTCACGTCACCGATCTATTTAGATCAGACCTCCGCCTGTTCGTTGGGTGTGGATCGATCCTCAGGATATCCTGTGTGTGTCAAGATAGGATCCGTCAGTTCTGTGTACAGAGCATAGGTAGTCCATATATATTTAGCAGTATGTTAAATCTGTGGTCACAGTATACATCGGAAGTAAGTTCCGAGTGTTATTTAGAGATTGCTAATAGATACGTCGACGAGATAATACCTATAGAGATTTGACGTTTACATCTATATCTCTGGGATTATCTAGATACCTGTGACGGAGGGATTATACGTATGCAATGACCTCGACCTGTATGGTTCAGCTAGTTTATCAGTGATCGTCATAATCTACGGGTGGATAGATTATGGACATGAAATTGGATTTCGTGACGGATATACCTGAATCTAGAGAGTCTCAATAATGAAACATACTCGTAGAGCACTAGAGCAACATTTATGAATAATGATGATTATTTATAAATCGTTTAAACGTTAAACGAAAAATACATGCGAACGGGCTGAACCGTCATTTCCTAATTAATGTGTATTTGTATTTAATATATGATATTATTAAATACACATTAATAAATAGTCAAATAAATGTATTTGACATATATCATCAATATATGTATTTGAGATATTTAAAGTAAATATAATACATATATTTGATATATTTGTATTTAATTAATTATTTAATTATTTAATTGTTAATGATTAATATAAATATATCACCAAATGATAAAGTTAGGAAATGATTATAAGTGTAAATGTTTGACTTTACATTAAAGGAAAATGTTGTCAAATTGATTTTGACTTCTTAAGATATTTGTTCAAAATTGTTTGAAAATGAAAATATATTTTTCCTTTATTTTTCATTAAATTCGGCCATAACACTTAAATATAAGAGTTATATTTTTCTTAGTTGCATTTTTTGACTTAATTAAATATCTAATAAAATGTTATTTGGATATTTATGCAAGTTGACCAAATGTAAAGTGAAATGAAATTGAAATTGCAAAAACTTGTATTTGGCTAGGTAATTTCGGCCAAGGCAAATGTTGTCTAAGTATATATTGTTTTTCATTTCATTTCATTCATAACCTAATACACTTTAAAGAAAAACTCCATTAATGGAAGCAAAGGAAGCTTGTGAGAAAGAAAGAAGAAATCAAAGAAAACTTGGATTTTAGTAAGTTTTTCCAACTTGCTATTAGAAAGGAAAATGTTCCTTAGGATCTAGGCTTTAACATATGATGTTCTTAGGTTATTTCTTTCTTTATTCCTTGTGTTTTTGTTGATGGAAGTTTTGATGGAAGTGTTGAGCATGTATGATGAAGGAAGGTTGTGACTATTGTAGTTATAATCTTTCTTTTAAGCTTTTGGAAACCATGTTGCTAATCTAGAGTTGTTGACCCACTCTTAGATGACCTAGATTTGATCTTGAGTTGTTTCATTGTGTTGAGACTTTGATTGGAGGGAAGAAACATGATTAAAGTAATTGATTTAACCAATTTGGTCTAATTTGTCCAATTTGAAGAAATTGAAAAATTAGGGTTTATGACCAATTCCAAATTTGGGGATTTTCATATATGTTGTGCATTTGGATGTGTATATGATGCATATAAAGTTTCATGTTCATTGGATTACATATTGATGTGTTTTGAAGCATGAAATGACAAAGTGCACACTTTGGCACCAAGGTGGTGCATTCGGCCAAGAGTTGGAAATTTGGGGATTTGGTTGCTTTTGGTGTTTTGATGTTTTGAACATGCTAAGTTAATCTTAGAAATGATTTAGAATCATTCAAAATTGATTAGATCAATTTCGGACTAAAATGGACAAAATACCAAGTGTAAGGGCAATTCGGTAAATTCACTTAAATATGATTTATTGAATTTTATTTCATAATTTGATTATTGGAATATTAAATAAATATGTTTATTTAATTAATCCGAGAAAAAGTTTTGAAATCAGAAGATATGATCTTCCGCCGCTTCCGCTGCGTTACCGGATATTCCCCCTAAAACCCCTACATTATAAACTAACGAGAGAACTCAAATTCGTGTTCGATTGTTTGGTAAACGAATCGAATTGAATCGATCCATTTATTAAACAAATCCATTATTCTAAATCCATATTCATTTTAAAACAAATCAAATCGAATGAATAAACAAATTCTAATCCAGATTGACGCCCCTTAGTAGTTGCTCTTATTAGTTAACAATCACAAATGGCAAAGACCATTTGAATGTAATTGAGTGCATTAATGGTGCGTTTACGTACTCGTTTTGAAATCAGAATCTGAATAAATTATTTACTTAATTGCACGAATCGTAATCGGAATGAAGTAGTATTACCATTGATGTGTTTACTTTATTTAATAATTGGAATGAATTGTTAATAAATTACAAAATACCCTTAGTTATAAGTATAGATTAATTTGTTATTTATTATTAATGTATTAAATTACTAAATATTAATTTATTATTTACTAAATTATTGTCTAATTAAAATATTAAATGTTATTTATTATTAATTATTGATTAATTGTATTTATAATTTATAAATTAAGTATTAATTAAGTATTACTTTATTAATTAATAATATTTCTTATTTTAATAGGATAGTATAATATATTTTCCTATTATAATATAGTTCTTATCAAATTATAATATGTATTTCTATTGTAATAAATTTGTTATTTAATAGATTTATTAATTTAATTTTATAATTTAATAGTGAGTTGTCACGTGGCGCGATACCGTTGCTTAAAAATGTTGAACTTATATATATATATATATATATATATATATATAATTTTATAATATAATTAAAAATAATAATTATAGAGATTAAATATCACATGACACGGTGAGAAAATTTTAAAATATTTAACTTACACGCATATTTATATTTGAATATCCGGATTACCTGTGATATTATTCAAAAAATTATAGAATAGTATAATATATTTTCTTATTATAATAAAGTTCTTATTTTTAGATTATTAATTTAATTTAATAATTTAGTAATATTTCTTATTTTAATAGGATAATATAATATGTTTTCTTATTATAATATGTAAAATTACAATATGTTATTTCTATTGTAATATATTTAGCTTATATATATATAAAAATATATTATAATATTAATATGTCCACTTTAATTAAGAGAGGAAACAATTTTATTTTTATTATTATTATTTTTTTTTAAACACATTTAGGAAAAAAGCAAAAACAAGTGTCGGTGGTGATCCTGTTGATTTGTACTCTCCGTGTCTCTCAACTTTCAGACTTTGCATTCATTTATCAGCTCCTGTGTCTTTATCAACTCAACTCAATTCAATATGCTTTAAAGTTTAAAACTTTAACCCAATTCTAGTCCAAAACATTAACCCCTTCATATTTTAAATATACCCACATAAAATATATTTTTGTTTTTGGAAATTTCAGTTGAAATGGGTGTGGATTTGAGGCAGGTGGTTGCTGGTATACTGACACTTACAATGTTTGTCATGCTTGGTAATATGATTAAGAGAGACCATTTTGATTCCATCACTGTAAGTACTTGCCTTTGTATTGGTTCACTGCTTCTGATCTGCTTTCTTGTTTGTATTTTTAATTTCTAAATAATTGATTTTTAACTTTCTTTTGAATGTTTATTATCTGGGTTTGTGTTTTTCTTTTATATTAAGGTGATTGTTTGTTTGTTTGATCTGTTTTTGTTTGTATTACAAGATGTGGAAGATCTTCAAGGCATTGTGCTTTGTTGCATAAATTTTGATTGTTAGTTTTGTACTGTGATTAATGTGGATTTGAAGGGGAAAAAAGGATTCTTGCTGGATTACATTTATGCTTGGCTGTATACAAAATAGAGGAATGAAATTGAAATTGAAATTTGTGTTGTTTTCTCAACATAACAAAGCTAAATTGTTTAATTTACTGTTCTTTTGAGCTGTATCTGTGACTTAATTTTTGTGTCATAAAGATATAATTTGACAGTGTTCTCTTGTAATAAATGTATCTTTATCTGTTCTGCAGCTGCTTATTTGATTACTTTGTGCTATTGATTTCGCTGATGTTTCTTTTCCCTATTGTGATAAAAGGAAAAGCTACCGGGGGATGTACAGGATGTTGCGAAGGTTGCAGAGCAGAGCCTTCGAACAATTGCATATATGGGTAAAGGGCCTTGGCTGGAGGATGGCCAAGAATTAAAACCTTGTTGGTCCAAAACCAACTTTGGTAATTAACTTGACTCCTTCAATTTTGCCAAAATTTTGTATCTGGCTATATTTATACACACACACACTATTTAGTGGTAGGTGCTTGTCCTTGAATCACTGATTTGGTCTTTTTTGTTCAATAGATGAGATAGAGGAATCCAAAGGGTATGTTACTTTCTCATTGACTAATGGTCCTGAATACCATGTTTCGCAGGTATCTTTAATAGCCTTTGAGTTTTGCATGTTTTATTGATTGTGTATTTTCTTTTTTGGCAATAAGAAAAGGTTTTTCAACAGAGGCGTGATAAAGGACATTATTTCTAGCATATTCCTTTTAATATGATGGTTTACATTCTTCTCTAAATTTAATAGATTACCTATACTATAAAGGCCGTCTCCTATTAATTGGGTGTGCATCTCCTATTAATTGGGTGTGCATCTCCAATACTATTTGAGGTTTTTAATGAGAAATAAATGGCTTTAGCGAAGCTGTCTTGCATACTGCAGACTCGTTTTCACAGTTTACATTCTTTCCGTGTTTGTTAGGGCTGGCAGTGGTAATTAGCATACCTATGCTTGCTTATCTGCTGGTTGAGGAACTGTAGAAAGTTCTTTTTAAGATTTTAATTCATGGCCACCAGTGTTTTCATGAAAAGTCTTGTGTCATGATTCTTCCTTAGATCAGTATACTTTGTTAGTATAATATCCTTTGCTTCTTGTCAACCTACCAGTATCCTACAATTATTATGATTATGCGCATACAGAAGCCTTTTTCTTGTTTTGCTCAAAACTTTAATATTGATTTACTGGTGATTGCATTCTTCAGATAGCTGATGCAGTTGTTGTGACAAGATTTCTGTCAGCAACTCTTGTAGTCCCTGACATTAGAGGAAGCAAACCAGGTGATGAGAGGTTAGTGCTCATGATAGCTTTGCCTTTATCCCTTACTAGCATGTATTTTGCTGCTTCTGTTTCCATAATTTTTATCATCATCAAACAAAATTTTGGATGGCTAACTAATCGGCAAGATAATGAGCAACTGAAACTGATGTAAATCAAAATTTTTAGTAATTTAACAGAATTGTAAAGATGGCTACGAGGTAGTGAAATTAACTTTAATAAAGTTAAATTGGTGGGGCTAACAGAATTTTATATCTTCCAGGAAATTTGAAGAGATTTATGATGTTGATAAGTTTATAAAAAGCCTGGATGGAGTGGTCAAATTAGTTAAAGAATTGCCTGAGGATATATCAATTCGAAATCTTGCTGTTGTGAAGGTTCCTAATCGAGTCCCAGAAGATCATATTATAGAAAATATCCAACCCATCTTTAAAGCAAAGGGCAACATAAGGCTGGCGACTTACTTCCCTTCAGTAAATATGAGAAAGAGCACAGAGCAAAGTAATGCTGATTTAATTGCATGCTTGGCTATGTTTGGGACTCTTGAGTTGCAACCAGATGTCAATGAAGTAGTTGATTCTATGGTTGAGCGGCTAAGAACTTTGAGTCGCAAGTCAGATGGCCGGTTTATTGCTGTGGACTTGAGGGTTGATCTTCTGGATCATAAGGGTTGTCATGAAAGCAGTGGTGCTGGGAGAAAAAGTTGTTACAGCGCACACGAGATTGCCATATTTTTGAGGAAGATTGGATTTGACAAGGATACCACCGTCTACTTGACTCAATCAAGGTGGGATAGCAGCCTTACTGTGCTGAAGGATATCTTCCCTAAAACTTATACGAAGGTGAGGTTTTTTCCTTTATGCTCCGATTAGTCTTCTAGTTAAGGTTGGCACTTCAAATTAAAAATTTCTTTTCCCGCACTATGCTTGATAACACGCAAATGAAACCCTGTCTATTCCTAATATTCTGTTTTGTTTTCAAGTCTTGTAAGAAATGCTATCGTGATATTATTGCAGGAAAACATCATGCCTGCCGATAAAAAGGAAAAGTTTCTTGATTCAGAAGATTCAGAATATGAAAAGGTCATCGATTTCTACCTATGTTCACGGAGTGATGTTTTTGTACCAGCCATCTCCGGACTGTTTTATGCAAATGTAGCTGGAAAGAGAATAGCTTCCGGTAAGAATCAAATCCTCGTTCCAGCTGATATTACCACGGCATCTGCTTCTGCCACGGATTTCATCTCCCCATATGTTTTGAAGAAGAATCATCTGGCCCATTCATGTTTTTGTTAACTTCCATTTAAAGCAACCTAAAGAAAGCGTATTTATTCACAAAAAAAATGTTGCGTAATTTGCCGCAGTCAAGCTTTTCAGGTAAGCATATGGACTGGTAAATAATTACTTTGTTCATACTTGATCAATTAGGTCTGAAAACAAAAGTATGTGAAACAGAAGATTTGTTGAGATGATTTTTCATATTGTTATTCAATCAGGATATTTTGTAAGCTCTTATGATCATAAATGTTATTAGATGTGTTGTACGCGAAAATCTCGGGTGGTCATGACGCACCACAGCTTCATCGCTCCATCCAATTGAACGCCACCATATATACACTTATCATTAAGTTTAAAATAATCATGAATACATATATGCTGTTGTAAATCTGTAGTGTGGTCCTCACTACTTTAATCTTTATTTATTATTATTATTTAAATAATTGTTATTTTATTTTTGTAATTTATTCCATATTAAATAGTAGACTCGACTACAGTTTCGGTTCGAAACCGAAACCGAACTGGAAGGAATCAATTGGAACCGCTGGAACCTTCCGATTCTAAGGAACCGGACCGAAACCTTATGGTTCCCTTGAACTGTAAAGTTCCACAGTTCCAACCGGAACCGTAACGGTTCTGGTTGGAACCGTTTGCCAACAGCTACTAGCCGTTGGTTATTTTTTAATATATATTTTTAAAATGATTAAATTACCCTCAATAACAATAATAAAACGACTACTTTTAGGGACAATTTAGACATCACAAAATTAACCAAATAATCTATAAATAGGGGGTCATAATTCATTTGTCTATCCACCAACAATTCTCTCATTCTCAATTTTCTTAATTCTCTCATTTTTTTCAATTCTCCAATTGATTTAATTTTACAATTTTTCAATATTAACAAAAAAATGACAAGCTCATCTTCGAACACCATGTCCAATGTCTCATCTCAAAAGAGCGGCCAAAGTGTCGGTACACGAAGAAGAGAAGTTAAGTCTCGATCTTCTGATTTTTTAAAAATTCATTTTCATTTAGTCGAGACTGAAAATGAAAGCGCAAGAGCAATAAGCAAATATTGTAATGGGGTTAACTATTTAAAAAATAAAATGGAATTACATGAGCTTTGATTCCTCTCACCACAAAAGGATACCCAGACATCTTAAGTTTTTATAAATTTAAGTTCAAGCTCTTTTATTTTTAATTTACATTTTTAATTTATAGTAACGATTTTTTCAATTTTCGTATTTGGTAATATTAGTAATATCTCATCTCTATTTTTTAAAATGAATTTTCAATTTTTTAAATTAATTTAAAAAAATAACCGGAATCGTCTGGTCCGATTACTGTTCCCGGTTCCACTTGTGGAACCGATAGCCGGATCTATCAAATATGGATAACTATCTCACCATAACTCCTCCCTATAGATATAGAGGAACTCTTACAGTTTTCATTCATTCAGAAATAATAAAGCTTACAGCTTGAGAATATATCTTCTCTTCTTATATTTCTCTCTTATTTTATAATACGTTATCAACACGATCGGTTTCATTTAATTTTTTTTTTTTTAAAGAACAAAACAAAAAAAAAAACAAAAAAACAAAACAAAAGAAAAGCCGAATGCATTTCATTGGCCTGAAGCGAAAATTATAATGATGATCAAACATGATGAAGAAGCCTTCATCAAATTGACAAGCAAGCCTTTGCTTGCTGCTCGTGAATTTCATATGATGTTTATTGAATTGAGCATGCGACCCTTTCATTTATTTTTTATTTATTTTTTTTACTAAGATTCTTTGTGAGTAAATTTTGGTGATATGATGCACGAATTGCTTGGGCTGCTTTAATAGTAAGTCTTTACATTTTCCATTTCGCTCATAGCATGGGAAAGAAATGAACTCTAGAGAACTGTATCACATTTTTTTTTCTATATCATTCTATAAAATAATTATTCTTCTCTATAAATTTAAGCTTTAGCTTGTATCAGAAGGTAATGAAAAAGCTCAAGGCATCTGAAATATTCTTCACAAAAAGTAACAGATCTGTATCATCTTGCTGCTTAAAAAGATTGGTCAAAACCCACATTCCTGTGAAATAATAAATCTATACTCTCTATGCTACATATTAACCACATTTTAAGGGCTATTCAACATTATATCATATGAAGTACAACATTACCTATCACACGAAACAGAGATAATCTGTTATGTCGCCATTGTTCGCTGAAAAGGGAACTGCAGAATCCATCAGGCTCTTGATCCGATCTCTAGTACAGATGACTTTCTAACTCTCCGGCTCTTCATCTGATTAGAGCCTGGAACTATAGAATGAGTTCAACCAAAAAATGATAGTTGATGAATCCTAGTCATCAACTGATTGACCTCCCTTCCTGCCATGTAACCTAATATTTGGTCTCTGATGATCATCTGATTTCCCAGGGATTTCTCCATCATGCCGATTCACGATTCTTAAAGGGTGGGCTTCAGTATTGAAAACCCACTCGTCTAATGAAATCAATGTCGAGGGAGAGAAAAGAAGATATAGGTATTTCAATGTCTCCGCAAGAAAGAAGCTTTGCATCATGTTGTCTTTGTCACCAGTATTAACCTGAAAGAACAGAAACACATGTAAATCAATAAGCACATTGCCCGTATAAAACAAAATTTTTATCAAAGGGTAGATATACGGAAGAAATGGAAAAATATACAACATTATCCAAAGGTTTTCTAAGTTTCTGCCAGCGGCAATTGCTATCATGTACTGACAGTTAGCACAGACTCTAATCATGCTCAGCAAATGCTTACTAATGCAGCAGTCTATCACGATAGTTGTATCCTTGGGGGACTATATTTTGGTAGAAATAAATCTTTGGTGAGAGATTTTAAGATAGGTCCATGTCTTAAGAGCATCCCTATGTTTGGTATCGTTTCAGATATTTTGTTAAACTTCCTCAAGTTTACAGAACATTTATAGAGAAGACATTAAGCAATGTTGGAGGTTTGAGGTGTCTTACATCTTTCAATCCAACATATCCTGATTCTATTCGGGAGTTCTTTTCGAATGCTTGAAATATATTCCAACCCCACTCTTTGTATGTCTTGTTGCCAGTTAGACGCCACAAGTAAAAAAGAGATTCAACAGTCTCAGGTCTCAATATGTTCCATGATGTGCCTACAGACATGTCCTGAAAATATAATATACGGAACACTGGTAAATAGCAGAATATAAGAATTGAAAATTCATATGATAACACAAAAACAACACACCTGCCCATCACGAAAGAAATAATTCTCTCCAGCCAATTTTGTCGACGTTGACTGGTAGAAGTTATAACATGTCCAAGCAAGCTGCAAAAAATGACAAAGAAACGTCCGGTAGAAAAACCAGAAGGATTCTCACAACATCCTTGGTTTTCATATTGGAAAGAACATGGAACAACAAACTAATGAAGGGTTAGGTCAGCAATCCAAATTAAATTAGATATCAAACTAAATATTTCAGTTCTGTTTTATTCCTTTAACAGTGGCCTACATTAAGTAAAGGAAGATTAACCAATTATGAAATTTGTAGGAAACCATCTTGGTAACATTGCATACGTTCTTATACCCAATAAAATCGGATAATCTTCCATGTATCCAATAAATTTTCAGATTCAATCAGAGATTCATTAATATTTTTCTATTTCTTTTTCACCATGCGCCTGACCCCTCCCAACCCCAAATTAAACATTTATCCTCGGAATCGAACACTTGACTGCTTGATTTCAATGCAAGAGGTCAAACCAATGGACTAACCTTTGGGGATAAGGGATTCATTGACATTCTGGTATATGTGCATAAATTATCCAGATACAGAAAACAAGAGACACACGTATGTATGTCCTTTTTTGTCATTATTTTGATAATAAACAGAAACTTGGGGTTTACAAAAATGTGAACAAGCTGTCCACAAAACCAGGATCAGTCTGGTAGAACCTCAAAGTCCATTTACGAAGAACCTATCCACACAAGCCAAAAGACTAATAAAACAATATGACCATTCAAATCTCCAAAATTCAAGATTATTATATTCAAACTCAGCTAAAAACCCTTCCCAATTTGAATTTATGAAAAAGAAAATGGGGACCTGACATTCATTTGTCACTGATGGCCAAAGAGAAGCCAGTCAATGAACTCTATTCCATAGAACAGTTAACATCTTCCCCAGCCAAGCTTTCAAATATTCTTCTATTTCTTTCTTGAAATTCCTTTGATATGTTCAACAACCTATTAGTTTTAGGGTCTAAGATAATTTGGTACCCCAAGATGATTCTTCCCCAAACTAAATTCAGATATCTATGAACAAAACTTGATTCAATTTCGAAAATCATATCAGACGGGACCTTAAAAATGGAAGTGAAAACATTGCATTATCCATGACAACTAATATGAGCATGAAACAAATACACACATTTTTTTTTCTTGCACAGATTTTGGATATAAAAATATTTTCTGAGGTAAGACAAGAATACCTCTTCTGCAAGAGAGAGAAATTTCTCTGAGTCACCGGGCCCATAACCAGACGACCCTAAAGCAATCATTCCTGGAGCAAAGCATGCTAATTCATCCATCTGCATTGGCATTTTGTGTCAAAATAACTATCAATATCACCTAGTAATTACTAATGCATCCCTACAGTAGTTTTACGTTTACCTTGTCTATCAGTGCGTCCCCACTCTTCTCACAAATGTATGTAAAATATGATGGTGTTGATCTTTTAACCAAACTTAACAGACCTTTCATTGATGTCTCCCACATGTCTCTGCTTAAAAAATTCCACAATAAAACTTTGACATCAAGAATTTAGGAACACAGACTGTTGAATACTTGAGAGAGAGATTGAGTATTGAGCAGAACAAAAATGCAGACATTTAAAATAGTAAAACATGACATCCATCCAGTAGTAACTGTTATTCTTTCCATCTTTGTTTGGTCCAAGTAATTTTCTACTTGGAAATGTCAATTAAATCAGACTTGGTATCCCAAACAAATGTAAACATGGTACATATATTTCTCTCTTTTTTTTGGATATCTCAGAATTAGACAGTGGAAGGTACTATTGGAAAAAATAAAAGCATATTTGCAATGCACTTGTAACTGACTCCTTAATTTGTTAGCTCTATCAGAGAAGACAGCTACAATGTATGGAGCTGAATACATTTCCTTTTCACCCAAATCTCAGTGAAATCCACATAAGAAAATAAACTGTCGACAGCATGCAGTGGTGATTTGAGTGATTACTGCAGACCTAAATGCAGATGCGTATAGAACAAAATCTCCTCACCTATAAGGTTTAACAGCCGAAGTTTTGTTCCCTTGAATCCAAACTTTGAGCAAATATTCATAAAAGCTGCAATAAAGCTTCACTGTTAACCCAAAAACTCTTAACAAACTTACAAAATTATACTCATTGACTGGCCTCAAGATGTGAAACTAGAAACTAAAATAGGTTAAATCAATCATAGATGATGAAATGTGAAACCCAATTAAGATCACATAAATGATAAATAAATTTTTAAGTCGTGAATACCTATCACCCATAGCACCAAAGGTTATGGTCGAGTATGATGATGTTCTTCTGTCAGGACTAATATAAATGGGAAGCAGGCCATCGGCAGGAAATGTTTTATTAAGCTCCATTATGACTTTCTCCACCTGAAACAACAGTGCGGAACCATCAATAAATCTGTTCACCCCAAGAAATCATTACATAACAAAGAGAACCCTTGACTTATTACTCTCTAAACATATTTGGTCTTCAAAATTTACCCCTCTATGAAGAGAAAGATATCAATAATTGGCGCTAATTTGTAAGACATCAGACATTAAGTAGCAGGCTTAAACACGAGAATGATGGAGAGAATATTTTTTCCATATGCATAAACACAAGAACATACCTTCTGCTGATACTTCGGGTCGCCTGTCCTTTGTGAAAGAGCGATAAATTCTAGCTGTTCTGTACCAGAATCTGCCAGTATACTCTCACCCTATGGAAAATGAAATTACAGAAAAGCAATCAAATATACATTCACAAACAAATGAGTGAGAATTTGACAAAATATCCAAGACAGGTAAATAAAACACACATTAGCTATCACAAACGACATAATAATTCACTCAGATTAGTGTAAACTATGTTATGCATGATAACGAAACAGGTTTACAACAAGAGTCCCATGGCATTTACTTTTAGTTGACTGTCCAAGCAACAGAAATGCTGAAAGAATATATGGGAGAAACTTTGAAGAAAGACTGAAAGCTGTATACTTAAGAAGTAAGAGACCACATTTACTTCAAAACCAGCTAAATAAATGCTGATCTAACAGCAGGCCAGAAGCTTCTCAAGTGGCCTCAATGAAAGTTTTGCTGGGGTAAAAAGGCTATTAATAAAAAAAAGAAAAAAGAAAAGACTATAATCAAATTAAAGGATGCCATGAAATTTGACGAATCCAGATAATAAAGTATGATATGAAGTGAACGCCAGAAATTAAAGCTAACAACTTACCCCTGTCCATGAAGGATTATGTGGATTACCATGTGCCAAGTTAATAACGTTAAGAGGAATTCCAGTATGAGTATTCCATGCTACCAACAATCTATCTGCAATATCTCTAGCTTTTTCGAGAAAAACTTTGTCTCCTGAAAGATCATATGCACTAAGAAGTCCACCTACAACTCTGAGTTATGAAAAAAACACATCAGCAAAGGAAAATTACCTATCCCTTCCCTGATCAATTATAAAAGAAAAGGAAAAATCTACTGTCACTGACACTTGTTTCACAAAATAAAATTAACTATGAATTAAACCTGATAATGCAACCTTATGGTTGTCTCGAAAACACTAGCATCATAAGACTTGTTGAAATCCAATGAGTTTGCAACCCACCTGCAGCGGATGGCATTAAAAATTTAGAGAAGTGATGTAATATCATGTTGTTGAATTTAAAATAAACTGCATTGTCCTTTTCCCCCTCTAACCCATGCCTCTTTGCAACTGCTTTACACGTTTAACTTTCCCCAAAATTTTAGAAATCACACACAATCCTAATATAACTAAAACACACACTTGTTATTATAAAAACAAACTAAGCCTAGGTTTTGAGGGTGCTTAACGTGAAAACCAAAAAGAGAGGGTGAGCAGAGGGTGTGTTGTTTGTAGAAAGAGGGAATTGAGCCATTTTCAGAGACCAGAAAGAGAGAAACGAAATACAGTAGAGACGAAATACGAAATACAGTAGAGGGAGAAAATTCATAAGAGAGAGAAAGGGGCTCGTTCGATGTCTTCTGGTCATCTTTTCGGGTGAGTGACCACATCTGGAGAATCCTCTCGACGAGACGAAGCCAACGCCGGGAAACCGTCACACGGGCCCGCACGCCCCGCCGTGTGTGGCTCTCATCTCCCAGACCAGAATCTTCCCCTCGTCGAGATACGCAGGTTGGACACATTGGTTGGCCAAATCGAACCTTCGGTTGTTGTGAAATGAGCCAAAAACGAGAGTTATCGTCGTTTGACATTCGCCGGTGATCACCGTGCATCCGCCGTCACCACCACCACCATTGTGATCCCCGTGGCGTGTACTAACCATTGATCACCTTGTTGTGGGATTTTGAAGTCGTTGGAGTGCGGTACGTTATTGTTACATTTTTGGGGTGTAAATGCAAGATTCTGAAAGTTTTAAACTAAATCGTAAATTTAGTATAATTAGCGTACAAATCTAAAATTTCTAGTTTTCAAGGGTTAATAAGTGATATTTGAGAGTTGTAGAACCAAATTGATGATGTAAGAGAGTTTTGCGGGTTAAATTGAAAATTTAGAAAGTTTGAGGGTAAAATCATAATTTTAGTAAAATATAGGGACCTAATCGTAATTTTTCACTTTTTAGATTTTCGCGAAGACATAGGGATATAGAGGATTTTTGCGTGGATTGAGGTAAGTACAATGCACGAAGATTCTCTTAACATAATTGATTGTGGTTGATGTTTGATATAGAAGTCGATATAATATTGTATAGACATATATATATTCACGTTTGGAATTTATATTGAGTTATTGATAGCATGAGAGTTATATATGTGAATACTATGTTGGGTAAAAGAGTATGTTTTGTATTAAGAATCGAAGTATTTGAGTATTTCGTGATTGTTGAGATGAGATTGATGGAGTGAGTGTGAAACTTGATTGTATGGGGTGATGTGTGTTGTTATTGATATGCTGTCAGGTTTTGTATAATAGTGGTCAGAGATGCGAGATTAGCAGAGGCTTGTGGTGTGATCCCCCTCTTGCACATTTATGCGAGGTTATATGGTGGGAAACCATGGTAGGAGTATTGTTACTCTCCCAATGATTTCAATCCACTATTATACCGAATCCAGTTAGCAAACCTTGTTTGATTGATGTTGTTTTGTAGTATGTTTTGTCTGAGATAGTCCTTATATAACAATTGTTGTTTTTAAATATTAATTTCACACACACACACACACACATATATATATATGCACATATCTATTTTTGGGTGAGGTCATGTTGAGAGTTTGAATGCTTTACTTACTGGGCTCTTTAAACCCACCCCCTTTTCCCAAACATCCAGGTAGTTCGCCAGCACAACAGTAGCAGTACCAGGATTCGATTCTTTTACCACAGCCGCCATTCGGGTTGGTCCAGACATTTCTTTTGAGCATTTAGGACATTTTCATGTTTTTGTTCGCAGACTTTTGCTGTAAATATTTCTTTTGAGTTTTATTGAATTATATTTTGTGGAATATTACTTTTTTTGCAAATTTAGTTAAATTGCATTACATGTAAAATGCTCGAGCTGAAATAGTTCACGGACCTCTTTATAGGGTTGGGCCCACTCTAGGGAGGGGGTCATGACAATTGAGACTCAAAATCTCATACTAAAGACTATAGAGGTTTAAGTTCACTTTAAGGCATAACATTGAGAATGCACATTCCATAAGCTACTATATTCACCAATCAACAGTATTAGAAAGAAATTTTTAATACTACATAAACATTAAGAGACGATGAAAAACTGGGAGAATTATGCATGAAGAAGGTGAGGGCAAAAATAGAAACAAAGAAAGAAGTGGCCGCGGGTGAAATGATGTTCAGAAGCATGATAACCGTGATAGGTTCCAAGGAGTGAGGGTGTACAAACGTAAGGGAAAGGTTACTGCTGAAGATAATTTCCAGGAAAGGATAGGTGGGGCCCAGACGCAGAATCTGTTAGAGGAAAGAGAAGAGAGGTTGGTTGCATATAAAAGGAATGAGGCGGCTACAGCAGAGGGGGCAGAGAATTTGGAAGGTAGTTTTGGAAAAGGGAGGGAGCCATGACCCTCATCACGTCTGGCAGTTTCTGTATGACTGGAAGGGAGGCGTACTAAGGGGCAGTCTCATTTGTCAATTTATTTTCTTGTTGTTGATTATTTAGTTTCCTTAAAAGCAAGGACCAAGCCTGCGAGCTGGTGTAGATCTTGCTATTGTCGCTTGTTGCAGTTCAAGAACCTTTATTATTAAGCTAATAGAACAGTGAATTACAATAGTTACATCCTTTGCTCTTTTACAACAAACATAAACAAACGTCTGTGTTCTTGCGCATTATAAATTTATTGGAAGAGTCCCATCATTTTGGTATCAGAGCTCACACGATTCTTGGCTTACTCGCGCATCATGGTCACCACTCGGACTCAAGATTCACTGGAAACTAGAGTGAATGAACTTACCAATGAGGTGGAAGTAATGAAGGGAAGTATGGAGACAATACAGAACCGGGTAGAAGGGTTACATAAAGGAATGGAAGAGGTGAAGGAATTGTTGCTTAAGTTCTCGAGTGAACAAAGGAGTGCAGTGAAGGGAAAGGGGTTAGAGATTGGAGAGGGGTCCAGAAATCTCGATGGAAACTATGAAGAAGCGGAGCTTGAAGAAGAAGGTGAGGGACCACGTGGGTCCAAACCTCCATGGCAAGAGGATACGGAACCAAGAGAGAAGTATGAGTGGAATAATGGGTGGAAACCGCATAAACTAGACCTACCCATGTTCAATGGGGATGATCCTCAGAGCTGGGTTTTTCGTGTGGAGCAGCTGTTTGTTGTTAATATGATCAAGGAGTACGAGAAGATACCCATTGCTATAGCCTGTCTCGAGAAAACAGCCTTGAACTGGTACCTTTACACCACAGCTCGTTGGCCCATACACACTTGGGGTGAGTTGAAGGAAGGCTTACTGAATAGATTTGTGTCAACCTCTCAAGCTACCGGTTTCCAAGCATTAATACGACTCAAGCAGGACGAGTCAATCCATGAATACATCTCCGCTTTTGAGATGGCGGCAAGTACGGAACCAGGTTTGGACGAGAAAAAATTGGTCCAGTGTTTTGTGGCAGGACTACGGAGGGAGTTGCAGGATGAGATGCGACCTTGGCGTGTATACGGCATGAAAGCCACCATGGAGCTGGCGAAAGATTTGGAGGCCAAGTTGTCATTGGGAGGTATGGGGATTTCTAGGAAGAAGGAGAGTAGTGGGCCTAACAAGGGGGCCAACTGGGCTGGAGGGGAATATGGGTCAAACCGTGGGTCTGGAAACTCAAACAATATGAACCACAGGTCGGCGGGATTTGGAGTAGGGCAAATCGGACCGGCAAAAACCTTTTTTTTCCGGGTCGGGTGCGTCTAATAACATCCCTATGGGCACGGAATACCCAAGGTCGAGACCACCCACAATTGCAAAGGGGACTGTGAACACTCGTGAGGACCAAGCGAAAGCGATGGGGAGAGAGACCAGGACATTTGGCGGCGCATGGAGTGGCAATCAAAGGGGGACTTACCGTAGATTGTCTGAAGGCGAGGAGAATTACCGACGAAGGCATGGGTTGTGCTTCCGTTGTGACGGCAAGTTTGGACCCAGCCATGTTTGTGAAGCTAAGGGTTTACGGGTGTTACTGGTGGAGGATGGAGCTGAGGCAGTAGTCGAGGAAGAGAGCCAACTTAATCACTTGGGAGTGAGTGACGTGGCTCAAGAAACGCAAGTGGGGGATGATGAGGGTAAGGCACGGGAAACCCAACATCGCCGCGAAGACTGCATGGTGATGGAGAGGGAAGGAGACACAACGATGTTTTCCATGAAATCATTAATGGGGTTTTCTTCGGCGGGAAGAACTATGAGGTTGAGAGGTTGTATTCAAGGGGAACCAGTAGTCATTTTGATCGACGGAGGAGCGTCACACTCTTTCCTAACACCAACGGTGGCTCGCAAAATAGATTTACCAGTGGATGAGTCTAAGGAGTTTGGAGTGGAATTGGGGGATGGTTCCCGCATGAAAGGGGCAGGGATGTGTAAGGGGGTACCGATTGAGCTTGACGGAATGAAATTCCAGGAAGATTGCTATTTGTTAGAAACTGGTTGTGCTGATGTTGTTTTAGGGGTTACCTGGTTGGCTACCTTAGGGGACTTTTCTTCAAATTACCAAGCGCTTACGATGACAGTACGAGTGCGAGATGAAGTAGTGACTCTACGAGGGGATCCGACACTACGGAGGACTCTGATGTCCTATAAGAGTATTATAAAAAGTATACAGCCGCGAGATTTGGGATTGATCATTGAATGTAGGCGAATTGAAGTACGGGAGAAGGATACCCCAAGCATAGAAGGGACAATTCCAGAGCAGGTACAGAGGCTGTTGGGAAGGCATGGAGACCTGTTTGACATAGCCTTGGGGCTGCCAGAGCCCAGAGCACATGATCACGCCATAAGAATTCAAGCAGGCCAACCCCCCCAGCTTACGGCCTTATCGATATTCCTATCACCAGAAAAATGAGATTGAGAAAATTGTTAAAGAGATGCTGGCGGCGGGGATTATTAGGCCGAGTTGCAGCCCGTATTCTAGTCCGGTGCTACTGATTCGGAAAAAGGATGGGAGTTGGAGACTGAAGAAATTGAGGAAACCCTCTTTTTTATTTTCTTATTTTAAACTATACAATAATTGGCCATATATAGCCTTCAGTCTTCTCCATAAAAGGAAGATAAATCTACCCATAATTACATACAATCAATTACCATATCTCTAGCAATCTTAAAGATATTTTCCTATTTTTAACACTCCCCCTCAAGCTGGAGCATATAGATCATATGCACCAAGCTTGTTACAAATAAAATCAATACGAGGACCACGAAGAGACTTAGTAAGGATGTCCGCTAATTGTCCTTCAGAGTTGACGAAGCTAGTGACCATGCATCCAGATAAAATTTTATCCCTGATAAAGTGACAATCGACTTCTATGTGCTTGGTCCTTTCATGAAACACAGGGTTAGATGCTATATGTAGTGCTGCCTGGTTGTCACAAATTAGCTTCATTTGTGTCCCACCTCCAAACTTTAATTCATGTAACAACTGTTTTAACCATACTAACTCACATGTTGCCAAGGCCATAGCTCGATATTCTGCTTCTGCACTAGACCTGGCAACAACTGCTTGTTTCTTACTTTTCCAGGATACTAGGTTGCCTCCAATTAAAACACAATATCCTGTAGTAGAACGCCTGTCGGACGGAGAGCCTGCATAATCTGCATCAGAATATCCAACTATCTCAGTATTGCCTTTATCTTCATACAATAATCCTTGTCCTGGCGCTTTCTTGATATACTTAAGAATACGTATGACAGCATCCCAATGACTTTCACATGGAGTTTGCAGGAATTGGCTAAGCACACTGACTGCGAATGAGATATCTGGGCGAGTAATTGTAAGATAGTTCAACTTTCCAACTAACCGCCTATATCGTCCAGGATCTTTTAGCGGCTCTCCAACTAGTTTCATGTACTCCTCAGGGTTTTCCAATGGCTCCCCCTCTTTTGGCAGAAGTTTAACATTTGGATCCATAGGCGTGTCAACAGGTTTACAATCTAACATGCCTGTTTCTTGAAGAATGTCTATAGCATATTTTCTCTGAGAGATGACTATACCAGTATGAGATTGAGCTACTTCTATGCCAAGGAAGTACTTTAGTAGTCCAAATCCTTAGTCTGAAAATGATTAAATAAATGTGTTTTCAGCTGTCGAATTCCCTCTTGGTCACTTCCAGTAATGACTATATCATCCACATATACAACCAAGTAAATGCATTGGCCATTGGAATGGCGATAGAAAACCGAGTGGTCTGCCTCGCTACGAGTCATACCAAATTTCTGAATGACAGTACTGAATCTCCCAAACCAAGCACGAGGAGACTGTTTGAGACCATACAGAGAGCGACGAAGCCGACAAACCAGACCATACTCCCCCTGAGCAACAAAACCAGGTGGTTGCTCCATATAGACTTCCTCTTGGAGGTCTCCATGAAGGAAGGCATTCTTGATGTCCAGCTGATAGAGTGGCCAGTGACGCATAGCAGCCAATGGAGAGAAACAAGCGGACGGAAGCAATTTTGGCTACAGGAGAAAAAGTGTCACCATAGTCCAAACCAAATATCTGGGTATAACCTTTAGCAACAAGGCGAGCCTTGAGTCGATCAATCTGCCCATCAGGACCAACTTTCACCGCATAAACCCATCGACAACCAACTGTAGATTTCCCAGGGGGTAACGGAACCAAATCCCAAGTGCCACTTGAGTGTAAAGCAGCCATTTCATCTATCATTGCTTGTTTCCATCCTGGATCAGACAAAGCCTCATGGACATTTCTAGGAAGAGGAACAAAAGACAAGGTGGAGACAAAAGCAAAATATGGAGCAGATAAACGATGATAACTGAGAAATGTATAAATAGGATGTGGATTACGAGTGGAACGAATACCTTTACTGGTGGCAATTGGGCCAGGAAGGTCCAATGTACGGGCAGGAGCTGGAGCAGGTTGTGAGTCAGTGGCTGCAGTGTCAATGCCAGCGGAAGATAGAGAACGAGGACGACGGTGATATACCTGAAGAGGACGTGATGGTGACATAGTCTCAAGTGGAGGATGAAAAAATGGAACAGGTAGTACCGTAGAAGGGGCGGGAAGAGTCGGGGTATGAGGAGAGAAGTAAGGTGATGACTCGAAGAATGTGACGTCGGCAGAGAGAAAGTAGCGGTTATTATCTGGAGAATAACATCGGTACCCTTTTTGAAGTCGGGAATATCCTAAGAAGATGCATTTAGTAGATTTAGCAGAAAGTTTATCTTGTCCCGGGGTTAGATTATGGACAAAACACACACAACCAAATATGCGAAGAGGGACCGAATAGAGAGGTTGGTTGGGAAATAAGATAGAGTGGGGAATTTGGTCTTGTAAAACAGAAGAAGGCATGCGATTAATGAGATAGCAAGCAGTAAGAACTGCATCCCCCCAGAAACGAAAAGGTATATGGTTATGGATTAATAAGGTACGAGCCGTCTCAATGAGATGTCGGTTTTTACGTTCAGCTAGACCATTTTGTTGGGGTGTATAGACACAAGATGACTCATGTAGAATACCTTGAGATGAGATAAAGGTGGTAAAAGGAGCAGAAAAATATTCCCGAGCATTATCACTACGAAATACACGAATGGGAATATCAAATTGAGTTTTGATTTCAGCACAAAATTTTCGAAAAATAGGAAATAACTCAGAACGATCTTTCATTAAAAATAGCCAAGTATTTCGAGAGTAATCATCAATAAATGTCACAAAATACCGAAATCCCATAGCAGAATTGACACGACATGGACCCCAAACATCAGAATGAATTAACTCAAAAGGGGACGCGGCCCGATTATTGACTCGATTGGGAAATCGTACACGAGTATGTTTCCCAAGTTGACACGACTCACATGGAAGTGAAGATAATGAAGAAAGTTGCGGAACTAGCTTCTGAAGCTTAGAGAGACTGGGGTGACCCAAACGGTTGTGGAGAACATCAGCAGAATCGGTGGAGGTGCAAGCGACCGCAGGCAATGACTGCGTGAGATGATAAAGGCCTTGTGACTCACGTCCTGTACCAATCATCCGTCCCGTACCCTGGTCCTGTACAATAACAGAATGATTAAGAAATGTGACAGAACAATTCAGATCATGAGTGAGTTTACTAACAGAAATAAGATTGAAAGGACAACCCGGTACATAAAGCACAGATTTCAGAGGTAAGGAAGGAACAGGAGAGGCTTGTCCAATTCCTTTAGCGATAGTTTTAGAACCATTAGCAAGAGTAACCATAGGAAGAGAATGAGAACTAGTTAAAGAATACAAAAGTTTTGGATTACCAGAAATGTGATCAGAGGCGCCAGAGTCCAAGACCCATGGGCCCAATTGTGAGGACTGAGTGATGCAGGCAACAGAATTACCAGTATGAGCAACGGAAGCAGATGACGAGGACTGAGAGGCCTGATACTGGAGGAAAGCTGCATATTCGGCTTTAGACAAAGTAACATTCTGAGAGGGCTGGTCGAAGTAGTCCGAGGACGGGGAAAGATCAACTTGATTACTGCTCGGGTGGACGGATGGGCGGGGAGGATGATTACTGCTCGGGTCGGCCATGGCAGGGAACAGCGGCGATGAATAGTGTGCGTGAACAGTGACGATGAACAGTGCGCGCGAACAGTATCCGTGAACAGTGACGACGAACAGTATCCGTGAACAGCGACGACGAACAGTACGCGTGAACAGTGACGATGAACAGTGCGCGTGAACAGTACTCGTGAACAGTGACGCCGGAAAAAGAAAAAAAAAAAAAAGGAAACCCTAGGATCAACCTCTGATACCATGAAGAAATGAGGAAACCCTCTTTTTTATTTTCTTATTTTAAACTATACAATAATTGGCCATATATAGCCTTCAGTCTTCTCCCAAAAGGAAGATAAATCTACCCATAATTACATACAATCAATTACCATATCTCTAGCAATCTTAAAGATTGCAGCCCGTATTCTAGTCCGGTGCTACTGATTCGGAAAAAGGATGGGAGTTGGAGACTTTGTGTGGATTATAGGGCATTAAATAAAATCACCATACCAGATAAGTTTCCAATTCCGATTATCGATGAATTGATAGACGAGTTGGGAGGAGCGACTGTGTTTTCGAAGTTAGATTTAAAGTCGGGGTACCACCAGATTAGGGTCAGAACCGAGGATGTGGAGAAGACGGCTTTTCGAACTCATGAGGGACACTATGAGTTCCTAGTAATGCCTTTTGGGCTAACCAACACACCGGCAACTTTCCAAGCTTTAATGAACGACGTGTTTCGACCATATTTGCGGCGTTTTGTGTTGGTTTTTTTTGACGACATCTTGATCTATAGCCCGGATATGGTTTCTCATCTCGAACATCTGGATACCGTCTTACGGACACTCAGGCAACACCAATTGGTAGTGAATACGAGAAAGTGTTATTTTGGGCAACAAAGGGTGGAATACTTGGGGCATATAATATCCAACATGGGAGTAGAAGTGGATAAGGTTAAGATTGACTGCATGGTGCGTTGGCCCAAACCAGTGAGCTTGAAAAGTCTCAGGGGGTTTCTGGGATTAACAGGGTACTATCGTAGGTTTGTGAAAGATTATGGGAAAATTGCCAAGCCCTTAACAAAATTGTTGAAAAAGGATGGGTTTAATTGGGGAGAGGAAGCTCAGCTAGCATTTGAGAAATTGAAGCACGCCATGACGACGGTACCAGTGTTAGCCGTGTCCAATTTCGACAAGGAGTTTGTAGTCGAAACCGATGCATCTGGAAGAGGGATAGGAGCAGTGTTAATGCAAGAAGGTAGGCCTATCGCATATTTGAGTCAAGCCTTAGCTCCCTCAGCTCAGCTGAAGTCCGTCTATGAAAGGGAACTCATGGCCATTGTGTTCGCAGTGCAGAAATGGAAGCATTACTTAATTGGGAGGCAATTCACTGTCCATACAGACCAAATCAGTTTGCGATACCTCTTGGATCAGCAATGTTTGAGCGAAGATCAACAAAAGTGGATATCAAAGTTAGTAGGTTATCAATTCACCATTCGTTACAAACCCGGGAAAGAGAACTGAGTTGCGGATGCGCTGTCTCGCGTAGCCGAAGGAACCAATTTGATGGCTGTAACTATGGGGCAGTTCCATGAGTTTGAGGGGTTAGATGAGGAGCTGCAAGCTGATAACAAGATGAGAAGCATATTACAAGACTTAATGGTGGACCCTGGGAGTCACCCGAGATATTCCACTCGGCGCGGACAGTTATTATATCAGGGAAGGTTGGTGTTACCAAGGAATTCTCCACGAATTCATGCATTATTAACTGAGCTTCATGACACTCCAGAAGGGGGTCATTCAGGGTTCTTGAGGACCTATAAAAGGGTCGCAGCCCTGCTTTATTGGGAAGGAATGAAATGGGATATTCAAAAGTTTATTACTGCCTGCGACATTTGCCAAAGATGCAAATATTCAGCCCTAACTCCAAGTGGATTACTACAGCCACTACCTATTCCAGAACAAGTTTGGGAGGACATATCCATGGATTTCGTGGAAGGGTTGCCGAGGGCTGCGGGAGTAGATACGATATTGGTTGTGGTGGATCGATTGTCCAAATATTCACATTTCCTGGCATTAAGTCATCCATTTACAGCCAAGACAATAGCGGCGTTGTTTGTAAGGGAGATTGTTCGATTGCATGGGTTTCCGCGGTCTATAGTTTCTGATCGTGACCGAATCTTCATGAGTTTGTTTTGGCAAGAATCCTTCTGGCTGGCAGGAACCATTCTGAAGAAAAGCTCAGCGTACCATCCACAGACCGACGGCCAAACGGAGGTGGTCAACCGGAGCTTGGAAACTTACTTGCGCTGTTTTGTGGGGGACAAATCTCGCTCGTGGCCCAAGTGGGTTCGCTGGGCTGAATATTGGTACAATACCACATTCCACAGTTCGGCAGGAATGACACCATTCAAGGCTTTATATGGTCGCGACCCCCCCCCCCCACTGTTACGTTCATCACACGGATCAAGAGTAAACGCTGTAACCTCTTTACTACTGGAGCGAGATCACATTTTGACGGAACTGAAAATTAACTTGGTAAAGGCTCAGAACAGGATGAAAACTTTGGTTGATAAGAAGAGAAGGGAAGTTCATTTTCAAGTGGGAGATTGGGTGTACCTCAAATTGCAACCATACCGAATGCGTACCTTGGCTAAACGCCCAAACGAGAAGTTAAGTCCTCGATTTTATGGCCCGTATCAGATTTCAGAGTGCATTGGTTCCGCTGCTTACTGTTTGGACTTACCAGCCTCGGCCCGAATCCACCCGGTGTTTCATGTTTCCCAACTTAAGCAGGCACTTCCAATTTCGGTGAAGGAGCAACAATTACCCACTTTTCTGACTGCAGACAAGGAATTACAAGTTACACCTGAAACGGTCTTACAATCCCGAAAACTTTGTAATGGCCGAACGGAAGTTTTGATCAAATGGCTTGGGTTACCCGAATTCGAGAACACGTGGGAAGACTACGAGACAATGGTAAACCAATTTCCTTCGTTTCACCTTGAGGATAAGGTGAGTCTTGAAGGGGGGGGGGGGGGGGGGTAATGATAGGTTCCAAGGAGTGAGGGTGTACAAACGTAAGGGAAAGGTTACTGCTGAAGATAATTTCCAGGAAAGGATAGGTGGGGCCCAGACGCAGAATCTGTTAGAGGAAAGAGAAGAGAGGTTGGTTGCATATAAAAGGAATGAGGCGGCTACAGCAGAGGGGGCAGAGAATTTGGAAGGTAGTTTTGGAAAAGGGAGGGAGCCATGACCCTCATCACGTCTGGCAGTTTCTGTATGACTGGAAGGGAGGCGTACTAAGGGGCAGTCTCATTTGTCAATTTATTTTCTTGTTGTTGATTATTTAGTTTCCTTAAAAGCAAGGACCAAGCCTGCGAGCTGGTGTAGATCTTGCTATTGTCGCTTATTGCAGTTCAAGAACCTTTATTATTAAGCTAATAGAACAGTGAATTACAATAGTTACATCCTTTGCTCTTTTACAACAAACATAAACAAACGTCTGTGTTCTTGCGCATTATAAATTTATTGGAAGAGTCCCATCAAACCGCAATGCTAAAATCGCAAAAACAACCAGGAAAAGAACGCAAACAGACGTAATGTGCAATAGCTAGGAGAACAGCTCAATTGGAAGACAAGAAACTACTGTGCTTTGAAAAAAATCAGGACTAATTAATTTAAATTGGCTGGATAGATCACAAATACAGCACCGATACATTAAATAAACAATAAACTTCTCAACATAGAGGCCACATAATAGAGTAAATCAATTCATTCACACATCCACCAAATTTTAAAAACATGAAAAATGCTTTGCTCAAGAAACTATATTGAAAAGTTTCATTTAACCATGGACAATAGTAAGAGAACACAATAGTATTTTTGCAATTTAAACTGCATGGAATTCAACTTTCCTAATGTAAATATTGATCTACAGTAAACAAAATAAGTTCATAAGCAAATAGGAAACACCAAAATTATTAGCTAATTTCTGTTCCAAATCAAGGAAAACTTTATTCACCATTTAAGTTCCAATAGTTGCAGTTATTTAACGAGGGAGTGTTTTTACAGGTGAACCACTTACTACTTTGCTGAATAGATGGTCTATATTACACCAACCAGTAAATTAGTAAAATTTAAGCCTTCAAAAATTTAACAGTTTTGAAAGAAACAGACAATCCACTTTAACAAGCCATTTTCAAAACATAACTTAAAAAGCTTTAGATAAAACGCTTTAAATTCAAGGATTTGTGAGAATTGGAGAATGATGCAATAGAAACATCAAGGGACGTATGTTCCAAAGTAAATCCATTAAAAGTGGAAGCGACAATCGAAGAAAGTAAACTCACTCTTTAGCTCTTTGGAACTGCTCATCTAGACCCATTATGTATAATGTATCGAGAGCGTCTATTAGTGTTGCTCCAAGACCGCCAAAGCTATTGATACCATTCTTAGTTTGTGGCTGTTAACAAAAATAATGATAAACAACCAAAAAAAAAGGAAGTAAAATTAGCATGTTACTTGAAGGCCACATAAATAAAATTCATATTGCACGTAAAGGGACACTAATTCAAACATTTAAATATTAAGCTAAGAGTTTGTCAACAAATGATATCTAGCTAGTTCTGGAATTGATGCAGGACTCACCTTAATGTTTGATTTGATTATTGAGGAAGCATACGAGTTACGAAAAACCTAAAAAACCTAGTATATAAGAAGTTGGTTCAAAATTGAAATTTTTCTCCCTATCAGCTCTTAAAAATTAAATGGGCAGCACTAGAAAAAGTCCAAACAATAAATATCAAGATTTACAATTATTGTGCAACTTTTCAAGGATCCAAGTGGGTGAATTGTAGGCATTTATCAAGAACATAACTATGTTCTTCCTCTTCCTATCCTCTAAATGGAAGAAAAACCATATTTATGAAAATAGACAAGATATTCAAATGACACCAGTACATGTGACGTATCAATATCATTTTTCCTCCACCAAAAACGGAGAAAATTTAGATATAAAAAACGAGGGAAGTAAACTTCTCCACACTTAAAATAAGTGAAAGTAGAATTTAATCATTTATGATATTATCCTACTCAGAAAAGAATTAACTGGAGATACTTTTTTGCAGTTCAACGCTTTTTGTAGGCAAGCGATCTTTTTAGAATTAATCACAAATCAAACATTTCAACCCATTAAAAGTTTCAATTTTATTTTTTTTGGGTCAAGTAATGTTTTTGATTTAATTTACAAACCATGATAAATAAGATGTTTTTTTGAATATAAACTTAAAGATAAAAGCATTATCACTAATTCCAAAAAGGCATTTGGAATAAAGAAGCTAAGAATTAATATCACTATTCCCCGTTAATTTGCACTAATACTGGAACATCATATACTCAAAGTCTCAAACTTACCTGAAGTTCATCTTGGCCCCACGCATACTTCTCATATGAACTCCACGCATGAATCATAGCCTCTTTTACTTTCTCTTTTCGCTGAATATCAATGGGATCCTCCACAAACACCTTTTCCCCGGGGTGTGTAGTACGTTTCTTGTAATCGAGTTTTCCAATTGCAATGTCATGGTTATGCTTTATCTCTTCCAGCTGAAAGAATAAATGTTGCATCAAAATCACAGTTACGAAAGCCTTTGAAAGCTTACTATAAAGTTTGATTTCAGAGTGCTGCTCGTGGCTTAAAAGAGTCATTTATACGGTATACCATTATTAGCCAACTAAGTGGCATTGAAGACAGATAAAGCGAGAAATAATAGACCTTTTTCAGATATATTTCATCAAATCAATCAGAAATATAGATTTCAAGGCATGAGTATTCTTTCTATTCTACACACAATGCCAGGGCAAAAACCCAGGGAACTGCTGATCATGAATAATACTATAACAAAAGAGAAGACAGATACAGCCACCCCACCCCCACGCCCCTAATCCCTCCCTCCCTCCTCTATCCAACTCCCAAGAACATAGAAAGAAGAAGCAGAAAAGAAAAAAAAATAAGAGGAAAAAGAGACAGAAAAGAGAATGCTAAGGTTGACAATGAAACAAGGACCAACTACCCCTACCGTATTTTGCAATCGAATAACTTCTTCATTTAACTTGGAAAGTTCAACCTGCAAAAAAAAATAAGTTTGTTATAAATAAACAATTCAATAAATAAATAAAATACAACTTCAAAAGAGAAAAAATGTTTACTGTAAATTCATTTCTGAACATATGAAATAAAATGATTTTCTAAATAGTTACAGGTTAGCACTCTGGTATAAGAACTAGCAGGTAGATTATGAACATGCACACAATTGTCATGGAGTATCATATATAGGGCAATGTGTCATTTTGTAGAGTGCTAACTACATTCTCATCCAATCTCTCACTCCCTCTTCCATTTTCCTCTTCATCTTGTTACTCTCTCGTCCTCATCCAAACCAACTAATCTCTTTGAACATAGTACTTCATTACCTTGTTTTAGTTACTTGGTTCTTTATTGGTTAATGCCTATACAATCGTGCTATGTTTGATGGAGTTGAATGACAAAGTATAGATCTTGTAATGGAATCGAGCATCTATTTGCAGCTCAAGGCTGACATTTTCAAGAAGCATTTTCCTGGTGCCCAGTATCTCCCAGCTCTCACTTTTTTTCTTAGTTTATTTACGCTGCAATTTCTAGCTTGCTCTTATCCTTCTTCTCCTTGCTTGCTTCTCGTGTTTACCCCATGTGTACTTCAGCTCAGGCTCTCACATGAAATTTTCCTTTGAGAAAAATAAATAAGGATGTACCTACTCATGTCATCAACAAATCAAGGACCCAGGACAAAAAATCCAACAATTGTAATTAATCCACTTCCAAACTTAGCTGGCGGAAATCAATATGCTTGATGTGGATATTTCGATCTTCAAGGGCCATTGTATTTCTAGTTAAGTACTTATCTGGATGACCAACAGACGAACTACACAAACTACCGTAAACTTCATTTGTCTGTAACTGGATGCACTCTTAATTTGTCAGTAAATGTGATTACAACACATTTCAAGTTCAAAATTAGCTTCTCCCTTTCTATTATAAAAAAATTCCACTGAACTCATCACATGCAACCCAATCTTTCTCAATACTTACACATAAATGCTCAAAATCAGATCCTAAAACCACCAAGTTCAATAGTTAATTTAGCCAGGACACTAAATCATTACTTGCTCATATTGTACTCAATGGAACCTGTGTGCCCTTAAAATTCATCAAAACTTACGATCCTTTCAACACAATTTTCCTTCATTCATCCAAATTCATCTACAATTTTACCAAATTCACACTCATTTTCAGAAAATATATACCCTGGTGATCAAACAATCTACACTCCTTGAACGATGGAACCAATATAGCTCCCATGCTAAGATAACATCTATCAACAGCTCAGATACTCTACAATATCTACTTCGCCTCCCATTTTGCATAAACAAAATATCCAATGCCATCATTATTATCATGTAATAAACAAATAAAAACCAAACAAAATTCAAAATTTTAAATTTTTTTTAATTTTTATAAAGAAAGTACCTCGTGTTCTCTAACAAGAGTCTGGCGATCCCAAACAACCAAAGTAATAGAAACAAACACGATCAAGAGCAGAGCCAAACGCTTCGGTCTTTTCAGATAATACGCCGGATTGCAGTATCTCAATTTGCCACTTGATGATGATGATGATCTATTCCTCGCCATCTGATTAAACAAATCCTAATCAATAATTTTATTATATTTGATTATTCAAAACTATATACACAAAGATTCGTTAAAACGGAAGCGACATTGGAGCGAAAAAGCGAAGCTGATCATCTGAGTATTAGAACAAGAAAAAACAAAGAAACGGAAGTGAAACGTTTCGAGTGGATTTTTTGATCGAAAAACGTTTCGAAGAGGAAATGAAAAAGGAGAATTGGTTTGGTTTGTTTGAAATGGGAGGGGAGGTAAAGAAAAAGAGGTGAAGCAAGAAAGGAGGGAGAATTTTACAAAGTTGTTGAATTGAAGACAAATTCAGAGTTGACACTTGACATGTCATCAACCATATACTTTCTATTTCTGTTTATTTTCCTTTGTGACTGTGAAATTAAGTCAATAATAAAAAAAATATATATAACGGGTTAATTTGGATAATATTTCTACGAATATCATCGGTTAATAAAATCTTATTTCTATGAATATCATCGGATAATATTTCTACAAAATTACCTCAAAATCTAAGAAATATTCACCGATCCATCTTAAGTTTACAAATGTGTTTCATTTTCCACTTTGACGGAAAGGTAATTATGTTCAGTTTTTGCATGAAAAGATCAATATATCATCAAACTCAATTTAGACGTATAATGATCATTTTAATCCTAAAAAATAAAAATAGGCGAAATATATTTTTCCACCCAAGTTATGAAAAGTATTCTTTGGTTCACCCTAACGTAAATATTATGTTCGAAAGACATCGCAATAGGTAAAATCATCATTTGATCAACGCGCACACACATATTACTTCTCTAAAAAAAATATGCAAAAACTTAAATGGACCGGAGAAAACTTTTTAAATTTTTAGGTAGTTTCGGACATTAACTTAATTTCAAGCCAAAAAATAAAGATGATAACTAAAATTTCCCAAACAATACCACTGTACGTGCCAAATTTGGGCCAGGAGTAAAATTGTCTTTCCAAATCGAACCCAATATCATATAAGGCCCATGGACAGAAATGCTGAATACTGGAAAGCCCAAGGTAAAGCCCAAGAAAACCCTTATTCCACTCGCGGATAAAGGATCCGCCAAATCTTTACCAAACATTTTCCACTCACCCTAAATATAATTGTATTGCTCCACTCTAATCATTAAATAAATATATCTTAGCATATAGTGGGTTTATGCCAACTACTAAAGGCAATCATTTGCACTTATAAATAGCAGCGTAAATCAAGATATAAGGCAGAGCTCTCAGACTGAGCCTACGAAGCTTCTTCTTCTTCTCTATTCTTTTAGCTTTATATTTCCTAACCAAAATTCTTCGCCCTCACGGCCATCCAGAGAAAGTTAAGGTAATATCAAACTTTACTTTCACATATTTACCTATTCACTGCTCATTTCATACTACTGACTTGAGCGTCGGAGTGCCCCGGCACCCACCACACCGGTGGGGAGTCTCCTCCCGCTCACTCTACCTTTGTTTTGCAGGATCGCTGATGCCCCCAACCTACAAATTCTGATTGTGGACCTCAGCCGAAATCCAGCATCCACAACCACTACATCAGAATTTTTACACATATTAATTATTGACTTATATGGTAATCATATTTTCCTGTAAAACAAAACATGTATAAAGTAACTAACCAAACTATTAATTCCCATTTATTAAATTTCTTTTCCTGTTCGTGCCTACACCTAAAAAGAAAACAAAGAATAAAATTTGAGCTAAATAACAATTAGCTCAAATTAGCCTGAATTTGTTTTCCTCGGAAACAATTCTCTCTCTCTTTCATTAGCCTCAGTTTGATTTTGATATACTAAATTTTCTATGAAAATCTACGTGATAACCTTCTCAACCAAACAGTACATCTTTATCACATTCCTTAGGTTGGAACTAACCTTGAGCTCGAATTTTTTTGAGATTTTATTGACTATCATACTTTTTTGTTTAACCTATATTCTCTCAATAATATACTTTTTCTCTCTTTCTGTTATTTTGCTAACCAATCATGGTTAATAGAGATAGGCCTCATTGATTAGATTTCGTAAAAAGTGTGTTGATGATGATTTTCGGACCCGAGAAGAGCCAAAGTATGAAGAAGGGTATTAAGGGGATTTCGCTTGCAAGATAAGGGCCCAGGCTCTGGGGTAACTCACCCGACCAGTGGATCATATTCGGCTATATTTAGATACTGATCCGAGGATCAGGGGAAACCAGCTGATGCACAAGTCACATATACCCGAGGAAGGTGATCGCTAGAAGCTACAAGTCAGATGCCTCTGGTCAAGCTCACAAGCCTTTGAATACTTATTAGGAATGTGAGTGAAATGAAGACATCTCTACCGACCCGACCTGTTAGCAGTTGTAGGGAAGGGCGTCACCTGTTTTGAGGTACAAACCCGATGAATCATAGTAGAGTTTCAAGACTATATCCTCTTGCGAACGATATAAGTCCTAAACAGAGAATTTGATCTTCCCAATGGCTGATGGGACGAAGCAGGGTTGCAGGTATATCCACTGACACACGCAACTGCGTGAGTGATTGGCATACAGGCTGGCACATGGGAAGAGCGTGTAACAGTTACCAAGAATGAGTAATTTAATGAAGTTCAGATGTCATATAGTAGAGGTATCAAGCGACTGAGCTATTATCCGTAGGGTAATTGCGAGAGAGAGCCTAGGCAATAATGGTTTAGCAACGTGGCTAACGTCAGAAGTTGTTGTAATAGTAAAATTTGATATATAAAGGAGTGGAGAACTCATTGTAAGAGGTTGGCTAATCTGTTTTACACGTAACTTGTAAAAAAGAAAGCAAAAGCTTAAATGTAAGCGAGATCTAGTTCATGTCGGTCATATCCGAGCACTTAATAAAGATTTTATTTCCCTTGCACCCGTGGACATAGGTTTGATCCATTCCGATGAACCACATTAAAAAATTTGTCTTGTCTGTATTTCTGTCTTTTGCCAAGTTTACATTTGGTTCCCAACAAACCAAACAAATTCACAGTTGATGGAGGTTTGTTTAAATAGTGATTTTCCTGAATTACCCCTGAAAATAGCCGTGAAAAGATCAAAATTTTGAGAAGAAAATTCGTTATACTGTCCTTAAAGAAGCACTGCGGTAAGAAAACTATAAATGGTTGATTTATTTTTAATGTATCGCTTTATGTTATCTCCAAGTGGCTTGGTGTAGGATTTATGATCTCATCTTGAGGTTATAGATTCAAATCCAGGAAGTGCGTTTCTTGTAAGAGTCTAAGACAGTCGGAGATTTTACATGTTCCGCTTAAGTCCGAAATGAGTGATTGACGACGAGATTTCCAACTATTCAAAAAAAAATATTGCTTTATTTTGTTGTTCTTGGCGGATTAATGCGGTATGATATATATATATATATATAAAATCATGAATGGAATGCTGATGATTTAATTCTAGATTTCCTCGTCATCATCGTTTTTGTTTATTAATTGATGACAATACTTTAAGACTTTAATAAATAAGATATAACTAGTATACTAATTTTATTTGACACATACATACAATATTATTTATCTATACATGTGTTTTTTTCTCTTGTTTTTAATTTAATCTAATAATAATATAATAATTAGGAAACAAATAAATTATAAATGGACACACTAATGGTGATTTTTCACCCGTTAAAGGTTCGAATACCGATGAGATGCAGAATGAGTATTGTACTTGGCTCAAAATGGATAATAAAGGTCCAAGGGCATGGAGAGATAGGCACAGTTTGACAAAAAAGATACGACCTTGTGATACAGAGGAGTTCTTCCAATGGCAGAGTATGTTAGGGACGAAGTGAGTAATTATGCCGACCCGAACTAATTAAGAAGTGATGGATTTTGGGGTATTTGAGGATTAGTGGAAACAGACCTGAGGGGTCTTTATCGGCCGAGCCCGACCTGGTTGAAAGAGTTGGACAAAACTTTGAGGAGTATCATCCACCTCGGAAACCCGACCCACCGGTGTGACTGCAGGCCGACCCGTGCTAAGTTCATATGATGTGTGCCCTTATTGGAAGATGTGCTTCTAGAGGTCTAGGTCATATAACGCATGTCATATTTAGGAGTTTGAGCTTCTAGAAGGCTAATGATAACAAAAGTTGATCAACGACTCTCATTGGAAGAAGACTCTTCCAGGTATTCATAGGATGAAACAATACCGGAGCAGTTGAATAATAGGTTGTTGCATCAACAAAGTATGTAGTAGTGGTTAAAATGTTGTAATGATGAGTTTCTGCTGACAGAGATGGTTGAACCCAGTGGTAATACAACTGTTTGTTGAGTGATTGAGGAAAACAACATGAGGGCAATGATGGCCTGGTGACGACGGCTGACATCATGAGTTGATAGAATAGTGGATTTGAGAGCATATATAAAGGGCTTGAAATCTCAGATTCAGGGGTTGACAAAATTTGTATCTCACAATTTCTAAAGACATTAAGAGTTGAAGAGTTAGTGATAGAGATAGAAAGCAGGTCAACACCTGATCACTTGAGCGATTTATACCAGGCTTGCTGTAATACCCGATGTGCTTATTTTTATATTCTTGTATTCCCCTCAATTTGGAGTTCGAGTCGGTCTTGATCCCGAGTATAAATAAATACACTTACTTTCTCCCGTTGATGTAGGTTGGAGCCACTATCCGTCGAACCTCTTAAATCATTGGCTCTGTATTTATTTTGTCTGCTTGCCGAGTTTGTTTTAGTTCCATACTAACCAAACAAATTCACCGATGAAAAAGATTTATTTGAAGGGTTAATTTCTTATATTGGCCTTCAAACGAAAAACAGATGTCAACATGACATATTTGGAATTTTAAAATTATATGGTTTATTAAGACTATTTAAGATAAGATATTTCAAAATAAGTAAATTTTTATAAATAAATAACCCAGAAAATGCAAAAGTCTTGAAATAAATAAAAATCAGACTTAATACATAAAAATAAACTAATACATTCTTATTGATCATCCTTTTTTTTTATTATTATTCTTGTAGGATGCAACGAAATAACATAAAATTTAGTTTTCTGTTGACCTATCCACTAGCAACTACTGAGACAAAGCAAATCCGATTAGCCTCCAAAATTTATTGAAACCCTCATTTATTAGGAAGGAAACCCGAATATACAAATCATTTGAGAAAGCGGAATGAAGGTAAATCAATATTATCTAAACGAATATAATTAATAACATCTAAAAACTCGAAAAATCCTCGAGCACCAAATCTCGTTAAAGAGTCAGCCGCTTGATTAACTTAACGATAAATAAGAGTAACTAACAATCAAATCCATAAAATATGTAAAATTAAGAATATCATCCCAGATGACATGCTAATTTCCAATGTAGGAAACTGCCTGTGTTAAACCAATTAACCACAATATTAGAATTTAATTCAACCATGAACCTTTCAATATTAAAAAGTTAAAACAAAATTTCAATCCAACCCCAAGCGTTGTCACATCTGCCAAAGAGTTGGTACCAAAACTAATAAAACGGGAAAAAACAAAAATGGTATGGCCATTTCTGTCCCTCAACACCCTGCCACATCCAGCATTCCCTCAATGTTGAGTTTGAAAACACCATAGGAAGGAGGAGACCAACAAACAAGAAAAGAAGCTCTCTCACAAACCAAAATTGGAAGAATGCTCAAATCTTGAAGATTAAGACACAAAAATCTAGAGGTGGTGTTTTTTAGTTTAAACTAACCCGAGAGTTCAAAATAATCATTTTCTAATTCTTCTAATAATTTGAATCATTGAGAAACCAAGATGCAATTCGAGCCGCCAACATTGAAGCAAGAAAGGAGGGAGAATTTTACAAAGTTGTTGAATTGAAGACAAATTCAGAGTTGACACTTGACATGTCATCAACCATATACTTTCTATTTCTGTTTATTTTCCTTTGTGACTGTGAATTAAGTCAATATAATAATAATAAAATAATATAACGGGTTAATTTGGATAATATTTCTACGAATATCATCGATTAATAAAATCTTATTTCTATGAATATCATCGGATAATATTTCTACAAAATTACCTCAAAATCTAAGAAAAATTCACCGATCCATCTTAAGTTTACAAATGTGTTTCATTTTCCACTTTGACCGAAAGGTAATTATGTTCAGTTTTTGCATGAAAAGATCAATATATCATCAAACTCAATTTAGACGTATAATGATCATTTTAATCCTAAAAAATAAAAATAGGCGAAATATATTTTTCCACCCAAAGTTATGAAAAGTATTCTTTGGTTCACCCTAACATAAATATTATGTTCGAAAACATACAAATGACATCGCAATAGGTAAAATCATCATTTGATCAACGCGCACACACATATTACTTCTCTAAAAAAAAATATGCAAAAACTTAAATGGACCGGAGAAAACTTTTTAAATTTTTAGGTAGTTTCGGACATTAACTTAATTTCAAGCCAAAAAATAAAGATGATAACTAAAATTTCCCAAACAATACCACTACATCAGAATTTTTACACATATTAATTATTGACTTATATGGTAATCATATTTTCCTGTAAAACAAAACATGTATAAAGTAACTAACCAAACTATTCCCATTTATTAAATTTCTTTTCCTGTTCGTGCCTACACCTAAAAAGAAAACAAAGAATAAAATTTGAGCTAAATAACAATTTGCTCAAATTAGCCTGAATTTTTGTTTTCCTCGAAAACAATTCTCTCTCTCTTTCATTAGCCTCAGTTTGATTTTGATATACTAAATTTTCTATGAAAATCTACGTGATAACCTTCACAACATCTTTATCACATTCCTTAGGTTCGAACTAACCTTGAGCTCGAAATTTTTTGAGATTTTATTGACCATCATACTTTTTTGTTTAACCTATATTATCTCATTAATATACTTTTGATCTCTCTGTTATTTTGCTAACCAATCATGGTTAACAGAAATAGGCCTCATTGATTAGATTTCGTAAAAAGTGTGTGGATTGTGATTTTCGAACCCGAGAAGAGCCGAAGTATGAAGAATGATATTAAGGGGATTTCGCTTGCAAGATAAGGACCCATGCTCGGGGGTAACTCACCCGACCAGTGGATCAAATTCAGTTACATTTGGATACTGACCCGAGGATCAGTAGAAATCAGCTGAGGCACAAGTCACATATACCCGAGGAAGGTGATCGCTAGAAGATACAAGTCAAATGCCTCTGGTCAAGCTCACAAGCCTTTGAATACTTATCAAGAATGTTCAGGAAGGTGAGTGAAATGAAGACATCTCTACCGATCCGACCTGTTAGCAGTTGTAGGGAAGGACGTCACTTATTTTAAGGTACGGACCCGAGGAATCAGAGTATAGTTTCAACACTATGTCCTCTTGCGAACGATATAAGCCCTAAACAGATAATTTGATCTTCCCAACGGCTGATGGGACGGAGCAGGGCTGTGGATTTATCCACTGACACACGCAACCGCGTGAGTGGTTGGCATACAGGCTGTCACATGGGAAGAGCGTATGACAGTTACAAAGAATGGGTAATTTAATGAAGTTCAGATGGTAGATAGTGTTGGAAAATGCTTATGAATAAGCATTTTGAGGCACAATTTCAAGCATGGTCCACTTCGTGTTAGTGGTTGTTATTGAATGATTCGGATACTCCTCCGTGAGTAGTTCGAAATGGTATATTCATATGCTTAAAATGGTGCTTGGGTGAATGAGAAATTGTTGCTTAAAGTTCACCCATTGGTGTTGGAAAATAAAGAAAAGTAAGCTTGTCCCATATGAGAAAGCTATAGAGGGAATATTATGCTTATATATGATTGCTCATATGTAGATGGGTAAGAGTTGTAAGGATAGAGGCTCTCTCTACGTGCGCGGGGGGGGGGGGGGTGCAAATCAAATCCGAATCAAGCTTGGCTCGTGTGCACCCGCGTGTCCTGCGTACACGAATGCCGGACCAAATTGTGCGGGCCTGGCCCAGCCAATTTTTGCATGTCTCTCTAATTTTTCAAAGCCTTTTAAAGTTCCATAACAGTTGAATTAATGACATTAATCAACTTGGTGGTTACAAGCAATAGAAGGTCTCCCACTCATGTGATTAATTAACATGTTAACTTCTTGTTATTAGAGAGGTGATTTTCGTTTTGGTATACACAAAAAAACAGAAATATTACACAGAGCACAACCTCGTTTTTTTTTTCTTTGTTTTAAGGAAGAGTTCATACACATTTGTGGTTCGTTGGATCGGGTTTTGGTGGTGCCCATACTCGTTCGTTTTCCGTTGCATCATCCTGGGAAACAGACGTCCCGAGTTCTACTGCACCAACCGGTAGGGGACGAATTTGTTTTAAGGAGATTGTTGCCGCATCAACAAGCCTCGGAATTCTCTCAGTTCGCGCTGCTTCGTGCTGATCTTTACTGTCGACTGTTACTTAGTTATCGTTCGCTGTCTGTACTTGTCCTGTTGTTATTCTGTTTGTTGTAGCACTTTCGTTAATTGTATCATTTCAGTTTAGCTTACTATTTGTTCAAAGTCCATTGTAAGAACACAGTAACCAAATTAAGTTGTAATAGTCTTAAAACAAATTCGACTCTGTGGATATGGAAAACAGTCCAAACACAGTAGATCCGAATATGGCAGCCTCTTCGGCTGGCCAGAATATTGTGGCAGCCCCCGTGGCTGGCCAAAGTGCAGTGGCAGCCTCTTCGGCGCTGGCCAACTTGCTTCAGCCTCTGGGCTAAATGTGGCAGCCGCTGTGGCTAGCCAAGGTTTACTGCCTCTGTGGCTAGACAACCTGTTGGACATGTGAGCCATGTCAATCCTGCTGCAGAAAAACCTGAAAAATTCAGTGGACGGAATTTTAAACGGTGGCAACAGAAAATGTTTTTCTACTTGACCACGTTGAACCTTGCGAGGTTTCTAAAGGAGATGCTCCTGAACCCGTGGAGGGTGAGATTGATATCCAAGTGATCAGTGCGATCGATGCTTGGAAACTAGGGATGGCAGCGGGTAGGGTTTGGTGCGGGTTTGCCATTACCAAACCCGCACCCGCATATGTGAACAAATTACCAAACCCGCACCATACCCGCTGCGGGTTTTAATTTTCATTACCAAACCCGCACCCGCATATGTGAACAAACTACCAAACCCGCATTGGTACCCAACGGATTTTTTGCGGGTTTGGTCATATATATAACTTTCGTTGATTCATCATCAACCATCAATGATAATAACAAATAACAAATATAAATAAATAAAAAAATAGAGGACAAAAATAATTTATTTTCTATGGACCAATACAGATCAGTAACATTACAATATGTTCTGGTTAGAGAGGAAGTGAGGCTGTTTGGTTGGTTGATGAGGGAGTAAGGTATATGGAGATGTAATGTTAATGCAAACAAAGAGTAAACAATCATAAGTATAAGGAGTGTATATTCATTGTGGCGCACTAGGTGCTCGACAAAATACCAACCTCAATTAGATAAGAAATTAAATAAGTTTTGGTGTATTATAAATTTATAATAAGTAGTTAAAGTACTGAAATTTATAATAAGTAGTTAAATTAAATAAGTTTTGGTGTATTATAAATTTATAATAAGTAGTTAAAGCCTGGCAGTGAGCCAGTGACTCACGGGCCATAGGCCATAGGCCCATAACATTTTGCTTCTTTCTAATTTCTATCATCTCATTTATTTATTTTTATTATTAAAATAATTATGAATATAATTACGTGAGTCATGACTCATGAGATTAATTAAAAAATTTCTTTTTGCGGGTATGCGGGTACCCGTTGCGGGTACCCGCATATTTTACTAAAATACCACACCCGCACCGCACCCGCAACGGGTTCTATTTTCAAATACCAAACCCGCACCATACCCCTAATATATTTACCAAACCCTACCCATTGCGGGCGGGTTTTTACGGGTTTGCGGGTAGGCGGGTAAAATTGCCATCCCTATTGGAAACATTCTGAATTCCTATGTAGGAATTATGTGCTGAATGGGCTGAGTGATTCCTTGTACAGTGTGTACGCCGGAATGAAAACAGCAAAAGGGCTTTGGGAATCTTTAGACCGAAAATATAAAACTGAGGATGCCAGTACTAAGAAATTTGTCGTAGGCCGTTTCCTAGATTTTAAGATGATTGATTCCAAAACTATATTAGTCAATTACAAGAATTGCAAATTATTCTAGCAGAAATTCATGCTGAGGGATGGTTTTAAGTGAAACCTTCCAAGTAGCCTCGATAATTGAAAAACTACCACCTGGTTGGAAAGATTTCAAGAATTATTAAAGCATAAGCGAAAAGAAATGAGCATTGAAGACTTGGTTCTTAAGCTTAGAATTGAGGAAGATTACAGAGTATCTTACAAGAGAGGAATAACTCATGAGGCCAAAGCAAATGTTGTTGAACATGGCCATAAGAACAAGAACCCTAAGAACAAAGGGTCAAAGATGAGACCTAAAGGAGGAGTTTCCAAGAAATCCAAATTTCAAGAAAGATGCTTCAACTGTGACAAAATGGGTCACAAGTCTTCTGAGTGCAGACTGCCGAAGAAGAAAAAGAATCAAGAGGCTAATGTGATGGAAAATATGACTCAAGATGTTTCAGACATTAACCTTTCAGCTGTGGTTTCTGAGGTGAATCTGGTGGGTTCTAACCCAAGAGAGTGGTGGATTGACACTGGTGCCACTCGACATGTGTGCTCGGACAAGAGCATGTTTTCTTCATTTGAGCCTACTGGTAATGGGGAAAAATTATACATGGGAAATTCAGCAACATCTGAGATTGAAGGTCAATGCAAGGTGATTCTGAAGATGACCTATGGGAAAGAGTTGACTTTGAACAACGTTCTGTATGTACCAGAAATACGGAAGAATCTTGTGTCTGGATCACTTCTGAACAAGCACGGATTCCGGATGGTGTTCGAGTCTGATAAAGTAGTTTTAACTAAAAATGGGATGTATGTGGGAAAAGGGTATGTAACTGATGGGCTCTTTAAGCTCAATGTAATGGTTGTTAAACCTAAGAATATCAATAAAGCTAGTTCTTCTGCTTATATTATTGAGTACTCTAATCTATGGCATGGTAGATTAGGACATGTTAATTTTAATTCATTACGGAAATTAATTAACATGAACCATATTCCCAATTTTAAAATTGATAACAAACATAAGTGTGATACTTGTGTTAGGCAAAACTGACTAGATCATCTTTTCATAGTATTGAAAGAAACTCTGAACCACTTGATCTAATACATACCGATGTATGTGATTTTAATTCAATACAATCAAGAGGTGGTAATAAATATTTTATTACCTTTATTGATGATTGCACGAGATTTTGCTATGTGTATTTGATGAAAAGTAAGGACGAAGCTATAGAGAAATTTTTCTCTATAAGAATGAAGTTGAGAACCAACTGAATAAAAGAATTAAGGAGTTAAGAAGTGATCGTGGTGGTGAGTATGTTTTTCCTTTTGAATCACTTTGTGAACAAAATGGAATCATACATCAAACACAGCTCCTTATTCACCTCAATCCAATGGGATTGCAGAACGTAAGAATCGTACCTTGAAAGAGATGATGAACGCTATGTTAATCAGCTCTGGCTTACCTCAGAATATGTGGGGAGAAGCTGTTTTATCAGCTAATTACCTTTTAAATAAGGTACCACGGAAAGATGCAGGGAAAACTCCTTATGAGATGTGGAAATGAAGAGCACCTTCCTACAAATTTCTACGAGTTGTGGGTTGTCTTGCCAATGTAGTTATTCCTCCACCTAAAAAGGTGAAGATAGGACCAAAAACTATTGATTATATTTTCATAGGATATGCAGTAATGCTTATTGATTTTTTGTGCATGAGTCTACTATACCAGATATTCACAAGAATACGATAATGGAGTCGAGGAATGCATCCTTTTTCGAACACGTTTTTCCTTGTAAAACTAATTCGAATTCAATGTACACACACGGGTACATGAGACTATCATTGAAGATAGTCAGGACCGAGAACAATAAATGTTCCGGAGGATCAACAAGTTGTTGAACTGACCAAGACGTAGCAAAAGAGCTAGAACGGAAAAATCATTTGGTTCAGATTTTTTGACATTTTTGCTAGAAAATGATCCTCAAACTATAACGAAGCTGTAAGGTCAGCTGATGGTGCTTTGTGGAAAGATGCCATCAATAGTGAAATTGAATCCATCTTACAAAATCACACCTGGGAGTTAGTGGATCTTTCTCCAGGATGTAAACCTTTAGGATCCAAGTGGATTTTCAAGAAGAAAATGAGGCAGATGGATCAATTGACAAGTACAAAGCAAGACTTGTAATTAAAGGTTACAGACAACGTGAAGGTCTTGATTACTTTGATACTTATTCTCCTGTAACGAGAATAAATTCCATAAGGATGATAATAGCGATTGCAGCTTTGCGCAATCTTGAGGTACATCAGATGGATGTGAAAACAGCCTTTCTAAATGTAGATTTAGATGAAGAAATTTACATGGAACAACCTGAAGGCTTTATAGCTCCAGGACAAGAAAAGAAAGTTTGTAAGTTGGTTAAATCCTTGTATGGATTAAAACAAGCTCCGAAACAGTGGCATAAAAAGTTTGATGACACCATGTTAGCAAATGGTTTCAAAATCAATGAGTGTGATAAATGCATTTTGTCAGAGAGACAGAAGTTGGCTATGTCATTTTATGTCTCTACGTTGATGACATATTGATTGTCGGGAGTAATGTTAAAATGGTGAAATCTACCAAGAATATGTTGAAATCCAAGTTTGACATGAAAGACATGGGTCTAGCAGATGTCATTCTGGGAATAAAGGTCTCGAGAAGTCCTAATGGACTTATTCTTGATCAGTCGCACTATGTGGACAAGATTCTTGGTAAATTCAACAATGATGATTCTGCTGTGGCTAGAACTCCTTTAGATGTGAGTCTACACCTATCGAAGAATAGGGGAGATGGTATATCTCAAGTAGAATACTCTAGAGTGATCGGGAGTTTGATGTATCTATCGAGTTGTACAGGACCTGATATAGCCTGTACAGTAAACAAGCTCAGCAGATATACGAGTAATCCATGGGTTGATCACTGGAAAGCAATAGTGAGAGTACTTAGGTACTTACGTGTTACTCATAATTATGGGTTGCACTATCATAGATATCCAGCTGTAGTCGAAGGATATAGTGATGCTAATTGGATATCTGACATGAAAGACTCAAAGTCTACCAGTGGCTATGTATTTACACTAGCATGTGCAGATATATCATGGAAATCCTCCAAACAGACTGTGATAGCCAGATCTACAATGGAATCAGAATTCATTGCATTAGACAAGTGTGCTGAAGAAGCAGAATGGCTTCGAAATTTTCTAGAGGATATTCCAAGTTGGCCTAAGCCAGTGCCAGCAATTTGCATTCATTGCGATAGTCAATCTGCAATTGGAAGGGCACATAACAATATGTATAATGGTAAGTCTAGACATATTCGTCGTAGACACAATACCGTTAGACAGTTACTCTCTACTGGAGTTATTTCTATTGACTATGTAAAGTCAAAGGATAACATTGCGGATCCGCTAACCAAAGGGTTAAATAGAGAGTTGGTTGTGAAATCATCGAGGGGAATGGGACTAAACCCCATTAGATAAATGTTTATTACGAAGGAAAACCCAACCTTGTTGACTGGAGATCCCAAGATCTAGGTTCAATGGGAAAACCTACTCGTAAAAGACATAATTGGTTCACTGTGGGGGGTTTACCCTCAAGTCAATTCCTATGGTGAAATGAAATAGTGATGCTCGTATGGATTGAGGTTAAGCAAAGGCTTTTAATGATTCTTATGCGTTGGGAATCCGAGCAGAGTATTACGAGATGCTCTTAAATAAGAAATCACATATGTGAGAGAGAAGTGGGGCCGCTTCAAAGGGAATTGTACGGGGCACAATTCTTAGAAACTCTTGCAGAACCAGGTTGATGTTCATGGCCAAAATGAGCATAACAATGAGAACTCAGATGTGTTAGGTAAAACATCTGTGTGATATATGTTCTCCATTTACATGAACGGCAGTACAGTTCAATGACATCGCGTCCACTGTCAGCCAGTAAATGAGATATATTTTCACAAGGGAAGGTTCAAAGGCTGAGGCCTACCTATCCTATGCAGGTGTTGAACTGTTGAACTCTTCTATGTCAAAATAAAATGTTTTATAAAATAATTTTATTCGATGGTTTTCGCCAATTTCATTCATGTGGGGGATTGTTGGAAAATGCTTATGAATAAGCATTTTGAGGCACAATTTCAAGCATGGTCCACTTCGTGTTAGTGGTTGTTATTGAATGATTCGGATACTCCTCCGTGAGTAGTTCGAAATGGTATATTCATATGCTTAAAATGGTGCTTGGGTGAATGAGAAATTGTTGCTCAAAGTTCACCCATTGGTGTTGGAAAATAAAGAAAAGTAAGCTTGTCCCATATGGGAAAGCTATAGAGGGAATATTATGCTTATATATGATTGCTCATATGTAGATGGGTAAGAGTTGTAAGGATAAAGGCTCTCTCTACGTGCGCGGGGGGGGGGGTGCAAATCAAATCCGAATCAAGCTTGGCTCGTGTGCACCCGCGTGTCCTGCGTACACGAATGCCGGACCAAATTGTGCGGGCCTGGCCCAGCCAATTTTTGCATGTCTCTCTAATTTTTCAAAGCCTTTTAAAGTTCCATAACAGTTGAATTAATGACATTAATCAACTTGGTGGTTACAAGCAATAGAAGGTCTCCCACTCATGTGATTAATTAACATGTTAACTTCTTGTTATTAGAGAGGTGATTTTCGTTTTTGGTATACACACAAAAAAACAGAAATATTACACAGAGCACAACCTCGTTTTTTTTTTCTTTGTTTTAAGGAAGAGTTCATACACATTTGTGGTTCGTTGGATCGGGTTTTGGTGGTGCCCATACTCGTTCGTTTTCCGTTGCATCTTGGGAAACAGACGTCTCGAGTTCTACTGCACCAACCGGTATGGGACGAATTTGTTTTAAGGAGATTGTTGCCGCATCAACAAGCCTCGGAATTCTCTCAGTTCGCGCTGCTTTCGTGCTGATCTTTTACTGTCGACTGTTTTACTTAGTTATCGTTCGCTGTCTGTACTTGTCCTGTTGTTATTCTGTTTGTTGTAGCACTTTCGTTAATTGTATCATTTCAGTTTAGCTTACTATTTGTTCAAAGTCCATTGTAAGAACACAGTAACCAAATTAAGTTGTAATAGATAGTAGATGGTTCAAGCGGTTGAGCTATTATCCGTAGAGTAATTAGGGAAGAGAGCCTTGGTAATAATGGCTTAGCAACATGGCTAACGTCACAGGTTGGTGTAATAGTAGAATTTGACCTAGTATAAAGGGGTGGAGAACTCATTGTAAGGGGTTGGCTAATCTATTTCACATGTAATTTGTCAAAAAGAGAGCAAAAGCTTAAATGTAAGCGAGAGCTAGTGAAGATCGGTCATACCCGAGCACTTAATAAAGATTTTATTTCCCTTGCACCCATGGAAATAGGTTGGATTTTATTTCCCTTGCACCCATGGACATATGTTGGATCCATTCCGCCGAACCACGTTAAAACATTTGTCTTGTCTGTTGTTTCTGTCTTTTTCCAAGTTTGTATTTGGTTTCCAACAAACTAAACAAATTCACAGTTAAGGGAGGTTTGTTCGAGGAGTAATTTTCTCGAATTACCCCTGAAATGATAAACAACCATCAACAAAGTGAAAAGATCAAAATTTTGAGAAGAAAATTCATTATATTGTCCTTAAAGAAGCACTGCGGTAAGAAAGCTATAAATGGTTGATTAATTTTTATTGTATTGTTTTATGTTATCTCTGGCGTGTGTATGATTTAAGATCTCACGTTGAGGTCGTGGGTTTAAATTCAGGGAATGCGTTTCTTGTAAGAGTTTGAGATAGTCAGAGTTTTATCTGCTCTGCTTAAGTCCGAAAGAAATGATTTGACTATGAGATTTTCAACTATTCCAAAAAACAAATATTGCTTTAGGTTGTTGCTCTTGGCGGATTACTGCGGTATGATTTTGTAAATTGATTTTTTGTTTTTTTTAAGCTAAAGTTTGTCTTATGGGCAACGACCTTTTGGGCTTTGTTTTCAACCAATTGTTTTGCTTACTGAATTCGATTATATATATATATATTATATATATAATATATATATATATATATATATAATATATATATATTATATATATATATATAATATATATATATTGATGACAATGACAATACTTTAAGACTTTAATAAATAAGATATAACTAGTATACTAATTCTATTTGACACATACATACAATAATATTTGTCTATACATGTGTTTTTTCTCTTGTTTTTTTTTATTTAATCTAATAATAATATAATAATTAGGAAACAAATAAATTATAAATAGACACGTTGATGGTGATTTTCACCCCGTTTAAGGTTCGAATACTGATGAGATGCAGAATGAGTATTGCACTTAGCCCAAAATGGATAATAAAGGCCCAAGGGCCTGGAGAGATAGGCAGAGTTTGACAAAAAAAAAGCACGACCTTATGATACAAATGAGTTCTTCCAAAGGCAGAGCATGTTAGGTACGAAGTGAGTTATCACGTCGACCCGACCTAATAAAGAAGTGATGGATTTTGGGGTAATTGAGGATTAGTAGAAACCGACCCGAGGGGTCCTTATCAGCTGAGCCCGACCTGGTTGAAAGAGTTGGGTAGAGCTTTGAGGAGTATCATCCACCTCGGGAACCCGACCTGCTGGTGTGACTGCAGGCCGACCCGTGCTGAGGTCATATGACGTGTGCCCTTATTGCAAGATGTGCTTCTACAGGTTTAGGTCATATAACACATGCCATATTTAGGAGTTTGAGCTTCTAGAAAGCTAATGATGACAAAAGTTGATCAACGGCTCTCATTGGAAGAAAACTCTGCCAGGTATTCATAGGATGAAATAGTACTGGAGCAGTTGAATCATAGGCTATCACATCAACACAGTATGTAGTAGTGATTAAAAGGTTGTAATTATGAGTTTATGCTGACAGAGGTGGTTGAACCCAGTGGTAATACAACTGTTTGTTGAGTGGTTGGGGAAAACATCATGAGGGTAATGATGGCCTGGTATGACAGCTGACATCATGGGTTGATAGAATAGTGGATTTAGGAGCATATATAAAGGGCTTCAAGTCTCAGCTTCAGGGGTTGACAAAATTTATATCTCACAATTTCTAGAGAAATTGAGAGTTAAAGAGTTAGTGATAGAGAGAAAACAGGTCAACACCCGATCACTTGAGAGATTTATACCGGGCTTGCTGTAACACCCAATGTGCTTATTTTTATATTCTTGTATTCCCTCCAATTTGGAGTTCGAGTTGGTCTTAATCCCGAGTATAAATAAATACACTTATTTTTTCTCTTTGATGTAGGTTGGAGCCACTAACCGTCGAACCTCTTAAATCATTGTCTCTGTATTTATTTTGTCTGCTTGCCGAGTTTGCTTTATTCCCTACTAACCAAACAAATTCACTGATGAGAGAGACTTATTCGAAGGGTTAATTTCTCATATTAGCATTCAAATGAAAAACAACTGTCAATATATGACATATTTAAAATTTTAAAATTATATGATTTATTAAGACTATTTAAGATAAAATATTTCAAAAATAAGTAAATTTTTATAAATAGATAACCCAGAAAATGCAAAAGTCTTGAAATAAATATAAATCAGACTTGAGACATAAAAATAAACTAACACATTCTTATTGATCATCCTTTTTTTTATCACTCTTGTAGGATGCAGCAAAATAAGGGTCAATTTACTTATGCGAAGTCCATAAAATTTAGTTTTCTATTGACCTATCTACTAGCAACGACTGAGACAAAGCAAAATCCGATTAGCCTCCAAAATTTATTGAAACCATCATTTATGAGGAAGGAAAACCGAATATACAATTCATTTGAGAAAACGGAATAAAGGTAAATCAATATTATCTAAACGAATACAATTAATAATATCTAAAAACTCGGAAAATCCTTGAGCACCAAATCTCGCTAAAAAGTCAGCCGCTTGATTAGCTTAACGAACTATCAAATCCATAAAATATGTAAAATTAAAAATATCATCCCAGATGACACGCATATTCCAATATAGGAAACTTCCTGTGTTAAACCAATTAACCACAATATTAGAATTTAATTCAACCATGACCCTTTCAATATTAAAAAGATAACAAAATTTCAATCATACCCCAAGCGTTGTCACCTCTGCCAAAGAGTTTGTACCAAATCTAATAAAACGGGTAAAAACAAAAATGGTATGGCCATTTCAGTCCCTCAACACCCTGCCACATCCAGCATTCCCTCAATGTTGAGTTTGAAAACACCGTAGGAAGGCGAAAATTATATTATGTGTCAGGTGTATATATCATCTCTCTCACAATAGGCGGGCCCCACAACTGTGTGGGGCCCGCCTGCTGTGAGAGAGATGTCATATACGTCCGACACATGATATACCATCTCGTAGGAAGGAGGAGACCAACAAACAAGAAAATGAGCTCTCTCACAAACCAAAATTGGACGAATGCCCAAATCTTGAAGATTAAGACACAAAGATCTAGAGGTATTCTTTTTTTAGTTTAAACTAACCCGAGAGTTCAAAATACTAATTTTCTAATAATTTGAATCATTGCGAAACCAAAACGCATTTCGAGCCGCCAACACCCCCTCAGAGCAATAATAACATGGGAAGTACTTGGAATTCCACGGCGCCTAATAGTCTCATCCACTAGAATAACTATCTTATAGAGGAGAAAATCTACAATACAATGGAGATATCAAGTCACCCGTGCAATAATCCAATAATCCATTATCACGCGTGCTAAAATATTAAAAAATAATTAAAAAGATGAATATTAAATCATACATGTCATTTACTAATTTGTTGGTGATATCACGTCACTCATATCTCTATTATGTAGTATCCAACTTGCATCAACTTGGATACAATTTCAAAGATTGTTGCCATCATGTCAAAAATGAGATCACCACATTTTTGACAACGGTGCAAACCACCAAAATAGCTTTAGGTGCATTTATTAAGTGGTTGTAATATTGCGCTTGAGTTTCACTTTACATTAAGAGCTAATTGAGAGTTCAAACCATCCCCGATAATTAAGCTTCAAATAAAGAAAACTTAAAGTGTAAGTTCCAACTAAGAGAGCTTAGAGAGTGTAGTTAGTGTATGAGATTTTTTGTACAAATTTTGTAATACTTGTAAATTCTATTCAAGTAATAATAAAGATTATTTATTTTTCCTCACAAAATACTCTTCAATGATTAGAGAATCACAAAATATTACACCAAAGAATTACTCCTTATAGAGACGCCAAATAAGACTGAAAGCTTGGTAGGAATAACAAAATCTCATATATTTTTCCAAATAGTGGAGACAGGTATACAAGTTTTCATAATCGAGACTGGAAATGCCACTTGGGTTAGGACACCACATTCGAATAACAGGGCCGACTTGAGTGGAAATAGAGACAGTGCACATATTTTGAACTAACTTATTAATCGATGAAATCACACACGTAACGCAAACGCATGTATCGCTCAAGTAGTATAAAATGTATCGATCCCACGAGGACTTAATACCTATGCTATTAATTTATGAAGCTAAATTTCTACGAGTATCTAATTGATTGATTGATGTTTGATTGGTGATGTTTACTAAAGACAAGTAATTAAAACAGTGCGAAAGTAAATTAAAGGAAAAATCAATATTATAAAGCTATATAGGGTTGTGAATCTTTCCAATATCTTTTAAAGATAAAGTGATTATCTCATGTTTGTGCAATATATCGATTTATTAACCTGGAACACGAAAATATGCAAAAGTCTCTGCCGATGGTCAGATGCAAACACCCAAAGTAACCCAATTAATCATATGTCTATGTTAATCAAGTTACCTGAATTCATTAAGATTAAGTTCCAATTGTGGCTACCACCGCTCGACAGGTATATGTCTATCCTAGAAGGAAATCTAACTTAATTGAAATTTACCCTAAGGTGAGATTGTGAGCTATTGAGTCTAAAGCTGAAACCTAAAATCCCTTCGTCAAGTTCATTTTAAGTTTACAAAATCAATCTTATTAGTGGCCAGTTTATAAGAAGCATTAAGATTAAGACTCAATAAATAAACCAATATATTATCCAAGACACAAAATAACCAACTTATAAACCGGTGATATTGGAATTCATCACAACCCTAGATACGGTATTTAGTTACAACACATATATATGATTATTAAAGACATAAATAAATAAAACAACATAAAACAAACTTGAAAATTAAAAAGGTAAAATAAAACAATAAAATAAAATATTGAGGTTAGGGGATCCATTTTTATCACTTATAATTTAGAAATCTCTCTTATTATAATATATAAATATGCTTTATATTACCAACCGACCATATAGGCGGTATCCTGATTAAGTCAGATTTTTAATTAATTCCAACCGACCATAAAGGCGGTATCCAATTAAGTCAGGTCAAAATTAATTTAATTAAGTCCAACCGACCATAAAGGTGGTATCCCATTAAGTCAGGTTCTAAGATAGTTTATATATTATAACTAAGGGAGATTAATCTAAATTATAATAATAAAATCTTTACCTTTCACCTCAGCTGAAAGAAGTCATATACTCATACTTTAAAGTAAAACAAAGAAAGATTTATTGTTTAAAATAAAAATTAAATACAAGAAAGCTATAAATAAACAAACAAGATAATATCTTTTTATTATTCTTAAGGAAATCTCAAGAAGAAAGTATGAATTTTTCAAATGAAATCGGCCTCAATTTATAGGTAAAATTTGGCTATGCGCGTCGCGACGCGTAAGGCTTGCGTGTCGCGACGCCTGTTGATGCTTGACACATGGCATGCAGCCGTCGGCAGCTTGAATTACTGGCTCGGCATCGCGACACGTGATGGCTTGGCGGCGCGACGCTGACATCAGGATGACGCAAGAGATGACGCATGTCGGCAGAATGAATTATTGTGCTGAAGTCATGATGACATGGCAATGACGTGGTGATGACGCACATGATGATGTTGTGATGATGCGTGTCTATAACATAGTAATTGTGGCACGTCACGACGTAAAGACCTTATGCGTCGCGACGCGTGAAATTCCATTTTTGTCCATTTTTCACCATTTTAGCCCTGATTTGATTCCATTGAGTCCTGAAATCTTATTTATCTATAAAATAACACAAAACACATCAAAATATTCACAAAACTCGAGAAACTATACAAAATATTAAGTAAAAAAGGGCGATAAATATTGATATATTTTTCACTTATCACACCCAAGTCCAATATTTTTCTAGTCCCTGAGCAAAAAAAATAAAATAAACAACTTTAAAATAAAATTAAACTAATTTCGTAGGGATCACAGTTGCATTTAGCGTATGCAACAAGCCTTTAAACCCCTAGGTGTCCCTAGTGGACGAGTTGTAGTCTCGTGAGGATTTACAATAACAATACCAACAAACTTCAATCAAATATAAAATCAAACACACAAAACAAGTTAGTGACTAAACAAGTGAAATTCGTATCCAAATTAATAGTTGTTTTCTTTCTTTCTAAAATATCAAATAAGTAAATTCTCCTATTATTTTTTACCATTCTCCATATACACAACCAGTAAGGTATTAATCAAATCATTATGCCCACATTATTCATAAGTGTAGTTGAAAAGAGAGTAATATTTTTGTCCTAAAGTTATATCAGAATTCACACCTTTTTGACAATGAAATTTTTTTATAACATCTTTAATCCGTGTAGTGAGCTTTGGGCCAGTGACTCCCAAACCAGTTGGCTTTATGGCACTAGGTGTTAAGACACCCCTACAGACTTAATTACTTGGATCTCAGATGTTTAAAGGTTCTACCATTTGAAGCGAATAATCTCTACTTACTGAGGCAAGACGTCAGATTACTAAGTAGAAATTTTATTATTATTAACTCAAGTTTTTACCATTTGACGCGAACAATCTCCGCTTACTGAGGCAAGACACCCAGTTACTAAGTAAAAGCATGGTTAATTATTTATATACATAATTTTTTTATTCCATCGCTATGAGACGCTTCCTCCAATAAACTAGAACATTGAATATTACAATTTTTTTACTTACGACTCATGTCTGTATGTTACCATGCATGTTAATAATACCTGTCAATTGAGCATATGAAGAATCAATTTAGTCAGTATTATGGAGAATTCACAAATTTAAATAATTTAAAAGGAAATAAAAAAAATTAACTTGTTACGAAATAGGTTGAGATACGTCTCATGAGTAGAAATTCCTTACACAGCTATCTCAAACACCATTCCATCTGGTTAGTCTTTTTTTTTAAAAAAAAAAATTGACTAAAAACCAAGCAAAAACACACAACGAAAAATAAAAAATAAGATACTGGTCAACTATTCTCGTCCCTCAAATCTAATTGAGATATTGTCCCCAATGTCTAAAAAGAAGAAGAATAGTTTAGAAAACAGTACCTGGTTAGCGTGAAATTCTACATCTAAAAAGACAACTAAAGGTTAAGATAGATTTATCCGACATTTCTTACCACGATCATTATCGGACCAGTTTATCTTGGAAATGATAAGGTCAATTTGTGGTTCAAAGGATAAAAGTTGGTCAATTAAATCATGGGTTGTTTTGGCAGTGAAGAGGATATCTTTTACAGGTTTTGAAAGGAACCTATTTCTCTGGGCATCATCAAGAAACACACAAAGAAAGTCAAAAAATCCATCAACGTTAAATAGTCCAATTGGTTTCTGGTGTATGTTCAAGTTTACCCAAGATAACACTGTAAAAATTTCCTCTATTGTGCCCAATCCACCTGGCAAAGCAATAAATACATTAACACGATTAATCATTTCAACAAGTCATTCGGACATACCTGGCACGATGCATTCATCTCCGTTTGATTGTCTGATAAGATTCACCTCCGCCAAAGGTTTTGAGATGATTCCCAAAACTTGACTTCCTCTTTCATATACAGCCCTTGAAACGTACCCCATTAGTCCAAGATTGCCACTGCCATATACTAAGTGCATATTTCTCTTAGCCATGACTCTACTCAATTCATGTGCTGCCTCAGTGGATTCTGGTTTAGAACCAGAGCTAGTACCACAAAACACACAGATGTTAACAACTCGTCTTCTTGAAATTGCTTCCATTTTTTTTAATATTTCCTGGATGTCTACAAGAGTGCAATGACGAGATGCATTTATAGATCCTGAAAAATGGTGAGTAATAATAGCACTAATACCTGCCAAATGACAGTTATTATCTAAACAGTAAAATAAATCGTGAAAGTCAAAAAGTCTGGATCTTGTCGGCGAAAATAAAAGAAAATAACAAAACAAATCACAATTATTAGTTAAAGACAGAGAGATAATAATATGTACAGGTAGTAACAGATTGAATGACATTTATGTGTCAGAGACAAACTTCTCATCCAATTTTCTAATAAATTGGCAAACATGGTCTTTTAAAGTCAGATTCCCGAGACATAATTGTTGTCTTTCTTTTTCGAATTTGTGTATGTAATATACAAATTGCGTGATACACATATCCACTGGGATACATCTCAAGAGTCAATGATATGTCATCTAAAAACTCATTACTCATATCATCCCTAATGAATATTATTTTATCTTCGTAGTTATCAGACATCATTCATAAAGAACGACAATGAGTATTACATGTACATTGTGCACATTTATAGCAAACACCTAATCATTTAGCTATTCTTTTCTTAACAAATGTGCTTCTTCCTAAACCAGGCAGAAATGAAATAAAAGAGTCAGATAAATCACCTGCCAATTGGACTCGTGTTTCAATTATCCAACGAATGTCACTAGGAATACCTTTGATCATCAGAAGTCTCATTCGTTCAATGTGTGCTTTGTAGACTTTCATCACAGAGTTTTAAGGAAGAGAAGGAAAATACTTGTGAAGATTTACGAGAACGTCTTCCATCATGTCTGTGACTTTTCCTATAAAAATTAAAACACACCAAAATAAAACACACTAAATCTCAATATATACACAAATTGCATGGGTTGCCTCCCTGCTAATACTAAGTTTAACGTCGTCAGTTAGACATGACTGCTCAAATATTAGGCTGGATATGCAAGTGTGAGACTTTATTTTTATTGCTCAAATGATTCTCCCCAATAGTGTCTGACACGCTGGCTGTTAACTTTGAATGTGTCATTGGAGTTTGGATTATGCAGCTCAACGGATCCGTATGGTCAAACTTGGTTAATCACAAATGGATCCGACCACATTGATTTCAGCTTTCTAGGGAAAAGATTCAACCTTGAATTGTATAACAACATTTGCTGCCCTGGTTCCAATTATCTGCAGAAGTATCTGTTGCAGAAGTGAAAATATTCTTTTTAAAGAATTTTATCACCACTTTTGAGTCATTTGATGGCAGTGTTGTTGCTTTAACCCATTTGGAGACATATTTTATTGCAACCATAATGTAAATGTTTCTAAATGATGGAACAAAGGGTCCCATAAAATCAATCCCCCATACATCAAATATCTCAACTTCGAGAATGCTTTGAAGATGTCATTCATTTCTCCTCGAAATATTTATTGTTCTCTAGCACATGTCACATTGAAGAACAAATAATCAAGCATCTTTAAACAATGTGGGCAAGAACAAACCTGATTATAGGACTTTGGCTGTAGTTTTATCTCTGTTGAAGTGTCCGCTGTATGGTGATGAATGACAATGTTATATAACACTATTGACCTCCTCTTGTGGTACACAATGTCGCAATAACTGATACTGTTTGAATATGTACGACTCATCCCAGACATAGTGGTTGACTTCTTTGAAAAATTTATTATGTTGCTGATGTGTCCATTCCAACAGCCATTTCCCCGATACTATGTATTTTACATAGTCAGCATACTATGAGACTTCCTGTTGTTTGATGACAAACAATTATTCATCTGGAAAAATTTCTTTGATTGCCGGTTGTTCCTCCATTTTCGAGTTTTGACAAGTGATCTAGCACTTGGTTTTCTGTCCCTTTCCTGTCTCGAATCTCTACGTCGAATTCTTGTAGTAGAAGTACCCAACGGATCAATCTGGGCTTAACATCTTTCTTCGTGATCAAGTATTTGATTGCTGAATGATCTGTGTAGACCACCACCTTGTGACCCAACAAATAGGAACATAATTTATCAAAAGCAAACACAACTGCGAGCAACTCCTTTTCAGTTGTTGTGTAGTTGAGTTATGCTTCATTTAGAGTTTTGCTGGCATAGTAGATAGTGTGAAAAATTTTTGCCTTGCGTTATCCCAAAACTGCACCTACAGTAAAATCATTGGCATCGCATATCACTTCAAATGGAAGCATCCAGTCTGGTGCTACTATGATGGGGTAGAGACCAGCTTCTGTTTCAAGATCTCAAAAGCATGGTGACATTCTTTGGTGAATTTGAAAGGCACATTTTTCTCCAGTAGATTGCATAAAGGTTTAGTAATCTTGGAGAAGTCTTTGATAAATCTATTATAGAATCCTACATGCCCGGGAAAACTTCGAATCCTTTTGATGGATGATGGTGGAGGTAATTTTTTTATCATCTTAATTTTTACTTTGTCTACCTCGATTCCCTTATGTGAGATTCGATGTCTCAGGACAATGTTTTCTTGTAACATGAAATGGAATTTCTCTCAGTTAAGTAACATGTTGGTATCTTCACATCTTTATAACATTTTTTTTCAGATTTTACAAGTAGTGGTCGAACGAGTCTCCAAATACTTAGAAGTCATCCATGAAGACTTCTATGCTTTGTTCTATCATATCTGAAAAGATGGCCATCATGCAATGTTAAAATGTGGCAGGAGCATTACAGAGTCCAAATGACATTCTTCGGAAAGCAAAAGTACCATAAGGGCATGTAAAGGTGGTTTTCTCCTGATCTTCTGGGGCGATGGCAATCTTATTATATCCTGAGTATCCGTCTAGAAAATAGTAGAATTCATGTCTCGCCAATCTGTCTAGAATTTGGTCAATGAATGGTAGCGGGAAATGATCTTTCTGTGTTGCTTTGTTCAGCTTCATGTAGTCCATGCACACTCTCCATCCAGTTACAGTTCTTGTCGGGATCAACTCGTTCTTTTCATTTGTGACTACAGTCATTCCTCCCTTCTTAGGTACACATTGCATAGGACTCACCCAAGTGCTATCAGAGATGGGGTATATGATGCCAGCATCCAATCATTTGATGATTTCTTTCTTTACAACTTCTTTTATGATTGGATTCAGTCTCTGTTGATGCTCCACTGTGGCTTTATACTCGTCGTCCATCAAGATTTTGTACGTGTAAAATGATAGACTAATGCCTCGAATGTCTGTTATAGTCCAGATAATAACACATTTATGCTCGCGTAACACTCTTAGAAACTTAGCTTCCTGCACCCATTTTAGCGACGAATAAATAATCACAAGTAAAATAGAAGAATTTTCCAAATATGCACACCTGAGATGGCTTGGAAGCGGTTTTAGTTCCAATTGGGGTGGTTCTTCAATCTAGGGTTTGATTCGCTCCTTTTTTGGTAATTCCAAACTTTCCAACTGTGGTGTCGATCTGAAGCGAGGGCTCCGTCAAGATAGTTGATATATTCCAAAATCTCATCATCCAGTTCTTTGTCAGTCATGTTGGTGATGCATGCTTCAAGTTTGTCCGCGGAAAGTTACATTGCATCTGTGTTCTTGATGATACTATCTATTACATCAAGTCTGAAACATTCCTCATTCTTTTCGTCATTCGGGAATTTCATGGCTTTGAAAACATTGATGTTACTTCTTGGTCCTGCACTTTATAGTTAGTTCACATTTTTGTACATCAATTATAGTTCGACTTGTAGCCAAGAATGGTCTCCTGATGAAGATGGGTATGTCTTTGTCTTCCTTCATGTCAAGGACAATGAAATATGTTGGGAAAATGAATTTTTTGACTTTGACCAATACATCTTCCACTACACCTCTCGGAAATGTGAGCGATCTATCAGCAAGTTGCAGAGTAACTAAAGTGGGCTTTGCTTCTCCAATTTGCAGTTTCCTGTAAATAGACAAAGGCATCAAGTTAATACTAGCACTTAAATCACACAAAGTCTTACCGATGTAATGTTCTCCTATGGTGTAAGGGATGGTGAAACTGTCATGATCTTTCAACTTTGGGGGAAGTTTACTCTGAATGATGGCGCTACATTCTTATGCCAATGTTACCGTCTCGTAATCTCTCAATCTTTATTTTCGTGACAAAATATCTTTCATGAATTTGACATAACTGGGCATTTGTTCCAACGCTTCTGTAAATGGAATGTTGATATGCATTTTTTGAAGATCTCCAGGAATCGAGCAAACTGCTTGTCCAGTTTATATTTTTAGAGACGCTGTGAAAAAAGTTGAGGTAGAGTAAATCTTTATTGTTCATTTTCTTTTTCCTCTTTTTCCTCCATATGTGGATTTGTTTCACTGTTTTCTTTTGGAACTTCCTCAATGGATGCCTTGATTCCAATGTCTTTATTGATTTCGGTGTCGTTTTTCAAAGTGATGTCTTGACATTGCTCTTTCCCTCTGTTCCTTGGATTTGGTTATGTGTTGCTAGGAATGGTACCTTGCGGTCTGTAACTCTGAGCATTGGCCAGTTATCCCATTTGATTTTCCAGTGCTTTTATAGAAGCTGAATGGCTTTGATTCAATACTACTTGATTTTGAATTATAGCTGCTAAAGTGTCGTATTTTGCTTCTTACTTTTTCAACTGGGCCAGAACTTCTGTTATTCTTGGTTCTTTTTCATACTTCTGGCCTTTGTTTTGCTGTTGGAATCCATATGGAGAATTATTCTTTTGCCCTACAGTGTTGCTCCATGTGAAATTGGGGTTATTTCTCCAATCTGGGTTGTAGGTATTGGGATATGGATTGTTTCCCTGTCTGTTCAAATTGCTGACATACTTCTCAGTCTCATCATGTTGGTTGTAAGATTCTTCATCTGGTGCTCCTCCATATGGTGAACTAGTGGATCCATCATAACCTTTATGTTAAGAGTTTCCAGACTTTAATCTGATCCAGCTTGGCACTCATAGTTGTGTTGACTCCTATTTTGTGGATTCCTACTATTCATTGAATCATGCTCCTTTTTTGTTGGCCATAAGGAATTTTTGTTGCCATTTCTTCAATTAAGTCTCAAGCTTGATCTTCTCCTTTTGCCATTAAAGCTCCTCCAGCAACAACATCAATTATGGTTCTCATTAGTTCAAAAAGTCTATTGTAGAAGGTTTGGACTTGTAGTCACTTTGTAATCTCATAGTGAGGACATTTTCGGAGCAATTCCTTGTATCTTTCCCAAGCTTTGCAGAAGGATTCTGAGTCATGTTGTATAAAATATTTTGCAAGGAATTTTGGTGGAAAGAGTGTTCCAAGTAGTGATAAAACCTGCTGGTAGTGAATGTAGCAAACTTTAGCTTTGTCTTTCAAGGAATATGGGAACATATGCAGTCTCATTGCTTTTTTTTCCACTCGGTTGTAATTGAATGTGCTACAAACTTCCAGGAAATTGTTGATGTGGGCATTAGGATCTTCAGTTGTACTCCCCTCAAACTGAACTGATTGTTGTATCATCTGAATGCATGTTTTGATGTCACACACATTTGCTGGTAAGTGAGGAAGTATGATGCATGATATGAAGCCGTCAACCACCATAATTTATCTTTCTCGAATTGGAATTGGTGGTGCAACTTCCAAAGGTTTAGGTTATTGATTGTTCATGCTGATCAGTGCTTCTTGGCCTTCTCGCCTTTCCCTTCTCAACTTTTTGATCGTTCTTTCAATTTATGGGTCAAACGAACGGATTTCAAAGCTTCTGGTTCTTCTCATGTAGTGTCTGAGAACCTGAAAAGCAAGAAAACAAAAATAATAAGTAAAAAAAAATTAGACACAAGTAAAGTATCTAACCCCAAAATCAATAGTAAAAGATAAATAAGTCCCCGGCAACGGCGCTAAAAACTTTATCGGTGAAATCACACCGTAGCGCTAGCGCACATATCGCTCAAGTAGTATAAAATGTATCGATCACACGAGGATTTAATACCTATACTATTAATTTATGAAGCTAAATTTCTACAAATATCTAATTGATTGATTATTGTTTGATTGGTTATGTTTACTAAAGATAAGTAATTAAAACAGTGAGAAAGTAAATTAAAGGAAAAATCAATATTATAAAGCTATATAGGGTTGTGAATCTTTCCAATATCTTTTAAAGATGAAGTGAATATCTCATGTGTGTGCAATATATTGGTTTATTAACCTGGAACACGAAAATATGTAAAAGCCTCTGTCGATGGTCAGAAGCAAACGCCCAAAGTAACCCAATTAATCATATGTCTATGTTAACCAAGTTACCAAAATTCATTAAGATTAAGTTCCAATTGTGGCTACCCCTGCCCGACAGGTATATGTCTATCCTGGAAGGAAATCTACCTTAAGTGAAATTTACTCTAAGGTGAGATCGTGAGCTATTGAGTCTAAGACTGAAACCTAAAATCCTTTCGTCAAGTTCATTTTAAGTTTACCAAATCAATCTTATTAGTGTCCAGTTAATAAGAATCATTAAGATTAAGACTCAATAAATAAACCAATATATTACCCAATACACAAAATAATCAACTTATAAACCGGTGATATTGGAATTCATCACAACCCTAGATATGGTATTTGTTACAACACATATTTAGGATTATTAAAGACATAAATAAATAAAACAACATAAAACAAACTTGAAAATTAAAAAGGTAAAATAAAATATTAGGGTTATGAGATCCTCTTTTATTACTTCTAATTTAGAAATCTCTCTTATTATAATATATATAAATTTACTTTATATTACCAACTAACCATAAAAGGAAAAATGAAATTTCACACATCGCGACACACATTGATGTTTGACACGTGGCACGCGGCTATCGACAGCTTGAATTATTGGCTCGGCGTCGCGACACGTGATGGCTTGGCAGCGTGACGTTGATGTCATGATGACGTAAGAGATGACGCGTGTCGGCATAATGAATTATTATACTGATATCATGATGACATGGTGATGACGCACGTGATGATGTGGTGATGATCCGTGTCGATAGCATAGTAATTATGGCACATCGCGACGCAGAGAACTTGCACGTCGTGACACGTGAAATTCTATTTTTTCCATTTTGTCTGTTTTTCACTGTTTAGCCCTGATTTGATTCCACTGAGTCCTGAAATCTTATTTATTTACAAAATAACACAAAACACATCAAAATATTCACAAACTCAAGAAACTATACAAAATATTAAGTAAATGGGGCGGTAAATATTGATATATTTTCCACTTATCACATATCCATTCTAATCTGGCGTAATAAAATAAAATTCCACCACCCAGTTCAAGCCGTTCCACGCCATGATAGAGCGTGAAATAGGAAAGAAGCTGAAGTGCCTCGGCATAGACAATGTAGGTGAGTACAACTAACGGTTTTTGGTTTTTGGTTTTTGGTTCGGACACACCGTCTAACTAACGTGTCTCGGGAGGAGTCCTCATATGAAAGAATACCGTACTCTTTCATTTACGTATGAAACTTACTGCTTAAGTATTTTCCATTACGGTTTTACCGTGGCGGAATAATACTATAGCCGATCTGTTTGTCTATTTCGTGTCGAAACTCTAAAAGTTTCCGATTTGTGTTCTTTAAAAGAAACACATAACCACAACGTGATGCTGCATCCGTTAAGGTCACGAAATATTCATGTTCATATCTAGCCCAGCTAGATATGGGCCCACTTAATTCACCATGAATAGGGCTAACAGATCGGTGGCCCTTTTACTATTACCAAGTAAATAGTATTTTAGGTATTTAACCTAATAAACTAGATTCGTAGACCTTATTTGAATAATCAAATCAGTCTTGGTATCCACTCTTCAAAAGTGTGGATATACGAGTCTTGTTTAATTGTGTCCTAGACAACAATGCCACAAATAAGTCTCCATTGATCAAATCAATTTGAGCTATTTATTTGTCATTTTATATGTTTGAGATTTTATTTATATTCAAAATATAAATTCTGTTATTTACATCCAATGTATTTATCTCAGTATCATCTTTATATATTGAAACACTTTAGTGTTCTAGAATATAAAAGTTTTATCCGCAATGGATTAAACACTGATATAGAGATAATGTCTCTAGTTAAACTAGTTACATTATATCATTTCCTAATTTAAGTACATACCCAAAGGGTAGTTCCTAAACTTAGGTATCTACGGTCGAAACAGCGACTTTCGTCCCGTTTCCGATTCGCAGAGAAATCTCGGCTTGAAGCCAGTATCCAGCTCACAGCGGATTCTGAACGTCAATACATATATTTTATGTACCACACTAAGTATTTAAAATCTAATTTTAATACTAGTTGCGAACATAACTTTGACAAATATTTTTAAAGTTAGAGCCTCGCCCTTTCTTTAATTCCTTCGTGTCTTCCATATCCAAATGGTAGTCACTTTGGGATATGTCAATTATCCTTTCAATATTTCACAAACCACTTGGGTTTTAGAATATCGAAATGATGTGCACCTTGTGCTACATGCCCAATTGCAAACTTTGACTTTTCTCCACTAGAATAGTCAATTAATTCTCCAAGAATTATTAATTGCAATTTTAATACTTTTAAATCTAAAGATAGATTTATTGTAAGTATATTAATTAAGCACTAAAGTCATCATCACATAAATCTTCCAAAGACTTTATGCTCTACTATTTGCTTAATTATGGGCTTAGTAATAATAATTTATTTTATCAAATAAATTAACCTATTATTAATTCCCAATTGAAAATTAAATCATTTAAAACATTTAATCCAAGGATTATATATTTTAAATATTCAACTTTTCAATTCTTTCTTGATTTTAATAGTCCAACTATTTAATATTAAGGTACTATTTATTATAATGATTACAATAACTCAATTATTTAATCAACTATAATTTTAATATTGATTACTATAATCCCATTATAAAATCAACTATCATTTAATTCAATTATATTGATTACTATAATCCAATTATAAAATCAACTATAATTGAATGAGTTTGTATATAGTCCAACTATATATATAATTTAAAACAACATAAAATATTAGTCCAACTAATGCTTTTAATAAATATGACGAGTAAAATAAAAATGAGCGTGTTAGCGAGTATTCGAACGAATGTTGCAAATTCAATACTTGCCTCCCACTATTTTTCGTCGAGTCTCTAACCCTCTGTGGAGTACTCGGGAAACCGTGTTTCCTAGTGGGCTAGGATCCTATTAAATAACACACAACCCTGACTTTGGCCAATAAAAAGCTGTATGCTATTTAACTAGGTAGATCTCACAGATCAATTGGATCTTATCCAATTCCTAGATCCGGTTAGGTGGACATCCAAGTCCGAAACATATGTATAATGTCAATGTATCCATTACATTTTCCTAACCCTATCCTCTGAATCATTTAGGCCTTGGCTTTGGCCAAACACAAACCTAATGATTCCAGTTAAGCGGGACCCATTGACGAGGAAAGTTTCGTAATCAATGTCATTGGACAAAAAGTGATCTGACTTTGGTCAATAAAAATCACGATTTGGACAAGACACCGATATGCAACAAAACTCTCATGATTCAAGTACATCCTTGATTGACAAAGGTCTTGACTTTGGTCAAAAAACAACCAATGCCAACTTCGGATCTTGAACAAGAATCATTCAATGGAAGGATATTTGCTTAATATAAAACGAGGGTTTTTCGCGTGCAAATTGGCTATCAATTTAATTATCTTTGTTAAGGTCTCATCATCATACACCCTTAAACATGCATTCTAAATACATAATAAAGCGAGTATGAAATAAAATAATAATGATATGCGGATGGATACTTAACACATTGATCCTAGATCAAATCTCTCCCTTTCTCACTCAAGCTAGCACTTGTACTACTTCTACCCGTTACACTACACTTCTAAAGAAACCTCATATACATAGAGGGGAATAGGTGAGAAGAGAATACAAAGAGAAAGAAGGTGATAAGGCTGGACACGCAGGTCCAATTTATAAATCGAATTTATTACAACAATTTCTAAAATTGCCCACCCGACTAATATCCATCCGATATACATTATTCATTCAACACAACCACGTATTCACACACATAAGCATGCTATCAATCAATCTAATCAAATTAATTAATCTGATAATTAAGTGATCATCCAATGTTCAAACAACGATTTGATTTTGTTCGAGTCAAACTCGTTTTTGCGAATAAGTACTTAAAGTACGAATTCATGAATTAAATTAAACTACATCATTAAATCTAATTTAACATGTATTTAATACTAATTCACTATTCAATTCCAAATTAAATATTACACTTTTATTTAATAAACCTTTACGATTTAAATTCCAAATCTAATCGTAACGCGTCTCAAAGACCGATTAACGTCCAACGTCAATTCAATTAAAGTCCAATGGGCTTTTGATTGATTTCTTAAGGCGTGGACTTTTGGTCAACTCGGGTCAAACCGATAACCAAAGTCCAATCCGGGATTTACCCCATAAGCCCATAAATCAATCTTGGCCCATTAGGCCCAATTGAACATTAAAGGTTCATTAGCCGCAATTGGGCTTTATGGTTAAGGTTTTGGGCCCAATTGGATCCAATCCACTTGGCCTAAACCAAACTTGATAAATCAAGCCCAAAGGCCCAATTACAACAATTCAAGCCCAAATCCAATTTAAGCCTAAATAATTAAATTACACTAATCCAATTACGCAATTTAATTACCTAAAGTGCATTACATGATCAATCAACTAAATCAACATTTCTAAAACACCATATTAGTCCAATTAATCATGCTTGATTCATTATCATATGTCCAACACACAAATTGAAAAATCAAACCCATCTTCATGCTTAAAGGTCTCGGCCAAGGGAGTCATTTCATGTCAAATTCGGTTTCAATCCAATTAATCCGCAATCGACATTAAATACATATCCCGAATGATTTCCAATACATCCAATTATCAAAATCAAAAAATTCCAAGACAACATTAGGGCATATCCAATTCGGCCAACATAGAATTTTTGGGGTTTTTGTCCAATTCGAAATCCAATCCAATTCGATTCAAATTAACGTCAACCTAATCGATTCTAACTCATCAAATGAATCAAAATCACAAAATTCCAAGAATCCAAAAAATCACAAACCATTCGGCCAAGGCATTAATTTTGGGGAAAATAATTCCAAATCATTTTTCATCAAATTAGTCCAACCAAAATGAATTTAAACATGTTATAAGCATACTCAAACAAGTAATTTATTCAAATCATGCTCAAATCACATTTACCCAAATTTTAAACCCTACAAATTTCATGCTTGCAACATTAGCTCATGATGCCATTGTTGGTTTATTCTAAGGTCCCAAGATCAAATCAAGACATGAAATAATGTGTGAACACACCAATGGAGGTAGCGGAATACTCACATTGATCGGTTATGTCGATTTGGAGACGAATGAAGGCAAAAAACGCACTGCCCTTCACGCCAAACTGCAACAGTCCACTGTCCCTGCAAAACAGAATTTCGGGTCTCAAAACGAAGCTCCAAACTCCGTCGGATGAGTCCCGCCTCATGGGTGAACCTCCCTACCACCTTCGCAAGACTCGTAAGTGTGCTAGCACTTGATTTCTCACCATGAGAAACCACTCTTGCTTCCCTTATTCACGCCCAAACTGGTTCAAAACCAGTGAGCAAACCTTCTGTTTTGCGTGAGAGGAAGAGAGAATTTTGAGAGAGATAAAATTGTGTTAAGTTATTAAAATGATTTACCAAAAATCAATTTATATTTATGCCATAATATTTATTAAATTAATAATAAATTTATGACACAAAACATGCAATGGCTTAGAGTGTCAAACACTCAAACTCCATGCAATGACATTGAGTGCAATGTACACAATCTACATGCAATGCATTAGAATGACATGTGTCATGTGGGCCCCACACGTTTCCAAATGAAAGTGGGCCCACGTGCACTCACGCGTTCGGGTTCGATATTTCCGAAATACCGAGCTTACGTCGCGACGTTAATCAATCGAATAATTGCGGCTACCGAAATTATTATTTACGTCGCTAACGAATTAATTCTAAATTAACTCGTTTGCCCGAATTAAAATCTAATTTTAATTCCGCGTCGAAATCTAATTTCATTTAATATATCGAATATATTAATTCATCGATTAATTCCAAATTAATCGTTCTCTCTCTCTTTAAACGACATTTTATCCCGGATAAAATATCTCCGTTATTAATCCTAGATTAATTTTCTCTCTCTTCTATATAATCCCAGATTATTCAAGAGTGCGAGTTGTGCGTCATCGATGGATTATCGGGAAGCGACCCATGAGATCCCCGGATAAGTTGGCAGTAAATACGGTCGTCGGAGTATCCGAATCACGTACGTACCAAGTACTACGTTCTACCGATTTACGAGACAAGGTCGACTCCTAGCAAAGCACCAAGTCTCCCAAGTTCCCCGGACATATTCATTAAGAATATCTAGATCTGTATCAAGCGTAGTATACAATGTATTGTGCGTATCGGCCCAGTATCGGATAGTCACGTGTTAGGGCTGGGGCTGGATAAGTGTCTGCCCCGTCCGAAACACATATCGGATGTCTGGTAACTAGTCTCTATAATCGGATATTCATGACCTGGTCATAATATCACGATTGGATGCGCATCACTTAAGAGCACTAATACCGTATCCTGCGTGACATCATCTCCATTATGACTGGAGTGACACTTCCGTCTTGACATCACATCCAATACACTACGATTCCTGATAAACCCAGAAGAGGTGAACACAGAACCAGTTAAGATCCCCCACCACCAAAACCAAAGTTTACCGATTGTCGTAAGTATTAGCGATGCAAGTCTCAGGTTAAGACTATACACACCTACCTTGATTTCGGCCTCCCATAGACACCTAGTCATAATACCAATGGGATTCCGAAGGGTCTATCCAGAGCGAAGCTGTTTCCCGTACCATCGGTGAAACACGACCTCCTATCGCACTTGCATAAGTATCCAACACTTATATATATGAGAACTATGCCGTTGTGCCCTCACAACGCACACAAGTGCAATACTAGCCTATTCCGCATTATCGATGTCTAGTCTCGATAATACTATGGCTAGGGATATTTAATGATTAATCCTTCGTGGACTGATACTGTCTCATATCATCTCAATCCAGGAACTAATCATAGAGACCTCTCTTCATTTATATATCTATGGTGATCTAATCACAAATGATGAGAGTGCAATTTCCTTATTACATAGTTAATTGTTACAACAACACAATGATCTGTGCAAATAGTGACGCTATGGGTCATATTATCCAACACGTAGCAATTACATAAAGGACTTTGTCGAGCCGAACAAGATTTACCCAATATCGAGGAACTCAATGAGGTTCAAATTCACCCCCAGCTTGCGGACCAAAAAGCTCAGATTGGAGCTCAATTTGAACCCAAGCTACGTGATAGGCTGATTAACTTCCTCATAGAGAGACATGACTGCTTTGTACGATCGTACAAAGACATGACTGGGATCGACCAAAAAATGATGATCCACGAGCTCCACGTGGATCCAGACTACCCCCGGTGAAATAGAAGAGAAGGAAATTCACCCTGAAAAGGAACCAAATCATCGAGGAAGAGGTTCAGAAGCTTTTAGAGAATGAGGTCATCAAAGAAGTACAGTATCCCGAATGGCTTGCTAACGTTGTGGTAGTCATGAAGAAGAATGGGAAATGGTGACTCTACATCAACTTCACATATTTGAATAAGGCATGCCTGAATGACTCATTCCTCTTGCCTCATATTGACTCAATGGTCGACACTACAACTGTACATGAGTTATTTAGTTTCATAGACACCTACACAGGCTACAATCAGATCCTCATGCATCCAAACGATGAGGAGAAGACGACCTCCATCACCAACAAAGAGATCTATTGCTACAAAGAATTGCCTTTTAGACTTAAGAATGTTGGGGCTACATATCAGTGCCTTGTCAAAAAAATATTTTCTCAACAGATAGGTCAAACAATGGAAGTGTATATTGATGAAATGTTGGTGAAATCACTGAGAGCCGAGCAGAACCTATAACACTTAGAGCGGGCATTCGATATAATGAGGAAGTATGACATGAAGTTGAACCCTACAAAGTATGCTTTCAGCATCGCGTCTGGCAAGTTCCTAGGCTACATAATCAATTGGCGAGGCATAGAAGCCAACCTAGATCATATCAAGTCCATCCTTGACATCCCCTCTCCCACAGGCCCGAATGATGTCATGCGACTTGCAAAGAGAATAACAGCTCTAAACAGGTCCATTTCCAAGTCCATAAATAAGTGTTTCTCGTTCTCCTCCACCCTCAAGAAAGCGAAGGACTTCAAATGGACTCCAACATGTGAAAAAGCTTTGAGGGAACTTAAGAAGTACCTAAGCACTCCACGGCTCTTTTTGAAGCCAAACGATAAATATTAGCCTTACATTTATTTAGAGGTATCCGAATGAGGAGTCAGCGCGGTCTTTGTACGCGAAGAAGATTAGATTCAACTGCCAGTATACTATATTAGTAAAGCTCTATTTGATGCGGAGATTCGCTACACTCAGATGGAGAAGCTGGTCTGGCTTTGATAACAACGGCCCGGAAACTACGCCCATAATTTGAAGTGCACCTAATCACAGTCTACACCACCTATCCTACGAGGATAATACTCCACAAACTCAAACTCTTTTGGAGGCTAGTCAAATAGACAGTATAATTAGGGGAACACGATATAACTTACCAGCCTCGAACCGCAATCAAGTATCGGGCACTAGAAGACTTCGTGGCCGACTTTTCCACCAGCCTACAAACACGGGCTGATATTAAAATCCAATTTTTCCAGCCAATAGCGACTTGAAAACTCGTAGTCGATGGGTCGAGTAATAATCGAGGATGCGGATTGGGATTTGTACTCACCACCTTTGAAATAGACACGCTACAATAATTGATCAAGTGTAGTTTCAAAGTCACCAACAACAAATCCGAGTACGAAGTATTGATTGCTGGACTGACATTGGCTAAGGACCTCGGAGTAAAAAAGATCGAGGTTTAGTCAAACTCCAAACTTATTATCAATCTGCTTCAAGGGTCATATCAAACAAGGGATTCACATATGGCCGCCTACTTGCATAAGGTGAAAAAGCTTCATGTGACATTTGAGGAATTCACAATCTCACAAGTTCGTAGTGATGAGAACACCCATGTAGACGCATTAGCCACTTTCGATTTAACTATGCAAGGGGATTAGCCCCAGTCTGTTCAAGTGGTATTCTTGTAATGGCTAGCCATCTGGAAGGAATAGACCAAAGACATCGCCTTGGTTGTTCCGACCGACTCCTGGATGACACCGTTGGTGAAGTATCTAAAAGACTACACTCTCCCACATGAACAGACCGAAGCAAGGAAAGTTCAAGGCCAAGTTGCAAGGTTCACTTTGTATGATGACCAGCTCCTGAAGAGATCATATTTTGGTTCATACCTCAAGTGTGTCACTCCCAAGGAACCCCAATTCATGCTAGGTAAGTTGGATGAAGGAGAATGTGGAAACCATTTCGGAGGAATAAGTTTGGCATGCCAAGCCCACACAACAAGGTATTATTGGCCTACCGTGTGAGTAGATGTGGAAGAATTCTCATGTAGATGCGATAAATGTCATAGGTTTGCCTCAGTCCCGTACTTGCCATTGAAAAGACTCAATCCCATTATATCTCATTCGCCATTCATGAAGTTTGGCATGTACATCGTAGGAAAACTCCCAACAGCTCTAAATCAACGAGTCTACATGTTTGCACTCACAAACTACTACTCTAAGTAGATTGAAGCAGATGCCTTCACCAATATACGAGATCAAGAAGTCCAAACCTTCGTTTGGAGAAACATCATATGTCGTTTCGGGCTACCAAAAAAAATAGAGACTGATAATGGCTCTCGATTCATCAGCCATCACTTCCAAGACTTATGTAGAAAATAGGGAATCAAACTCAGCTTCTCAACTTCACGATTTTCATAAGAAAACGGTCAGGTTGAGTCTTCCAACAAAACTATTATCATCACACTGAAGAAACGATTTGAGAAGCTAAAGGGGCATGGGCAGATGAGCTCCAATGAGTGTTATGATCTTACCGAATAATAGTTCGCTCATCGACTGGCATAACACCATTCTCACTAGTATTTGGAGCCGAAACAGTCATTCTAGCCGAAGGAATCATCTCATCCCCATGCTACCAGTGGCTCGAAGAGGAATCCAACAAACACCTCATAATTCGTAGCCTCGACACTATTGATGAGTTAAGAGAACACGCTTTGATACGACTCATCGCCATTCAGCAGAGGATAGCTAGACACTTTAACAAGAATGTCAGGTGTCGAACTTTCAAAGAATGGGAATGGTTCCTACTCAATGTCTTTCAAAACACCAGAGATATTGGAGATGGGAAGCTTAGACCCACATGGGAAGGGCCATACGTCATTACAAATATCATTTGGCACATAGAATACATGTTAAAGACAACATCTAGAAAACCTATCCAAAATAGCTGGAACGTTGTAAATCTCAAGCGATTCTACAGATAGACCTAATGGACTAAATGTTATAGAATAGCCAAACGACAAGTGTCTACTCTATGACTAGGGTACGTAGAGACTACCGCGTAGTTTTCTTCACTTAGAATTTCTTACTTAGATTTTTTTTATTACTTTAAGACTTAAGACTTTAGGACAACCCATTTTGAAACTAAGGCTATTCAATCGTATATGTCTCACATGACATTTAACTCAAAACTTGTGTCTAATCCAAAGCAACTAGCACTCATGCTAAAACTTAGTTTTAATGTTAGCTCAAGTCTTGAGTAAACAACGCTACTAAGACACTAGAACTCGCCTTCAATATAAGCCCAAGTCCCGAGTCGACATCAGATCAAAGCAGAAAGAACTCTTCCCAATATGATAATAAGTTAAATATCATATTTAGTTCATCAGTTAAGAGATAATCACAAAGCAAAGAGTAAATAAGGCGAAAAGGCTCAAAACAAATACTTTATTGATATTCACAAAATAGGCTTTTACATGACTATCATTAGTTAATGTAAATACAGTACAAGACTAAATAAATTAAATAATAATCAGTCTTCTGTAGAAGCCTTGCCAGCAGGGGTATCTCGATCATCGATGACCGAGACACCTTCGAAGCCATCGAACCCCAAAGCAGGTGCATCTTCAACTATCACATCACCCTTATCTCCACGGCCTCCTCTCCAGAATCCCTGAGAACTTCCATCCCAATAAACTTCTTTTCAGTTGCAGCCTCATCCATTTCGAGTTCGCCACCCTCTTCGCTCTTTGTAGCAACTTCCTCGACATCCTCAACATCATCATCTTCCAACGAAAAGGAGAGGTCAGCCTCTATTTTCTCATTTGGCCTAATCCATTTCTTCGGGTTCCAGGAGCTATGTTCGCCCGCCAAGTACCGCTTTATCAAGATGCTTTGTTCCTTCACCATCGCTTGAAATGCCACCATCTATAACTTTTTGATCAACTTGGACTTCTCCCATTCTAGAACCTTCAGACTTTCCTTTTTGGCCTCCACCTCGATCAACATCATCTCTCTTTCGAGTTTTAAAGTCACTTTAACACCTATGTCTTCATCATCAACCTCTTTCACCCTCTTATTCAAAGCTTTCATCGATGTCTTGGCCTCGGTCAGCTTCTTCTTCAAAGCAGTATTGGACTTTTCCACGTCTTTCACCCTTTTCTGATTGGCTTCTGCATATTTCTGCTGGTAGAGCGTGCATTCCAGGGTCTACAAAAATAAGAAAGAGGTCTGTAGGGGAAACATCATTCGACAAAATTAAAACCTAAAGAGTTTAGGATTACCTCATAAAAACGGGCCACTTCTCTTTTCGACGCCTCCACGAGCCTTAAGGAAACCAACCGATATTCGTCCTCCTCGAGTAGTAACCCTTTCACAAAATCAGTTAGACTAGAGGTATTCCATATGACTTTCGTACTCCGAGGGATTTTGATGATTATGTTCTCAATGTATTCCTCAAGGTCCGTCAAAGGCTTCATCTTCCTCAATGACTAGCCAGCCTAGTCGATGCTTTCACCACTGTTTCAGAGGGAGGCCTAGCTGAGGCACTCTCATTTGCCAACGATGTCTCTTGTGCCATCTCAATCTCATTCCCCTTGGCCTTTTTATTTTCCTCTTAGCCATCATCTCGTCCACCGTCGGGAGCTTGAAGCGATCATCCATGAATTATGTTGCGCACAAAATATCCTCAAGCATTAGTGGCTTCAACAAAATAAGTCTTATGTACACGAGTCAACGCACCCACGAGCCCACTACTACTGCCAAAATATGTTTAGTCAAGGCCAATATGGTACCTTTAGTATCAAATACTTCCTTCCACATTGGGGTCAGCCTCAACTTCTTCTCCTCTAAAATAAATCTCTAGTTCCTCTTAGGAGTAGGTAGACTCAGTAAGTATCTCGTGTTCACGATGACACTTGAGGTTATGTCGAATGAACGGTTGTGAGATGAGCCCACAAGTCACTAGGGAGGTAAGAGTTAGACAATCGACTAATCGTTAGTAGAATACAATGAAAGTAGAAAAGCATTCAATCGACGTGTTCCAGTCCTCAGATATTCGATTAGCCTCGGTCGACCCGAATGCACAATATCCCCTCACAAATAAATAAAACTAATGACAGTCTCTCCGGACGTTTCTCATTAGTCTCAGCACCGGTGTTTTCTTTTTTGTCGAAAGGAACATGTGGTACCTCCATTTTTCAGTCACATCCTCCTTCAAGTAGTATGTGTAGAGTAGATCTTTAACTCTGAATCTTATCCCTAACTTGTACGTCATACATTCAACAGACAACAATATGCTCCAAGTGTTGGGCATCAACTGTGATGTAGCTAGCTCATAGTGATAAAACACCTCCCAGACCAACCTAGAGATGAAGAACCTCATTCTGTTGGCAAAAGGACGCTCGTAGAACCCAATCCATCCCGGTATCTTATAGTTTATTCTCTCAACCAACACGACAAACCTGACCTCGATTGATGTAGGAAATCGATACTTCAACTTCATCTCCCTCATGGCATGTTCGGTCACTCGACTCACTAGGTTTCCAGCCACGATATTTGTTTTCTCGCTGGTGTTGAGGACCCTACTCGACCCCATATTGCCGGTACAGTTCTGAAACGAAAAACCTATTTGGGTATTGCTAGTGGAGGCCCTGAAATTTCCTACAATCAAACTTAAACATTCTTGTTGTTTTTACGCTACTAAACTAGTAGCTTTATCAATTTAGCTTTGGTTAATTCTCTCAATCACACTATATTTCCTAATAGCAAGTTTCTAATTAATATGCAAATATGAAAATAAACTCGCGATAATTAAAATTTAAGGGATAGAGAAAACGACATCGGTGATTTATTGTGGTTCGACCAACAATACCTGCGTCCCCTCCCCCAAGCCGCGCTTAAAGATTTCCATTAAGTTGAGTCCATAACTTACATTGAGCTTTTCGTAACTTAACCGAAAATAAGAGTTTTATCTCCTAAGTTCACTTCAAACCTTTACAGAAGAGTTTTATCACCTATGCTCACTCTTAAAACCTTTACGATGAGTTTTCTCAATAAACTCACTGAAAAACCTTTACAATCCACCCTTTTAAGTATATTTACTCACAAAGGGATTTCACAACCTCAAGTATTTGAATATGAAGTTTAAAGAATAACTTGGGCACTCACAAAAATAATGAAGACTTAGTGTGAGTCGCTAACCCAAGAAATCTAAGTTCTTTAAATGATTTGAAGATTTATGTTGTGGGCTTTTGTATTAGAGTGTATGATAATGAAGGTTTTGTAAACTCTTTGTTTTTGTCTTAGAAGAAATTGTATGAAGGTTCAAGAGCTGGGCAAAAAAAAATTCGGGGCTCAATAGATAATGAAGGTGTAAACTGCCCCAACTGTTTAGTTTGATATCGGTATGCCGGTCTAGAGAGGCCAGTCTGCCGGTCTGCCAAAGTATAACGGCTATATTACCATTAACAATCTCCCCATTTTTGATGATGACAACCTTTAAAACTTGTGAGCTTTGATAGTTCCAAATTTGTTGATAATTTTGCACCATCTCAATGTGTGATTGTCTTCAATATAGCTCTATAAAACTTAGACAAACATATTAGTATAAATTTGCTCCCCATTAATACAAGGGTGGGGTAACACAAGTTTTAATCTCATTCTCATGATTTCTCCCCATTTGACATTATCAAAAAGGATGGATAAGCAAACTAAACAATATATGTGTATAAAACATATCAAAAAGGTTAAAGCATGCACACATAGCATTTTCACAGATTTCTCCCATATTGCCATATAATGTAAAATTCATGCAATGATCATCAAAATCACTCAAGTTAAACCAATATCCATGCATTTCATTTCCAACCAATAATACTCAATGGCAATGCATATTCAATGCTAAACATTGAAAATGATCACACAAATCATATGAACCAATAAGTCCTATGTGATACCAATTGATACTAAATGAGATTGGTAATATGTTTAAGCATAAGATGATACCATTTGTTCAATTTAAATTCAGATTTCCTAATCACTAGTATGATTCACACTATAGTCTAAGTCATATCAATTGAAATAAGTATACGTATATAAGTTGGAGGAAATAGTACCAATGTTTCCGTAAACACGAATATTACCTATTATCGTTGTCACTTGGTGACAAATCCACCAATCATCAAATTCATTCATTTTTTAGGGTTGCATTTGATATTCCTATTTTTTGAGCTCTTTCCCCATCTTTTTCAAGTCTTTGGGATTAAGTTGCATTTCGCATTAATAGTCGCTCCCAAAGCTCCCCATACAAATAATTTAAATGCATTTCGGAAACCAAACTTCCTTTCGACCAGGTGGGTTTTCATTTCGGTTCTCTACCATTTTGACTGACAATGAAGGTGATGGAAACTCTCTATTTAGTCTACCGCTAGATGATCGAGAATAATGTCTCATGCAACCTAAATGTAGACTATATACTAAAATTTAAATATGTAAATGCAATACTTACAAAATGAAAAATAATAAACAATTGAAAAAAATAAAAATAGAAATAAATGAAAAAAGAAAAAAAAAACACAAATGTAGTGATTAGATCTAAAAATGTCCTCTAATTTTTGTCAATTTGGATCTCAATTGAATTACTCGTTCACTTGTCTCAATTTCTCGAACTAGGTTCTCACAAAAAAAATATAGAAGAATCTCTAGATTAATATGGTTTAAGAAATTCTTTGGCAAAATGTAAGCTCCATTTTAATTGAGTTTTATGTCTCCTGTAACGTTGAAGAATCAAGTACAGGGTTTGTCTGTATGTGGGATGTATGGGTTCATGATTCATTTAGGATCAATCAGAACATCTTGGATCTATACAAATGTAAAGAAAAAAGTGAGATGCAAAAAAAAAAGAAATAAAAATAAAAAAGAAAAAGAAAAAGAAAAAAATGCAAGGATATTAAATTATTCTATTTACTAAATTATATTCCCCGGTAACGGCGCCAAAAACTTGACACACTCACAAAGTGGTTATTTACTCTCAAGTATAAGATTGTTGAAGTAATAAAATAATCTGGTTAGTCCGAGATCGATCAACAATGAATAGATAGTAAAATAAATAATAATTCGAGTGAAAATAACAAAACTAAATTGTTTGAAGTGATTTATAATTTTAAATTAGACTGCAACAATAAAATAAAATACTTGGGTTAGGGGGTGCACTTTTAATATTTCAATTTTAGAGAAACCTTACTTTTTATAATATATAAATTATCATTATTACCCAGTTAATTTATTTCAGGAATTAATTATGCTAAAATATATAAAACTAGTCATAAATATGGTGATAATATATGTCTATAATAAGTCTAGTTATGTACTCAATTATGCCAAATATATAAAACCAGCCATAAATGTGGTAACAAAGTTTGTTAATAATTAGCCCAGAATTAACTTACTATCTCATATTATATGATATAAAGTATTAGTTGTGCCAACAAAGATTTAATTGTCTACATCGAATCAAAACACCCTCAAATATAGAAGAAGATTAAATATTAGTTTTCAGATTACAATTCATAAATTATAATATAAGTGAGGTTAATTTATATTTTCATATTAAAAGTTTCATCATTTACCCCAACAAAATAGAATTAGCTACTCATGCTTTGAATAAAAACACATATGATTTTATTACTAAAAGAAAACGAAATTATAACAAAACTTGAAAAATAAAACACACAAGATAGTTTTTCAAGAGATAAAATAAAAGAAGCATGAATAAAATGATAGGTGAGCACCTTTATTTATAGTAGAAGTACTCATCCCTCAATTATGAATTACAATATTCCAAATCAAATATAAACAATAAATTTTTATTAGTTTATTCTTTTTCTTTTTCCTTTTTTTCCTTTTTTAATTTTTGTTAATCATTATACAAACATTTGTTGCAATCCATCTTTAGGTGGATTGTGACATTTCAATTTTTATCTTCTTTTTTTTTTTTACTTTTTTTTTAATTTTTTACTTTGTTTTCGAATATTTAAAATTACATGCAACACACATTGGCTTCTTCACCAATTTTGACAATAAAGGTTTCAGCAAAATGCTAATCATATTATTTGATGTCCCTTTCAACAATATAGGGCCAGTTTATGCCCTAAGTTCCTTCTTAATAAGGAAACTAAGTCTTTGTATTATGACGGACTACCTACAAATACGGTAGCCTGATCCAACTACTATAGGGATTATACCTAATCTCGCATATCTCGGCACTCCTAATTTGACCCTGATTCAACTACCCTTTTTAAAATAGACTTGGAATACAACTCTTCTAAGGAATCAAAATCTGATTACAAGGCTATCTCACGGCCTTTAAAAGGAGAGGTGGCTCCCACACTTGAGTTCTCAAAGCGTTTACCACCCCTTAAACATTAGCCTACCGCCCTCACGACAATCAACGAAGATCAAGGTAACCATAAATCTTGTTCTTCACTCTCTTTCCACTCGTCTTTATCACTGACTTGAGCGTCGGAGTGCCTACGACATCCACCACACCAGTGAGTAGATACTCTACGCTCACCTTTACCTTTGTTTTGCAGGACCGCTGGTGCCCCCATCATAAAAATTCTCGATTGTAAGCCGAAGGCGAAATTCAGCGTCTACACTTAACCTCGCTTATAGTTGCAAGAGAAATTACTAATGATTGTTGAGTTTAGATACGCAATCTAACTTTATGGCAATTACTAATTCAACCTATGATAAATACATAGATAATTTTGCTACATACAAACAGATTGAAATGTGTTGATAGCTAAAGGGCTCAGTTGCATTTAAGATTGAATTCTAAACTTGAAAATTGACTAGATATAGACTGATTTGTGGAATCTAAGGTTATGATAGCACCCTTAGATTTAAACCACCTAAAGTCGGCGCATGCTAGTTTGATTGTAGAATCACTTTTAGTTACAGAGGAAATGTTACAGACTTCCATACCCAAGCACATTATAAGACCTCGCTGATATTTTTGTTCTGATATGTTTGTTACAGAGGTCGAGCCAGACGAAGTAGAATAGGTGTAGATTGTTTTTGTGTTTTCTGTTCTGATATTTTTGTATACAGTCATTGGAAAGAAAATTTTCCAGGATAACCAAAACAGAAATTACAGGTAAAACAGAAACAATAATGAAAAATTTCATTGAATTCTTAATGGTAACAGAATTGGAAACAGGAGATCAAAATTAACAATTGTTTCATAGGGAAAGTTCAAATCTCATACCTGAATGACTTCAGCGCTGATGGCAATAGAAATCGGTTTCACTGCTACATAAAATATTATATGAAATGGTAATTTGTTTGATATTCATTAGAGGAATCTTCTCTGTCTGTTGTCCCAAGGGGTATGGCTTGGTGGGAAAAGAATTGGGAATTGGATGTCCAAGTCCTAGGTTCAGGTTCAGGGGTGTATTTTTTGTAACAATCCGGGACAGTTCTAAGCACAGGTCGGGTGATTTGGCGGTGGAATTTCCAACAATTCAAAAAAAAAAAAAAAGGAATCTTCTCTGTTGTCCAACCTCCCTCAGCTTCTTTAATTTCTGATTAATACTTGTGTTTATTGGATGGAAAAGACCTATGGGATCACAGTCCTCGACTCATATCAGTCAAAAGTGTAGAAGCACCTGAACAGGAAAAAAATCATAGCTAGCAAGTAATTCTTCTGTAGTTCACCTTATAAATAATCACCTATGAAAATGAATGAACTTCTTGCATTAACTCGTAGCTGCTTGTGTTTTTTTTTCCTGTTAATAGCTAATTTTTTTGTTCTCTCTTCACTACAGGACGCCATCTTGATGATACATGGGTAGCATATATTGGCAATGATTTCCGGGGGATACTGAAGTGGCAGAAGGTTAATTCAGGCATTCCCAGTGGAAGATTTGGGCATACATCTGTCGTAATTGGTGACTGTCTTGTTCTTTTTGGAGGAATAAATGACCGTGGTAACCGTCACAATGATACATTGGTAGCTCAGGTTGCATGCCATGAGAACCTTGGAATCACATTGTCATGGAGGTCGCTCGATGTGGGCTCTATTGCTCCACCAGCACGTGGGGCACATGCTGCATGTTGTATTGATAATAGGAAGATGGTTATTCATGGAGGGATTGGGTTGTATGGTCTCAGATTGGGTGACACATGGGTTTTAGAACTATCTGAAAATTTTTGCTTTGGGTCATGGCACCAGCTTGTGACTCGCCCATCGCCCCCTGCTCGTTCTGGACACTCTTTGACATACGTAGGGGGGAACCGCGCAGTTCTATTTGGTGGGAGAGGAGTGGGCTACGAGGTGCTTAATGATGTCTGGTGCTTGGATGTGTATGAAGGTTCTGTGAAATGGGTACAAGTACCCTATGAATTACAGAACATTCCTGCAGGATTTTCCCTCTCACGTGTTGGTCACTCAGCTACGCTCATACTGGGTGGTCGAGTACTAATTTATGGAGGCGAAGATTCATACAGATGTCGGAAAGATGACTTCTGGGTGTTGGATACTAAAGCAATACCGTACTCTAGAATGCGGCAAGCTACATTGGACTCCAAGGGATTATTGCTGAATTTGTGGAAAAGGCTGAGGGCAGAGGGTTATAAACCTAACTTTCGGTCGTTTCATCGCGCCTGTCCAGATTATTCAGGGAGGTACTTGTATGTGTTTGGTGGAATGGTGGATGGTTTAATTCAGCCTGCAGAATCATCAGGGTTGAGATTCGATGGGAGGCTGCTGCTCGTTGAGCTTGTGCCATTGCCGTAAACGCGATGCTGTCATTGCATTACTTTCTTGTACACAGCAGTTCTTTCAGGTAGCTCACCAATGTTATCTGTTTATCTTTTTGTGAATTCAAATCACCAGAAATGAATATCATGTTGTGATATTCTATCAGAACATCTTAACATTGATTACTGTTACCAAGTTATGAATTGGTAGCGTTATAGAGACTAGAGAGGAGTAACAGAATTTCCTAGGCTTTGAAATAATGTGACCAAGAAACTAGAAAATCCAGCAGTTTGAGTAGTTTCCCAGGCACCACTAGTAAATGAAATTCAATTTTAAATCAAGGCCTCTTTTTAGCTTGGCATTTGTAATTGCTAATGTAACAGTTTTGAAATCAATATACTCGGAGTAATACCGCTCGCCATAATACAAACATTTCTAATTAGTATGCCTAATTGGCAAAAGTTCTTTCAACTTATAAAGTTTTATTTACTATATATTCATTGAGAGAGTACTTTAATATATAACAAATATTCTGATAAGAAATTAACGGCAAATGATCAGAGCACCAAGAATGCAGTAAATTTTGAATAGTATTGATATATATACGGTTGAAAGAAAGAAAATATTTCTTGAAATATCCTCTATTACCTTCTTTAATTTTACTACACTTGAAAAAATATTGATGACTATGCTACTGAAAATTACAAAAAAAAAAAAAATTACAGCCAGACACGTTTGATTTGGCTACAAGTGGTTAATATATTTAGGGGGAAAGGTCCCCAACAAAAGAATCAACAAGAATGTGATCATGAGTTCAGTTTCAACTCGGTTCTCCACATTTCTCCAAGTACCTTCCTTGGTGCCGGATCGTCTGGTCCTTTATCTCGCTGCCCTGATGTGAAGTACAACCATCCATTCCAGTAACCAGCTAGCGTTGTTTTCACACGGAAAGGGAGTTTTCCGATCACAGACCACTTCTGTCAACGTTTTAAAAAAAATGCAACCATTCAGTTGTAATTCTATAGAAGATGGCATATAAATAGTACAGCTATAGAAATAGATATCTTTGAAAGAGGGGGGAAATCCCAATAACATTACTGTTTGACTAAGAAAATGAAAATGAATCAGATGAATATGCAAGTATCCTTGACTCAAGAACCATTGTGTGACTAAAAACCCCAGTAGTAAGATTTTTCGGCTGATGGCATTGATAAAATGCAGTCATAAGATATTCAATGGAGAATCTTGAATCCTCCAAATATCGAAGAAAAGACCTCAAAGGTGTCATTCACACAATGTGTATATTACTTCAGGGAGAATAAGTAGCGAAGGCTGGAAGTGTTCAAAACTTTACAAAATATACCTAACACAGTCAAAACGATTATTTCCCATTTATATGCTACTCTTAACTATTGGAAAATAATTGATATTCTTTTTAAACCTAATAATATACAAGCACATCATACTAAGACAAAAGTGTTTGATTTATGTGCATAGGCAGCACGAAATTTAGCTGCACTTCCTGTTTTAAGTTTCTTTTTTTCTACAGCATTGCATTCAGAACAGGCAGCTGAAAGCTGTATTATGCAACAAGGCAAATAATTAAATGTGTGCACACGTGGGTGACAGAGTAAATAAAGGATAAAAAGCGGATACCAATGTGTTCAAGTTAAACTGAAATATTTCTCCAACCAGAACCATCTTTTTGGTTGTAGGATGCTTCTCTGTAGTGCCTCCAACAATGACAATAGAATTGTTGACGAGCACCCAAGCAAATTCGATATGGGAATCCGGTTTTGGCATAGAAGGAAAGACTTTCCACTTCATCTCATCATCCAGCATATAGACATCATCATATACAACCTGAAACACAAAAACTGAAAGCTGTAATGAAGCCATAATTAATTGGACAAAATGTAAAGAAAACAGAAAATGGATTTCATTCACTCTACCATTAACACTTCAGTAATTTGAAGTCAAATTTTTATTTCATCAATCATAGTTTACACATTAAAAATTTCATATCTATTTCAATTAATATATATATATATATGTTAGCAGATGTCCGTCACACTGAAAGTGAGAATTAGTAAATTTTACAAGCAAGAATTTCCAAGAATATAATGACATATAGGACTAGAAATGATGGCTTTCCTACATAACACAAGAGAAAAGGTTTTTCATCATATATGTCCATCGGTATAATACAAATGTTTTAGTAAAAACAGAAATATTACGGAAGTGTTAAAACTTTTTGATATGCTAACTTACATTCTGTAACAATAACTTGAAAATTTCTCAAACAAAATACAGATGACATGCACACATGTCCACACTAGCAATACTCCTGGATGCTCAATAAGGATTAAATTATTAGTAGCAAGGCATGTACTGGTAAAACTCAAAAGTTATTAAAGGAAGAAAACCCTGAATCACCTCTCCTCTATACAAAAGGAGCTTATAAGGACATAATCTTCTATTAGTAGTTTTAAGTAGGGAAGAATTGTACGCATAAATTTTCTCAGTTTGTAGCAATTAGCAAACCATGTGTTGAAGATCATGCGCATCAAATGTACCACTTAGCACTTTATACAAATATAATCTTCCACCTTGTTCACTTAACCTTGGAATCATTCAACATGACCAAACCACACACTTGATTGAAAGAGGAATAACTCGACTTCAAGTCACAAAGCAATCCACTCACAACTCGCAAGTCTATGTTCTCTCTATATTGCATAGGAAACCTAAATTCAGGTATCTCCTATCATACACGTATGCTAATTAATTACACTATACATGTGTCACATGGCTACACATTTATCACATGGCAGACGCAGTACTACCGTATGATTTGTAATTCCGTCCCCTTAATTGAGTGAACCCACATTATCTGCCTCTCATTATCATTACTGTCCACCATGCTTAAAGCCAGTATTGCATCATGTGCCTATCAAAGAACACCTTGAAGTTTGCAAAATCAAACTAGCCGGTAAAAGGATGATACAGGACTCTCATTGCAATGCAAATGATCATAAAGATTAATCAAAATAAATTCTCTGAACATTGAACAAAGACAAAGTAATCAATTTACCTCATTCCTACGAGAGCACTTGAAAATGGGAGATCCGGGTTTTGCCATAAAATCACCTTCTTGACCACCAATAACAAGTAGTCGATCATCAACCACAATGCAAGCCCTAAATCAAATTAATGAGAAACAAAGAAAATGAGATTTTGAAGAGGTAAATTCAATTTGCATGATGATATCACTAACGCGATAGCAGATCTCGAAATAATAAGCATGTACAATTAAAAGGAAAAAAAAAAAAAAAAAAAAGCATTTCCAACAAAATCTGCAGATATACATGGCAAAAAAGCCCGGGCCGGGCTTCAAAATGAGAGCCCGGCTCGGGCCCGGGCCCAACCAAAAAAGCCCGGGCTTAAAATAAATAATTAAATATTTTTATTTATAAAATATATATATTTATATAATAAATTTTTTATATTTATAATTTTTTATAATAAAAAATCGAGCCCGAGCCCGAGCCCGCCCGGGCCTAAATTTATTTTGCCGGGCTCGGGCCGGGCTCCTATCTGCAGAGCCCTTTAAAGGATCCCTCAATGCTAAAACAGAGAAAAAATACAACTAAAAAATAATAGTAAATATTAGAAAAAAGAGAGAAATGAAAGAGGTTTTAAAGAAAAAGGATTGCCGTCCAAAACTGTGTGGCAAGAGACAAGGAGAGCCAAAGAATTTTGGACGGTTTTGTAGACTCAAGGCCAGCTTCAGAGGCTGTTTACTTATTTCCGTGGCAGAAAAACTTCTTTTGAAAGTGTGAAATGCTCATTATAAGAATGCAGCGAAGACAAAATAACAAATTAACATAATAAAGTCCACAAACCTATGAGGTCCTCCGCGAGGAATTGGAGTTTCAGTTCTCCAGTCCTTTTCTAATGGTTTTCCATCTTTAACTGCAAGACTCCAATGCTCTAATGCAGGTGTGTGCCGATTCTCCCCACTGCCACCCATCACATGGAGTCTACCTCTCCAAAGTTGAGTTGCAGGTGCATACCTAAAAAATATCATCTTATGCAGAAGAAAGATTACACATCATGAACAAACTTAAACAACAAATTAAATACCCACTCACCAATATCACCACTGGGCATTGCTTTATTAAACTAGTCAGAAAAAACTTTGCCATTACCCATCATCCTAGTACCATCGCTAACTACAGCATATTTATGACTATGACCCCATGATAAATAACCACCATGTGAAAAAATCCTAAAGGTAAGCCAAATTGAATTTCATTTATAGACCAAGAAATTTAGCAAGTAAACAATAAAAATGATGATTGTAAGATTTAAATGTACTTATGAAGAACCTGACAAATAAACAAAAGGATAGTCCTTTTGAGAATATACCCAGAAGATGCAGTTAAGGCATCCATGAATCTTGACAGTTAATGACTCATTTGTGCACGATTTGTCTTTATGATAGAATTCAAATTATAATGGAAAAATTATGATGGAAAAATTAGCGAAATGTTTCCTGACTCATAATGATGTGCAAAAAATTAAGGGACAATGGAAGTACAAGAAAGAACCACGAGTTAAAATGCACCATCCTTTCTGAAAATCCATTAACACAAGTTACAAAAAAATGTTTATATGCATTAACACAAGTTGCATTAAATGTTTAGTGAAAATCTATTAACAATAGTTCCATTAACACAAGTAAATAAAAAAGGAGACATTAGAATTTATAATAATCCTCACTATTTTTCTTTCCCTTTAAACAAAATGCATTTAGACTACATAAAAGAACCACAAACTGAGGGTCAAACAGGTAAAACAAACAAGAACAGAGGAAAAAAAAGGCTGCAAATAAGTAGAGATTATAGAATAAGTGAACAAGTTTCTCTATGAAAAATCAATTAAAAAAACAAGAAAGGAGCGTCTCTAGTGCAAACCTGACATACGATTTTCAACAGCGATAGAAAAGACACATTCACACATACCGAGGAACTGGTAAGGGCGGCAGGTCCTGCCATTTCTTTGTCTCAGTATCAAGCACAAATGTACGGGCAGTCGGCCCTCTGCATTGCGGACCATATTGTCCAGTAACTACATAAATATATCTACCATTTGTTACCATTCCTAAATGTGAATGGGCCATTTCTTTAGGCATATCAAATCTTCCTCCCCAGGTATTATCCGTGAAATTGTAAATATCAACGTGTGAATGCACCTATGAACAGAAAATAATAAGACCCACAACAGTATGAGCTCAAATATACGGTGAGAAGGTTTCATAAAACAGAAACATGTACAATGAGGAAGTGTTAGATTAGCTAAGTAATCAGTAACATAAATAAGTGCATACTATGATGCTTGTCAGGAGCACTTGAGTAACATCATATAATACCAAACTAAATAATTTGCAAAGGCATGACAACCTGAGACAGTGACACTTGATCTTTCAAAATAAATAAATCCACCCCATGTAGAATGAAGAATTAGCATTCTCCCCTCCAGGCCCCTCTAACATAAGAAATATAAAAGGTGTTAAAAATTCGGAAGAATTATCCTTTGTTTAAGAAGGGGTCCCCTGAAGAATAATACCACGTAAAATAACAGATATCTGAATATGACAGAAATTCAAGCATGAGCGGTATAGGAGATGTAAACTGTGCCGGAAAATCAAATATGAACAGAAGCAGGAGCAGTTAACCACTAAAATTTTGTTATGTAAGCCCCATGTCAACAGGAGAGGGTTTAGTCTCGGTCATAATTATCAGCCAAGAATATAAGATTAAGCTATGATGAACCACTAAAACCTCTTTCATGCGTTACAGTTTTTTTTTTTAAACAATTTAGAAAAATAATCAGATTTCCGACATAAAACATTCAGAAAAATAAATAAAGAGGGATGAAGAAAGGTCGGTGGATGACAAAAAAAGTACAAAAAAGTAATTGAGCATACATACTCTCTTAATTTATAAAACAATAATATAATATTTAAGAAAAGCATTCACCAATAAGGGAAAAAAATAGAGATGGGAATTAGAACAGCTTCTCACATAGTCAATGGTTCCATATCCAGCAAACACATAAAGAAGATTCTTAATCTGTATTGCTGCCCCATCTAGACGAGGCACTGGTGCTGATTTCATCTTTTCCCATTCCAATTCTGGTGCAGGTAAATCTTGAAAGGTCGCTGGTAAGACCCTCTTAGGAACAACATCCCTCTTATTTTTAACTTCAATAGTTTTGTCCTACAAATAATGCAAGCTGATCATTAATTTCAAGGATCTAAACAAGGATATAAAATTTTCTATTTCAACATTTTCTCATCACGCAAACAAACCCAATTCAAAACATCCCGCAGATCAATATTCTAGTTTCTAAAACCAGAAAACTTAACCAAACTAAGCAGACAAGTGTAATAGATGATACTTAACAGAACTTTCAATTTTTGTCCCAAATCATGGATATCCCAAAGTCAAAGAAATAAATTACAATTACTTACTCCCCCAAGATTTCCTCACCAAATAACAAGTTGTTTCAAGTTCAGAAATGAAGGTGAAGTAATTAATGCATTGAAGCATAAGCAAATTTCGCGCTAAACTCAACTTGACTTTGAAATTGATATATATCAGGGTCAAGGAAAATGTTGAACAGTAACTATTATATTACTTCCTGCATTTTCCCACCCATCTAACAGAATTATACAATTTCACATCAAATATAACTTTTTTCTGAGAAAATGAGCCGCACCAAACTTATCAGGATTCCAGGTGGACGCAAATAGCAATAAATAATAAGATGCAATAATACCATTGCCTATACAAACACTTAGGGCGTGTTTGGCACCCAGCATTACAGTGATTTTACCCCTGTATAGTAATAAATTAACGCAATATCACGTTTGGCTACAAAATAAGCTCTCACTGCATTGTATAATTTTACTGTCGCAATTTGGCAACACCTGCATTGATTAAACCCACGGAGGGGGTCGGGTTTACCCCTCATTGCATTATATCAAAAATCAAAAGATTAAAACTCTATCTTATCTTCTCAAAACACGATCAAAACACAAACCTAACTTCCATATCTTCCTCTACTAATTTTCATTGCATCATCTATTAACTTTACACAATTTTATTTTAATCAAATCAAAATCAAAATCCAACCTATTCACCTTCTTTCTAAATTAACAGAACCAAAAAGGAAAATAAAAAACTGTTGCTGCTGCCCGACATCACCACAGCAGCTGCTCCACAACCGTCGCAGCCGCTACTCCGAAAGCTCCAGCTCGCGGCACCACAGTTGCGTGTCGATGCTCCACAAACACCCGCTTCTCCACCCCACTAGAGCCTCTCGATGCTGCGGCTGTTCTTGGAGCTAAACCAACAGCAGTAGCAACAGTTTAAGATGAAAAATCGGTGGTGCCTTGGTGCTCACAATTAGAAAATTAGGAAGAAGAAGAAGAAGAAAAATCAGCGGCTGTGTCTATGCTCATGTTTAGAATTAAGTTTAGTTTTTTTTTTCCTTCACTATTTCACTTTAAATAAACAAGAGTTGAAAAAATAATAACACAATCAAACTCTACAATAACAAAACTATTACTTTTACCAAATGGGTCTCATTATCATTTATCAACCTTATTCCCCTAAATTAAGCTATATTTTGTAACTTTTCACACACCCAATTGCACCAATCAACAGTACAAACATACCCATCAGAAATTTTTTCTATTCAAATACCAAGACTAGCAAAAATGTGACCTATAATTCACACGAAAACATTAAAAAAAAAAACACTGTAATTAAGTAGCTGAACAAAGCTTACCTTTTGTGGGTTATTTGGCAAGATTATGGAGTTGTGAGAGGCGATGCTTAAGTAAGAAGAAGTGAATTTAGAAGAAGAAGCCCAGAAGAAATCAGCTATCAATGCAAACCCTAAGATCACTACAAATATCGCCAATACCACTCTCGCCGGCGTCGTGTTTTTTCCGACAGACGGCCGCCCCATCTTTCTAATGTATCAAAATCAAGATTCTACAATGTGATTAATGATTAGTGGAATTAAATCTTCTTATTAAGCTTCACGCTGACAGTACTGGAGAGAGATCTTGAAATGGGAGACAGAGTCGCGAGTCCTCGTCGCACACGCTGTCACCGACATCGGCTTTTTTGTTAGCTGTAATAAAACTCGGACCCCTATATTTTGGATAAATTATAAGAAAGGGCATAATTTTCAATTTCTTTTCATACGGGTCTCTTCTTCTGAGTGAGGTCGGAAACATGACATAGGTTAATAAATAATTTTTATGTATATACATCAAAATATTAGTGGTCGGGCGTATCATGTCATATGTATATCCGTTCCATATAAGTTTTTCTCCCCAACAAGATCACGTCTCGGAAAGGGATTTAGATATATTTTTATGTCTCATTTTAAAAATAGGACGAGACAAAAAAAATATCTTGAAATTTAAAGAGGGACAAGACAGGACAACAAACGAGATGAGATTTTAACGCCATGAGAAGAGATTTAACAAAGCAGAACATGAATTTAACAAGATAGGAAGGGATAATTTTTTATCCCAAAAATATAACAAAACGAGACTGAAATGATTTTTTATTCCACTTATATAAATAAGATGGAACCGAAATTGATAATTCTCATCCAATCAACCAAAGATGATATGATTATTTATCCTCTTGATAATACATGTAATTTGTTTACTAATTAGGTTGAGTTTGAATGTAGATTCCTAATAACTTTTTTTTAATTAATCAAAATGTGTTGACTTATATTTTAATTTAATAGAACTATGATATATCTTTCATAATTTGGAATTGTTGAATTATATTTGAAATTTTGATTAGAATTTCAGTGGGTAGTATAACGAATACTTTAGAAAATGTATTAAAAACATGTTAAAAGAGTCGGACGATTAAAATAATTGTGTGATTAATACATGTCAAATTTGTGAAAGCTTGTTTGACAAGAAAAGAACACGATAACCATTATGTAATAATTTTTTAATATTTTAATATTATTAAAATATTATATTAATGACGTGATATTATTATTAAATTATTAAAAAATTCAAAATTATATGAAAATGACAGATAAAAGAGTGTGAAACATCATACATCACATGCAATAATCAACTGAATATTTTGGGATCGAACAAAGTAACATTCATATTGAAACAATTGGATTTTCAATAACAGAAATAGGCAAAAAATAAAATAAAATCTTCAACATTAAAAGAAAATCAATTTATCAATCAAATATTTCCTTCTATATATAGGGAATCCAAATACGTAAACACTTGACCAGAAAAAGGAAAAACTGAATAAAGTAACAATAATAAATCCATGAACAAATCTAATAATATGTTTAATAACAACAAATGGGATCAAAAGATGATGCCAAAATAAACTACATTTAACAGAATTTTCAGCAATTAACTGGGGATACACAATTTAAGTTTAAAGTCGAAGTGTAAAATCAGTCCGTAAACATTTGGATTATCCAGCCACATGACAGCAAACTGCTCAAACATGTAAATATTTATCCATTACATCAAAGCCAGCCAGCCAGCCCCATTAACCTTCAATAGCTCAAAAAATGGAAAAGCAACCCCCAAAACTATACACCAATTTTATGGAAAGATAGAAAAAGAAATGAACCCAACACCTCATTTTAAGCCAACACTCCAATAGTAATCACTTGTCACTACAAAACCACCACCACATACCACGAGCAAATAAGTAGAGAGAGAATTAACATTTTTCAACAGGGTAGTAAGTGAATATGTTTCAGATGCACATACTACTTACTAGACAGGGATGACATCGTTATTTGATGCATCTTCACATCTCAAAATGATACCCTCAAGGCTAGCTGGAAAGATACATTTGGTCCATTGCCATCCAGTTGCTATAGGTTCCGGTGGAGGCACAATCATTAGGACATTTTCGTTTCTCTGAACAATTCCCATCACGCCAACTGTGCTACCTTCTTTGATGTACCTGCAAAAGCAGCAATTCTTACCATCAAGAGTGACCAACTTACTCAAAACATAAACACTGGTTTAGGTATTGAATGTCAACTTCAATAAATTGCATAATGTAATCCTGCATAGACTAAATTGTTATGCCCTGCACCAAAGAACTTGATACTCAACAGGAGAGAGCAATACCCTTCTTTCAATCGCATAAGACGATCATCGCTTGAAAGATTTTTCTGTCCCAACCACCTGATAAATTCTTGTGACAAGTCTTTGTTCTCTGGTTTAATATCAATAACGACAGAGTCGTCGACAAAAGGAGCTACTCTCGCACCATTTCCAGTCTTAACCAGTGCTCTTAACCCAGACTGGAAATCAGAAATGTAGAAGTCAACAACATGCCTCTGTCAAACAACATAGAAAATCCCAGTGAGACATGCACATACTTACCTCCAAAGGTGGAACTATTTGTTCCAATTGGAACATAACATGTCCTACTCTGGAAGATAAGACTACCATGCTTCAATCCAGATATCTATAATTAGATAATTAATAATTATAACTTCAAATGGCATTGAATCAGTAGTCCAGACTACGAAGGGTAATGACCTATTTTGAGCAATAATCTTTGAAACGAAGGTCCTTTCATCCTTGGATTCAGAAAGATAGAAAATCTCTTGAACTTCATTTTTGAATTCTAAAGTCAAAAAGAAAAAAGAAAGGGCTTCTTTTTCCTCTTTAAGAACTTCCAGAATAGTGAAAATAGAAGAAAAGACATTCGAAAGATAATGAACATTAACCTCGAGTGACCTCAATCCCCATGTAAAATGACGATGCTTAGGGTTGGCTGGTTTTGAGCCCCATGCTCGATACTCATTTAAGCTAGTGGATGTATAGACACATCTAGGAATTCTTCGGAATGATGATTCAAGGGGCACATTACCACAGGTAACCACCTTCAACAATTTATACAAACAAGTATCAGTAAACCTTCTGGTAGTTGTCTGTCATGCAAGCAGAAGATCAATAGTAAAACAATATTAAAAGCAGCAGCCAAGCCTTCAAGCCACGTATATGAGGTCTATCAAAGAATTTTTTGTTCCATGTCAATTCAATGACCATATTAAATAGATATTTCTGATGAATATTTTACCTACTTACAACACGCTCCATACCCAAACACATATATTCCCGTACTTATTATACAATAAATATAAATCTCATAATAATATTTTTGGACAAATATACCACACACTTGTATATATGCAACCCAAACAAATTTAATACAAGTTAACTATAAAAGGATAGGTTGAAATAAAATTCATCAAAGTAAATGATGTAAGGCTGCCTTTTCCGCAGTCTTCTAGCTAAAAACAAGGTTCGAAAACTCGATATGTGGTGCAAGGCGGTCCCCTGTGTGAGGCGAGGCGTTAAGGCGACAGCCTCAATCCGAACACGAAAAAACTAAAAGCATCAAAATAAATCATCCAAAACAAATCTATATCAATTAATACATAAAAGCATCCATCAAAACTAAACAAAATGATACATAACAAAATATGTTCGTGAAATAAAACGGTCGCTAATATCTAAATAGGTTATCGTTTGTGTCTAATAGCATGAAATATGGGTCTGAAGTGCCATCCTCCAATGAGTCATCATCATATTTAATTTTTATCATAAATAAATTTATTAATAACAAATAAATATAACAGTAATATTGGTTATTTTTAAAAATAATAATTATTTTGTCATTTTCGGCAAATCATCAACGTCGAGCTACCTTGTCAACACGATGAACAATACTGCCAGTTAGAATTTCAAAATTGAAAATTTTGTATTTTAGTTTATAAAGAAGCATAGGTCAGGCCTCTTTGCCCCGACTTTCAGCTCTCTTATATAATTTTTTATTTAAAAAAATACATTTAGGGCTTTCAGGTTGAGACGTCCGCCTCAGGCCGCCCCAACTCGAGGCATTAGGAGGTGGGCGGCCTGAGGAGACCTTTGAGGCGGGCCTGCCGAAAACTCGGCATGAGACGACAGCCTTGACACACTGCGGCCTCGAGGTGCGCCTCAAATGGAGTTTTCAAACTATGGCTAAAATGACACTTATTCAATGCAATGAAGTCTGAAGAGTGACCTAGCCCAAAAATTGAGTAAATAAAACTTAGGTAAGGTAATCTTTGTTTTTGCATGGATGGTTTTTTCCTTTTACTTCCTTTATATAATTACCTCTTTTTATGAGAAGTTTAAACCTAAATTTCAACTGGAAGTGCCCTCTTTACAGTTTGAACACGTACAAGTGTTGTTGAGCTTGAATTACCATATAACTGATTTTACATGGTTCAAAATTAAAATATAGATATCAAAGAACTAGCACGTGATTTGTTCAGTGTTCTAAAACGCGCCGCCTAGGCGGCGCGTTTTCGCTAATCGGGTCTTAGCCGCCGCGATTACCACCAAATCGGTGGTGGTAATCGCGCGGTCAACTAGTCGGCGTGAAATCGGCGCCTAGGCGCCGATTTCACCGCCAATCGGCCGCGTAGGCGCCGATACACGGCCGCTAACGCTGTATTTTTTGTTTGTTTGTTTTTTTACCAAAACGACGACGTTTTGGTCTTATTTAAACGGCTAAAACAACGCCGTTTTGGCCGTTTAAATAAACAGCCAAAACGACGTCGTTTTGGCGTGTGTATAAAAAAAAAAAAAACCCTTCTTTTCTCCTCTGCCTCTCTCTTCTGCGCTGCGTTTCTTCATTTCTTCTCTGCGACTGCGATTTCTTCATTCTTTTCAAGGTATTTTTTTTTTTTTTATTTCAATACAAATAACAAGCAATAATATAAATAACCCCTAATATAATTTGTTATAAGTATAACTAATTTCGTATTTTATTTTCCCTATGTTATTAATTTGACCTAAAATCTTATTTTAATTTTCGTTTTGATTTATTTTTGTTAATAATTAAAAATTAATTACATATTAATATTAGTAGTTACTTTAAATTATTAATTAATTGTTAATTGTATTTGTGCATATTAATTGGACCTCTTTTTTATTTTGTTTTTTTGAAACCATTGTTGAAGTTTCTGTTGTTGGCTTGTTGCAGTTGGTTATTGTTTTTCTGCCATTGTTGTAATGCTTATTAGTATTTTACTATGTTATTAAAATGTAATTTTTGTTAATAAAGATTAATGCTTATTAAATTAATTGATTTATACTATATAGGATAGGACTAGGGATGGCAAGAAGATTCGGATCCGGCCCGGGTCTGCATGGATCCGGAAGACCCGGATCCGCTAAAAAAAATTGCGGATCCGGGTCTTATTTTAGAGGACCCGCATCAAGCCGGGTCCGGATGCGGGTTCGGATAATTCCGGACCCGGGTACCCGGGACCCGGTTTAATTAAAAAAAAAAAAAAAAACAAATTAACCTTAAATCGTAAAATCTCTCATTCTGTCATTTCATTCCCTCTCAGTCTCTCAACTCAAGTACTCAACTCTCAAATCTCAAGTTCTCAACCCACGCCAGTCGGCAGTCGCCACTCGCCAACATCTTCAGTTCATCTTCTTCAGTTCATCTTCTTCACCCACGCCAGTCGCCAGTCGCCAAGAGCTCGCTCATATCACAGAATCATGCGACAAGAGCTGAGAAATGGGTTCGTTAGAATAATGGGCTTGTAAAATTAAAACCCTAGCCCACTTAACCTCTTCCAGATCTCCATCCTCACCCTCTATATATATAAAAATCATCCCTGTAAAAACCCTAGCAGCTAAATTCAAGAGCTCGCTCATATGAGAAAAATTCAAAAGAGTATCTTATGTGATTGATGAAATGTTTTGTATGTTTTTTTGTTTTCAATTTTTTTGGTAAAAGAAGTGTTATATGGGCAATGATTACAAAGAGAGAGCCCAATTAAATTTTGCTGGAGAGAATTTTTTTCCCCCAAATTGTCGATTTGGGTATTTGTAAAAAAAAAAAAAAAAAAAGTGGGCAGTTACGGATCCTGGGTCTGGACCCGGATATACCCGGGTCCATTCCGGGTATACCCGGGTCCGGACCCGGAAGTACTTAATCGGGTCCATTCCGGACCCGGGTCCGCCGAATTGCTTGCGGATCCGGATCCGGACCCGTATGGATCCGGATCCGGAAATTGCCATCCCTAGATAGGACATGGCTTCTTCTTCCGCGGCTTCTAATTCGGAGAGTAGTCCCGTTCTTAAACGGAATTCAAATGATATAGGATAGGACATGGCTTCTTCTTCCGCGGCTTCTAATTCGGAGAGTAGTCCCGTTCTTAAACGGAATTCAAATGATGTTGGATGGGAGTATGGGGCTTTAGTGGATTCGAATAACTTGGATAAAGTGAAATGCAAGTTGTGTTCAAAAAATTTTTCCGGTGGAGTTTACCGAATGAAAGAACATATTGGGCATATATCGGGGAATGTTGCAAAATGTCCAAAGTCTAGTAAAGAAGATCAAGAGAAGTGTAGACAAGCCATTTTAGAGGCAAGGAATAGGAAGAAAAGAAAAGAGAAGCATGTTAGTGAGATAAGGCAAGGAGTTAATATTGGGGGTGATGAAGAAGAAGCTGAAATTCGTGAAATAGAAGAAGGGTTAGATTCAAGACTCCCTCGGCATCGCGGCCCTTTGGATAGGTGGACAGTGGTAACCCCTCCTGATTCTTCAACTGGTGATGGTAAAACAATGCGGCAATAAAATATTAATGAAGCGCTTTTTAAAGAAAAAACGCATAATGTCAAGCGATTTTTTGCTAAGTGGGTGTATGAATCCGGAATTCCTTTCAATGCTATTGACCATGACAGTTGGATAGCGATGATGGAAGCAGTTGGTCAATTTGGACCGGGTTTCAGAGGTCCTAGCCAATATGAGTTGAGGGAGCCATTGTTGAAAGAGGAAGTTGCAAGTGTTAAAAAATTTCCGAAACTACATGAGAAGGAGTGGATGGAGAACGGGTGTTCTATCATGATAGATGCTTGGAGTGATAGGAAAAGGAGAAGCATAATGAATTTGTGTGTTAATTGCACAATAGGCACCACTTTTCTTTCTTCCAAGGAAAGTTCTGATGTGGCGCATACTGCGGAGCACATTTATGAGTATGTGATGACGGGCATTGAACAAGTGGGGGCGGAAAATGTGGTTCAAGTTGTAACAGACAATGCCTCGAACAATATGGCCGCGGCAAAGTTGTTGAAGGCGAAGATGCCAAATATTTTTTGGAGTTCATGTGCTACTCACACCATCAACCTAATGCTTGAAAGTATTGGGAAATTGCCGAGATACAAGAAAACCATTGATAGTGCCAAGGCTTTCACCATTTTCATGTATGCCCATCACAAGACTTTGTCCATGATGAGATCGTTTACAAAACAGAGGGACATAGTCAGACCGGGAGTAACTAGGTTTACTTCAGCTTTCTTATCCTTACAAAGTTTGATCGAGAAAAAAGAAAGTTTGCGAACCATGTTTGCTAGCGCGGAATGGGATGAGTGCATATGGTCGAAGCAAGCTAAAGGGAAAGCTGCATTTGCCACGGTGATGAGTATCTCTTTTTGGAATGGGGTGACCCAATGTTTGAAGGTGTTTGCACCTTTGGTGAGAGTGCTTAGATTAGTTGATGGGGATAGAAAGCCATTCATGGGGTTTGTTTATGGAGAGCTAAAGATTGCGAAAGAAGAGATCAAGGATGCATTGAACAATATTGAGAGTAATTATCGGCCAATCTTGGAGATTATTGATAGTAAAATTGAAGGGCGGCTTGATACTCCATTACATTTGTTGCTTATCTTTTAAATCCTTACTACTACTATAAGGATTCAAGTATCGAGTACGATGTGAAAGTAATAGATGCAGTATTTACGGTTGTGGAGGCTTTTTTCCCCAATGACATTGACATGCAGAGTAAGGTGATAAATGAGGAGTTGACTTCGTACAAGGCAAAAGAAGAAGCTTTTGGTAAAGAAGTGGGGGTTAAAAGCATGTCGGGTATCGATTGATGTTTTTAATCCAGGTAAAAACAAAGTATTCATTTGAATTATTTTGCAAAATATATAAAAAAAATCTTATATTTCATTCAAACTATTTATGTTCATTTGTAGTTTCATGGTGGCGTACATATGGACATCATACAACGAACTTGGTAAAAATGGCAAAAAGGATATTGTCATTAACCACTAGTTCATCGGGTGTGAACGAAATTGGAGCACTTTGAGGGGTAAATATTTAATATTAGCTAAAATTTTGATTATTTTATTTTGTAATTATTAATATTAATTGATTTATTTAAATTATTATGTAGATTCACAAGAAGAAAAGGAATAGACTAGATGTGAATCGATTAAACAATCTTGTCTATGTTTTCCTTTAATGCCAAGTTGAAGAAAAGCGCAAAGGGAGAAGGATTTGAAAGTTGATGTATTAGAAGCAAAAGATGCTACTAATGCAAAGGAGGATCGTTGAGGGTGGTGATCTGGTGATGATGAAGAAGTAGAGCCGGTTCAGGGCTTACTTGGAGGATGGTTGGAGAAGCATCCGGGGCCGATGACATAGTAACAAACTGTTGGAATTAGTTATGTAGTGTGTAGTTGGTTATTGTGGTTGTTTTGGTGTTTGTATTTAATATGGTAGTTAATATGGTAGTTGTGTATTTAATATGGTAGTTGTATAATGCCTATATAAAGGCCTCTCATTGTAAGTTCTAAATAAGCAAATGTTTATAGACATTTTCTTCACAAATTCTCACATGGTATCAGTAGGTTGATCTTAGGGTCCTCTTTTCTTTTTCCGGTGATACCACCGCCACTGCCATCACCGACGTTACTGTTCCGGTGCGCGTCCGACGACACCTCCAGCATCCTCCATCTCCTTGTCAGCCGCTGGTCTCACTTCCGTCGTCGGTTTCCTTCTTTGGCGTGTCTATCTCACTTTTTTTTTCCTCAACATACCCTCGGAACCCTAATTTTACCCACCACCACTTCCGCACTTTTTTTTTCAAAAACAACCACCACCACTACTCTCAGAGGTCACCGATCTACCTTCGCCGAGCGCCGATCTACTCAGTTTTTTCCGCGATATTATTTATGGATCGCCCGTCAGAAGACGACACTCACCCCCGAGCTCCGATTTTGCCTAAATCAGGTTCCTTCGTCCCAACTCTTTCTGGTTCTCCTGTTATTACAACTGATAAGTTACTTGGTTCTATAAATTATGTTTCTTGGTCGGCTTCAGTTGAATTATGGTTTATGGGGCAAGGGTGTGAAGATCATTTAACCTCCAGTGAGGATTCTATACCTGAGGCCGAGCGCCGATCTTGGAGGAAGCTTGATGCTCAATTATGTAATCTCTTATGGCAGTCTATTGATTCTAAACTTCTTGTCATGTTTCGGCCCTATAAGACTTGCCACAAGTTATGGAGTAAGGCTACCGCTTTGTATACTAATGATATACAGAGATTTTATAATGTTGTGTCCAATATGTTTCACTTAAATCAGCGTGATCTGGATATGTCTGAGTATATTGGTCGGATTGAATCATTGCGAGAGGAGTTCAATTCTATCTTGCCAATTACCACTACAATTGCTGAACAGGAACGCCAGCGAGAACAGTTCTTTATGGTGTTAACTTTGATTGGGCTCCGATCTGAGCTTCAGCCCGTTCGTGATCAGATTTTGGCCAGTACTACTATCCCCTCTCTGGAAAATATTTTTGCTCGACTTCTCCGAGTCTCCTCCACTTCCGTCATTGACTCTGAGTCCCACTCCGCAGAGCCTTCTATCTTTGCAGCACAGGGCAGTTCCACGGGCAATCGTGGATCCCATATTCATCGAGGAGTGCGTCCCAAATGTAGTTACTGTCAAAAGGTTGGTCACACCCGAGAGCGTTGCTATCAGCTTCATGGCAAACCCCCTCGTCCCTCTACTGCCAAGGTTGCTCAAGTTGACAGCACTGCCTCTCCTATTTCTTCCGAGCACCCATCTCAACAGGTTACCTTATCTGGCCCGGATTATGCTGCTTTCCTTCAGTATCAGGCCTCTCAGCAACCATCCTCTGCTTCTGTTGCCCACACTGGTAATTCTGTGGCCTTCCTCACTCAGTCCTCTCCTCTCGGCCCCTGGGTTATTGATTCTGGAGCCTCCGATCATATTTCTGGTAATCCACACTTTTTCTCATCTTTAACCGGTTCAGATTCTCTCCCTATGGTTACCCTTGCTAATGGCTCTAAAACCGTTGCTAAGGGTATCGGGCGAGCTTCTCCTGTTCCTTCCTTACCATTGACCTCTGTCTTTATGTACCTGGTTGTCCTTTTAATCTTATTTTTAGTTAGTAAACTTACTCATGATCTTAACTGCTCTGTCACTTTTCTTAATAATTCTGTTGTCGTGCAGGACCAGAGTACGGGACGGATGATTGGTACAGGACGTGAGTCACAAGGCCTCTATCACCTTTCAAAGTCACTACCTTCCGTTGCTTGCACTTCTTCTGATTCTGCCCAAGTCATTCATTGTCGGTTGGGTCACCCCAGTCTGTCCAAGCTCCAGAAGCTAGCTCCGCATCTTTCTGCTTTATCTTCCTTTAATTGTGAGTCGTGTCAACTTGGTAAACAAACTCGTACTAAGTTTCCCAAGCGTATCAATAATCGGGCTGCGTCCCTATTTGACTTAGTTCATTCTGATGTTTGGGGTCCCTGTCGTGTCAACTCTGTTTTGGGATTTCGCTATTTTGTTACATTTATTGATGACCATTCTCGAAACACTTGGCTCTTCTTACTTAAAGATCGTTCTGAGTTATTTTCGACCTTTAAAGCCTTTTGTGCTGAGATTCAAACTCAATTCGGTGTTCCTATACGCATATTACGCAGTGATAATGCTCGTGAATATTTTTCTACCCCGTTCAAAAACTTCATGTCCTCCCTCGGTATTCTTCATGAGTCCTCTTGTGCTCACACACCCCAACAAAATGGTGTCGCTGAACGTAAAAACAGACATCTCATTGACACGGCCCGTACCCTTCTACTCCACAATCATCTGCCCTTTCGTTTCTGGGGGGATGCTGTTCTCACAGCTTGCTATTTAATTAATCGTATGCCTTCCTCTGTTTTACAAAATCAACTTCCCCACTCCATTCTATTTCCCACTCAACCTCTCCATCATTTACCCCTTCGCATATTCGGTTGTGTTTGCTTTGTCCATAACCTGACACCAGGCCGGGATAAATTGGGTGCTAAGTCCATCAAATGTATCTTCTTGGGTTACTCTCGACTTCAAAAAGGGTATCGTTGTTATTCTCCCATTATTGACCGTTACATCATTTCTGCTGACGTTACCTTCTTTGAGTCATCCTCATTTTTCTCTCCAGATACACCGCCCATTACACTCCATCCAGAGGTTCTTCCCGTTCCATTCTATAGTCCTCCATCAGAGGTTGTCCCATTACCTCGTCCTCTTCAGGTCTACCAACGTCGTCCTCGCCCCCCACCTCTCCAGGCTGACTCACACCCTGCTCCAGCTCCTACCCCTACTGTGGATCTGCCTGCCCTACATGGTCCTATTGCCACTAGCAAAGGTATTCGTTCCACTCCGCAATCCTCATCCTATATACACATTTATGAGTTATCATCGTTTATCTGCTCCATATTATGCTTTTGTTTCCACCTTGTCTTCTGTTTCTATTCCTAAAAAGCTCAGTGAGGCATTATCCCACCCCGGGTGGGTGGAAGCAGGCAATGATTGATGAAATGGACGCCCTACACTCTAGTGGCACATGGGATTTGGTTCCATTACCGTCCGGAATCTGTAGTTGGCTGTCGGTGGGTTATACAGTGAAGGTTGGTCCTGATGGGAACATTGATCGTCTTAAGGCTCGTCTGGTTGCCAAGGGCTATACACAGATATTTGGTCTGGACTATGGTGACACTTTTTCTCCTGTGGCCAAAATTGCCTCTGTCCGATTGTTTCTCTCCATTGCGGCTATGCGTCATTGGCCCCTTATCAGTTAGACATCAAGAATGCCTTTCTCCATGGTGATCTTCAGGAGGAAGTCTATATGGAGCAACCACCTGGTTTTGTTGCTCAGGGGGAGTATGGTTTGGTATGTCGGCTTCGCCGTTCTCTTTATGGTTTAAAACAGTCTCCTCGTGCTTGGTTTGGGAGGTTCAGTGCTGTAATTACAGATTTTGGTATGACTCGTAGTGAAGCTGATCACTCTGTTTTCTACCGCCATTCCAATGGCAAATGTATCTACTTAGTAGTTTATGTGGATGATATCGTCATCACTGGAAGTGATCAAGAGGGTATTCGGGAGCTAAAAACACACCTATTTAATCATTTTCAGACTAAGGATTTGGGACGACTCAAGTACTTTCTTGGCATAGAGGTGGCACAATCTAACTCTGGGGTAGCTATTTCCCAGAGGAAGTATGCATTGGATATTCTTCAGGAGACTGGTATGTTAGATTGCAGACCAGTGGACACACCTATGGATCCCAATATTAAACTCCTACCAAAAGAGGGGGGGAGCCGTTGGAGAATCCCGAAGAGTATAGGAAGCTAATCGGAGAACCACTGGATGATCCTGGACAATACAGGAGATTAGTTGGGAAGCTAAACTACCTTACCATCACACGACCGGATATTTCTTTTGCTGTAAGTGTGGTTAGTCAGTTTCTACAAACCCCTTGCCAAAGTCATTGGGATGCTGTTATACGCATTCTTAGATATGTTAAAAGAGCACCAGGCCAAGGTCTACTATATGAAGACAAGGGACATACTCAGGTTATTGGTTATTCTGATGCAGATTGGGCGGGTTCTCCGTCCGATAGACGCTCTACTACAGGTTATTGTGTTTTGATTGGAGGTAATCTCATATCCTGGAAGAGTAAGAAGCAAGTTGTTGTTGCCAGGTCTAGTGCAGAGGCAGAATATAGAGCTATGGCCTTAGCAACATGTGAGCTGATATGGTTGAAACAGTTACTGCAAGAATTAAAGTTTGGAGGAGGAGCACAAATGAAACTAATCTGTGACAACCAGGCAGCATTACATATCGCCTCCAATCCTGTGTTTCACGAGAGGACCAAACATATAGAAGTGGATTGTCACTTTATCAGAGAGAAAATTTTGTCAGGATATATTGCTACTAGCTTTGTCAACTCAGACGGTCAATTAGCAGATGTCCTTACTAAGTCTCTTCGCGGTCCTCGTATTGATTTCATCTGTAACAAGCTTGGTGCATATAACATGTATGCTCCAGCTTGAGGGGGAGTGTTGGAATTAGTTATGTAGTGTGTAGTTGGTAGTTGTGGTGTTTGGTATTTAATATGGTAGTTAATATGGTAGTTGTGTATTTAATATGGTAGTTGTATAATGCCTATATAAAGGCCTCTCATTGTAAGTTCTAAATTAAGCAAATGTTTATAGACATTTTCTTCACAAATTCTCACAAAACAACCTGAACAAAGTGCCAGAAAATGTGAATACAGAGAACTTGATGAAGACGATTTATTCTGATGAAGAACTTCAAGATTGATGAGGTCGAATTAGATGAAGAATTAGATATTTAGTGTAGTCAACTTTGTTATAGGATGATGAACATGGACTTAATTAAATGATATTTTATATCCTTATGTGGTTGATTGAGTTGATAATGGTTTTAGTTTATTACATTTTGTTTGAATTTATATGATTTGGATTATTTATGAATTTGATGTTGGAAAAATCTTATATTTTTAACTGTCTCTGGCCGACTAATTTCTAGGCCCCGCCTAGGCGCCCTAGGCGCTAGGCTGCTGGGTCGCCGCTCGACTAGCGCCTAGCGCGTTTTAGAACATTGGATTTGTTAAATCTTTTGAGTAAGTCCACCAATAATGTATCAAAGTTAATATTATTTTCACAATTGGAAAATTCATTGGAATAGGAAATCAAAAGAACGGTGCCCACAAGTCTGGTACAGGTATACAAGATAGCACTAAAATAATAAATAAAGCCTTTGTCCGAGACATCTTAAATTTCACCCAAAAACAGCAAAGTTTGATCTATATAGAGGAAAGAACCAAACATGCAGAACTCTCAAGACCACCAGCTTAATATCATAAAGATAGTTTCCAGCTTTTATAATTGTGATGTAATAACAAGGATAATTTTCAGTTTTTATCACTATGATGCAGTAATCTATAAGCTAAAGACAATTTTTACTAAAAAGATAAAAATAATATTTTTTATTAAAAAAAAGGCACTACTTTATTATACGCCATTTGTTGAAGTTTCACATGTCTAGCATTGATGATAATGATATATTACTCAATGGAGTCCAATCTTCAGTGCCATTGTGTTATGTTCATACTAAGGGTTTAAAAGCATGCATTAATAGTAACAAAAGGTGTGAACCACTGTAAAACTTTGGAAAACCAAATAAGTCAGTATCAAGGGGGGAGGGATAGAATCCTCCATTTGGACTTCAACCATGTGATTTACCATATAGGTAGTAATTTTGTATCAAGGGTTACAATGAATTTCTTTAGAACTTAAACTATGTGAACTGAAAATATAGACTCAACTTCATTACATTTACCCAGTGTGGTGTATTTTCAGTGCTTTTGTATATTTTCAAGAGGAAACAACTAAATAGTTCTTTCTATTTTATTACTACTTCTCAAATAAATGGCTGTAGTTAAAGTTGTTTTGAGAAAATTACAACTGCACAGTCTGCATTTATCCTTATTAACCTTGGAACCTTTATTGGATTATTAGTAAAGCAGAAGAATTGCTATAATTTCTAAACTGCGGTAAAGGTTTGTAAAAATTAGGAAGAAAAATACTAAATGCATTCGAAGTATTAGCTTGTGATAATTCAATAGAAAATATAAGACTTTCTTCATTAATACAGATCACATATCGGTTATAGTTTTTCTTATCGTAATTATTCTATTGATCACCCAATATTTTTGTGGATGCACATGCTTAAAACTAGTTAGCAATTCTATAGATGAAGTAGCTCTCCCAGTTTTTGTCCCTTCATTTCCAACAAGTAAAACTAATCAACAAACTCCCTAGGTTTGATTCCCTCCCCTAAAGTATAAAGCTATCACTATCAATAGTCCCTCTATTACATTCTCTGCATGCAATGCAAAAGTAAAATATAAATACAGATATTTTCCACAAGCAATATGTTGAGTTACATACCCCAGTGACCTTCACATATTGCCCATTTTTTGCGGTTCGGAGATCGGTATTGGGATGACGAGCAATGAAATCCATGATAGCTTTTCGTCCCCAACAAGTATTCCAGATGAATATCGCCACAATCACACCAAAAAGAACCAGTACAATAATGAGGAGAATGGGGTTGTGGACAGCACCAAGAATAAAACCACCAGCAATGAATCCCAACAAAAATATCAGAACCACCAGCCACAATACTAGCTTCGGGAAGTTCTTCCGGAAGGAGTAGTCATCTTCCTGAGTAATAGTAGTAACAGCCTGGTTTTGTGCTATTGAGGAACTGTGCAAAGAATCCAAAGAACCAGGGACCTTTCGAGGAGCCCCAGATGAACTTAAGGGGCCCGAAGTAATGGGACCAGATGTGATTAGACCGGTCGCTGGGAGACTCGGTGGAATAGGGCCAGAGTTTTGACGAGTGGCTCCACCAGATTGAGGACCAGATGACTTCTTAATGGGTTCCCCATGTTTATTTAATGGTCCAGAATTTTTCTTCTTCATTGAGCCTGAACCAGGCCCTCCAACAGATAAAGGAACTGATGAATTATAGCCAGCACGACCTGCAGCATTAGGAATTGATCCCGAATGCATAGCAGCCCCTCCAAAAGATCCAGTCCTTGAAGGAACGCCAGTTATAGGCCCAGATTTCCTAGACTTAGTGCCATCCATAGGGATATCAAACATTTTACCCAGTTCTCCAGACTTCTTGATATCACCACCTGTATAAGGCATAGCTACTGAGCTCATTGTTGGAGCCTTTTCTTTAGGCTGCTCAGGCCGACCTGATACAAAAAGGCCATTGTTGAGCTGATGAGATGGGAACCTGGAACCCATGAAGCCTCTTCAGTCTTCGATAGAACCTAAATGATATCAGACTATAAAGACCACCAAAAGGAAGCTGAAGAAATTATTTTTCCTACAATGCAAAAGGTTAAAGAAATAAGTCAAAATGCTTTAAAGCATTTTCAAAACAACAATTTCATTGCAACGAACAAAGCATCAATAGTAAATACAATTCCTCTAACAGCAGTCAACGAGACATTCATAGATATGGTAAATGAAAAAATTCACACCTAATATACTGCTTGTATATGCTTCTTGCATCAAGTAGACAGCAGACATGCAACTGCAACAAAGTATCTAAGTCTAGGCGTCATCTCTGATTTCCGGTTAAGCCAGGATAAAGTCACATAGTTATCATCAAACAGATAATTAAATGGGAAATACATTTATACATATAAACACAAATAGGCCAGATGGAAAGTTCAAAAGCCACTAAAATATGCAGATTGATTAAGATAAAACTATTTGCATCTATAGCAATTAGCAACCAAATGGCGGTTTTTCATACAACAAAAGTACATAATCTTACACTACCAGGGAAATACCCTTATATGAAACAAAGCAATTACATCGGTAAACAACAAGGCCCATCAAAATCTAGATTTACAAATGAATTTTAAGACTGTTACCTACTTAATCAACAAGGTCAACAAACATGAACTCACTATCAGATCTGCAAATCTAAACAACAGATAAACAAAACAATGAAAAACTAAAAAAACAGTTTAACAAGCTGAGTAAAATCTTCTTCTCAAGTCCTAAATAATCAAAAACACTTGCAATCTTCACCTACAATTTCTCCACAAGATTCCATACACAAAACAAAATGCACACAAAATGACGATACGAGCTCATGGTAGAACTCGCCCTTAAAAACCGGTTTCTAAGGGACGGTTTCCCATCAGCTTGAATACTCATTAAGCTTCATAAACAGATCAATAAACCTAAAGATCAATATTCCTCTTATTCTCTAAATTTCCTTTTCATTCCCAACTTTCCCACCAACCAAACACAAAACTCCAACAAGTATTACTAAATTCCCTCCAACAAGTACTCTTCCATCTGATTTTCCCACATATGAAACACTAAAAGATCTAATAAAAAGTCGATAAATGTACCATTTTAACAAAACAAAACAAAAAAAAAAAAAACAATGAGCCCAAAAAACACAAAAGGAAGGCCATGAAAACAGTAATCAGTGAAGCAAATACCTGAAATTCAAATGTGGGTATTTGTTAAATCAATGCAACGAGTTGATATTGGTGTGATACCCGTAAAAGAATAAGCGACAGTAGTGAGATCCCATCTGCAAATCTATCGTAATCTTGAAAGAGCCGCAACAACTGGTAGGTTGTCTCTACCTGCAAACAAAAAAAGAAAAGTAAAAATACACCAACAAAGCTGTCAATTAAAAAGGGCAAACCAAAAAAAAAAAAAAAATGTTCGTGTTATTCAATATTATTAACATTATGAAAACTCACCTCTCACCTTCTCTCCTACTCTCGCGCACAAATTTTGTTAGATTTTGAGTGTACTGATACTATTATGTGAATTGTCCAATCTGTCCTCTTATGTTTCTGTTAATATTTTCAAGGGTTAATTTCAAATGATATCCCTAATGTTTTAGAAAACGTCATCACGACCCTAAGTTGTTAGAGCATCTCTAACAAGATTCCCAACATTTATCAAAAAATGGCACCATTTATAATTTAAGGAGATATGTATGAGGTTTTATTCCAAGAATCCTATTTATTCCAAGATTCCTCCTATACTCCATCTATCTTACATAACATATTACATATTTGTTAAAAATTCATATTTTCTTACTATTGGAATGATATTAAAATATCGGGTTAAAAGAGTTGGTTTGCATGAATAACATCTTAGCTTTCTCCTAAATGTAGGGAGTGTGGTCACCAGAAATGAGTTTGGGATAAAGAAAAAATATATTGTTATAGAGAAAAATTATATCTCATTCCATGTATTTAAGACAAGACATATATTTTTTGATCTCTTAAAAATGATCTTAAAATTTTCGTAAGAAATAATTCAAAATTACAATATACATATATATATATAGGCTTGCATTTCCTTGTCAGCGTTCTTCTTTCCTATGTCCCCCTCAAAATTATTTTTTCTTCCCCATGTCCCCAAAATCATATATATATATATAAAATTTAATTTATTATTTTATTATTTTTACTTTATTAATTAATTAATTTTTTTTATTTATTGTAATTTTTTTGTGTTTATTTATTGTTATTTATTTATATTTATTTATTTATTTATTTTTCTTTTGATTCTTTATTAATTTATTTAACATCACTTATTAGCAAAATATATTTTAGAGAAAAGTACATGTAATAATACACAAAAAAGAAATATAGACAAAAATATAAAAATATAAATTTTAATTTATGTTGCATCTAAAGTCTCCTCCTATAGTAGTTTGTGATATGCTCAATATTTTGTACCACAACTGATTACGTATTCTATAACAAGTGCTCCATCATTTAGTTTCGTACAACGAATATTGATATCATCATGTTGGGATGAGTAGTACAGGGTATGAGGTTGTAAGAAAACTTGCACGAAGTGTATGCCAACATGGACAATAGTTATTTCTTGACGGTATTGGTCTATAACTGGATGGGACCTTAATGGCAAGTGAGTATAACAACTCCAAATATTCTCACCAAATGTATGCAGTATAAGGTTGTACATTGATGCGATGAAAATTCTCAAACTCATAGAGTTGATCCAATGTACCTCTGGTGTCGGCGACTCGAAGCAATGCAGTAAGTATAATAGATTGTATGCCCAATCTTTTAACGGATAAAGTCTATCATATAGGTCCTTATTTTGTTGAATCTCTTCAATAAGGTCGTATCGTACTTGTACGAACCAAAAATGGGCCAAGGATAAAACCGTCTTTTACCTTAAAAGCCCAGAATGGTATGCAAAGCCCGAAAGTAAAGGCCAGGCCCAAGAAGATTTATGTATTATTGAGTCACAATTAAGTCATAAGCTTAAATACAAAAAACCTCTAATTATATCAACTACTCTTCTTCTACTTTGCCCGACACATAAAGCCCAATGAAATCCTTCTTCCACTTGCAGAAGAATGATTCATACATTAAGCCAAATCTTTACCAAATGTTTCCCACTTACCCTAATCATAATCCAACTGCTCCACTTTGTTCACTAAATAAAGATATCTTAGCACATTGTGGGACTGATGCCAGCTGCAAAAGTCATTTACCTTCAACTATAAATTACGAACAAGATACGAGAGACAGGGCAGTGCTTTCTGACAAGCTTCTCTTCTCTAATAAAAACTCTCAAAACTTCATATTTCCTAAACATTTTCTTCCGCCCTCACGGCCACTTAAAGAAGGTCAAGGTAATAGGAAACATTGCTTTCATAGTTAACATATTTACTATCCATTTCATTCTATTGACTTGGGCGTCGGAGTGTCTCCTGGTACCTACCACACCGGTAGGCAGTCTACTCACATCCGTTCTTCTTTGTTTTACAGGATTGTTAGTGCCCCTACTTCCAAATTCTGATTGTGGACCTCGGCCGAAATCCAGCATCCACAATTTGGCGCCCACCGTGGGGCCCTAGCAATTATTTGCAATCAGAGATTTTGTTTTCTACCAACAATCACAGCTTGGTAATTCATGGCTTCAAGCAATGAACAGACAACCGATCCAATGTCATCACAACTGGCCACTCTACAGGAGAGATTAAAAGCTTTGGAAGAGGAAAATTTGACCATTCGTAACTCCAACATCAACCTTCAGAAACAGTTGGAGTTAGTTTCATCCCCATCTCGGCATCATGATATCTCAGATCAGCCCAATAACCGTATCACACCAGTTAATCTCTTGGGAGCATTCAACGACACAACGAATAACATTCCATCTAACGATGAGGACCAGAGGGACCTACCAAATTCTCCTCTCAACCAAGCTCAACAAGTTGCCATTGTTATGAGAAGGGAAATGAAGGAATTCAAAGAAGCAATCATGTCCAGCCTACCAGGAGTGAAACTACCAATAAAGAAGAGCAGAGCTGGAACCATTTCTGACACCCCCTTCATGGAAAACATTACATCCGTTGAGTTACCGCGGAAGTTCAGTCCACCCGACATGAAACTATATGATGGATCCACAGACCCAGACGACCATGTCATCCATTACAAGTACAAAATGATGTCGACTGGCTTGGCTCCTCTTCAATGGGAAGCAGGTATGTGCAGAGGATTTGGAGAAACTTTGGGAGGCCCTGCCCTTACGTGGTTCATCAATCTACCATACAGATCCATCAAGTCCTATCAACAGTTAGCAGACAAGTTTGTGGAGCATTTCGCCAGCTCTTGCAAACTCGAAAAAACTACTGACGACCTTAATACCATCCAGCAACGGAAGGGTGAATCCTTGCGAAGCTACGTGGCCCGTTTCAACAAGGAGAGGATATCGATTCCAGATCTACATCAGCCAACAGCTGTGGAAGCTTTCAGAAATGGGTTACTTTGTGATAGCGGACTCTACAAAAAGTTAACTAAATTTCGATGCTACACAATGGACCAGGCCATGGCACGAGCTCAAGTTGAAATCAGATGGGAAGAAGACAAGAGAAATAAAAGGAAAGATAATTCCTCCAATGTGCAAAATGAGAGAACGCCTCATACATCCAAACGACATAAAGAATTCGCCAGAATGACACCTAATCATCATTCAGAGAAAATGAGTCACCAAAGAAAAGAACATCAGCCCCACAGAAGGGACTTTGATCGAAGACCACTGCCATACAAAACACAGGAAAGAGTTCAAGCAGAAAGGCCAAGACTCCCAGATTATAATTTTTCTATTTCTCCAGGAAAACTTGTTTTGGTATTAAAAAAAATGGGAAATGAAGTAAGATGGCCTCCACGCAGCAGAGAGAAAGCTTCAAAAAGAAAGACACAAGTAAATGGTGTGAATTCCATCGAGACTACGGCCATACGACGGCTGAATGTGTGGCATTAAGATTAGAAGTCCTGGAGCTGCTGAACAAGGGGTTTCTAAGAGATTTACTTACAGAGAAAGGGAAAGCTACATTTGCTCAAAGAAGTGAGAGGGATGGACACGAAGAAGCACCAATTCCACCTCCACCAATCGACAATACGGTGAATTTCATTTCAGGAGGATCGGAGATCAGTGGAGTTTCGTATTCAGCGGCCAAACGACATGCCAGGGCTATCATGTCAAACATTCATCATTCCACTATCTCTATGGAGAAAAAATTTACAGATCTGATGATGGAGTTTCCAGACGACAGCAACTCCGGAAGTATGAACCCTCATCATGATGCTTTAGTGATCTCTCTACAGGTGGCAAATTTTATGGTCAAACGAATTCTGGTAGATACAGGATCTTCAGCCAACATCATATTTGCAACTGCCTTAGCAGATATGGGAGCTGAGCTGGGGAAAGTTAACAAACGAACAACGGTGTTAATCGGATTCAGTGGTGAGCAGAAATTTACTTTAGGAGAAATAAGTCTTCCAGTCTACGCAGGAGGAATTAACCTAATGACTACTTTTCTAGTCTTGGATTGTCCTTCTGCCTACAATCTTATCATTGGTAGGCCATGGATTCATGAAATGAGGGCTGTATCTTCCACTTATCATCAAACACTAAAGTTTCCAACAAAGTGGGGGGTCCATGAGATAAGAGGTGATAGGATTGCCTCGAGAGGATGCTACCAGACAACAATGAAAGCTAAGATCCATTCGGCATAGCAATTACAGAGCGGGCCTCATCCTTTGGAGCCTACACTCCCAAGTATTGAAGAACTAGACGAGGTCCAAATTCATCCAGAACATGCAGATCACAAAACTCAAATAGGAGCAAATCTGGATCCCAAGCTTCGAGCAGACTTGATTGATTTTTTGCAAAAACAACACGACCGATTCGCATGGTCGCATGAAGATATGACAGGGATTGACCCTGGGTTGATCACCCATCAACTCCACATAGATCCAGACTACCCTCCTGTCTAGACCCGGCCACGGTTCCGGTTCGGAACCGGAACCGAACCGGAATGGGACCGGTTCGGTTGGGGTTCCACCCCAACTCGAACCGGTCCTAACCGGAACCGAACGGTTCCGGTTGGAACCGTAGGGTTCCAACAGGAACCCTAAGCCCCCAACGGCTAGTAGCCGTGGGGGCCTTATTTCCCCAACGGCTACTGCCGTTGGGGGATGCAGGGAGCCGTTTGGCTCCCTGCCAAACGGCTCCCTGCCAAAAAAAAAATTATAAAAAAAATTATAAAATTTTTTTTATTATATAAAAAAAAAATTACTAATGTACCCCTAATAACGGTAATAAAACGGTTATATTTAGGGGCATTTTTGGTATCAAAAAAATTCTAAAATTCTATAAATAGAATTCATTTTTCATAATTTCATCACACCAATTCTCAACTCTCTCATTTTCTATAAATCTCTTATTCTCAATCTTACTTCAATACAATTCTCTTATTTTAGTTGTTAATTAATTTGTTATCACATTCGGCATTCGCATCGCAATTATTCAAATGGCAAGCTCATCCGAGAACATAATGTCAAATATGCCGACCCAAGAGAGCGGCCCCAGTGTCAGTGCACAATCACGGAGAAGAGAAGTTAAGGCTCGGTCCTCCGATATTTTCAAAATTCATTTTAATTGGAACGCCTAGACGATGGTTCACAACGAGCAATTTACAACTATTGTGGGGTTATCTATAAATTTTCTGGTGGATACGGAAATATGATCAAGCACATGGAGAAACATCATCCGGTTGAATTTGGCATTGATACGACGCAGACTCAAATGGCCAGGTACGCATCATCTAGTAGAGGTACGAGTAGTGTAGATTTATTTAAATATTCTGATGCAAAAAATAGAGAAGAATTTGCAAAATTAACATGTATGGCACATCTTTCTTTAAGCTTTGGTGAAAAACTTCATTTTACTAATTACGTGCATAATGCTTTAAACCCTGCTGCATGTAGAATGACTCGAAACACAACAAAACGTCATATTTTCAAATTATATAAAGATGGTAAAATTATTTTAAATGAAATATTTAAAGAGATGAAAGGTCGTATTTCTATGTTCTGATATTTGGAGTGACCATTGGCAAACACACTCATACATGGGTGTGACTTGTCATTGGATTGATGCATCATTTACTATGCAAAAACGACTCATTGCATTTAGAGTTTTTGATGACCAACATACTGCACATAATATTTATAGAATGATGAAGGTAATTTTTGATGAATATGGTTTAGGAGAAAAAATTTTAACAATTGGATTTGATAATGCATCTGCAAATACTGCATCCATCAATGATTTAAAAGAAATATGTCAACCAAATTTAGGGGGTCGATTTTTTCATATTCGTTGTACATGTCATGTCCTAAACTTATGTGTGCAAGACGGTCTAAAATTATTATCTCCTTTCCTTGATCCTATTAAAACGGCACTTAACTGTATTTGGTCATATTCTCAAGTTAGGAGGGAATGGACCAAGTTTTGTAATAAAATGGTATTAAACCGATTAAATTTTCTAGAGATGTTCCAACACGTTGGAATTCTACTTATTTTCTTTTATGTCAAGCACTTCAATACAAAGATGCATTATGTAGTTTTTTTTCTCAACATGTTCAAAATATCACACTTATCCTAGTCAATGGGATATTTGTGAAAGAATTTTAGATATTTTAAGAGTTTTTAATGATGCTACTTTAGTTTTTAGCGGTTTGTTTATCCCACTGCACATTTATTTCTTCTTGAAAGTTTGAATATTGTTGACACTCTCGATGAACATGTTGACAGTGACGACCCTAATGATATTGTTTTGCTCGAAGCCATTACTGTTATGAAGGTAAAATGGTTGAATTATTTTAGAGAAATTCCTTTACTTTATCTTATTGCTGCTGTTTTTGATCCTAGATTTAAATTAGAAGGTTTGAATGGTGGTTTACAAGCTTACTATGGTTATTTAGGAATATTAGATGACATTGATATTACGAGCATAATGACGAATTTAAAAAGTGATTTAATTATTTTATTTAATGATTATATTGTAAGATATAACTTAGGAACAATAGGTCAGTCTAGTAGTAGCGAACCGGTAATTCAACCAAGACTTAGCGCAGGGGATCGTTGGTTATTACAACGAAATAAAAAATCTAGGGATACGACAACAACTAATAACCCTGAATTAGATAATTATTTATCTACAAATTTTGAGTTTTCTAATGAAAGTTATGCAGTAAAAATTTTAAAATCCTTGAATGGTGGAACCGGCATCAAAATATATATCATGTTTTATCTATTATTGCTAAAGAGATATTGGCAGCACCTATTTCCACCGTTGCGGTTGAGCAAGCCTTCAGCTTGGGAGGTAATATATTGGAAGCTAGGCGATCTTCATTACATCCAAGCACTCTAGAAGCAACAGCTTGTGTGGATGATTGGACTCGAGCTGATCTGAGACAACAAGAAGATGCCCCCGATGATTTTGAAGATTTGTTCGATAATGCTTCTGCAACAAGTGCAAGCGGAAGCTGCAGACCCGGAGCCGTAGGATCAACTGATAATGATGATTGATAAATGTAAAATTATAATTTACAAAGGGGATATGTCTTAAACTTGTAATGGAACTACGTGAGCTTTGATTCCTCTCACCCTTGGAGGATACGTAGGCAACTTAAATTTTAAAAAATTTAAGCTCAAGCTCTTCAATGTAATAAATTTTTTTTTATTTATAAATTTAATCTCATTTTTTTTAATTAATAAATTTTTTTTTATTTAATGATTTGACTCCTCTCAATTTTTTATTTTAATTAATTAAAAAAAAAAATGAACCGAACCGTTCGGTTCCGGTTCGGTTCGACTTTCCGGTTCCACTTAAGTGTGGAACCGGAACCGAACCGGATTTAACCGGTTGGTTCCGGTTCCACACTTGTGGAACCGGAAACCGGCCGGTTTGGTCGGTTCCGAACAAAACCGAACCGCCAGCCGGGTCTACTCATGTCCGGCAAAAAAGAAGAAAGTTCGCCCTAGAAAGAAATCAAATCATTGATGAAGAAGTCCATAAATTATTACAAAATGGTGCCATCAAAGAGGTGCAGTTCCCAGACTGGTTAGCCAACGTGGTGGTAGTACGAAAGAAGAATGGAAAATGGAGAGTTTGTATTGACTTTACAGACCTGAACAAAGCATGCCCGAAGGATTCTTTCCCACTGCCACATATCGATCAAATGGTTGATGCTACAGCCGGGCATGAATTGTTGAGTTTCATGGATGCATATTCTGGGTATAATCAAATTCTTATGTATTCAGAAGACCAAGAGAAAACAGCCTTTGTGACCAATAAAGGCATTTTTTGTTACAAAGTTATGCCCTTCGGCCTCAAAAATGCGGGAGCTACTTATCAAAGAATGGTCAACAGGATGTTCTCTCAACAGATTGGGAAAACAATGGAGGTTTATGTAGATGACATGCTGGTGAAATCTTCAAGTTCAGATCAGCATCAAACACTTGGGAGAAGCATTCAACATAATGAACAAGTATGGGATGAAGTTAAATCCAACAAAATGTGCATTTGGAGTAGCTTCTGGGAAATCTTGGGATATGTTGTCACGCGACGAGGCATTGAAGCAAATCCTGATCAAATCAAATCAATCCTTGAAATCCCCTCTCCTACCTGCCCAAAAGATGTAATGCGGTTGGCAGGAAGAATTACAGCTTTAAACAGATTCATCTCCAAGTCCACAGATAAAAGTTTTATGTTCTTCTCAGCCATAAAGAAAGCAAAAAACTTTGAGTGGACTCCAGCCTGTGAAAAAGCTCTCAAAGATCTCAAGCGATACTTAACGTCGCCCCCATTGTTGTCAAAACCACTCGACAATGAAAGGCTCTTCCTATACTTAGGAGTCTCAGATCAAGCTGTGAGCGCTGTTTTAATCAGAGAAGACAACAACATCCAACTACCAGTCTACTACGTAAGCAAGGCTTTGCTCGATGCGGAATCACGTTACTCACATTTGGAAAAACTGGTATTGGCCTTGGTAATGTCAGCAAGGAAGCTACGACCATATTTTCAGGGACACCCGATCACAGTTTATTCAGAGTATCCTCTAAGGAGCATTCTTCATAAGCCGGAGTTGTTTGGAAGATTAACGAAATGGGCGGTTGAATTGGGAGAACACGACATCACTTACCAGCCCAGAACAGCAATCAAATCTCAAGCGTTGGCTGATTTTGTTGCTGACTTCAGTCTCAATCAGAAAGTTTCAATAGATGAAGAAGTCAATTCAATCCAAACCACATCACTTTGGAAACTTGCAGTCGACGGTTCCAGCAATAAGAAAGGATGCGGTCTTGGGGTGGTGATCACTACTCCTGATGGAGATATACTACGTCAAGCAATCAAATGTGGATTCAGGGTTACAAACAACGAGGCGGAATATGAGGCGTTGATTGCAGGAATCAGTTTGGCTAAAGAACTTGGAGCAAGCAGAATAAAAGTGGTATCAGATTCTCAACTGATAGTCAACCAACTCCAAGGATCATATCAAGCTCGAGATCCTCAAATGTCATCCTACTTAATGAAAGTGAAAGAAATCCAGTCGACATTTGAAGAATTTACAGTTACCCAAGTTCCGAGAAGCGAGAATACTCAAGCAGACGCATTGGCTACCCTTGGGTCGACGATGCAGGGGGATAAATCACAATCCATTCCAGTAGTATATTTGAATTGGCCGGCAATTTGGAAAGAAAACAAAGAGATCACCACCATCATGTCAAGCGACTCATGGATGACACCACTCATGAAATATTTGCAAGAAGGACTACTTCCAGAAGACAAAACCGAAGCAAGAAAAATTCAGAGACAAGCAGCAAGATTCACAATCTTCAACGGACAATTGTTAAAAAGGTCATTCTCTGGACCATACTTAAAGTGTCTTACTAACGACCAAGCACAGCACGTATTGTCAGAATTACATGAAGGAGAATGTGGAAATCACTTGGAGGACGTAGCCTCGCTCTACGCGCCCATTCGACTGGGTATTATTGGCCGACTATGAGAATTGATTCAGCCAATTATACGAAGAAATGCGAGAAATGTCAAAGGTTCGCTCCGATTTCACATCTCCCACCTGAGAAATTAAATCCCACTCTCTCCCCGTGGCCATTCATGAAATGGGGAATGGATATTGTAGGGAAACTACCAACTGCCCCTGGACAACGAGTCTACATGCTGGCATTAACAGATTATTTTTCAAAGTGGATTGAGGCAGATTCTTTCGCCAAGATACGAGATAAGGAAGTTCAATCATTTGTTTGGAAGAACATCATATGTCGATTCGGCGTTCCCAAAGAAATTGTGACTGATAATGGTTCGCAATTTATCAGCAATCACTTCCAAGACTTCTGTAAAAATTGGAGGATCAAATTAAGTTTTTCAACCCCTCGATTCCCACAAGCAAATGGTCAAGCCGAGTCTTCCAATAAGACAATTTTAAATGCTTTAAAGAAAAGATTAGAAAAAGCAAAAGGAGCCTGGGCTGATGAATTACCAGGTGTCTTATGGTCCTACAGAACGACTATCCGTTCTTCCACAGGAGAAACTCCATTCTCTCTTGCATTTGGGACAGAAGCTGTGATACCAACTGAAGAAACCATCCCATCTCCCCGTTACCAATGGCTCAACGACGATACGAATCAACAACTTATGAATTTTAACCTGGAAACAATTGAAGAATTGAGGGATCGTGCATCCATTCGACTGGCTGCGCATCGACAAAGAATGACTAGATATTTCAACAAAAATGTCAGAAGCAGGACATTCAAGGAAGGGGATTGGGTACTACGAAGAGTTTTTCAAAATACAAAAGAAGTCGGAGAAGGAAAGTTGGGGCCGAATTGGGAAGGGCCATACATCATCACAAGAGTTGTTGGGCACGAAGCCTACAAATTACAAACAACTGAGGGGAGACAAATTCACAATAGTTGGAATGCGATTCACCTTAAGCAATTTTACTGGTAATTTATGCGTGCATTTATTCATATTTCAAGGTTCAGAGTAATTTTCTACTTTATGTATTGTGTGATTCGACTTAATAACAAATTTCATTTGAAATATCATCCCAAAATATCATTAAGTCATTAAAATTGTTCTACAAATGAGTTAAATTAAAATTACAAAGAGATTCAAATTTCTGGAGTAGCTTCTTCCTGAATGCGTTCAGCAGCGACTTCAGGTGCAGGAATATCTTGAACTTGAATAGTCGGCTCGATTTCCATTCGACTAAGTTCTTCACTCTTCTTATCCATTTCTTGAACTTCAGCCGCTTCCTCGCCATCAATTACTTCTCTCTCAGCCACTTTCGAGTCGACCTCTTCACCTTTCTCTTCCACATCACCCTCGTTTGAAAAAGAAATTCCTGCCAATAGTTGGTCATACTGTTGAATCCATTTCTCTGGTTCCCAAGCTCCTGTCTTCCCATCAAGGAAATCCTTCATCAGATGACTGCGTTCTTTCATCATAGATTCAAGAGCAATCCCTTCAAGATTCTCAAGTAATTCTTCATTCTCCTTCTTCATATTCTCGAACGCATCCTTATAACCTTCAATCGTAACCTCAGAAGTCTCCTTTTCCATCTGAAGTGTTGCCTTCACTTCCTTCAACTCCTTCTCCAATTCAGCATTTCTTTTCCCAAGCGACTTCATTTGGACCATTTCCTTTTTCATAGCCGCAAATGATTTTTCCATTTCTCTCTGTTTCTTGAGAGTCGATTCGACATATCGCTGCATATGTAAGCTGCACTCCATTGCCTGGAAAAAGGATTTGATTAGAATCCATTCTACAAATTATTATGAAAAATTATCTACTTTCTTACTTGGTAATTTAAAGCCGCAGCCTTTTTCATTGACTCGACGGGGCCAATCTTGGATAGCCTCTGTTCATCCTCTTCCAGCAGAAGCTTCTTAATAAAAGGGTCAAGGCTTGATGGGTAAGAAATTGCAGTCGACTCTGATGGAATCCTGACAACTATATTGTCGATTTCTTCAATTTCATCCGCCTTCCTTTTCCCCCCTTTGACAATAATTTCAGTCGACTTCCCTTTAATCTTTGGAGTTCCAGTCGACGATACCAATTGTGGTTCTGGAACTCCACTTCTGTCTCCTTTATCTTGAGCTTCCTAGCCTTTTTTCGGCTTATCAACTCATCAATTGAAGCTACTTTTATTTGCCTCGACGCCATGTCCTCTGCGCATAAAATTTCTTTTGGAGTTAATGTCTTTATAAACAACACCTTTCCGTACAAAGCTCGAATCGACCGAGTACAGTAGATGACTTCCAATACGTGTTTAGAAAGTGCCAAAGGGGTAGATATACCTTCTGATTCGAAGATTTCTTTCCACACTAATGTTGCTCTTAATCTCTGCTCTACCAAGATTATCCTCCAATCTCTTTGTTCGACGGGAAGATCAAGAAGAGCTTTAGTGTTGGACAAAATAAGAGGTGTTTTGTCGAATAAACTGTTTCGAAAAGGACCTGCATAATAAACAATCCATACATTAGTATCATACGACAATAACATTGATTAATTATCAATAAATAGAAGAAGTTGATACTCACTAAATACACTCCAATATTCTAAAACTCGACCCATTCCAGTCGACCCAAAGATTCCCTCATTTCTCACAAAGAAATAGTCCGACTGCCAATTACCCCTATCGTTCGTTGGAAGCCCCATAACTATTTGTTCCCTCTTACGACGAAGGTACAAAGTATATCTCCCTTTTTTAGTTAGGTGCTCTTTGAGGTAGTATGAATATAAAACGTCTTTCACCTCAAACAATAACCCTTGTTCGAATGCTAAGCATTCAATCGACAGTAAAATCCTCCAAGCATTCGGCATTAGTTGTGAAGGAGCAATCCCATAATGATCCAAAATTTCCCAAGCTAACCTCGGAATGGGGAATCTGAGCCCATTAGAAAACGGTACTACATAAAAACCAATCCATCCGGGAATTTTATAATCGATTCTTTCAGACGGAAAGGGCACCCTCAGTTCCATTGATCTAGGAAATCTATACTTAATCCTAATTCCATCAGCAAACTAGCCGTCATTCGACTAGCTGGGTTCTTGGTTAGTATGTTGGTAGGCTCACTTGTGCTCACCCCTCCACTAAACTCCTCGACAGCTGCCAATGATCTAATAGGAATTGCGTGCATCGGAATTTCACGCGACAAAACTGTTACAGGACCCTCCTCGAATAACTCTTGACGCGACCATTCCCTTAATGATTTTTCTTCTGTCGATTCACTCGATGATGATCCTACGAATGTATCGATCTGTTCTCCTAAACTTTCTAAAGAGTCTCCACTCGACATATTTTAATCAACGAGTCTACAAACAAATAATTTCTAAGATTTGGGTTTCTTAAAGATCAAATCCTACTCCTATCTCCAAACACAAATCCACCAAATAACGTATGATTCAAAAGATCAAACAACCTAATTTAGCTTAGAACAGATTGAAGCTACTCTACGAATATTCAAAGGAAATGAAGAACGCGAAGAGAGTATAAAGAAGTACCTTGAAGCCTTGAAGTTCTCTCCCAAATCGTTGATCTTGTGAATGAAACAAATGAACCCATCAAGCCACTCTTATACTACTTCTTTTGGCGGTTCATTTCCCGCCAAAAGACTCCTCGTTACTTGCTCTAGGTTTTACTCCGTTTAACGACACGTGGAAGATCTAGGGAATGTAAAATATTTCGTCTCAAAGAATGATGAATTCTGGATTGTCACTACTTGACACCACTTTCTCTCGGCAACAAAATTCTCATCATGACTGCCTTCACCATTTGACGCGACATCATTAGATTTGAAGATCATTTTCATTCATGAAAAATTGATTGGGCAAACCCCGGTGCATGCCTTATAATCACTCGACAAATGATAAAATATTGAGTAGATAGTACATTCGACACATTTCAAAAGGGACTCCTGAACCTGTAGTTTGTTCAGTCGACAAAGGGACATTCCCCATGACTCTTGTCGAGTCAAGGTGGACTCCTGAACCTGCATTCGGTTCAGTCGACAAAAGGACATTTCCATGACTCTTGTCGAATCAAAGTAGACTCCTGAACCTGCATTTGGTTCAGTCGACAAAGGGACATTCCCCATGACTCTTATCGAGTCAAGTAGCTCCTGAACCTGCATTTGGTTCAGTCGACAAATGGACATTCCCCATGACTTTTGTCGAGTCAAATAGACTCCTGAACCTGCATTTGGTTCAGTCGACAAAGGGACATTCCCCATGACTCTTGTCGAGTCAAGTGGACTCCTGGATCTGCATTTGGTTCAGTCGACAAAGGGACATTCCCCATGACTCTTGTCGAGTCAAGCGGACTCCTGAACCTGCATTCGGTTCAGTCGACAAAGGGACATTCCCCATGACTCTTGTCGAGTCAAGTAGACTCCTGAACCTGCATTTGGTTCAGTCGACAAAGGGACATTCCCCATGACTCTTGTTGAGTCAAGTAGCTCCTGAACCTGCATTTGGTTCAGTCGACAAAGGGACATTCCCCATGACTTTTGTCGAGTCAAGTAGACTCCTGAACCTGCATTTGGTTCAGTCGACAAAGGGACATTCCCCATGACTCTTGTCGAGTCAAGTGGACTCCTGGATCTGCATTTGGTTCAGTCGACAAAGGGACATTCCCCATGACTCTTGTCGAGTCAAGCGGACTCCTGAACCTGCATTCGGTTCAGTCGACAAAGGGACATTCCCCATGACTCTTGTCGAGTCAAGCGGACTCCTGAACCTGCATTTGGTTCAGTCGACAAAGGGACATTCCCCATGACTCTTGTCGAGTCAAGCGGACTCCTGAACCTGCATTCGGTTCAGTCGACAAAGGGACATTCCCCATGACTCTTGTCGAGTCAAGCGGACTCCTGAACCTGCATTCGGTTCAGTCGACAAAGGACATTCCCCATGACTCTTGTCGAGTCAAGTGGACTACTGAACCTGTATTTGGTTCAGTCAACAAAGGGACATTCCCCATGACTCTTGTCGAGTCAAGTGGACTCCTGAACCTGCATTCGGTTCAGTGGACCATAGAATATTTCCATTACTTATGTCGAGTCAAATGTATCCATGGATCTTCAAACTGATCAGACGACCAAGAACCAATTGCCATAAGTCAAGCCAAATCAGAGGGACTAAGACTTCGTCTGCCCAGATGATACACGCAATATAATCCAAAAAAACCCACATTTTTGCACAAAGCTCTTACAAAACAATCCAACAGAAGGTGATAAACAATCCAACAGAAGGTGATACATTCTTGTCACATGCTTTTGTGATTAGTATCATTCGACACAAATGTATATACTCTCTAAGACAAAACTTTTTTGACTTAGAGAGTAAGGGACAAACTGTACGAACCAAAAATGGGCCAAGGATAAAACCGTCTTTTACCTTAAAAGCCCAGAATGGTATGCAAAGCCCGAAAGTAAAGGCCAGGCCCAAGAAGATTTATGTATTATTGAGTCACAATTAAGTCATAAGCTTAAATACAAAAAACCTCTAATTATATCAACTACTCTTCTTCTACTTTGCCCGACACATAAAGCCCAATGAAATCCTTCTTCCACTTGCAGAAGAATGATTCATACATTAAGCCAAATCTTTACCAAACGTTTCCCACTTACCCTAATCATAATCCAACTGCTCCACTTTGTTCACTAAATAAAGATATCTTAGCACATTGTGGGACTGATGCCAGCTGCAAAAGTCATTTACCTTCAACTATAAATTACGAACAAGATACGAGAGACAGGGCAGTGCTTTCTGACAAGCTTCTCTTCTCTAATAAAAACTCTCAAAACTTCATATTTCCTAAACATTTTCTTCCGCCCTCACGGCCACTTAAAGAAGGTCAAGGTAATAGGAAACATTGCTTTCATAGTTAACATATTTACTATCCATTTCATTCTATTGACTTGGGCGTCGGAGTGTCTCCGGTACCTACCACACCGGTAGGCAGTCTACTCACATTCGTTCTTCTTTGTTTTGCAGGATTGTTAGTGCCCCTACTTCCAAATTCTGATTGTGGACCTCGGCCGAAATCCAGCATCCACAGTACTTGACCCCAACCTTCTTCGCCATAGCAATTAGTGTGGCCATTGCCCTGAATCCACAATGATCGTCATCTTGAACATCAACAATGTGGGAAATATAATGTTGATAAGCCACGAAGACTATTGATGGAGATGCTCTCCCCACTTAGAGCATATGAGAGAGATTTGTCTATTTTAAAAGACTCAAATGATTTTCTAAATGATCTTACTTTCAAACTTTTAAACTATCTCTTTATATAGGAAGTAAAAGCAAATAAGACAAGTAGTTGTTAATAAAGTAAAAGTAGATACAGATATTGCTTTACGAAAGAAAAAAAGACAAATAAATCTTTAATAAAGTAAAAGCAAACACGACTTTTAATAAAAGTAAAAATAAAAACAAAAACTGAATCAGCATGATTTTTAATAAAGCTAAAGCAAATTTCTCTACTTTCAAAATAAATAACAAATATGTATAATATATATATATATATATATATAAGATTTATTAAACAAATAATATATATATATATATATAATATTTAAGATTAAAAAAATTAATCAAAATAAAATAAAGTATTTAAATAATTAAGGAAATAGATTAATTAAATAAAAAGAGGAAAATTTAAAGAAAAATATAAGAGAGGAAACGTAATTTATGGGGGGAAAAAAAAAAGCAACCCTTTTATAAAGAAAATAAAATATATGGGGTATCATTGATGAATGGTAATTATATCACTATTTATCACTCATTTAACATAATATTTTTATAGTTTCTTGAGTCTTTTGAATATTTTGATGTGTTTTGTGTTATTTTGTAGATAAATAAAGTTTCAGGATATTCTGGAGGTGATTTGGACCAAAACAGTGAAAATTGGAAAAAGGGCATTTTGGTAATTTTGGCGCGACGCCTAAAGTGCGCTGAACAGTGCTAACGTGCGCCGGGTCCACAAGTCAGAATCTGAGAAATTTGACTTTGCTAACGTGCGTCGTGCCATGTGTCACCATCACAGCCGATCTGCTAACATGTGTCGTGACACGTGTCATCATCCTACGGTGCCGACAGCCACGTGTCGCCACATGTCACTCCACGTGTCTACCACGTCATCATCCACATCACCAGTTGACCGAGTCAACGAGCCACATCATCGCCACATCATCATCAACCAATCACAACGTGCCACGTGTTGAAATTCTATGGTGCCGACAGTCACTATCGCCACGTCAGCACCAATCATTGACTCATTTATCCGAATGACACATGGCAGATAAGCATCAGCCAATCACGAGCCGCCACGTGTCGCAATAATTGAGCTCCCAACAACCTTGCCACATGTCACCTTATCTCCTTATCCAGAATCGCCACGTGTCATCATTTCAGCATGCCACGCCAAAAAGCATTGGCGTCGCGACGCTGGAGGCCTACCGGGGTCTATAAATTGAGCTCGAGATTTCAGTTTTAGATGTATCTTCCTCTCTAATTTCTCTGATGTAAATATGGAGTTTTCTATCTAGTTTCTTTTAAATTTTAGTTTTGTAATTAATTTTAATTACGTTATGTAATAATAGTAATTTACTTTCTTTACTTTTTATATTTTTTACTATCCACCATGATGAGGTAACTTCCCCATGCTAGGGTGAAAGGTAATTCTTTTACTATTTCTATTTAGATTAATCTCCCTTAAATATAATATATTCACTATTTAAAATTTGACTTAAAAAGGATATCGCTATATTGGTCGGTTGGTAAATCATTTTAATCTGGTTTAAACCTGACTAATCAATGATACCGCCAGATTGGTCGGTTGGTAATTAAATTTTCTTACCGCTTATATGGAAGGTTTATTTTGGTTCCGCTTTTATGGCTGGTTGTACTTAATTTGACTTAATCAGGTTACCGCCTATATGGACGGTTGGTAAAATAATCACAAGTTAATATATTATATTAAGGGAGATATCTAAATAGTAAATAGTAAAAGTTGATCATTTTACCTTACCATTTTATTTTAATGTAATTTATTTTTCAACTTTTACTTTACCGCAATTACTTTTCAGCATTTTTACTTTATGTCTTTTACTTTTAAGTTTTTACTAGCTTTAGTTATGTGTCGTAACTAAGTTAGTTATCTGGGGTTGTGATGAATTCTAATATCACCGGTTTATAATGAATTATTTTATAGTTTGGGTAATTTAAAGGTTTACTTATTAAGTCTTAAGCTTAATGCTTCTTGTTGTCTGATCACCAATAAGATTGATGTGATAAATCTAAAATAAACTTCACAAAGGAATTTTAGGTTTCAGCCTTACACTTAATAGCCCACGATCTTCCTTGAGGATGGATAACTCTTTAATAGATTACCTTACAGGATAGACATATACTTGTCGGGCGGGGGTATCCATAATTGGAACTTAAACTTAATGAATCCAGATAATTTAGTTGACATAGACATATGGTTCAATTGGGTTAAACTGGGTATTTGCGTCTGACCATCGACAAAGGCTTTTGCATAATTTAGTGTTCCAGGTTAGTAAACCGATTTATTACACAACAATGAAATAACCACTTCATCTTTTAAAAGATATTAGAAAGATTCACAACCCTAGATATTTTTTAATATTGAATTTTCTTAATCCTACTTTTGTGCAATTTTATTTACTTGTTTTTAAATTTAGAATCATCACCATTTCAAATCAATCAATCAACTTGTTAAATACTAGTAATCATTTGACCTCATAAAATTAATAGATTAGATATTAAGTCCTCGTGTGTTTACTTTGGTCAATCATGGGAAAGAAAGTTGAAGAGAGAGAATGAGTGGGGGGATGTGTCAGGGGGAGAAGAAATTTTCATATATGTATAATGTTGGTGATGAAATTTGCATAATTTAATTAGAAATCGACATGTGTCTAAAAGAGGACATTAACCAAAATATCCTTCAAAGAATAGTTAGACAATGAAATGGTCAATAGTAAATTTGAGAAATATCTATAGTAGAATATGGAGGCCTCGTGGACTTGGATGCCCTACAACGCTCCAAGATAAGATGGTAACGGAGGTCGGGTATGATAAATGTGTTGAAGTTAGTGCTTGGAGCGCCAATCCGAATAATGTATTATATATTTTATTATTTATTAATAAAATAATAATATTTTCATTTCAAACCTTATTAATAGTAATGTTATTATGCATATTAGATTAATGCATAAATATGCTAAAAATGACATCGACCTTAGAATAGTCTTGTAGTAATACTGGATATTGGGTGGTCTAACATTGAGATAGTATTACTATTATCTACTATTCTTAAAGTAAATATTTATAGTCATTAGTTTTGGAATACGGTCGAATTCTTATAACCTATAAGATTAGCACATGTCGTATATTGGAATTAAAGTTCCAATAATTTAACCCAATGTAATAGACATGTGGGTATTCATTGGAGCGAATACTGAATGACTCACATGTGATTCCTAATAGTTGGAAGTACACACCACCGTCAATAGGAATCTCATCGAGTCGAGTAGCATATGTGATCTTTTGACTATAGGATAACACTGGTTTTGTGTGAGATCCTTCACACTTAGATGTCATGTATGTCAGAAACCTTTCATGGTTTGGCCTCTAGATGTTCGTTGGGTGTGAACCGATACACTATTAATCAAGTGCGTATCAAGATATGATCTTTCGGCCTGTATGTGTGTCATAATGGGTTTAGGTATCCACGTAAGTAAGTTACGATTATTAAAACTTTGGCCAAAGTCGATCACCTATGGTGGATGATATATATCATAAATGGTTTTTGATTAGTTGTAAAGAAACGTGGACATGTCGACATGAGATGTGCGTCTCGGGAACTTGATGGTGTATTCTATGTTTCCTAAGCACAACTCGATAGTCTACGATAGAGAGATTGATAAACATATGTGATGATCTCAACTTGTATAGTTCAGAAAGGTCATTCGTGTTCTTTGTGAATTTGGAGGTGGCTGAATTGCGTACATATATGGTAGGCTTATATGACGAACGTGTCTAGACTTAGAGAGTCTCATAATATGAAGTGTACTCGTTAAACACTTGGGTAGTCGATAAATTTTGAAAATAAATAATATTCGATATTATATTTATCAACCAAAATAATTAAGTATTATTGGATAACATTGATTATTTACTTTGACCCAATTGAATTAATCCAAAATCACACAACGGCTTTGTTGTAATTTCATAAATATCTCTACCATTAGAGGATATTTTGGTAATTATAAACATATAATAATAGATGTATTTGTCATAATTTAATTGGATTAAATCAAAGTGATAAATATTTAACTAATCAATTTGCTAATCTTTGTCTTAATTTAATTGGATTAAATCAAAGTGATAGATAAAGGTGATTAGTCACACCTAATTTTACATATTGAATTAAGTCTACCTAATATTTGATTAGTACTTTTATTAATTAAAAATTACATAAGTTTTGCTATAAATAGCAAGCTTGAACAATATATTAATTAAGGTTAAGAAAGCTAAAACAAGCAAGAGTTACGGAAATTAGCCTAAGTTAGAGAAGTGTTTAGAGAACCTTTAGAAAGTCTCTACAATATTTCAACGAGGAGAAATCAAGATTGGATCTTGGAGTCAAGCTTGCTAACTTTGGAATTTCTCTACAACATTTCAACAAGGAGAAGTAGATTGAATATTTGAATCAACCTTGCTAGGTAAGTTTGATCTTCTCATAAGTTATGTTTTTCATTAATGAATTTTCATTAGTGAGACATATAGTGATGAATTGTGTATTAGATACATAATAACATAACTTAATGTTGAAATTATGCTAATTAATTATGTTAGGATGCTTTGGAAGTATAAACACAATATATTTGTAATTGGGTCAAAATATTTATGTTAGACAGACATAAAATTATAGTTTGGAACACCAAAAAATAGCTTAGAGTTAAGACTACCGTTCTAGAATCACTTGATCACATTTGGGTGACCTATAATTATTCATGAGTCATTTCATCATGGATTATATTTTAGTTTGTAATTTTCTCCTCACAATCAAGATTGGATCAGTCAGGGGTCAGGACCTCTAAATCTCTGGTACAGATATTACAGAGGAGGAGTCATTCCTAGTTTGGACAACAAGAGGAACTTCATCTCCCGATGGAACGACCCAAGTAAGCAATCTGCTTTGAGGTGGAGAATCGTTCTGAATAGGATCAGCATCTCCAATAACCGAGGATATGAAGATAGAAACAGAAGACTTAGTTGATGGCGAAGGTAATTTCTCTGTGATTTCTGGAGCGACCACCAGCAAAGCGATCAGCACACCATCTTTATATAGTTCCCGGCACCAACTTGCATACTCGTTGGAACCGAGAACTAGGGGACAGATGTTGATGGTGTTTTCAGGCACTATGTTATTTAAAGCAGCACGACGAGGACAGAAGGGTAATTCCCTGACTGGTTGAGATCATATAGCCGACCCGACCATAACATGTGAAGACCGACCACTTTGGTTCGGGTGACCGAGCACTTGAGTTCAAGATGACCGGGCAATTATCAGGTCGACAGCAGCATTCTCAGTACAAAAGACTATTATGACCGACCACATGAAGACCGAGCATATGGCAAGACATGTTCGGGAAAATAAGGCATTCTATCCATACAAGATAAGATAATAAGTTATCCTACTTTCATGGGGTAAACTAGTAAGTCAATGTCCTAGTATGATAAAGAAAGTAAAGGTAGTTTTGATTAGGAATCCTTATGGGAAAAGGGAATAGTTTTGACTAGGAATCCTTATGGGAAAAGGGAATAGTTTCAACTAGGATTTCTTATGCAAATAGGAGTCTGATTTCTGTACTATTATAAATATGAGGGCAGATTATGTGTAAAAAGACATCAAAAATACGGGATCTGAATCTTCAAGCTCTGACTTGTAGAAAACAAAAAGAGACCCAAGAAGAGTGTTTAAGTAATAAAAAGTACCATCTTGTTTGTGTCCGTGGACGTAGGTCGGATCCAAATCCACCGAACCACGTTAAATCTCCTTGTTGATTGGTGTGTTTATCTGTTTTTTTGCTAAGTTTGCCTTTGGTCCCCCATAACCAAACAAATTCACTATTGAGGGAGGATTAGTCTCGGGAGTGATATTCCCATATTGCCCCTGAGACCAAAATCCGCCGTCAACAACTTGTAATGGAATATGATATTTCATTAAAATATTTTAAAAATACACTCATGCTAGATATCCATGGGTTAGACCCACTTCTGCTGCGCGTGAGGTTCCACATCCGCCCCAACAGAATGGTATCATAACAGGTATTAACCACACAACACATGTGTTTTGAATCTATGCCACAGTAATTTTAATTTAATTATGCATAAATCATATTTGATATGCATTGTATGTTTTTAAATTAAAATTTTAATTTTGACCCAAACATGTTAATGACTTGATTGTCATAAATCTCCTGTGATTAGGTGATTACTTTATTTTAAGTAATAGTATTAGTAATGTTGGAGCATTATTGGATGGTCCGTCTTGTCAATACGAAGATGAACGAGTTGTTACTACTTATGCTCGAGACCGTCATTATTGTGAGGGTATAAGTGCTTGAAACTTAGGTTGCTCATGTAAAATATTAGATATAGTGTGATGAGTTAACGTAGCCACCCAATACCATCATTATTGTGAGAGTGTACTTACGAAGCTCGTTAGTGCACATTGACAAGTATACACATAGAATACGTCTTAATCCAATACCGCCATTATTGTGAGGATAAAAAACGGTTCAGGACCAAACTAGGAGTCACATGAATGTGATTGACCTTGGAGGTCTACCTAATGAGTTTATAAAGGCCAAGACCATCGATATTGTGAGGCTGGAGTAAATGTCATGGGATTCGCTTCCCATTATGAAATTTTGATAGTCAAATTTCTATTTTTCCGTTAAGAGAGATTACGAAATTACGTAAATTAGTGGAAGAGTACTAATAAAATTAAAATTCCATAATTGATTAGTGTTTTTATTTTGAAATGGAAAAATATTCTGCTAGTGTTTATGACCGGTGCGAAATCACACGCGTATAACGCAAGCGCACGTATCGTTCAAGTAGTATAAAAATTATCGATCCCACGAGGACTTAAAACCTAAGCTATTAATTTTTATGAGGCCAAATGATTACTAGTATCTAACAGATTGATTGATTGACTGTGTGATGACTTTAAACTTAAAGACAAATAAATAAAATTGCGCGAAAGTAGGTTGAGGAAAATTCAAATTTATAAAACTATCCAGGGTTGTGATTTATTCCAATATCTTTTTAAAGATGAAGTGTTTATTTCATGTTTGTGTAATATATCGGTTTACTAACCTGGAACACGAAATTATGCAAAAGCCTCTGTCGATGGTCGGATGCAAATACCAAATGTAACCCAATTAAATCATATGTCTATGTTAATCAAATTACCTGGATTCATTAAGACTAAGTTCCAATTGTGGTTACCCCCGCCCAACATGTATATGTCTATCATGTAAGGAAATATATTAAAGGGTTATCTATCCTCAATGAAGATCGTGGGCTATTAAGTCCAAGGCTAAAACCTAAAATTCATTTGTCAAGTTTATTTTAAGTTTACCAGATCAATCTTATTAATGGCCAGTTAACAAGAAGCATTAAGTTTAAGACTTAATAAATAAACCTTTAAATTACTCAAACTATAAAATAACCTCTTATAAACCGGTGATATTAGAATTCATCACAACCCCAGATAACTAAGTTAGTTACGACACATAACTAGGGCTAGTAACAACTTAAAAATAAAAGACATAAAGTAAAATGCTGAAAATAAAATGCTGGAAAGTAAATAAAGAAAATTACAATAAAAGAAAATGCTAGAGTAAAATGATCCACTTTTATCACAACTATTTTAGATATCTCCCTTAATATAATATATTAACTTGTGTTATATTACCAACCAGCCATATAGACGGTATCCTGATTAAGTCAGATTAAGTCCAATCGACCATAAAGGTGGTATCACAATTTGTCCATAAACCAGCCATATAGGCGGTAATTACCAACCGACCAATATAGCGGTATCCTTGTTAAGTCAAATTTTAAATAGTGAATATATTATAATTAATGGAGATTAATCTAAATAACAGTAATAAAAGTTTTAACTTTCACCATAGCAGGGGGAAGTTACCTCATCATATCTGAATAGTAAAAACTAAAAAAGTAAAGAAAGTAAAATATTATTACAGAAAGTAAATAAAATCAATTACAAAACTGAAATTTAAAGAAAACTAGATACAAACTCCTTATTTACATCAGAGAATTCAGAGAGGAATGTACATATGAAATTAGAAGAATGAGCTGAATTTATAGGCCTCGGTAGGCTTCGCGCGTCGCCAAGCGGGCTGCGCGTCGCGACGCTGACGTGTCGTGCTCTGATTGGCTGCTTCAGATTTTTATCTGCTGAAGTGGCATTTTTGATCATTAACTCAATAATTGTGCTGATGTGGCGCTGACGTGGCGATGACGTGGCTGACACATGGCGATGTGGATTGTCGGCACCATATGATTGGAACACGTGGCATTCAATGATTGGCTGATGATGACGTGGCATATTGACTTGGCATGTTGCTGATGTGGACGCCTACGTGGCTGACACGTGGATGAAACATGGCGATGGAAATTGTCGGCACCATAGGATGATGACACGTGGCGCGGTGCACGTTAGCAGATCTCATCTGATGTTGACACGTGGCAGGCGCACGTTAGCATCTGGCGCATGTTAGCAGACTTCTCAGATTGATACACGTGGCAAGACACATTTTAGCATGAAGCGGCGCAAGTTAGCACAGGCCGGCGCACGTTAGGCGTCGCGATGCCAAAGGATTGGGCGTCGCGACCCGTAAAATGACGATTTTGCCTTTTTTTTATCCTTTTTCACTATTTTAGCCCCAAATCACCTCTAGAATGTCCTGAAACTTTATTTATCTATAAAATAACACAAAACACATCAAAATATTCACAAAACTCAAGAAACTATACAAATTATTAGGTCAAATGAGTGGGAAAATAGTGATATATTTTCCATTCATCACACCCTCAAACCTAACAATTTGCTCGTCATCGAGCAAAACAACAAAATAAAATAACATAAAAATAAAATTAAGCTAAGCCACTTTCATAGGGATCACAGTTGCATTTAACATATGCAACAAGCCTTTAAACCCTTAGGTGTTCCTAGTGGACGAGTTGTAGTCTCGTGAGGGTTTACAGCAATGATACCCACAAATATTTTACAAAAGTAAAAAGATAGTAAAACTAATGCACAAAAAAGCAAAAAAAAAAAAAAAAACAAGAGAAAAGAGAATAAAGAAATTAATGACTAAACATGTGAAACTTCTACTCCAAGTTACTAGTTATTTTCTTTCTTTCTAAATTACTGAATAAGTAAATTCTCCGATTATATTTACCATTCTCCATATACACAGCCAACAAAATATTAATCAACTCATTTTGCCCACAATAGTCACAAGTACAGTTGAGAATAAAGTAATATTTTTGTCTTAAAGTTTTATCAGAATTCACACCTTTTTGCTGCAATGGAATAAATTTTCTGATTTTTTTAATATATATACAATATCTTCCGTCTATGTAGCGAGCTTTAGGCCAGTGACTCTCAAACCAGTTGGCTTTAGGGCACCAGGTGTTAAAACACCCCTACGGACTTAATTACTCAAACTTCAGATATATATATTTTTGCAACATCCTTGATCCATGTAGCGAGCTTTGGGCCACTGACTCCCAAACCAGTTGGTTTTCGGGAACTAGGTGTTTAAACACCCTTACAGACTTAATAACTCGGATCTCAGACGTTTTTTTTTACTATCTCATCGCTTTTCATAGATGCTTCCTCCAATTAAACTATATCATTGAATATTACAAGCTTTTCAATTACAGTTCATGTCCGTATGTTACCATGCACGTTAATAATACATGTCAACTGAGCATATGAAGATCCATTTTTAGTCAATTTTTTATGGAGAATTCACAAATTAAATAATTTAAAATGAAATAAACAATAATTAACTTGTTCCGAAATAGGTTTAAGATACGTCTCAGGAGTGGAAACTCCTTACACAGCTATCTCACACCAATTTCACCCGATTAATCAAATTAAAAACACAAAATATTTTTTTTTATTTTTGTAAAAATTTTCAAATTTTTTGTATTTTTCGAAAAATTTTGGACTAAAAATAAAAACAAAATACAAACAAGATGCTAATCAACTATTCCCCACCCCCAAACCTAAATGAGATGTTGTCCCCAATATCTTAAACAATAGAAGAAGAGTTTAGAAGATAGTACCTGGTTAGCTGAAATTCTACATCTAAATGGGAAATTTAAAGATTAAGATCCAGATTTATCCGACGCTTCTTACCACGATCATCATCGGACCATTTTATCTTGGAAATGATAGGGTCAATTTGTGGTTCGTAGGTTAAGATTTGGTCAATTAAATCTTGGGCAGTTCTGGCAGTGAAGAGGAGTTCTTTTAAAGGTTTTGACACGAATCCATTTCTCCGGGCATCATCAAAAAATACACAAAGAAAATCATAAAATCCTTATGCGTTGAACAATCCAATTGGTTTCTGGTGTATGTTCAAGTTCGCCCAAGATAACACTGTAAAAATCTCATCCAACGTACCCAAACCACCTGGCAAAGCAATAAAAGCATCAGCATGGTTAATCATTTCCACCAGTCGTTCAGACATACCTGGCACGATCAGTTCTTCTCCGTTTGATGATCCTATAAGATCCGCCTCTGCCAAGGGTTTTGGGATGATTCCCAGAACTTGACTGTCTTCATCCTGTACGGCCTTTGAAACGATCCCCATTAGTCCAAGACTACCTCCGCCATATACTAGGTGCATATTCTTCTCAGCTATGACTCGTCCCAATTCTTGTGCTGCTGCTACATATTGTGGCTTAGTACCAACACTAGTACCACAAAAGACACATATATTTTCAACTCGTCTTCTTGAAGTAGCTTCCATTTTATGTATGTTTCTTTTCTCAAATCCAGATGCCTTCAAAAGTGCAAAGATGAGTTGAATTTATAACACCTGAAAATGGTGAGTAAAAATAATAGCACTAGTACCTGCCAAATGACAATTATTAGTTAAACAGTAAAATAAATCGTGATAGTCAAAAAAGTCTGGATCCTGTAGGAGAAAATAAAAGAAAACAACAAAACAAATCACAATTATTAGGAAAAGACAAAAAGATATAATATTTACAATAATTTACGGCTTGATTGACGTCTATGCGTCAGAGACAAGCTTCCCATCCAATTTTCTTAAAAAATTGGCAAACATGGTCTTTTTGAGTCAGATTCCCAAGGCTTAACTGTTGTCTTTCTCTTTGGAATTGTGTATATAACACGCGAATTTCGTGATACACATATCCACTGGGATGCGTCTCAAGAGTTTTAGATATGTCATCCAAAGACTCCTTACTCAAGCCATCCCTAATGAAATTAATCTTATCTTCATGGTTATCAGACACCATTCCTAAAGAACGACAACGAGTATCACAAAACATACGAGCATATTTATAGCATACACACATTCTTTTAGCTCTTCTCTTGTTAGTATATGTGTGTGGGACACAGGACCTGGGCGACGCCGTTCCTAGGCTCGCGGCCTAGTTGGGAAGGATTACATAACATGGAGTCGCCACCCGGTGTGAACCGGGACAAAGATTTAAGGCCGCACTCACCCCTCGCAAGGGAAGACCTCAAACCGTTGGGTTCGGAATGGTCCCTTACTTATGTCACTTGTAATGAAAGGATTCATGTAATAATTTAACTAAGCTTAAGTAACACTTATTTCCAATAGTATCATGCTTCTAAATTCTCATGTGTAAAATAAAACTCATGTACGCATTTCACATATATCTTACATTTAAATTTGCATGCTTAACATATATCAAGATAGCAACTAACATACAACTTTACTTGCATATCACATTCAGGAAAAAACACAAGCACACATATTAACCATACAAGCACACATATGGGCACTTTTCAAGTGGTACGTGGAATTGTGGCCCAAGTACAGACCGCACTACCGTCCATTCGGAATCGGCTACGGAATTTACGTCTGGGTTTCCATCCGATATACCGCAAGAAATAATGCTCAAATGTTATCATGACATAAGCATACGAATTGTGACACATTTGCATAAGAAAGATCAACTAATAGGCAATTATGCATGAATACAATAAGACAGACTCAGTTCAGTGTGTGTGCGTTCGTGTAGCGTTCGTAAACGCGTTCGAACGGAAATGAAACAGAATGCTCACGTTCGAGTAGCGTTCGTAAACGCGTTCGAACGGAAATGAAACAGAATGCTCACGTTCGAGTAGCGTTCGTAAACGCGTTCGAACGGAGACGGGACAGAATGCTCACGTTCGAGTATCGTTCGTAAACGCGTTCGAACGGAGATGAGACAGAAAGCTCACGTTCGTATGGCGTTTGTTAACGCGTTCGAACGGATACGAGACCTGACGCATAATAAGACAAAAATACATGCGCGTTCGAGTTGCGTTCGTGAACGCGTTCGAACGGACACGGACCTGATGCAATACATAAACAGAAAATAAAAGGGCGCGGCGAAGCACTGCCGTAAAGGTGACCTTTTGGGGCTCTTGATCTCTCAAAGAGAGGACCTTTAGACCAACATGCTAAGCCCATGCGCATCACATTACACATACAAAAATGGAACCAATCCTATCAACCAAGTATGTCCGATTGAACACATCTTACATCCAATCTGAACACACATCAACCGGCGCGGCAAAGCATCGTGGTAACGGGTTTGAACCCCTTCCCATAAGGGATCTTTCATTCCACTTACTAAGCCCATGCGCTTGATTGAACCATACATAAAAGATAAATTCAATAACATCAAACTAAGTATGCCCGATTGAACGTATCTCGCATCCAACCGAACACACATCAACCGGCGCGGTGAAGTAGTGTCACAAAGGTGGCCCTTTCGGCTCTTTGTCTCCCAAATGGAGGACCTTTGGACTAACTCACTAAGCCCACGCGCTTGGTTGAATCATGCATAACTAAGCAACATATTGAATACAAGTAAAGAAAACTAAATAAACAAAAAGCAACACAACGAAAGAGAGATGGTGCCGTTTACCCAAGCGGTACGTGGAGTTGTGGCCCGAGTACAGATCATATTACCGTCCATTCGGAATCGGCTATGAAATTTATGTCCGGGTTTCCATCCGATATACCGCGAGAGTTGACACATCTCTCATTCATCCAATACCCACAACATACATCATACATACAACAAGTACCACAAATACAGAAAATATAATCAAAATAAATGACCAGAAAATAAAATGAGAATAAGTGTGACAGGTACCCTCAGGTCTAACCTTTTAAGCCGTCTCTCGGACTCGCGTTCCACGGAAATCGAAGGGGGGGTAAAGCTCCGCAACTTTTCTGGTCCACTGGTTCAACGTCCTAGCTCACTGCTTCGCTGCTTTGCTTATTGTTCGAACTCTGTTCTGCTCCTATTCGGCTCCTGTTTTGCTGCTCACTGCACGGGCTACCTGTTTCAATGTTTTCAAAGAACTATTCCAAGTTGTGTGGGTTCTTAGTGCAATTATAAGTGATTATTTTTAAGATTATCTATGTAGTTTTCTAAGTTATTGTTTTTTAAGGATTTGGGCTGCTGTGTTTGTGTGGTTTTCGGTGATGTATGGAGGTTTAGAGGGGCTGGTTTTCGGTGATGTGAGGGTGGTTACTTGTGGTAGATTCGGCTATGGAGGAGATGGTTGAGGTTCTTTTGTTCTCTTTTCGTGTGTGTATGAAATGTTTTCTCTTTTTGTCTGTTTTGGGTGTGTAGAGAGAGTCTAGAGAGATTTCGAGAGAACTTGGGTGTGAATTGTGTTGTGTGAAGGAGAGGATGGCCTTGGTTAGGGGTTGTTTATATAGAGAATGGCTAGGGTTTACAAGGGAAGGGATTTGTGCATTGAATTAGGATATGATTTAGTTTTTAAACAAGGAAATCAAAGGATTGAGGGGGGGACAAAATATTTTACTTTAGGAAGTTGTAATATTTAATTTGTGTTGGTTTAGGAATACAAATATTTTATATTGGTAAGTATCTTATTAGATTAGGAAGTCAAATATATGATTGGCTTTAATTGGTTAAGATTGATTTTAATTTGGTATGATTATCTTTTGATTTAGTATGTGATTTGTTTAATTTAGGCATGATTTTAGTTTAAGTTGGTAATTGTTTATTTTAATTGGTAAATGATTTAAATATTTTATTTAATGTTCAATATTTAATTTAATATTTAATTATTTAATTTGGGATGTGTTTTATGGGCTTTGGGGAGCTAAATGGGCTGGGTGTGAGGCTAGCAGCAAAACCAGAATTACTGACACCGTTCGAACGCTCCCTCGAACGCTACACGAACGCCCGCAATCTGTTTCCCGTTCGAACGAAGTAACGAACGCAGCACCAACGAAGACAGTGAGCTTGCTTATTCTGAATTTCCCCTTCCGATATCCGTTTCCCGCGGCATCCGTGACTCAAAAGGTAGTTGTCTCCAAATAAGACTCCTCATCGGGTTTCACATGCGTAAAAATGCAGTGCCTACAATGTGCTCCTTCCTAAACCAGACAGAGGTGAAATAAAAGAGTCAGAAGACTCACCTGCCAATCGAACCTGTGCTTCAATAATCCAACGAATATCAGTTGGAATACCTTTGATCATCAGTAGTCACATCCGTTTCAAGCGAGCTTTGTAAACTTTCATCAGAGATTTTTGAGGGAGAGAAGGAAATTACTTGTGAAGATTTGCGAGAACTTCTTCCATCCTGAAATGACTTAACCTGCAACAACTAAACACACAAAATTAAATCACACAAAATCACAATATATACACAAATCGCATGGGTTGCCTCTCTGCTAGTGCTAAGTTTAACGTCGTCAGCTAGACATAGCTGCCCGAACGTTAGGCTGGATCTGAAAGTGTGACACTTTCTTTTTGTCGCTCAAATGATTCTCCCCAGTAGTGCTTGACACGCTTGTTTTTAACCTTGAATGTTTTTTTGGAGTCGGGATCATGTAACTCAACGGATCTATCTGGTAAAACCTTGGTGATTAGGAATGGACCTGACCACCGTGATTTTGGCTTCTATGAGAAGAGTTTCACCCTTGATTTGTTTAATAGTACCTTCTGCCCCGGTTTCAGTTGTATGCGCACTAACTTCTCATCATGTCTCTTCTTGGCCTTTTCTTTATACAATTTGGCATTCTCAAAAGGCTGTATGTGAAATTCCTCCAATTCTTTGAGTTGGTAGAACTGTTCATCTTATGTTGCTTGTAGTGCAAGAATAGGCTTCTTCAGTACGCAGAACGCTTTATCTTCAGGCTCCACAGACAATTGACATGTAGAACTTTGCATTGCATTGGAGTTCTTGATGGTACTATATATCACATCAAGTCTGAAATATTCCTCATTCTTTTCATCATCTGGGAAATTCATGGCCTTGAAAACATTGAATGTTACTTTATGGTCTTGTACCCTCATGGTTAACTCTCATTTTTGTACATCAATAATGGTTCGACCTGTAGCCAAGAACGGTCTCCCGAGGATTATTGGCATGTCTTCATATTCCTTCATATCAATGATAATAAAATCTGATGGGAAAATGAATTTGTCAACTTTGACCAGCACATCCTCAACTACACATCTCGAAAATACGAGCGTTGTATCAGCAAGTTGTAGAAAGACTGAGGTGGGTATTGTTTCTCCAATTTGCAATTTCCTGAAAATAGAAAAAGGCATCAAGTTAACATTTGCACCTAAATCACACAAAGCCCTACAGAAGTTATACTCTCATATGATGCAAAGAATGGTGAAACTGCCATGATCTTTCAACTTCAGGGGAAACTTCTTCTAAATGATAGCGCTGCATTCTTCTGATAATGCTACTGTCTCATAATCTCCCAATCTCCATTTTCGTGAAAGAATGTCTTTCATGAATTTGACATAGCTGGACATTTGTTCCAAGGCTTCTGAAAATGGGATGTTGATGTGCAGCTTTTTGAAAATATCCAAGAATCGAGCAAACTGCTTGTCCAGTTTGTTTTTCTGAAGATGCTTTGGAAAAGGTGAATGTGGAGTGATTTGGTCTTTTTCCTTCACTTCTTTTTCCTCCATCTGTGGAGCTACTTTACTGCTTTCTTTATGAACTTCCTCAGTAGTTGCCTTGACTCCAACATCTTTGTTAATTTCAGTACCGCTTTTTAATATGATGGCATGACATTGCTCCTTCCCCATGTTCCTTGGATTTGGTTCTGTGTTGTTGGGAAGATTCCATGGCGGTCTGTAACTCTGAGCATTGGCCAGTTGTCCAATTTGATTCTCCAGTGCTTTAATGGAAGCAGATTGGCTCTGAAAAATAGCATCATATGCTGCTTGTTGCTTTTTGAACATCTCTGCAATCCATTCTTTCATTTCTGGTTCTTTTTCAAACTCGTGGTTTTGCTGTTGGAATCCTGGTGGTGGATAGTTATTTTGCCCTGAGTTGTTGCTCCATGAGAAATTGGGATGATTCCTCCACCTTGGGTTGTAGGTGTTGAATATGGATTGTTCCCATGTCTGTTGAAATTGTTGACATAATTCACCGTCTTTTCAAGATGGTTTGGTTCTGGTGCTCCTCCATATGGTGAACTTGTGGATCCAGTGCTGAAAGTCTCCATGAATTTGCATATCTGATCCAGCTTGGCGTTGACTGCTGAATTGGCTCCAACTTCATAAATTCCAGTAATTCTTTGAATCATGCTCCTTTCTGTTGGCCATAAGGAATTATTGTTAGCCATTTCTTCGATTAGGTCTCATGCTTGATCTTCTCCTTTTGCCATCAAAGCTCCTCCAGCAGCAGCATCAATTGTGGTTCTCATCAGTCCAGAAAGTCCATTATAGAAAGTTTGGACTTGAAGCCATTTTGGAATCTCATGGTGAGGACATTTCCGGAGCAAATCTTTGTACCTTTCCCAAGCTTCGTAGAGAATTTCTGAGTCATGTTGTACAAAGATGTGATGTCATTCATCATTTTTGTTGTTCTAGCTGGTGGAAAATACTTTGCAATGAATTTGGTGGCTATAATGTTCCAAGTTGTGATGGAACCAGCTGGTAGTGAATGTAGTCAAGCTTTTGCTCTGTCTTTCAAGGAATATGGAAAAACTCGCAGTCTCATTGCTTCTTCAGCTTCTTGGTTGTAATTGAAAGTGCCGCAAACTTCCAGGAAGTTGCTGATGTGGGCATTAGGATCTTCAGTTGCATTCCCCCCAAACTGAACTGACTGCTGAATCATCTGAATGCATGTTTTGATGTCACATGCGTTTGCTGGTAAGTGAGGAAGTACAATATAGGAAATGAAGTCGTCGACCACCAGAATGGTTCTGTCTCGAATGGGAATTGGTGGTGTAACCTCCAAAGGTTCAGGTTCCATGTTAATGATTACTTATTGGCCTTCTCGCATTTCCCTTCTCAACTGTCTGATAATTCTTTCAATCTCTGGGTCAAGCGGTCAGATTTCAAAGCTTCTGGTTTGTCTCATGTAGTGTCTGAGAACCTGAAACACAAGAAAACAGAAATAATAAGCAAATAGAAAATTAGATCCAACTAAATGTATCTAACCTCAAAACTAATAGTGAAAGAAAACTAAGTCCCCGACAACGGCGCCAAGTAGTATAAAAAGTATCGATCCCACGAGGACTTAAAACCCAAGCTATTAATTTTTATGAGGCCAAATGATTACTAGTATCTAACAGATTGATTGATTGACTGGGTAATGACTTTAAACTTAAAAATAAAATAAAAAAAAAAAAATTGCGCGAAAGTAGGTTGAGGAAAATTCAAATTTATAAAACTATTCAGGGTTGTGATTTCTTCCAAAATCTTTTTAAATATGAAGTGGTTATTTCATGTTTGTGTAATATATCGGTTTACTAACCTGGAACACGAAATTCTGCAAAAGCCTATGTCGATGGTCGGATACAAATACCCAGTGTAACCCAATTAAATCATATGTCTATGTTAATCAAATTACCTGGATTCATTAAGACTAAGTTCCAATTGTGGTTACCCCCGCCCAACAGGTATATGTAGGAAATCTATTAAAGGGTTATCTATCCTCAATGAAGATCGTGGGCTATTAAGTCTAAGGCTAAAACCTGAAAAATTCCTTTGTCAAGTTTATTTTAAGTTTACCAGATCAATCTTATTAATGGCCAGTTAACAAGAAGCATTAAGTTTAAGACTTAATAAACCTTTAAATTACTCAAACTATAAAATAACCTCTTATAAACCGGTGATATTAGAATTCATCACAACCCCAGATAACTAAGTTAGTTACGACACATAACTAGGGCTAGTAACAACTTAAAATAAAAGACATAAAGTAAAATGCTGAAAATAAAATGATGTAAAGTAAATAAAGAAAATTACAATAAAAGAAAATGCTGGAGTAAAATGATCCACTTTTATCACTACTATTTTAGATATCTCTCTTAATATAATATATTAACTTGTGTTTTATTACCAACCAGCCATATAGGCAGTATCCTGATTAAGTCAGATTTAAGTCAAATCGACCATAAAGGCGGTATCACAATTTGTTCATAAACCAGCCATATAGGCGGTAATTACCAACCGGCCAAAATAACAGTATCCTTGTTAAGTCAAATTTTAAATAGTGAATATATTATAATTAAGGGAGATTAATCTAAATAGCAGTAATAAAAGTTTTACCTTTCACCCTAGCAGGGGGAAGTTACCTCCTCATAGCTGAATAGTAAAAACTGAAAAAGTAAAGAAAGTAAAATACTATTACATAAAGTAAATAAAATTAATTACAAAACTGAAATTTAACGAAAACTAGATACAAACTCCTTATTTACATCAGAGAATTCAGAGAGGAAGGTACATATGAAATTAGAAGAATGAGCTAAATTTATAGGCCTCGGTAGGCTTCGCGCGTCGCGACGCGAGCTACGATTCACGGCGCTGACGTGTCGTGCTCTGATTGGCTGTTTCAGATTCTTATCTGCTGACGTGGCATTTTGGATCATTAACTCAATAATTGTGCTGACATGGCGCTGACGTGGCGATGATGTGGCTGACACGTGGCGATGTGGATTGTTGGCACCATAGGATTGTGACACGTGGCATACAATGATTGGCTGATGATGACGTGGTGATGACGTGTCATATTGACTTGGCATGTTGCTGACGTGGACGCCTATGTGGCTGACACATGGATGACACGTGGCGATGGTGATTTTCGGCACCATATGATAATGACACGTGGCACGGTGCACGTTAGCAGATCTCCTCTGTTGTTGACACGTGGCAGGCGCACGTTAGCATCCGACACATGTTAGCAGACTTCTCAGGTTGATACACGTGGCAAGGCATATTTTAGCATGAAGCGGCGCAAGTTAGCACAGGCCGGCGCACGTTAGGCGTCGTGAAGCCAAAAGATTGCGCGTCACGACTCGCAAAATGACGATTTTGCCTTTTTTTTTTATCCTTTTTCACTATTTTAGCCCCAAATCACCTCCAGAATGTCTTGAAACTTTATTTATCTACAAAATAACACAAAACACATCAAAATATTGACAAAACTCAGGAAACTATAAAAAATATTAGGTCAAATGAGTGGAAAATAGTGATACATTTTCCACTAATCAGTTTAATTGTTGTCTTATAAATGGCTGCTACAAATCCATTAACGCGACTTTTAGTTTCTAATAAACTGAAAGGTGAATAGAACTATTTTGAATGGGAAATGAACATCCGACTTGTCTTGGAGTTTGAAAAGTTGAGATATGTGACTATCAATCTATTGCCTGTTGAAATTGATCCTGAATCCATTCCCAAAGAACGAGAAACATTTGAAAAATGGAAGGATAATAACCTAAAGGTGAAATCCTACATTTAGGATTGATGGTTCCTAATTTGCTCAGACAGTATATAAAAGTACCTGATGTTTGGAGCGTTATGAGAACATTCAATGAGTTGTTTGAGGTAAATCAAGAAATAGAAATATATCGGAGGTCTAAGGATTTGTTCCATGTTATACTTAAGGATGGAGGAGTAGTCATCATTTATATTTTGAACATGATCGACCGGATCTGATATTTAGAATTAGATGACATTGTGATTGATGAACGACTATGTCGTAATTTGATTCTGTCTTTTTTGTCTGGTACTTATGCTGGTTTAGTGTTAAATTTTCATATGCTTTCGATACAAGCCAGTTATGAAAAACTTCATAACATGTTACGTACGATGGAGCATGGCTTGAAGAAAGACAATCTTATTTTGTACCTCCATGGTGGAGCAAGCTCTTCAAAAGACTTTTAGGAAGTCTAAGAATGAGAAAGAATAAGATCTCAAAGAGAAACTCCAAGAAGCGCAAAGCTGCAAGACCGCATGTAGCTCGTGATGAATGTCTACACTGCAAGAAGTCTGGACACGGGAAGAAAGATTGTCCATAGCTGAAAGGAAAGACATGACCCTCATGTACGCTTTGTATTTTTCCTATTATTGACATCTCATTAGCCTTAGATGAAAATAATTGATGCGTGTTAGATATCGGCAGTCTCACTCATATTTGCAACTCTATGCATGTCATGAGGGTTAAAAGAAGGCTGAACCCAGGAGAGATCCAACTTAGAGTTGGGAATGGCGAGACATTGGATGTCAATGCCATAAGAATAATTTTTCTAGGTCTTCCTAATTGTTGTAAATTAATTTTACATGACTGTTATTATGTACCCTATTTTATTAAACATTTAATATCATTACCAATATTAGATAAAGAATGATATAAAATAAACATTAAAGATGATGCTTTATATGTATATGATAAAAACAAATATTTGATATGTGAATTTTATTTATCTACCGGTCACTATATTTTGGAAACATATAAAGATGTTTTTAATGTATTGGAAAATACAAGTAAAAGATATGAATTAAATAATACTGAATTATGACATATAAGATTGGGCTACATAGGTGTTAGATGTCTATCAAAATTGGTTAAGGATGGTTTGATTGAAGATCTTACCTTAGATCCTTATCCAATTTATGAGTCATGTATCCAAAGGAAAATGACAAAAGCCTCATTTCTTGGTGTTGGACATTATGATGAAGATTTATTAGAACTAATACATAGTGATGTGTGTGGTCCATTAAATTATACCCTCATGATGGTTCAACATACTTCGTGACTTTTACGGATGATAAGTCAAGATATGGATTTGTCTATTTGATGAGACATAAATCAGAAACATTTGACAAGTTCAAAATATTCCGAAACGATGTAGAAAAACAAACCGGTAAATTCATCAAGTGCCTACGATCAGATTGATGCGGTGAATACATGAGTGACGAATGCATAAGTTATTTAAGAGAGAATGAGATTCTCGTCTAAGCGAAGAAATCATACTTTATTAGATATGGTACATTTCATGATGAGTTATACAGATCTTCTATATTACCTTTGGGGTTACGCTTTACTTACTGTTTCTCACATATTTAATAGGGTTCCATCGAAAGCTATTTCTACGACCTCGTATCAGATATGGTTCTGTAGAAATCCAAGTCTTAGATATTTAAAGATTTGAGGTTGTCCTGCATATGTTAGAGTTGCGCAGTGGGATAAACTAGCACACAAGGGGTATAAATATAGGTTCGTTGGATATCTTGAAAATTCTTTGGGATATCAATTCTACGATTCTGAACAACGAAATGTATTTGTTGTTTGTTTTGTCACTTTTCTTGAAAATGAATTTTTGAGAGAAAGTGAGAATTGTAGAAAGATTAAACTCGATGAGTTTGATCCCAACAGTAAGAAACCTGAGATGAAACCAGCTGAAGGATCTACAACACAGATTCTATGTAAGTCGAATAAAATATCAAGGCCTCTTGAGAGACTGTTTCTAACATCTGATGCGAGCCTTGATTTTCTTCTCTTGGAGGAAACAGATCCGACTACGTATAAAAAAGTGATATTTGATATAGATTCGGGAAAATAATAGGAAATCATAAAATTCGAAATGGTTTTTGTGCATGAAAATCAAGTCTGAGACTTAGTTGAACTTCTTGAATGAGTTAAACCTATTGGTTGTAAATGAGTTTACAAAAGGAAGCGAGGGCCCGATGGAAATGTGGAAACCTTTAAGGCCCGAATGGTAGCGAAATGTTACACTCAACGTCTTGAGATTCATTATGAGAAAACTTTTTCACCAGTAGCTATGTTAAAATTCATTATGATTCTTGTAGTCATTACTGCATATCATGACTATGAGATATGATAGATGGATGTGAAAACCGCTTTCCTAAATGGATTCATCAAGGAATATATCTATATGGAACAACCATGTGGTTTCGTATCCAGTGAGACTTCAAACTTGGTTTGTAAGCTCCAAAAGTCTATTTATGGACTTAAACAAGCATCCCGAAGCTGGAATCATCATTTTGATCAGATAATTAGATTATCTGGATTCATAAGAAACGATGAAGAACCGTGTGTTTATAAGAAGGTTAGTGAGAGCATGATAGTATTCCTTGTATTATATGTAGATGACATCCTTATCATTGGGAATGATGCAAAATGTGAATTCTTACCTTTGCAAGAACTTCTCCATGAAAGACATGGATGAAGCTTCATATATATTGGGTATAAAGCTCTACCGGGATAGAGTTAGAAAGCTTATAAGGTTGTCACAATTGACGTACATAAATAAAATGTTAGAAAGGTATGGTTTTACTAACTGCAAGGCAGTAAATGTACCTTTCCAATATAACATACATCTTTCAAAGAAAATGACACCTCAGTCTGAGGAAGAGAGAGTTATAATATCTAACTTGTCATATGCTTCTTGTATTGGAAGCATTATATATGATATGATGTGTACGAGACCTGACATCAGTTTCGGCGTCAGTGTGACTAGCCGATATCAATCTGATCTAGGTAATAATCATTGGATAGCCGTGAAACATATCTTGAAATATCTTAAGGGTACTAAAGATAAGTTTCTCATATATGGAGAAGATGAGCTATAAGTTAAGGGATATACAGACTCTGACTTCTAGGGAGATCCAAATGAAAGAAAATCTACATCCGGATACATATTTATTAGTTGGCGATGTTCAAAGCAATGCGCAACAGCTAATTCCACCACTGAGGTGGAATTTATAGCGGCTTCAGAAGCTACTAAAGAAACTGTTTGGATTAGAAATTTTATCACAGAACTTGGCATTGTGCCTAGGTGTGCGGATTCGATCACATTATATTATGATAATAGCGGAGCCATGAGCAAGGCTAGGGAGCCAAGCGCGAATTCCGAGTCTAAATACATGGAAAAGAAATAGCGCATGATTAGAGAGATTATTAAATGAAAAAACATAATGGTCTTGAAGGTTCTAGGATTAGACAACATAACATACATACTTATTAAGGCCTTACCTCATAAGTTATTCAATAAGAATGTGGAGGAGATGGGACTACGGTATCATCCGGATTGGCACTAAGAAAGTGGGAGTTTGTTGAAGTTGGTGCTTAAAGTGCCAATTCGAATAATGTATTGTACATTTTATTATTTATTAATAAAATAACTATATTTTTTATTTCAAACCTTATTAATGGTAATGTCATTATGCATATTAGATTGATGTATAAATATGCTAAGAATGACATCGATCTTAGAATAGTCTTGTAATAATACTGGATACTGGGTGATCCGACATTGAGATAATATTACTATTATAAACTATTCTTAAAGTATATATTCATAGTCGTTGGTTTTGGAATACGATCGAATTCCTATAACCTAGAAGACTAGCATATGTCATATATTGGAATTAGAGTTCCAATAGTTTAACCCGATGTACCATGAGCTTTAGAAATATCGTTCGTGTTCTTCGCGAATTCGGAGGTGGCCGAATTGCGTACATATATGCTAGGCTTATATGAGAAACGTGTCTGGACTTAGAAAGTCTCACAATATGAAGTGACTCGTTGAGCACTTGGGTAGCTGATAATTTTTGATAATAAATAATATTCAATATTATATTTATCAACCAAAATAATTAAGTGTTATTTGATAATATTGATTATTTACTTTGACCCAATTGGATTAATTGAATTAATCCAAAATCACACAAGATCTTTGTTGTAATTTTATAAATATCTATACTATTGTAGGATATTTTGGTAATTATAAAAATATAATAATCGATGTATTTGTTTTGATTTAATTGGATTAAATCAAAATGGTAGATAATTAACTAATTCATTTGCTAATCTTTGTCTTAATTTAATTGGATTAAATTAAAATGGTAGACAAAGATGATTAATCACATCTAATTCTACATATTGAATTAAGCCTACCTAATATTTGATTAGGACTTTTATTAATTAAAAATTACATAAGTTTTGCTATAAATAGCAAGCTTGAGTAATGTTTTAATTAAGGTTAAGAAAGATAAAACAAGCAAGAGTTAGAGAAATTAACCTAAGTTAGAGAAGTGTTTAGAGAAGCTTTGGAAGATCTCTACAATATTTCAACTAGGTGAAATCAAGATTGAATCTTGGAGTAAGCTTGCTAGCATTGGAATCAAGATTGGATCTTGGAGTCAAGTTTGCTAACTTTCGAATTTCTCCACAATATTTCAACAAGGAGAAGTAGATTGGATCTTTAAATCAACCTTGCTAGGTAAGTCTGGTCTTCTTCTAAGTTATGTTTTTCATTAATGAGGCATATAGTGATGAATTATGTAGTAAATACATAATAATATAGCTTGATGTTGAAATTACGCTAATTAATTGTATTAAGATACTTTGGAAATAAAATACAATATGCATGTAATTGGGTCAAAATATTTATGTTAGACATAGACATAAAATTAGAGTTTGGAACTCTAAAGAATAGCTTGGAACTAAGGCTACCATTCTAGAATCATTTGACCACATTTGGGTGACCTAGAATTATTAATGAGTCATTTTATCATGAGATTCTATTTTGGTTTGTAATTATATATATATATAATATATATATATATATTTTTTTTTTTTTTTTTTTTTTTTGTATAACATGTGTTGTGGTTTGTTTTGAAATTAAAATTATTTTGGGTAATTTTAATTTGTGTTTAAGGTTTTAGAAATTAAAAAAAAAAATGTAAAAAAATGTATCGTCTACTGCTTCAGCGTAGCATGCTGGCTGCACAAGCAGCTGCTAGTCCCGGCCGACACATGTTTTTTTGATTTTGTCCTTTTTTTCCGGACCCTGGTTTTTTCTTTAAACTCTCGTAATGGAATATGATATTTTATTAAAATATTTTAAAAATACACATATGCTAAATATCCACGGGTTAGACCCACTTCCACTGTTCGGGACACCGACCAAATCTTAGGGGTTCCACATCCGCCCCAACAAAGGGAATGCCAATACTCATACCCATCCTTAACAATACCAAAAATTGTACCCTCTCTGACCTTAAAGTACCAAGCCTCCATAGGCCTCGTGTGGGTTTTCATTGACACGAGGATTTTACTTTTATTTGAATAGGGATGCTAATATCCTTAATCGACTCGTCCAACTAATGAGTATAGACAATTATTCCATTACCAACCCCTAACGTACCAAACTTCATCTTCATGTGGATTTTTGTCATACTCATCCAAGAGATAATTTTGGTACCTTTAGGTGAATACAACATTACCAATTGGAGGGACTACTTGAGAATGTGAAGAGTTACCACTCACAATGTTAGTAAAAGAATGATTGTTATTCATCTAACTAACCAAACCAACCAAAAATCTCTCTCCATTGTCTATCCATAATATAAAGACCACCCAGATAAGATGCCATGCTGCTATTAAGAGCCCATGTAGTGCCTGTTACATCTATACTGATCAAGGGCTATCAGGTGTAAGGTAAATGTCATCTACCTTATCCCTAAAATGATCCCCCTAATATGATGGCTCATAAGTCCAGCACTAAAGAACAAGAAATGTCTCCAATATTCAATCTCCATAAAAAATAACCAAAATACCCACATTTGAGAATGGGAACAATCAATCTAAGTTAGCCACGTGTTCATAAAAACTAATATTCTATCATACCTAAATATAAAAAGGTCAAGTATTTCTCTCTAAACAATGATAAAATAATGTTTTTTATGCTCTCTTCATCTTCTTCTTCTCTAATTTTATCTTTTTAATAAATTATCCCCATTATTCACTAAATATTTTTCATATTATGTATTTGTGGGAGCTTCTAAGACATGTTTTACTTATGTCTCCCTCTTATGTGGAAGATATCATTTTCCAGAGTCTGGAGGGTAGCATAGATCTGCACCCCCGATTCCAGATTTGTGGCTTGGGGGACGACGATACGTAACACCCATAGACCCTAGTTTCAGGGACATGATACTGGCATGCATGCATTGGAGGACGACAATAAGTAACACACCAATGTCATGGATTTGCACACCTGGCTCCAGTTTAGGTGTATGGGGGGACGACGATGCGTAACGCCCTTATACTTAAGGTTTTCAGCAGATTTTCAGAAACAGGTTTTCAGAGATAGATTTTCAGAAACATGGTTTTCATAATAACGATTTTAGAAAAGAACTTTCACAAGAAACAATTTTATAAGAAAATCTGAGTTTTATAGAAAGAGGTTTAAAAGAGGTTTTTAGAAAAGACTGTATTCTCCTTTCAGTTTCAAATCAATTGAATCCGTAAGAATTTCAGTTTTTTAATTTTAAAATGTCCACTCACTAGATCGTTCAAACGATCTAACCCCTCATTCCCAATGTGTTTATTTTGCAGGTCTACCCAGAGGACGAGTTCGAGAGGTTAGATACCGATGTCAATCACTAAGGTGTGGAGTCCACCAAGTCAAGTCAGAGAGAGAGAGAGTACAGTCAGAGTCACAGTAAAATCATGTATAAGTCATTGTATTGAGTAAATGTATCCATAAGTTAAGTTGTAATTTGTATTGTTATAGAGTAAACTATTATGAGCATTGAGTTACATTTCGTATTTTTGAGTTAGGCAATGATCCCACACGTGAGTTTATATTTGAGGTGAGTTTAGTAGTGTGTGTCATAATCAGAAAGTCAGAGGCTCAAAGGGATAGGTCGGTCTATTCCCTACCGGTGACATTCTCCGAAGGGGGATGTTACAACATATAACCAAATCACTTATTTATTGGCAATTTTTAAAGAACTACTCAAGTCGGTGTGAAAATTACATGATTTATATGTAATATTAATGAAGATCTCAAGTCTAATTATCATTTATACATTGTTACCAAAAGCCTTTCATATACAAGCAAGATAAAAACTTTCATATGAAAACACTTATACGCCAGTACGGTGTATTTATTGTTCATACAAGTACCATTGTATTACACTAAATAATCGAACCCTGTTAGTAGCCTATGAGAAAGGCCACCCTACTTCAAGGGAGCGTTAATACCAATCACACTAGTTTATTTGGAATTCTCAATACCTTATTATTGATAATTGCTTATAATTAGTTACAATAAAACATATCCTCACCAATTTTTGAGACCTAATCTTCAAATAAGTTATCATCAATATGTCTAACATATTTCTAATTATGTTATCAATAAAATGGCGATGCCACATTTTGAAGAAGGTTAAAATTATGAATTAACATATCTTTGCCCAAAATTTATTAAAAAATATTAAAAAAAACTACCCGATGTATTAAATCAATGAGTATGAAAATTGTACTCGTACCTAGTCCTAATATATTTAGGCCCTTTCACACTTGTATTTTTACCTTTAATAGTACATGTATATCAATATTCGTACCCGATTTATTCAACAAACATGGACAATTTTTTTTTTACACATATCTTATAATTAAGGATGAAAATGAATCCAATCATTTATGAAAAGCTTGCGCTCGACTCGAATTTGACTTGGTTCGAAATCAAATCTTTTAATAAATAAGTTACTCGAATTCAAAAATAATAACTCGATTATTAAACGAGACGACTCAGACCTACTTGTAAAAGCTCGACTCGATTCGTTTTTGACTTGCGAACACTATTCGAAATATATTCGACTCAGATCGTATAGACACGACTTGACTTATGTCATAAACATTTGAATTTTATAGATTTTTTTTTTATAATTTTTTTTTTAAAAAAAGTAAATAAAAAAACTCCAAAATTTGAATTGTTCGACTCATTTAATAATCGAGTATGAGCCCATAGATCAATCCTAATATTTTATTAATGTGTTAAGCTCGAACATCACACTTAAAACTCGATCGGCTCGAGCTTATATAAGTACTAATCCAGCCGAATTCGAATAGCCAATACTCGACTCGATTACACCCTTAAAAAGTATCAAAATAGTACCCTTTTTCTCAAAATCTAATCTAATTTTAAAATAGAAAAACTTAGATTTTAATCTATCACCCACATTAAATATAGTTAATTAAAATATTCAAAAAATGATATAATTAATATTAAAAACCACAATTTTATTTAAATACCGCACAAATCAATGAAATCATCATTTAGTGCATCATTTACTCAAAGCAGATCTCTTTTTTTCGAAGCAACGAGAATCACATCGAACAAAACATGGCTCACTCTCTTTTATCCAAAACCAGAACCGCCATCACCGCCGCCGCCGCCGCCGCCGCCAGGTGTCACCACCGCCTATCCGTCCCATCGTCTCGGCTCGTGCCTATCCGCGCACAATCGAACCAACCCGACGCGTCGTCCGACATCTATGAATCCTCCTCCTCATCCACCACCGACCCTCTCATTTCGAAGCTCGAGGACGCCATCCACCGCATCGTCGTGCGCCGCTCCGCACCCGATTGGCTCCCTTTCTTGCCCGGATCCTCCTACTGGGTCCCGCCTCCCAAATCGCAATTCTACGGCGTCGCTCAGTTGGTTGAAAAATTAGCCAACCCTTTGAATCCGGAAGAGTCCTTGTCTACCAGCACTGTTCGTGGCTGGCCTTCGTCTGATTATTACATCAAAGGTTTTATTTTTTTGTGAAAAAGTATTGATTTCGATCAGTTTTTGCTGTGATATTTAGGGATTTGGGTAATAACATGCAGGTCGCTGATAGGGGCAGCCCTCAATTATCTTGAATTTTATAGGGTCCTAGTTATTAAAATGAGGCCCCTGTGACCCCAGCTGGCCGCCTGTGTCGACTCTCCTTGGCGTCACCTCTGGTCCCTGAATTTTCACTTTTTTTTTTCCCAAATAGACTCTGTGTGTTGTTATCTATTAGGTCTTTGATAGCTATTAATTAACAACTAAATTTTGTAATTTAGTCTTGGATTGAATAATGAATAAATGATGAATCTGAACAAAATTTGGGTTTGATGGGTAGATTTTTAATTAGAGCAATTCAGTTATACGTATATGGCTTTACCAAATGTTTCATGTGATTGTTTTTGGTAAAACATTTCGTCCTTGCATAGTATCATTAGTGTGAAATGTTTTAAAGGCCCTGTAATTAGATTCGAAGCTTTTAGAGGATTGATTTCATTTGTAATTACATGTTGTGTAAATGCTAAGAGTGTAATTTTGATTGAACTCCCTTTTACTATATAAATGTAGGTAAAGCTCTAAATAAGGCGGAAGAAGAGACAACTTCAAGTAATGAATCTGTATCCGAAGATGAGGAAGGATGAATCATGCTTTAGGAGAATTGGCATCTGGGGTGAGTAAGAGGTTTTTGAAGTTACTTAGTTGTTCACCAATTACAATATTGTTGAGATGTTGGCATATTTGTCATGATTAAGGGTCCGTTTGGTATAGCTTTTTAAATAAAGCTTTTTCAAGTAGAGCTTTTATTAATAGTTTTTGATAAAAAAAATTACGTGTTTGGTTGTGAGTGAGTTTTTATTAAATATTTTAAAATTATTTTATTGACAAGTTTTTTTAAGTTGTGTTATGAAAGAAATGAAATAATGTTGTTAAATCAAATAAGGGTACTATAGAAAATTTTAATTTTTAAAAAAAGCTTTCCAAGCTCTACTCCCAAAGTAGAGGCAAAATAGCTTTTTTAATCCTCAAAAGTTCTATTTAAAATGCAACCAAACATCACCAAAAATTTTCAAAAGAGCTTTTGGGATTAAAAAACTCTTATTTAATTTACTTGTAGTTTGCAATTGAAAGCTTGACGAGTCCTTATTTTGAATATGTGCTTAGAGTTAATTTGTGTGACTTGTGTGTCATGATAAGATTTTTGGTTGTGGAAATGTTCTAATAGTTCAAGAAATGTTTGGCATCTAGTAAACTGTTTTTTTGTTTGGAAAGTTATAACATAAACTTAAAACCACTCATACTGGCCAACTTCGATTTGCTGATGTGTAAACATTCCAAACAACAAATAAAAAATTATCACCACCAAACTATTCAATAAATGTCATCACCTAGTGTCAACTTTGGCAATTTGATACTTGATGGTTAATTTTATAGTTTACATTGTGAGCTCAGAAAGCTGGTTTGTACTTAAATTGAACCTAAGGTTGTCTAGTTAAATGCATTCAGAATTGACCATCTAGGATGGATCAATGTGCCCAGGAGGCCAGGACTGTATCAGATATCTTTACGGTAAGTTTTGTAAATATTAGAACTGATGGAGGTCAATAAAGCTTACAGGTGTGGTGACAATAATGATGTACTACAGAATGGGGATTGAGGAAGTTTTCTCTGTAGTCAACACATATTTTGATCTAGCTTATTCCTCCTCCTCCTTTTTCTTCGTTTTTTTTTTTTTTTTTTGTTTTGTTCTAGCCAGAGTTAGACTGTGTGAACTAGTGAGTCTTCAAACCATGCTTCTCTGCGGAGGACTTCAATTATATTTCCAGGACGTTCTCTGTCCAAAATAACTCGGTGTCTTGAGTCTTGGAACTTCTGACTCACCTTTTTAGTAACAATTATGAATGAATATATTATGTTTTTCCTTTAATATAATAAATTTGGGTGTAACGTGTACATGCTCTGCCTGTCCTCTCCTGACTTCTGTCTATGCTTTATCTTGTTGCCCTTATGGTCATGTTATCTCTTCCGCGTGTGCTTTCATATCTCATTGTTTATTTGATTATAATGTTGATTGTTGCTAAATTTCTTCTTTTATTTGATGATAAAATTATTGCCAAACTGATGGTTTGGTTGAATGCTGCATGGTTGTGCAGGTTCAACAGACTTGTAAATTTTCTGTAGAAGCAAATAATAAGCGGAGAAGCTGCAGAGAAATGCATTGGCAGACATGCGGCGAGGAGGAGGGAGGAGGAGGAGGAGCTGCACTGATGGAAGGTGGTTGGGGAGTATAACTTATTCAGCAAAGTTCGCTGCCCAGCATTACTTTGTATCGTTCCCTATTTAATATTTAGTTGGTTTGCCGTAGAACTGTAATGTTATATAATATATTGTAGATTCCCCTCTGGGTTTGTTGATTTCAATCTGATTTTACTATTCAAATTTTCTTTTCTTTTTTTGTGTACATATAAATGGTATATGCTTCTTGGGGGTGGTTAATTGTTTATTTTTTTAGCTCCCATGTAGGTTTTAATAATATTCATGGGTTTGTCAGAGGAAATTCAATAATTCAGAGAGAATTTGTCTACAAAATCTGAAAGTTATTGCTCAAATAGGAAACTTGTTTGGCTATCAAATTCCCTCTAGCGATGGCAAAATCTCGGGTTTTTGTCATGTTTGGTTCGGGTTCGATTATTGTCCAGGCTAGATGTATTTTTCAAATAATTTTTTTTATTTTTATTTTTGGAAAAAATAGGTTTAACACTTAGAAATTGAAAAACAAATATTTTCAATGAATGGTTGAATATATTTATTTTTTTAATAATTAAAATCAGGCTCATGCCTAGCCAATCGGATTTTTAACAATTATTATTTCTTTTATTTGATATATTTAACAAATCAAGTTAAAAATTTTAAATAATAAACAATACCTAAGAATATTAGATATTGCATGCAATTTTATAAATAAAAATGTTTTAAAAATATTTTTGTTGAAATATAACTTCAAACAATGATATGGAAACTAAGAGTAAACAAAATAAGGACATTATAATCTGAAGGACGTGATTCGATAGTGTAAGGTTCATGATTTGGTCTCAGATCCTGGGTTTGAATTTATAGGGTGTGTTTTTTGTAAGAGCTTGAGACAGTAAGATTTTACCAGTTCTGTTTAAACTCGGGTCGTGTGGTTTGGTGGCGGTGTTTCCAATATTTTCAAATAAAAATAAGGACATTGTTTTAATATTATTTTAGTCTTTCTTATTTTTTATTTTATTTACAACCAAAATGATATTATTTTGATGGTAATAAGGTAATTTTATCCTCATTTTATATATGGAGTTTTGGTATGGTTTTTTCCTTGAATCTATAAGTTCGGTTTAAATTGTATGGACCAAAATACCCCCAAAACAGAAGAATAATCCCAACTCACCCGGATAAACTCGTGAACATATTCAGGAAACTCACACTTGATTAAAAAATAAACCCAGAAAACTCACATAACTACCTTGCATATAAACCCAGAAAAGAAATCAGAATTGTTACCTCAAGGAACCCAAGGATCACTTTTGTAAGAGACAATCTACAACCCAGGGTAATTTTACTAAATTATTTTAAAATTTTCGTTTTGGATTCAGATTAAGAAAACTAGATTGCCCATTGATTTTGGTAATTTTTTCTCTCTCTCAGTAATTATGTAATTTGATACATGTAGATTTGCGCTTAAAGTATTTGATAAAATGACTGAATGAAAATACTAATTGTTTGGACCAGAAAATTGAATGCGGTTGATAGTATTCTGAGACAGCAATGGCAGCGATGGAGGGAGTGGTTATGCAAGACCAGTCCCAGCAGCAGCAGCAGCAGGTGCCGCCACAGCCTGTTGTAGTGGAGCGTCTGAACCAGGCGGTGGTGCAGCAACTGAATCTCGAGTCTGTCAAGACTCGAGCCATCAGTTTATTCAAAGCCATCTCTCGCATCCTTGAAGACTTTGACGCCTATACCCGTACCAACACCACCCCTAAATGGTATTTTATTACCTCCATTTACATTGTTTCTATATCTTCTAATGCTATACTCTGTAATTATGGGCGTTAATTACATCAGGGGTGGTGAGGGTTTAGGTTTTTCCTTGTATAGTATTTTTCAAAAAAAAATTGCTTTGCTTTATAATTAGTTTATCAATAAAGGTAAACTTTAAAGCTTTAATTACAAGAGATTTGAGGTAACTAGAAATTGAAACGTTGTCTGTGTGTTCAATGATTTCTTAAATTTTAACAACTTTCGGTTGTTCTGAGGTTGTTAGATGCCCCAAAAAGAATGTCCAAAGTTTAACTGAGAAGCATGGGGAATGATGGGGTGTTCTGAAAGTTGCTTTCCTATGCAAATAGATTATGGATATGATAATTTGGTAGCACACTAGCATTGAATCCAAAATAATTAGATGGGTTTTGCATGAAGCGTCATGAAAATATCTACGGAGTTTGGAAAGGAAAAATTATGGAAGTAGGAATTTTACATTATATTAATTAAACAGTCATTTTGTTGCCCGTGATTTTATTGAGTTAATGATGTAACATTTTGGAGTTGTCTTTCAGGCAAGATATTTTGGGTCAATATTCTATGGTGAACCTTGAGCTTTTCAATATTGTGGATGAGATAAGAAAAGTCTCCAAGGCTTTTGTAGTCCATCCAAAGAATGTCAATGCAGAGAATGCGACAGGTACGATTATTGTCTTGATGTTAGTAGGGCACATATACCAAACATATTTGGGAAGTGAAAAAAACTTGAATACACGTTTTCCTATTATGATTTTTCTTCTTGTTCATGATTGGCATTTATTTAGTTTGAAGAGTAACATCCGTTCATTCCTATGAAGTTGCTCGAACAAAGCTTTTCACAAGTTTGAGTTTGAGATGTCAAAGATTGTAATGCATCTATGAATTGATGTGTTCATGTTAAACCTTCTATGTATGATCATGCAATTTCATAATTAATGCTCCTTTTCATCAATAACTTTTTGGTAGTTCGGAATATGTGTGTTTTATGATTGTATGATTCTTTTGACAGACATGATAACCTTGTTAACAATAATTTCTTGCGTTTGTTACATTTATCATGAGCATCAAATACAATTCAAAGTAATAAAACTGAGAGGTGACTAATTAGAGTAGGGTAGTGTGAGCCATATTTACTGTGCTACTGCTAAATTGAAGAATTTGCTAAAATTGATTTTTTTAATGAAAAAAGCAGTTCCTTCTGCAATTGTTATATATTCTAAGACAAATGCTTTTTTTTGTTGCTTGGGGCTGATAGCATAACTTTTGTGCTTTTTAATGGGCAGTCTTTTCCAATTAGGTCAATATCCTGCATCACAGTTCTCCTCCCCTTCTGCCGTATGAGGTTTGATGAGCCAAATGTAGGAGATAAACATATTAAATAGGAAATCTCACTATAAAAGGGTTTGGCATGTGTTGACTTCATAGTTTTCGGGGCCTTTTTTTCTTAGCCATTTGTATTTGGGACTTCTTCTCCCTATTTTTCTGGACTTATAGTTCCTATACTGTGTACATTTCTATTATTAATTTATTTTTCTTATGTTTCTGAGCTAATAAAAAGAATGTGAAGAAGATTGACTCTAAAGTAATTTTCTTGAAAATTTTCTGGTAATTTATGAGAATGTCAATTACGATTTACAACTATCTATTTTTCATAATAAACTAATTGGATGCGTATTGGTAACAGTATTACCCGTCATGTTGTCCTCAAAGCTACTGCCAGAGATGGAAATAGATGACAACTCCAAAAGAGAGCAGTTGCTTCTTGGGATGCAAAATCTGTCAATACCCTCTCAGATTGAGAAGTTGAAGGTAACCTAGAGTTCATTTAACAACAGTTTATATCTTTTTTCCTTACAAATTCCTCGCATTTTTCCTGATGCTTTTCTAGTTAACAGTCTAGAATTGACATGATTGGAGCAGCCTGTGAAAGTGCTGAAAAAGTATTAGCTGATACCCGTAAAGCCTATTGTTTTGGTAATCGTCAAGGGCCACAAATCCTTCCGACTCTGGACAAAGGTCAGGCTTTGAAGATTCAAGAACAAGAGAACTTACTACGGGCTGCTGTGAATAGCGGTGAAGGTGATACTCTTTACCCTTCTGTTTTCTTAGTAACACATGGATGAACCAGCATACTTATTTTTTTGCTTCCTCTTAGTCCTGCTATTTTTTTATAATCAATATTATTTGCGTCATTTTCATTGAAAGCTTACCTCCTCTCTCTTTTTATTATCATTATTTTTGCATAATCAAGTGTGGATATTTTTGGTGAAACTGGAAACATGGAAGTTTAGAAAGCAACCTTTACAGGTAAGAAACAAAATTATAAAAAAAATATGAGTTATAGTGCTACCTTGCAATGTATAACTTTTAAATAATGTGAAATAGACCCGGCCCCGGTTACGGTTCGGAACCGAAACCGAACCGGCCAAAAACTTAACCGATCCGGTTTAGGTCAAACCCTAACTGAACCGGTGGTGACCGATTTGGTTACGGTTATGGGTGTTTTGGAACCGCCTAACCGGCAGTTCCAAAGGTTCCGGTTTGGAATCGTAACCCCTATTTTACCGTTTTCCCCGCTTAAATATATATTTTTTAATTAAATAAAAAAATAAATATAATAAAATCTGAAATACCCTTATAACAACTATAATTGAGGGTATTTTTGGCATAGTAAAATTATAAATTTTTTTTTATAAATACCCCCTTAAACTAATTTTTAAACTCGCTCTATTCTATTAATCTCTCAATTTCAATCTCTCAAATTCTCTATGTTGAGAAAAAATGGCAAAGTCATCACAAAATATCGATGTTCCATCCATGAATGAAGAAGATGAGCAATTTCGTACTCAAGAACTACGTGAGTTTTGATTCCTCTTTATATCCCAAGAGGATACGTAGGTAGCTTAATCATGTAAAAACTAAGTGCAAGCTCTTTGTAATAAATTATAAAATATTTTAACATTTATTTACATTCTATTTTTATTTTACATTTTTTAAATTAAAAAAGCGGTTAACCGTAACCGAGTCATACGGTTCGGTTACGGTTCACCTTACAAAGTTTGTATCCCAAATTTTGTGTCATCAATCAATGACTATCTCGTGTTAGGTAATAGTTGATTTTTATACCATCATTAATGTGATAAATATATAGCACCAATATCTAAATGACGTCAAATATATAGCACCAATATCTAGCATTACTCTAATTTTGTTTATTTATTATTATTATTATGAATATGATTATTATTATTATTATTATTATTATTAAATATTTGTTAGTTATCCCCTAAGAATTAAAGTAGTGAGTTCATTCATGCTTCCATTGGAATGGGTGAGGAGTGACTGAGTTTAATTGAATTCTAGGGAAAGCTCTCTCAGATCTTGCATTTCTAAATGCCAGTTGTTGAATCCTAAGGTTTGGCAGGATAACATAAGTTGTTGTGCAGTGAGAGTCTCTGTTTCAACTTTCAAACCTGGTACCTCGTAGATAATGGATACAAATCAATTACTAGCATAAAATGCATACGCATGCAGGTCTAAGATTGCCTGGAGACCAGAGGCAGATGACACCTGCACTTCCAATGCATCTAGTTGATTTGCTGACTGTAGGTGAAGGAGTGCATACTTTTTCAGATGCATCTGGTAATAGTCAACATTTTTATATACTGTTCCTTTTACTCAATACCAGATTATATTCCATTTCTATCGAGGCCTTTTTCAAAACTCTTCTATATTACAGGTATGTACATGAAGAACACTCCACCTTTGTCGTCAAACAACATCAGTAATCAGGGGAATTTGTTGCAGGTTAAATGACTGACTCCTTTATTGAAGATTTAGCTTGATTTGTTTGTTTTGTGTGCTTCTAAAAGTCAGAAGCAGCAACATCTGTTGTGCTGAAGGTCATTGTTGTTTGCGGTTTCTGACCTTCTCTTTCAATCCAATTGCAGTTCCTCTTTTTGTCAATACATAATAGTTTATCTAGAGTCCATACTCAATTATTTCCTCACTCCTCCATAGAAGTTGCAGAGAAATGGGATGACTGTACTGTTTCATAGATTTTTATAGTTCTTCGCTTCCGTCTGCTATCTTATGTATCAATTCGTTCATAACTTTCTTTGCCATATGATGTTCTTTATCATTTATGATTTACCTTGTTAAGAATGATGAATGCAAACTTTGTATTGTCTAAAATGGATATTTTCATAATGTTTAGGCAACTGTTGATGAACCTCTTGCTATAACTTTTATAGTTATAGCGCTTGAACATTTAAAAGAGTATTTTTCATTTATTTCTGAAATATAGCTTCTTTTTCCAACCAAATTTTCTGGGATGATTTACTTTCAACAAAATATGTTCTTAAGATCTTATTTTTTAGCATAAGGTTGGGTTTGGATGGAGAATTTTCAACCTACGCCTTTTTTGTTTAATTTTTTCCTTCTCTTTTTTAAATGTTTTCCGAACTCACTTCCTTACTTGATGGATGAGATCTCTTATGATTTACTTTTAAGCTGTATCTCTTACATTTTACAGTTTAAATATTTGTGGGTTACATTAGTGTATCTTTTTACCTCAAATTTTCAAACAGGCTTCTGGAGCACAACTTATTGGAAGATCTGCTGCATCACCTTCTGCTGCAACCAGTGCTACTTCATTTGATAACACAACTGCATCTCCAGTGCCATATGCAAACTCACCTAGGTCTGGCACAAACATGATGAACACACCGTCTCCTCAGCAGCAAACCCTCCAACAGCAGCAACAACAACAGCAGCAGCAGCAGCAGCAAAGGCAGAAAATGATGCAATTACCTCAGCATCAACAGCAACTTCTTGCTCAGCAACAGTTCAGGCAGTCTCAGATGCAAGGACAGGGACAGGTGTAGTTTACTGATTTTTCATTTTGATGTTCATTTGAGTGATTGTCTAACCATTGCATATTTTCATAACTGGCACTAGGATCCATTAATTTTCCTTCCAAGTGTTTTGAATTTGACTGTGAGAAGAACACTGAATGAGTTTCGAATATTATTAAATGGCTTACTCTTTCATTAAACTGTAAAAATTATTGAACTTTTGCTGAGATTTAAATGCTTGATTTGTACACTGATGATTTCTTAAGCCTGGTTTGTTCATGTTGGTGTCAATCTCTGTGTTTGTTAATTATCTCTCAGTTAATTCCAAACTTTTGCTGTAAAGGTCCAATTGGTTGTATTTGAAATCAAACTAAAGTTTTGCAGTTGCCATGTTCTCATAGACATGGTGGAGGTAATTGGTGGAGATGACCCTAGTTCTATCTTTTTCCTGCTGCAAACTATAAATGACCTAAACATATAAGAGTGAACTAGCTTGAAGCATCTAATTACTAAATCGAACATAGATATTAGATATTTTATTATGGTATTACCTTCTTGAGTGAATAAGGTCCCACGTTGGGTTCCAACTTTGAAATTTTCCGTTCCACCAGTAGAACAAGATTACTCGTCCTGATCTGAAAGTTTGGTAAAAATTCTTTTCTTGATAGATATAAACCAGTAGCTTAGGTTGATTCTTATTTCTTGTATTTAATTGCTGAATTATTTTACATTCAATGATTTTGACTTTTTACATTGAATTTGCTATGTTTTTGTTTAGAATCAGATGTCTCAACTGCATGATTTGCAAGGTCAACAGAAGCTTCAGCAGGTAACATAACATTATCATATTTTGTTTTGTATTTCATTTATCGTCATTTGCTAAGAATTTCCTGACATACGAATGCACTTATTTGTACTAAGTGGATGCTTGGCCGCATGCTTGCTTGTCCTTGGTTCCTTTTGTTCATCAATTAAAATCATCCTTATTTGAAAATTAAAGCATCAATAATTTTATGGATCGTGAAAAATGTTAAAATAAAACTCCATATTCTTTCAACTGTAAGTAGGTGGGTAAACCCAAATATATTTTTAACCCTTTACCTCCCAAAGGCTCAAACCTGGGTGGTGAGATTTTTATTAAGATTCTTAAAAACCAACTCGACTACTCCATTGGGGGCAATAAAACTTCATATTCTTAAAATTCAATGAATTGAAATTAAATTTATATAAGCGATTCACAAAAATGTCAAGCTAATGAGATTGGTAGAGAATATGAGAGTGTCTTTTTGGGTATTTAATATGAGATTCTTATCTATCTCATAAGCTACTATCATTTATGCATGATTTAACAATTATGATCAAATCTTCCATATTCCACCAGTTAGGGCAACATCAAATGCAATTTTCTCAGCCAATGGGACACCAGCAATTTCAAGGTAGGCATCTGGCATCTGGACATGTTCAGCATGGAATTGGTCAAAGCCAACTTAGCCAAGGAAATCAGTTGAATCGTCACTTAAGCCAGTTTTCTGGTGCTGCAAATAATGCATTATTTAATGCTTCTCAGGGGACACAAAATACCCAGATGGTAATAAGATTTATAGTTCGTTGTATTTATTTTACTTGGTTTCTTGTCTTTGCTGTACAATCTGATCACTAGCTGCTTTATATTCTATTATGTAGTTGGGTTGAACGAACCATTTGCTACCATAGCAAGATCAAGTGGGATTTTTTACTTTTCTGATCTATCTATCATTTTCTTGTTCCATTGTTGTCTAGGAGTTAAAAACATGTGAAATGATGTTAGGTAATTGTGACTAAAAATCTGGTTCAGTTTCTGCTTGAACTACAATTTGGTTGCATCTGATTAGCCATTTGCCTCCTCTTCTGATGTTTATTTAGGTTTATGTCACATTATTATCGATTTGTTCTCTTTTATAGTCTATCCGATTCCTTTCTATATAAGTTCGACAATTTTTATACTTTTAAACATTTTGATATTGGATATTTCTGGCATTAGTTTCTTATTTCTCTTTTAAATATCTTGCAGTGTATTTGCTGTGTAGTTTTATCAGATTAAGTGCTTGGTTGTAAATAATGAATATGCCAGAAGTCTAAACTAGATTTGTGTGACTCTGGTGTTTCAGATTTTGTAAGAGATTTAGAGTCTGATGGCGTGATTGTCTTCTGTTTTCTCCATCTGTGTTTATATTCAGTCCAATGTTAGCACCTTTTTTATTTTCTGTCACAAAGGCTTTCCGCAGAAATTTTTTTCATGATCGTCTTTGTTCTCTTTCTTTATAAGAGTTGGGTGTTTAGGCATATGATTATTGATAATAAATAACCATGTATTCTTGTTAATTTTGTGAAGCAAATTGCCTTAAATCGAAATTGGGTGTTTATGCATATGATTCTTGATAATAAATATGTGTTCTTGTTAATTTGGTGAATAATGAATATATGTTGGGGTATTTGGTTGGAGAGGAGGAAGTGCAACAGAGTTTTTAATGACTGTGGTGCTGATCCAGTTTTGGACCTTTTGGTCTGGGATAAGATTAAATTTTGGGTAGCTATTTGTCACAAGGAGAAATATTTTAGTGGGATCTCTCTTTCTGACCTTTTAAGGGGTTGATTTCTCTTAAGCTTTGTTTACTGTTCTCGTTTAGCATTTTGGACATCTCGTCCTTTGTAGGTTTCTTTTTGTTTCTTTCTTTTTTTTATCAATAAAGTATCTTGTTTAAAAAATATATATATATATATGTTTTGGAGTGTGTTTTGTACATCTACTGGAATGAGGTCTTATTTTGGAGTTTAGAAGAAAAATAATATTTTGGTTTTGGTTTTTCATCTAATTTCGCAGTTCCATTTATTCCACTTATAAATCCATTCTAAATTATTATCTACTCATTGTCTATACATGTTCTTATATTTTGTGTTTCTTTCTGGTGTTTATATATTCCTTTCATTACTTATTCTCTTTCTGCATGTGCCCGTTTAGATTCCCAATATGCAAGCTGCAATGTCGTCCCAATCTGTTATTCCACGGATGCAGGTGAGTTATGCCTCAATTTCTCTTCCCTTGATCCCTATTGTTATGTTCTTCTCCACCTGCGCTCCCCTTCTCCCTACTTTTTGTGATATGGATGATACTCGAGGAACTAAGATCTCGATAAGCAAATGTGCTTGGGAAAGATATTTCAATCTATTGCATACTAGCGTATTCAGGGTCAGATCATGTGTCTATGGACATGCAGATTAGTCGTCCACCCCTAGCCCCAAGACGGTGTAATTTTCCCACCCAGAAGAAAACTGTTTGTAGTTGCATATGCATGTGTGACATATTATTTGCATAACCTTTCCGATTTAAACTCAAATTACTTTCTATGCAAGTATATCAAATTATTATCCTTATGTAGCTGAGATTCTTGAAAACAAGAAGTTGTTCATTCTCTTGGTGCTTAATCTATGATGCAGCTTGGATTAGCTGGTAGCAATCCCCAAAGGAGCCGCGCTTCTCAAATCTTGAGTGACCAAAGTATGTCACTTCACTAAATTTCTTCCGTTATCTGTCATGAGACCAATGCTTCATATGCTTGTGCCCATGATCATTTATTGTATGAAGATAGAACTCAGTTAGGTCTTTTGGTTCCAGTGTTTAATATGGGGGCGTCAAATCCCGGTGGCATGATGCCTATACAGCAGCAGCAGCAACATAACATGCAAGGTTCATTTGGTAATGTGCCACCAAATGCTCAGAATATGCAGTCTAATATGGTAGCACTTCAAAATGCACAACAGAATCATCCCAATTTTGCACAACAGAGACAACAAAACCAGCAGTAAGTAGTTCCATTTACAGGATAATTGCTTGTCATAAAGGTGGACCCATATTGTCTTTATAGAAAATTTAGGGTTGTAATTGTGAGCCTCATATGCTTGGGTTGTGATGATGGGATTTTGCAACAATCTGTGTTGTTTAATATTTGAATTTTTATTTTTCCATGACTTGGAAACAATTGTGACATATCAGATGATGGATTCAGACATGAAGGAATCACATTCAACATCAAAAGTCAAAAGTGCTTTAAGAGTAACTCCAAAATGCTCGTCTAAATTTACTCTTCAAATATTTATTTGCTTACTTATATGATAAATTGAATTGTGAAAAATAAGCTCTATTCCAAAATTCTATTCAAATAAATAAAAATATGTTTATATTATTTTAATCAAGTTTTTGGGTTATTTATGTGGTTATTTTATTTTAGCAGATAAAAAATTATTAATGATGATGATGATGTGATAATTAATAGAAGAGAGATAAGTTAATTGAAGTGAAATTTCATAGGAAGAATATTCATTTATTGTTTTTTGGAACAAATATTGTCGATATGGTTCAGTATTTGAGCAACAATAAATGCCGAGTCTATTGGATACAAAGAACAAAAATCTGTGTCAGGAAAAAAGATAAAAGGAAGAAAAAATTGTGATGGCTGCTTCTCAGACCTGTTTTTGCCTTTGAATTACAAAGATCTGTGGAGACCAGGAAAAGCAACTGCAGCATCTTTGTAAAAACCAGTCTACCCTGTGTTTTCATGTAACCCCAAAAATTGTCAAGAGATTATTAGAAAAAAGAGAGTAAAAGATGTGAACAATTACTTGAATGATTAAATTTTCATGGTTTTGACTAGTTATTATATTAGAATCCTAAATCCAACATGAGTTAATCTCATGTGCTCCCTCTCCTTAAAAGTTGGTTTTTAATGATGAGTACTACCCATAGGTATGTAACAATTGGTATCAAAGAAGGAGCCACAACAAATGTGGATATGGAATCGGACGCACCATATATGACGCACCATATCGAGTATGGGGTTGGTATAGGTGCGATTTCATGACCGTTGTTGTAGTCAAGGGTGATTCAGGATGGTTGTGTTGTAAATTCCTCAAAATTCATTAAATATGATATGTATATGTATATGTGTACCATTGGAATTCCCAAGGGGTGTATGGGAGGTTGCAATCCTTGGAGGGTTGCAACCCACCCCAAGGGGTGCCCTATTGGCATCCCTCCATGCCTTATATAAGAAGGCTTTTATTCCATACAGGATATACAGAAAATATACAATTAATATCCAAGAATTCAAAAAGGCATTGTGTTGTTTTCTTTGTTTTGAGAGAGAGATCCACCATTTGGATCCAAGTTCATACACTTGTTAAGGAGTGCTCCTTGGACAAGAAGTATCCAAGTTATCCTGGGAGGACATTGGCCAATTGCGAATCCGTAAAGCACCTGTGACGGGGCCAATAAGTTCTTAAGGACATAGATCTTCTCGACTTGGATTGTTTTTGTAATCTCAATTTCCAGGTTTTATCTTCAAGTTTTCTGGTTTTAGGGTTTCTTGCATCTAGATCTTCTTTTGGTTATTGATCTGTTTGATTTGCATGTTATATTACTGTTTAATGACACCTATTTGCCCACAATCTTAAGAACTTATTGCTCTAGTGTTATTAGATAGTAATTCGCATGTTAGGGTTTGTATGTTTTCTGTAAAATACGAACTGTGCATGAAAAACCCGTAGGGCGTTCGAACGCCCGACGCACGCGAAGGCAAAAATTTGAAATTTCGTAAGAACGTTCGAACGCGTCTTCAAACGCAACTCGAACGCTAGCCTTCTTCCTTAGAACGTTCGAACGCGTCCTAAACGCAACTCGAACGCAAACTCTCTGGAATCATTCCGTTCGAACGCGTTCACGAACGCTATACGAACGTGAACTCTCTGGAATCATTCCGTTCGAACGCGTTATCAAACGCTACACGAACGTGAACTCTCTGGAAACACTTCGTTCAAACGCGTTATCAAACGCAACACGAACGCACACACACTGGACAGTCACGTTCGAACGTAGATACGAACGTGACACTAACGACTTTGTCCTGGTAGTATCATAAATTGCAAACTTTAATTAATATTAACTTGGTTAGTCATATACTGTAAACACATTAATCTTGGTAGTATAGATTTAAGTTATTATTAAGTTGATCAATTATCACAAGCATACACAAAGTGATAAAGTTGAAATTGATTGGTTGTTGCATAATTGGTTGAGAATTTAAAGTGTAACTTTGCACAAGTAATTCCATCCAATCTTGATTGACATTTATATATCTACACTTATCGTATTAATTGAAATATTGAGTTTGAATTGCTAAGAGGTTCTATTGAGAAAGTAGTTAAAGGATATTCCTTTATTTACTTTTCATAAGAAATCTTGGTTGGAAATTCAAGGACTTGTGTTTATTGGTACTACTGTCCAATATAACAACAAGTGGATATTTGGTATATCACTTGAGACAAGATCATTTGTTGGTCGGTGTACAATTTGTCTTTTGAAGACATAATGAACTCTGTTTGTTTCCAGTTACATATGGTTAGCGGAAACATCACAGTACCGGTCTCTCATGGAGGAAAACCGGAGAAGTTTGGTAGGGCAAACTTCAAACAGTGGCAGAGCAAAATGCTGTTCTTCCTGACAACTCTCCAGTTGGCTAAATTCCTCAAAGATCCTCCGGGTCCTGTGGAGGGTGAATCTGAATTGGCCAAGGAAGAGCGAGAACAGACTTGGATGTCTGGAGACTTCTTATGCAAGAACTACCTTTTGGGTGGTCTTGACAATACCCTGTACAATGTGTACAAAGGCATGACTTCTGCAAAGGTTCTCTGGGAATCTCTCGAGAAGAAGTACAAAACCGAAGATGCCGGACAAAAGAAATTTGTCGTGGGTAGGTTCCTGGACTACAAGATGGTAGTTTCAAGGACGGTGATGTCTCAGTTGGGTGAACAACAATAGATCATTCATGAAATACTGGATGAAGGAATGAAACTCTGTGAGACGTTTCAAGTTGCCACCATAATTGAAAAGTTGCCTCCATCATGGAAGAACTTCAGGTGCTATCTGCAACACAGAAAGAAGCAGATGAGCCTTGAAGACAGGACAACATGATGTCCGAGAAGGCCAGCTACAAGACTATGGAGTCTAAGGCCAACATCTTTGAGGATGTAAAGGGTAGCAATAAAAGAAAGAACAGTGAAGCTGATTCTTCCCAAGCGAACAAGAAGTTCAATGGGAAGTGCTACAACTGTGAAAAGAGCGGTCATATGAAAAAGGACTGCAGAAACAAGATATCTCAGGACAATGGCAGGAGAAATGAGGCCTATGTCACTGAAGATGAGCAGTTAACTGATGAGATTTCAGAAATGAATCTCTCAACAGTGGTAACTGAAGCCAACTTGGTTGGGAATCCGAGAGAATGATGGGTAGACTCTGGGCCTACTCATCATATCTGTGTTGATATCAAGATGTTTTCCTCGTATCAGAAAGGTCGATGGCGGCGATCATCTGACAATGGGAAACTCGTCTACCTCTAGAGTGGTTGGACAAGGCACAATAGTTCTGAAAATGATATCTGGAACGGAGCTTACATATAATAATGTTTGCATGTTCCAGATATTCAGAAGAACTCGGTCTCAGGTTTGTATTTGTTTCTGACAAGATTGTATTGACCAGAAATGATGTCTATGTAGGAAAATGATACCTCGCTGAGGGTCTTTTCAATGACTGTCAATTGTGCTATTAATAAAGCTGAAACTTCTGCTTATATTATTGATTCACAAAATGTATGGCATGGGAGGTTAGGACATGTTAATTATGATACATTAATTAACATGGACCTTATACCTAAATTTGCATTGATAGCCAACATGAGTGTGAGGCATGTGTTGAAGCAAAAATACATAGAACATCATAGAACGAAGTTCTGAACCCTTGGAACTTGTACACATTGACGTATGTGACTTGAATTTTGTGCAAACAAGAGGAGGTAAAAAATACTTTGTCACTTTTATCAATGAAAGCACAAGATTCAGTTAAGTGTATTTACTGAGGAGCATAGCTGAAGCTATTGAGAGCTTTATACTCTGAGAGCAAAGTTGAAAATCAAATTGGCAAGAAAATCAAAAGAATCAGGAGTGATAGAGGTGGTGAATACGTTTTACCATTCGGTGAATATTGTTCTGTGCACGGAATTATTCACGAAACCACTGCTCCTTATTCTCATCAACAGAACGGAATTACGGAGCGCAAAAACCGAACATTGAAGGAAATGATGAATGCCATGTTGACAAGTTCGGGTCTGCCCCAGAACTTGTGGGGGGAAGCCTTGCTTTCCGCGAACTACGTTCTGAACAAGCTTCCTCACAGAAGATTGGACAAGACACCATATGAGTTGTGGAAATGTTATGTACCTTCCTACAAATATCTGAAAATGTGGGGGTGTCTTGCCAATTGCCAAGGTGATGGTTCCTAAACCTAAGAAGGTGGAATAGGACCTAAAACTGTTGACTGTATATTCTTCGGATATGCGTGCAACAGTAGTGCGTATCGATTCTTGGTACAAAAGAATGAGATTCCTGACATCAATCCAAATGTGATGATTGAGTCAAGGAATGCAATATTTTTTGAAGAGACATTTCCTTGTAAGGAAAGACAAAGAAGAGAGTCTCTCAAAAGATCTGTTGATACTGTCAATGACAGTGATCAGGTTGACCAAGAGTCAAATCAACATGGAAATGTTGAGGCAAATGAATAAGTCATTTGGACCCGATTTTCTGACATACTGGTTAGAAAATGAGCCTCAAAGCTATAAAGAAGCAATGTCTTCTCTGGAGGCACCTCTTTGGAAAGAGGCGATAAACAGTGAGATTGATTCAATCATACAGAACCATACTTGGGAGTTGGTTGATCTTTCACCAGGTTGTAAGCCACTGGGCTACAAATGGAAAGATGAAAATGGATGGATCAATAGATAAGTATAAGGCGAGGTTTGTCATAAAAGATTATAGACAGAAAGAAGACCTTGTTTACTTTGACACATATCCACCAGTGATTCGTATCACATCAGTAGAATGCTTATAGCTATAGCAGCTATATTTGTTCTTGAAATACATCAAAAGGATGTAAAGACGTCATTCTTGAATGGTGAATTGGATGAAGAGACTTACATGGAACAACCAGAAGGGTTTAATGTTCCTGGATAAGAACAGAAGGTGTGCAAACTTGTAAAATTCTTGTACGGATTAAAACACGCACCTAGACAATGACATGAGAACATTGACAAAAAGATGTTGTCAAGTGGGTTTAAAACCGATGAGTGTGATAAGTGTATATACACCAAATCAACTCAAGAATGATATGTCATTGTATGTCTCTATGTAGACGATATGCTGATAATTGGTAATAATCATGAGTTGATTCAGTTTACCAAGAAAGTGTTAACCAGCAAATTTGATATGAAAGATTTGGGAGTAGCTAACCTAACTCTTCCTCTATCAAAGAATACTGGCTTAAGCATATCGCAATTAGAGTATTCAAGGATCATCGGAAGTCTGATGTATCTCACGAATTGCACACGAACTGATATCGCTCAAGCTGTGAATAGGCTTAGCAGATATACTAGCAATCCAGGACATAACCACTGGAAAGTCATAGTAAGTGTTTTGAGGTATAAGAAACTTCAAAATATGGGCTACATTACGAGAGATATCCTGCTGTTCTAGAGGGATACAGCGATGCTGGATATCTGATATAGTGGATTCCAAATCTACGGTTGGATTTGTTTTCACACTTGGTAATGCAGCCGTGTCATGGAAATCCTCGAGGCAAACATGTGTTGCCCGGTCTACTATGGAATCAGAGTTCATAGCGTTAGACAAAACAGCGGAAGAAGCAGAATGACTTAGAAACTTCCTGGAGGATATTCCTAGTTGGCCTAAACCGGTGCCAGCGATTAGCATACATTGTGACAGCCAATCGGCTATTGGGAGAGCCCAAAATACAATGTATAATGGTAAGTCTCGACACATACGTCGGAGACATAATACCATAGGTCAACTGCTCTCAAGTAGCATAATATCGATCGATTATGTTGAGTCGAAGGAAACCTAGCGGATCCACTAACTAAAGGTTTACCTCGAGAGCAAGTTGAGAAGTCATCGAGGGGAATGGGCTTGAAGCCTATAATCTAAGAATTGTCACTGTGGAAACCCAACCTAGCTGACTGGAGATCCCAAGATCTAGGTTCAAAAGGGACAACAGAAACTTTGTGCAATTCAAAACAAGCACTGAAGAGTTTCGTACTCTTTCCCATTCCGATAATGACGCTGAGTGCTGTCTGTCATTGGTTAGGATAAGCTAAGGCTTTTAATGATCACTATATTAGGAGATGAGTCCTAATGGGGGTAAAGACAGATTACCTCTTCATAGTAGATCACCTATTTCAAGTAAGAAGTGAGGCCGCTTCCATGGGAACCTTTAAAGGCGGGTTACCCTAAAGTGCTTGATGAATCCAGGACCGTTGTTCAGGGCCAAAATGAACACAACCGTAGAACGGGAAAATGGTCGAATTAAAGCTGTGTGTTGGCAATTGTCTTGGTTTACACCAACGGCAGAACAGTTCAAGACTATGGGTCACTGGTTTGCCAAGTAAATCCGATTGTCACTCACTAGGAAAGGTTCAAGGCGAAAGCTACCTATTTCGATGCAGCTTTAGCTCATGGTATCTCTCTCACATGCCTGAATGAATATTTGAAGAATTGTGGGGGATTGTTGTAAATTCCTCAAAATTCATTAAATATGATATGTATATGTATATGTGTACCATTGGAATTCCCAAGGGGTGTATGGGAGGTTGCAATCCTTGGAGGGTTGCAACCCACCCCAAGGGGTGCCCTATTGGCATCCCTCCATGCCTTATATAAGAAGGCTTTTATTCCATACAGGATATACAGAAAATATACAATTAATATCCAAGAATTCAAAAAGGCATTGTGTTGTTTTCTTTGTTTTGAGAGAGAGATCCACCATTTGGATCCAAGTTCATACACTTGTTAAGGAGTGCTCCTTGGACAAGAAGTATCCAAGTTATCCTGGGAGGACATTGGCCAATTGCGAATCCGTAAAGCACCTGTGACGGGGCCAATAAGTTCTTAAGGACAGATATCTTCTCGACTTGGATTGTGTTTTGTAATCTCAATTTCCAGGTTTTATCTTCAAGTTTTCTGGTTTTAGGGTTTCTTGCATCTAAATCTTCTTTTGGTTATTGATCTGTTTGATTTGCATGTTATATTACTGTTTAATGACACCTATTTGCCCACAGGTTGCTACCCCAAGATGGGATATGCGAAGTCACCCAACTGTAGACCCGACCACGGTTCCGGTTCGGAACCGAAATCGAACCGAAAATCGTACGGTTTAAGGGAACCGTAAGGTTCCACGGTTCCAACCGGAACCGTTTGCCAACGGCTAGTAGTCGTTGATTTTTGGCAGGTATATATATATATATTAAAACGACTAAATTTTAGGCATTGTAAAATTAATCAAATAATTTATAAATAGGGGCCATAATTCATTTGTTTTCACACCAACAATTCTCTTATTCTTAATTTTCTTAATTCTCTCATATTTTCAATTCTCCAAGTGATTTAATTTTGCAATTCTTCAATATTAACAAAAAATGGTAAGCTCATCTGAGAACATCATGTCCAATATCCCAACCCAATATAGCGATCAAAGTATCAGTACACGAAGAAAATAAGTTAAGTCTCGATCTTTTGATATTTTTAAAATTCATTTTCATGTAGTCGAGACTGAAAATGAAGGTTCAAGAGCAATATGCAACTATTGTGGTGTATCTTACAAATTCACTAATAACACGAGATTAAATAATTATTTATCAACAAATTACGAGTTTCTTGCTGAAAGTGTTGTAGATAAAAATTTTCAAGTGCTTGACTGATGGAATCGATATCAAAATGTCTATCATGTTGTATCGATTATTGCTAAAGAGGTGATGACAACATATATTTCCACTGTTGTAGTTGAACAAGCCTTCGGCTTAGGAGGTAATATTTTGGAAACGAGACGGTCTTCATTATATCAAAGCACCTTAGTGTTGGACAATTATGACCTACAGCATCACTATTTGTACAGAACATGGTGTTATTGTACAAATTAACTATGTGACAAAGGAAATTGCTATTTTATCATTTGTAATTGGATTATCGGGATATATAAATGATAAAAGTCCATATGATTAGTTCCAGATTAATAAGATATGAGACAATATTAATCCACTAAGGTTTAATCATTAAAATATCTATAGTCGTAGTATTATGGACATCGATAATGCGGAATAGACTAGTATTGCACTTGTGCACGTTGTGGAAGCATAACGACATAGTTCTCATATATTTAAATGTTAGATACTTATGCAAGTGTGATAGGAGGTTGTGTTTACCGATGGTACGGAAAAAGTTCCGCTCTGGATAGACCCCTCAAAATTCCATTGGTAGTATGATTATGTGTCTATGGAAGTCCGAATCAGGGTAGATGTATTTGGTCTTAACCTGAGACTTACATCGCTAATACTTGCGACAATCAATATACTTTGGTTTTGGTCGTCCGAGGCTTTAACAGGTTCTGTGTACGCCTCTTCTGGGTATATTGAGAATCGTAGTGTATTGGGTGTGATGTCAAGATAGAAGTATCACTTCAGTCATATGAAGATGATGATCACGTAGGATACAGAACTAGTACTCTTAAATGCTGCAGTCATCGGGATAATATGACTAGGTCATGTTTATCCGATTATAGAGACTAGTTACCAGAGATCCGATATGTGCTTCGTACGGGGCAGACACAATTCCAGCCCCAGGCCTAGCATGTGACATCCGATACTGGATCGTAATATGTAATACTACGTATACTACGCCTGACATAGATTACATATTCCTTAAAAGAATATTTCTGGAGAATTGGGTAGACATGTCACTTTGCTAGAAGCCAACCATGTCTTGTAAATCGGTAAGAACGTGGTACTAGGTACGCACGTATTTGGATATTCCGATGACCGGATTTACTGCCAACATATCCAGGGATCTCATGGGTTGCTTCCCGAAGATTCACCGATGACGTGTGACTTGAACATAATTAATCTGGGATTAATTAGAAGAGAGAGAAAATTAATCTAGGATTAATTACGGAGAATTTTATCTGGGATAAAATTCAATTAATAGAGAGAACGATTAATTTGGAATTAATCGATAAACTAATATATTCGATAAATTAAATGAAATTAGATTTCATAACGGAATTAAAATTGGATTTTAATTCTGACGAACGAATTAATTTAGAATTAATTCGCGAGCGACTTTAATAGTAATTTTGCTAGGCATAATTATTTAATTAAATTTGATTTAATTAAGTCGCAATGGAAAATTCATTAATTCGGAATTAACGAACCCGAGTCCGGAATATGTTTGTGGGCCCACTCGGATTTTGAATTAAAATGGGGCCCACACAAGTCACATCACCTAGTCAACTTTATCCAATTTTTTTTGGTTGATGTAAATTGTTGGAGATGACTTGGAGCTTACACAAACTTGAGAGACATGTGAAAGACATATACTAACTTTGAATTTGGTAATTGAATATACTTGATTTTGGAAATCAATTTTATGCACACAATCTCTCTTTCTTCTCTATGGCCGAATTTGGCCTTCTCTTTCTCTCCAAAATGGCGTGAAATCAAGGGTTCACACTTGATGATTTTGAATCAAAATCTTGGATGCTAGCACATTAAAGGAGTCATTCAAAGGTGTTAGGGACACTAATCCATGAGTTTGGAATTCAAGGACATGCTTGGAAGCTCAACATACATCAAATGAGAAGCTTGGAGCAACTTCAATGGAGGCAAAAGTTTGTTGTCTACACATCCTTAGCCGATCAAAGTGAGTACTTTCCGCTATCTTACTTTGTTTATTCACACTATTTTATGCTTAATATGATCTTGATTTGACCTAGAAAACCCAACAATGATATCAGAGCCTAAATTAAGCATGAAATGAAATTAAGGTTCTAATCTTGAATTTGGGTATTTTTGATTTGAGCATGATCTGATCAAATTGTTTGTTTGAATATGCTTAGATAATGTTAACTTAGAGCTATACATGATCAATTTGATGAAAAATTAATTGGATTAATTTTCCCCAATTCATGTTGCTTGGCCGAATGCAATAGGAATCCTAAGCTCTTGGTGATTTTTGATTTTAAGCCATTGGTTGTGTTTAAAATGTTTGGATACATTGATTTGTGATTTAATTAGATTGAAATCAAAATCGGATATAAAAATCCTTTGAATTGCCGTGAGCTATTGAGAGCATGTTGGATTGATTTTGCTTCAATTTGTGTTGAACATAAGTTGATTAATTAAAGCATGATTAATTAGTGTAATTGATATTTTGGAAATATTAATTTAACTAGTTAATTATGGCTAATACACTTTAATTAAATAATTGTGATATTTGGAATATTGTGATTAAATTAATTGGGCTTAATTTAGAATTGGGCTAATAATGTTGTATTTGGGCTTAATGGGCTTGGTTGGACCAAGTTTGGTTTAGGATAATTGGTTGGATCCAATTGAGCCTAAAACCATTTCCATAAAGTCCAAATATGATAATTGGGCCTTTATAATTTAATTGGGCTTAATGGGCCTAAATTAATTTTTGGCAAATGGTGATTCCTTATTTGGCTTTGGTTGCCAAAGTCCATGCCTTAAAAATTAATTGAAAGCCCATTGGACTTTAATTGAAAAGTATTGGATACTAATTGGGCCTTTGAGAGCCCTTAAGATTGGATTTGGAATCCAAGTCTAAAAGGCACATTTAAAGTGTAATTATTTAATTTGGAATTAAATAAAGAATTGTTATTGAATACAAATTAAATCAGATTTAAAATTGTAGTTTGATATAATTCAAGAATACGTACTTTGAGTACTCATTCTTAAATGAGTTGGACTCGCGCAAATCAAATCGTTGTTTGAACATTGGATAGTCATTAATCAAAGATTAATTAATTGGATTATATTGATTGATAACATGCTTTGTGTGAATACATGGATGTGATGCATGAATAATGTATATCAGATGGATATTAGATGGGTGAGGGTAATTTTGGAAATTGTTGTAATATATTTAGAATTTATTAAATTAGACCTGCGTGTCCAGCCTATTACCTCTTGAATCTTTATATTTCTCTTCTCACCTCCCCTCAATGTAAATGAGGTTTCTTTAGAAGTGTCATGTAATTGGGTAGAAGTAAGAATTGTGCTAGCGGGAGAGAGGAAAGAGAGAGTTTTGTTCTAGGAACAAATTGTATTATATATCCATCCGTATATCATTATTAATTTATTTATCGCGCCTTATTATGCTTTTAGAATGCATGCTTAAGGGTGTATGATGAGACCTAATCAAAGATGATTAATTGGTTGCCAATTACGCGAAAAACCCTCAACAAATATTAAGCGCTTTCCTTCCATTGAATGATTCATTCTCAAGATCCAAGATTGGCACTGGTTTGTTGGCCAAAGTCAAGACCTTTGTCCATCGCAGATGTGTTTGAATCATGAAGGCTTTGTTCCATATCGCATGCCTTGTCCAAGTTGTGATTTGTTGGCCAAAGTCAAGATCACTTCTTGTCCATCGACATCGATTACGAAGCTTTCCAAAGTCAATGGGTCCCGCTTAACTGGAATCATTAAGCTTGTTGTGCCAAAGCCAAGACTTAGTTGATTCAGAGGAAAAGGTTAGGAAAATATATTGGATATATTGGCATAATATTGTATATATATTTCGGACTTGGAGGTCCACCTACTGGATCTAGGAATTGGATGAGATCCAATTGATCTTAGATATCTACGTAGTTAAGTTTCATACAACTTGTTGGCCAAAGTCAAGGTTATGTGTTATTTAACGGGATCCTAGCCCACTAGGAACTAGGTTTCCCGAGTACTCCACAGAGGGTTAGAGGCTCGCCGAAAAATAGTGAAAGCAAGTATTAAATTTGCAATTACGTTTAGATACTTGCCAATACGCGCTCATTTCATTTTTCATCATTAGTTAAATATATATTAGTTGGACTAATATTTATTTGTTGTTTTAAATTAAACAGTTGGACTGTATTCAAACTACTTCATTTATAGTTGATTATATAATTGGATTATAGTAATCAATATATTTTAATTTAACCAATCAAATTATAGTTGATTATATAGTTAAACTATAGTAATCATTATATTCAATTGTACCCGAAATCGTTGATTGTATAGTTGGACTATTGGAATCAAGATAACTGAAAGACTAGCTTTTAGAACATAATCTTGGGTGAAAATATCTTTAAACAACTTTAATTTTCAGATTGGGAATAGAACCTCAGAATAGTCATGAGAACTGAGAAGTTATTCTATTTGATAGAGAAACCTCTTGGGCCTGAGCCCGGAATTGAGCAAATAGTAGAGCATGAGCTTTGGAAGACTCATGGTGATGATAACTTTAGTGCTCAATCATTTATGCTTGATGCAATGACACTTTAATTTCGTCGTCAAAACTAAGGATTAGATCCTTATACCATGATGTTGAAATTAAAGGATCTTCATAGATCTATTCTTAGATCTTAGAAGTACAAATTGTAAAAGAAGCTCTTTCGCTCACGTATGTCAGAGGGTACATCTGTCGAGCACTAGGTGTCGCAGATGATTGCTGACATCGATCAGCTAGGTTAGCTGGGCATTACCTAAGTGGTCGAGACTACCAACGATTTGATCTTATAGTCTCTACCCGAAAACTGAGGCAGGTTCATTATGAACCAAGAGTAAATTCTTGGAGAGTTGACGGCTATGCTCAAGGAGGCAGAGCTAGAGCTTCTAAAAGGGGCAAAGGCAAAATCACCACAGTCTTCTGGGAAGACAAATGACATATCCCAAGATGTCTCCCTAAAATATGGCAAACGGGGTCACTGAAGCGTGACTGCTGTATGGACAAGGTAGACATGAAGGAAGTGAAGGCAGGGCAAGGTTCCGGCTTCAGACATGTTTGTCATAAACATGTTCACTACTAGTTTCAAAGTTGGATTTTTGATACTAGATGTGGTACATAAATATGTATTGATGTGCAGAATCTGCTGATGAACAGGATACTGACTTCAGTTTAGATCATCATGCGAGTCAGAAATGAGACGAGAGTCGCTGTTTTAACCGTAGAAACCTAAATTTTGGAACTTCCCTTGAGGCATGTACTTAAATTAGGAAACTGTTATAATGTACCTAGTTTGACTAGAAATATTATCTCTATATCTAGTATTACCCGTTGCGGGTATACCTTTATATTCTAGAACACTAAGTGTTTTGTTTATAAAGATGATATTGAGATAAACACATTAGATGTGAATAACAGTATTTATATTTTGAATATAAGTGTAGACGCTGGTTTTCGCCCGAGGTCCACAATTGAGTTTTCGTAAGGGGGGGCACTGGCGATCCTGCAACACAAAGATGTAGAGTGAGCAGGAGTACTGCCCACCGGTGTGGTGGGTGCCGGGGGCACTCCGACGCTCAAGTCAGTGAAGGAACTGAAGAAATAGTAGGAGGAAGGTCAAAGTAAGATACTACCTTGAGCTTCGTAGGGTGCCGTGAGGGCGGTTGATGTGAGATTCTGAAAGCTATGGAGGGAATATGGTTCAACTCTCCGACTCCCCCAGTCCTCTTGTCTACTCTTCGTTTATATACATGCCTTTAAGGGTGCATATGCATTTACTGCTCTTTGATTACTTGTCCGTTGGGAGTCAATTACGATCGACTTCATGAGGAGCATTTAGTGCTTCTGCCCGTTTGTAGGCTGGAACGACTGGTTCTTATTTATGAGACCGAGCATTAAGTGGACTGGCCATTGGATGATCCTTTGGTCACATGTGTTGAAAATCATTGGGCCTGGGCCTGTATTACGCCTTTGGGGTTTGGTTAGGGGGTGCATCCAGTAGTGGGCCCGAAGCGAAAGGTCGAAGTTACCCTTGGACCAAATTTGGCCCGTACAATAAGTGAATCTCAAATGTATAACATGACAAACAAATAGCTCAAACTGGATTAATAAGATATGGGACTTATTTATGGTATTGTTGTCTGAGACACATTAACAAGACTCGTATATCCACACTTTTGAAGAGTGGGTACTAGGACGAATTTGATTGTAATCAAATGATATCTACGAATCTAGTTTATTAGGCAAAATGCCTAAAACACCTTTTACTAGGTAAAAGTGCAAGTGCCACCGATTTGTTAGCCCTCGTTCATAGTGACATATGTGGGCCCATATCTAGCTAGGCTAGAGGAAACTTTACGGATGTGGCATCGCGTTATGGTTATGTGTTTCCTATGAAACACAAGTCAGAAACTTTTAGAGTTTCGACACGAAATAGAAAAACAGATCGGCAAAAGTCTTAAAAATATTACGGTCAGACCATAATGGAAAATACTTAAGCAATAAGTTTCTCGATTACCTGAAAGAGTATAGTATTATTTCATAATGGACTCCTCACGGAACACCTCAATTTGATGGTGTGTCCGAACAGAGAAATCGAACTTTGTTGGATATAGTAAGGTTAATGATGAGTCGCTCTAAGCTACCAAGTTCCTTCTAAGGATACAGATTTAACAGTGTAATACTTATTTTGAATAATGTTCCATAAAAATTTGTTAGACAGACTTCATATTAGATATGAACATGAAAGAAACATGTTTTTCTCATTCCTGGGGATTTGGGAATGCTAGGCATGTAAATGTTTGGATGATACCAAAACTGGAACCAATCAGATAAGTGCCTAATTTGTAATTGGTTGTCCTAGGGAAACCAAAGTATAGTACTTATACAACTTACAAGAGAACAATGTAATTGTTTCTCGTCATGCGATTTTCCTAAGAGGAATACCTATATCCAGTGGTAAGTGGGAGAAAAGTAAAACACGATGAAAATCAGAGTAATACTGTTCCAGACACCGATTCTTTAACGGAACACAAACTGTTTATCAGGGATGAAACTGTACCAATAATCTTCGAATACACAAGAACAACGTAAGTCGGAGAGAGTCAGAAAACAACCTGGGAGGTATGAGTTTCTGATCTCACCTCATGAAGATGTCAATCTTATTGAGGAATACGAACTGGCTACGCATGAGGAAGTGATACAAGGTATCGACTCCCTATTATGGCAAAGTGCCATGATGTCCGAAATGGATTCCATGTATACCAACCAAGTTTGGACACTGGTTGATGTACCGAAAGGCATTGTGCCTATTGGTACTATATGAGTCTTCAAAGAAGACATACATGGATGACAACATACAAACGTACAAAGTTAGGCTTGTAACGAAAGGGTATTGTCATCAACATGGTTTTTATCCGTTGTCATGATCAAATCCATTTGGATAATGCTTGATAATGCTGCATGTTTCATTCATGAAATATGGCAGCTGAACTTCAAAATTGCTTTCCTTAAACAGAAACCTTTTGGAGGATATTTACAATATCCTGACGGTTTTGTCTTGCCAAAACATGCAAACAAGGTTTTCAAGTTAAGTCGATCCATTTATAGATTGAAGCAAGCATTGCGTTCTTGGAACCAGCGTTTTGATGTAATCATAATGGTATATGATTTAATTCAAAACGAAAATGATTCTTGTGTATATAAGAAGGTTAGTGGGAGCACACTGACAATGATTGTCTTATATAATGATGACATATCATTTATTGGAAATGACATTCCTATAATATAATCGGTGAAAGCTTGGCTTTCATGAAAATCCTCCGTAGACTACTTGGGAGAGACAACCTTTATTTTAGGAATAAGGATCTACTAAGATAGTTCTAAATGTTGTTGGCACTCTCCGAGAACTCATACATTGAAAGATATGTACGGGACCTGGTGTCTCATATGTTTTGAGCATATGGAGTCACCATCAAGCCAATCCAAGTGATAGTCACTGGATTGATGTTAAGAACATCCTTAAGTATCTTAGATGAACTGAAGATGCTTTTTTAAGCTATGAAGAAAGAGAACTTAAAGTGACTGGGTTCACCGCTGCAAGTTTCCAAACCGACAAAAACGACTATAAGTCGTAATAAGGGTACTATATAGTTTGAATAACTGAACAGTGAGCTGGAAATCTTCCAAGCAAGATACTGTTGTCCGAATAAACAAAAAAAGCGGAATATTGTTGCAGCTGAGGCAACAAAAGAAGCATTTTGGATCTATATAATCCTAATTAGATTAGGTATAGTTTTGTTAGTAGCTAAGCTAGGCTACAACACAGGCTAAAGAATCGCGGTCTCATCAACGATCCAAGTGTATACTTCAACTATTTCATCCAATTCGTAAGATCATACATCGTGGCGAAGTGATGATCGAATAAATCGCATCAAATGATAACCTTACAAATCCGCTGACGAAAGTTGTTTCTCAGCATAAGTTTGAGCGACCCGTACATAGTTCAGGTGTAGGATACCTGAGTGATTGGCTATAGGCCAAGTAGGAGATTGTTGGATAATTATGACCCATATCATCACTATTTGTACATAACATGGTGTTATTGTACAAATTAACTATGTGACAAAGAAAATTGCTCTTTTATTATTTGTAATTGGATTATCGGGATATATAAATGATAAAAGTCCATATGATTAGTTCCGGATTAATAAGATATGGGAAAATATTAATCCATTAAGGTTTAATCATTAAAATATCCCTAGTCGTAGTATTATCGAGATTGGACATCGATAATGCGGAATAGACTAGTATTGCACTTGTGCGCATTGTGGAAGCATAACGACATAGTTCTCATATATTTAAGTATTGGATACTTATGCAAGTGTGATATGAGGTTTTGTTTACCGATGGTACAGAAACATTTTCGCTCTGGATAGACCCTTCGAAATTCCATTGGTAGTATGACTATGTGTCTATGGAAGTCCGAATCATGGTAGATGTATTTGGTCTTAACCTGAGACTTACATCGCTAATACTTGCGACAATCAATATACTTTGGTTTTGGTCGTCTGAGGCTTTAACAGGTTATGTGTACGCTTTTTCTGGGTATATTGAGAATCGTAGTGTATTAGGTGTGATGTCAAGATGAAAGTATCACTTCAGTCATATGAAGATGATGATCACGTAGGATACGGAACTAATACTCTTAAGTACTGCGGTCATCGGGATAATATGACTAGGTCATGTTTATCCGATTATAGAGAATAGTTACCAGAGATCCGATATGTGTTTCGTACGGGGCAGACACAATTCCAGCCCTAGGCCTAGCGTGTGACATCCGATACTGGATCGTAATACGCAATACTACGTATACTACACCTGACATAGATTACATATTCCTTAAAAGAATATTTTGGAGAATCGGATAGGCACGACGCTTTGCTAGAAGCCAATCATGTCTTGTAAATCGGTAAGAACGTGATACTATGTACGCACATATTCAGATATTCCGATAACCGGATTTACTGCCAACATATCCAGGGATCTCATGGGTCGCTTCCCGAAGATTCACCGATGACGTATGACTCGAACATAATTAATCTGAGATTAATTAGAAGAGAGAGAAAATTAATCTAGGATTAATTACGAAGAATTTTATCTGGGATAAAATTCAATTAATAAAGAGAACGATTAATTTGGAATTAATCGATAAAATAATATATTTGATATATTAAATGAAATTAGATTTCATAACGGAATTAAAATTGGATTTTAATTCGGGTGAACGAATTAATTTAGAATTAATTCGCAAGCGACTTTAATAGTAATTTTAATAGGCATAATTATTTAATTAAATTTGATTTAATTAAGTCACAACGGAAAATTGATTAATTCGGAATTAACGAACCCGAGCACAGAATGTGTTTGCGGACCCACTCGAATTTTGAATTAAAGTGGGGCCCACACAAGACACCTCACCTAGTCAACTTTATCCAACTTTTGGTTGATGTAAGTTGTTGGAGATGACTTGTAGCTTACACAAACTTGAGAGACATGTGAAAGACATATACTAACTTTGAGTTTGGTAATTGAATATACTTGATTTTGGAAATCAATTTTATACACACAATCTCTCTTTCTTCTCTATGGCCGAATTTGGCCTTCTCTTTCTCTCCAAAATGGCGTGAACTCAAGGGTTCACACTTGATGATTTTGAATCAAAATCTTGGATGCTAGCACATTAAAGGATTCATTCAAAGGTGTTAGGGACACTAATCCATGAGTTTGGAATTCAAGGACATGCTTGGAAGCTCAACATACATCAAAGGAGAAGCTTGGAGCAACTTCAATGGAGGCAAAAGTTTTGTTGTCTACACATCCTTAGCCGATCAAAGTGAGTACTTTCCGCTATCTTACTTTGTTTATTCACACCATTTTATGCTTAATATGATCTTGGTTTGACCTAGAAAACCCAACACTTAGAAGCAACCGCATGTGTCTCAGAGCTGATTTAAGGCAACAAGAAGATACCCCTCATGATTTTGAAGACTTGTTCGAAAATGCATATGCAACTGTAAGCGGATCGGGAGCTGAATGATCAACAAGAACATATAACAATGATGAGTAAATAATTGTAATGAGGATATTTATCTAAAAAATATAATAGAACTATGTGAGCTTTGATTTCTCTCACCCCAAAAAGATATGTAGGCAACTTAAGTTTTTATAAATTAAGTTCAAACTATTTTATTTTTAATTTACGTTTTAATTTAATGTAATAATTTTTTCATTATTTGTATTTGATAATATTAATTATATCCCATTTATTTTTTTAAATTAATTAAAAAAAGAACCGGAACCGTCCGATCCGGTTCCGGTTCCCGATTCCATAATCTTGTGGAACCAAAACCGAACCGGAATGATCTGGTTCGGTTTTGATTCGACAAGTATGAAATCGAAAACCAAACCGGTGGCCTGGTCTACCCAACTGGATATTGGCCGCCGTGAACGTCAATCGCAAAACCTGATGAAATATTAGGATCATAAATCTCACATGAATTAAATAAAATAATATAAATGAGAATATAAATTCATGGTTTCCTTTGTTTATAATTTGATTTTTAAAGATGAATCTACCTGTTGGTTTGTAACATATTACTTGTTAGATTGGTTGTAATTCAAAAGAAAACTTTGGTGCCTTTGATAGAAAACCTACCAGTCAAAAGGTCCCTGGGAAGTCACATTGAGGATGAATATGGATTTTTTTTTTGGGGGGCTAAAATACAAAAAAGAAGTAAAAGCTCATCAAAATTTCTCCAAGATACCAATATGACACAGAGAAGAAACCACTCACGACCGTGCTCAAGTTCCTTTATTTCATATATTTGATTAAAAAATCATGTGTATATATATATATATATTCTGTTAGTGCCAACCAAAAATATGTACTAGAATACTAAACAATTAAAAAAATAAAAAAGACTTACAATTCTTCGAGGCATGTAGTTTTGTCATCAACTTGACAATCTGGGATTTTTCTATCCAAAGAAAATGGTGATGGCACTTGGGCGGTAATGGGCAGTGTTTCAATCAGTAGGGGAAGATTTTTGGCTAAAGTGCCGGTGGAAGGAGGCGGCGAGAACGGAGGAGAAGGCGTTGGCGACGGCGAAAATGAGTACTTATGGTTGCTAGGTCCTATACTTATGGGGAGAGGTGGTGATGGTGGTGGTGAGGATGAAGAAAATTTTCTATCTTCTAATTCTTCCATCAAGAAAATGAACAAAAATGTCTTTTTTTGTTTTTTGTTTTTTAGTTTCTTTGAGATTTTGGTAGTTGTAATAATTTGCTGGGAGCTTTTTGTTTGACTTGAATTTTAGGTATAAGCTAACGGTCTCAGGCCAAACCTACCAGCCCGATGCCCAGCAATTTTAATGGATACATCAAATGTCACTTGTTGGAAAAACACATTTCAAGTGCATTTTCGGAAAGTAATTACAATATTTCTCTGAAGTAAAAATTTATTGGAAAACATCATTTCTAATATTTTCATAGAATAAATCCATAAATGGTTCGATTAAGACCTAATCATACATGTATTATTAGTCCTACATTTATTCATAAATATATTGAAATAAATATAAGTATTTCACAACACAATTGCATACATTACTTCTTGTAGAAATGTCCTCAATCAAACTTAATGTAACATCCCAAATCTGAGAAATGTTACCGGCAGGGGATAGACCGTACTAATCCCATAAGCCTATGACTTGATACTGCTGTTCAATTCTTAATACTCTTTTCTCAAATTATATATATATCGTACGTATGGGATCGTGGCCCAAACTTAACAACTTAGTATACAATCTCAACTCCAATAATTGTATACATAAAGACACATGTTTTTGCCATGACTACACAAAACTCAAATACTAATGCAGGACTTTTATATGACTCTGACTGACTCCATCTGGATTCTCACTTGTTGACTTGGACATGTGGACTCCAAACCTTAGTGACTGCATCAGTATCCGTCCTCCCGAGCTCATCCTCCGAGAATACCTGCAAGAAACAGAAAACTGGAAGGGGGGGGGGGTTAGATTGCTAATCGATCTAAGTGAGTGGACGGAAAACTGAAATACCAATATCAAGACATTTGATTTAAAACCAAAGTGCTAGAAGAAATCTTTTCATGAAATCTCCTATATAATACTGTGACTGAAATCTCCTTATTAAAACTTATTTTTCTTAAAACAACTTTTGAAGCTCTAGTTTCTGAAAACTATTTCTGAAAACCGTATACTCAATTTCTGGAATATGAAAACTGTTCTGTATGTAACATCCCCGGTCCGGGAGATGTCACCGACATAGGATAGCAGTACTAACCCCATTAGCCTCTGACTTCCTGACTATATTCTAAACTTATTCAAATGCAATGCCATGCATGGGAACCATAACCCAACTCTTTAATATAAAATTCCTTTGTTACTCATACTGTATGCTCAAAACTACATTTCTTTACAAACATAATCAGACACTCATAATGACTTATATGATACTAATGAATGCATACAATTTTACTTTGACTCTGACTGGACTCTCATGCTATCTGACTCTGTGCTGGTGGACTCCATCCCTAGCTCGTCCTCCGATAAACCTACAAGATACAGAAACTGGAGTGGGGGTTAGATCGCTATATGATCTAAGTGAGTGGACGAAATCTGAAAACTGAAGTAAAAAGATTGATTTCAAGACTATAGTGTCAAAATCATTTTCTTTTGAAAACTCTCTCTCTGAAAATTCAGTTTGAAAATCTTTTTATAAAACTTGGCTTTCTAAAAACAACTTGAATCTATGGTTTCTGGAAACTGTTTCTAAAATCTAGTTTCTGAAAACTGTTTACTAAAATCTGATTTCTGAAATCTAGGTACTGAAAATCTGAAAACTGTGTTCTGAAAGTCTGAAAACTGAAAACTGCTATACGTCCAGGACCATAACTCAACTGGACGTCTCTCTACACCCAGAACCATAACTCAACTGGGTGTACTCTATGCCCAGGATCATAACTCAACTGGACATCTCTAAAACTGGTGGTGCTCTACGCCCAGGACCATAACTCAACTGGACGTATCACACCACAAACTGGAACTAGGGGTGCGGATCAATGCTATCACCCAAGCTCTGAAACATGAAAACTACACTTTAAATCTGAAATCTGTAAGCAATGCTTTATAAAAAAATCTTTACTATTTCAAAACATACTAAACCATAAACATTATGAAAACAAACTCGGCTAACGCACTATGTGCTGGAAAAGTAAGTCTGAATTTATAAAGAACAATTAAATCAGTAAATGAAATCAACTTAAAGAAGAAATTTCCACTCACAGATCTGGAGTTCGGCTGGTACTGGAGCTCTCGTCGAAGGAGATGGTGGTCCATGTGGATATCCTATGATCGGAACTTAATTAGAATCAATCGTAGTAAAACAACCTCGATACATTTGGTACTTAAAAACTCATCCATATTATATATACAAGGCTTATTACAGTTATAATTTTATACGGGATATGTGTTCAAACCGATACGAGACCCTAAGGGTGGTCTCTAACGTGTTATAGTGGAACCGGGGGTTTAGAACTGATTTGGTGAGGTTTTGGTATCGCGTCACCTAACCTAAATTTTTTTCCAATGTTCTGGCCGCGCGTCGCGACGCGACACCGTAAGTCTGGGCAAATTTATGTCCTTCTTCTTCTCAAGCCGAACTCTCCCAATTTATCCCTAATGCTTCTATAATTCTTCCAACACATAATCCATCAATTCATATCAATTTCACACATCCTAAACCACCATTTTATCATCATCATTTACTCAATTATTCACCAAATTATTATTTCCAATAAGTTCTTTAAACCTTTCAAACTTAAAACACTCACCAAAAACCCATTTCTTAACTAATTAACCATTAATATTCAACACCAAATATGTTACTATAACCTCCCTAACATCAATTTACCAAAATCACAAAATTGAAATTTGGGTCAAGTTTCGTACCTTACTTTTTTGTTTCCCAATCCTTTCATTAAGCTATATGGATACCGAAACTCCTTTGCTTCCCATTCTCTTCTCTTCTTTCTTTCTTTCCTTCTTATTCTTTCTTCTTCTCTCTTCTTCTTTTTCTTCCCTCATTCTCTTCCTCTCGGCATTCTTCATTTTCTTCTTTTCAATTTTTTTTTGTGATTAGTGAGTAATTACCCATTTATATAGTTGGGGTTGTATGATATTTAGAAAGTTGAAGACGTGTGTAGAAACTTGGAGAAAAATTGAGATTTTTACATTTTGGTCCGAAATCACTATTCATCCAGATTTTGACTCGTATTTTTGACCGAGTTCTGGTCCGAATTTGGAAAAATATTTAACGTGAAAGTTGTAGGTCTCAATCTCAGATTTTCGACGATATAAAATTCATAAAATCGGAGATCGTACGAAAAAGTTACGCCCAAAATACTATGGGCAGTCTAAAAGTAACATGGTACAGTCTCGTCCCGGGATTTTAAGAAATTTATCGATCATCTCTAAAGTCATTCCATGAGCATATTTAAGTCCAATCATAATTTATTTTCATGCCTTCGTCCTGTACCTAGTAATATCACTGTAGGCATTAGTAGAAATTATCGATCGTTACACTGTATCTGAAAACTTGACGTATAAGGGCGTTACGTATCGCCGTCATCCCATACTCCTAACTGGAGCTAGCAGTGAAAATCCATGAGTTTTGGGCGTTACCTATTGACCGGCGTAAACACACACGTATAACGCAAGCGTACGTATCGTTCAAGTAGTATAAAAAGTATCGATCCCACGATGACTTAATACCTAAGCTATTAATTTTATGAGGTCAAATGATTACTAGTATCTAACAGGTTGTTTGATTGATTTGAAATGGCGACGATTCTAAATTTAAAGACAAGTAAATAAAATTGTTCGAAAGTAAATTTTAAGAAAATTCAATATTAAAAACTATCTAGGGTTGTGAATCTTTTCAATATTATTTAAAGATGAAGTGGTTATCCTAAAGCTGGGTAATATATTGATTTATTAACCTGGACACTAAATTATGTAAAAGCCTCTGTCGATGGTCAGACACAAATATCCAGTTTAACCCAATTGAACCATATGTCGATGTCAACCAAATTATCTGGATTCATTAAGTTTAAGTTACAATTATGGCTACCCCCGCCCGACAGGTATATATCTATCTTGTAAGGAAATCTATTAAAGGGTTATCTATCCTCAAGGAAGATCGTGGGCTATTGAGTCTAAGGTCTTAAACTTAAAATCCCTATGTCTAGTTCATTTTAAGTTTACCTAATCAATTTTATTAATGATCAGTTAATAAAAAGCATTAAGATTAAGACTCAATAAATAAATCTTTATATTACCTAAAATATAATCTAACCCTTATAAACCAGTGATATTGAAATTCATCACAACCCTAGATAACTAACTTAGTTATGACACATGGCTATGGCTAGTAAAAACTTAAAAGTAAAAGCCATAAAGTAAAAATGTGAAATAGTAAATGCGGTAAAGTAAATACTGAAAAGTAAATAACAATAAAATAAAATGCTAAGGTAAAATGAATTACTTTTACTATTTACTATTTTAAATATCTCCCATAAAATAATATATAAACTTGTGATAATATTACCAACCAGCCATATAGGCGGTAACCTGATTAATTCAAATTAAGTCCGACCAGCCATAAAGGCGGTATGATTTGTCCATGAACCTGCCATATAGGCGGTAAGAAAATTTAATTATCAACCAGCCATATAGGCGGTATCCTTGATTAGTCAGGTTTAAACCAATTTAAATTTAATAACCAACCGACCAATATGGCGGTATCCTTATTAAGTCAAATTTTTAAGTAGTAAATATATTATATTTAAGGGAGATTAATCTAAATAGTAACAATAAAAGAATTACCTTTCACCTTAGCAAGGAGAAGTTACCTCATCATGGTTGAATAGTAAAATTGAAATAGTAAAAACAAGATAAATTACTATTACTATTACAAAAAGTAATTACTATTACAGAATGTAATTAAAAATTAATTACAAAACTTAAATTAAAAGAAATTAGAGAGAGAAACTCCCTATTTACATCAAAGAAATGAGAGAGAATGGTGCAACTAAAACTGAAATCTCGAGCTCAATTTATAGACAATTTTTGGGTCAGCGTCGCGACGCTGAAAATGCACTAGCGTCGCGACGCTAGCAACAGTTTCTGGAGTCCACGCGTACGTTGACCACGTGGCTGTCGGCACAATAATTGGTGACATGTGTCATGCTCTGGTTGGCTGGCGATGCGGTCCAATGAAATCGTGCCACGTGTAATCTTGTGATTGGGTGTAAAGTCGGTCTAATAGAATGGTGACACATGACATGCTCTGATTCGTTGATTATTCGGTCCAATAGAGAGGCGACACGTGGCACGTGGTTTGGGTGGTCCAATGAGGTGATGACACGTGGCATGCGGCGCATGTTAGCAAGGGCGGCACACGTTAGCAAGTCCAACCTATCCGATTTTGACACGTGGCAGACGGCGCATGTTAGCACATTCGGCGCATCCTGGGCGTCGCGACGCGCTAAAGACCAAAATATCCATGTTGACGCATTTTTGTCCGTTTTTACCCCAAATTGCCTCCAGTGCTTTCCAAACTTTATTTATCTGCAAAATAACAACAAAACACATCAAAACGTTCATAAAACTCGATAAACAATACAAAACATTAGGCTAAATGAGTGGGAATAAGTGATGTAATTACCACTCATCACCTATCGCCATCCCTCAATGCATGCCACTACTGTCCTTAAAACTGGTGGTCTTGGGGCGTTACGTATCGTCGTCCCCCAAGCCACAAAACTAGAACTGTGGGTGCGGATCTATTCTACCCTCAAAGCTCTGAAAATTAGGGTCTAAGGCGTTATGTATCTCCGTCCCCTAGCCCTGAACTAGGATCTGAGGGCATTACGTATCGCCGTCCCCTCAGTCCTCTACATGTGCACATGTTCTCTGTCCGTCAATTCCAAATTGTATCAGTTACATACTGGGGTGGGTTTTTCCCACATGCCCCGAAAAACATAAAAATCAAGTTTGAAAACATTTATGACTGAAAACTCATGCTGAAAAACATCTGTAATAAAATTCGGTCTAACGCCGTATATGCTTTTAAAATTAAGTCTGAATTCAAAAACTGTTAAATAAAATTAGTTCTGAGAAAAGAGGTCCACTCACTGTTTAGGAGTTCTGATAGGCTTCTTTACTTTTTTGGCCTAACTTGTGATTCCTGCGATGATCTATTATCAAAAGTTTGATTAGAAATGGACTAAGAATATTTATATCGGAAACAAGTTAGGTTTGCCTATTCAAGTAAGGAATATCACTCTGAGGCATATCGTACTCATGACATGATGTAATATATACTTACGAGTTGATACGAGACTCTTAAGGTAGCCTCTAACGTGATCGGGTAATACTGGGATGACTTAAAACTATTTTGGGCCATTTGTTGGCCGTGCGTCGCGATGCAAGGTAGTGCGCGTCGCGACACAACTCGTCCAGAGAGGTGTCGAAATTTTTGCCTTTCGCGTCGCAACGCAAGAACCTTGCGCGTCGCGCGCGTAACACATCAGAGGCATTCCTGGGAAAATTCCCAGATCACGTCGCGACGCAGAGCGTTTTGCGTCGCGACGTGAGGCCAAAATCCATGCCTTCTCTTCAACCTCTCATACTTAATTATAGCCAACTAATCCCCCAAACATCTCACACAAGCAATAACCTCAATAAACATTCTATAACATCATCTTATCATTTTCAAATACTCTAAATCTCTTTGTTCACATTTCTTCATTTATCCCTTATAATTTCCATCAATTGAACACTTAACCCTAAAATCAACTTTTCTTCATGACCATTACCAATACATAACCCCTAACATGTCATTAACATATACATATGCTTATATTATCAAGATCTCACAATTTAAATTTGGGTCAAGACTCTTTATCTTCTTTATGCTTGATTTTCCTCAACCTTTGTGTTCCATGATTGCACTCTATTCCTTTTGCTTCTTCCTCTTCTTTCTTTCTTCTTATCTTCCTTCTCTTTTCTTCATCTCCCTTTTTCTTCCATACATTTCTTCTTTCTTCTTTCTTCTTCTAAGATTTTTGAAATGGTACATATTGCCCCATTTATATAATTGGGCTTGTTTGAAATTGTCAAAATGGGAAAAATTGAGAATTATGTAGAAACTTAGAGAATTCTCTAGAATGACCCCAGGTATTATTCATCCGAAATTTTGATCTATATTTTTAGCCCATTTCCGGCTTGAATTTGGAAAAATGATCAATGCAATAATTATAGATCTCAATCTCGGCTTTCTGACGATATAAATTTCATACAAATCAGAGTTCATATGTGAAATTTACGGCCTAATTACCACGGGTTGTCCGGAGTGGAACATCGTAAAGTTTCGCATTGAAGTTTCGAAGAATTTACCGTTATCCATAAGGTTGTTCCATGAATGTATATATGCTCAGACATAATTTTATATTGCGTACACTAGTCCCGAGATGTAACAGTGTTACTGTTGATGAGTGGTAAATCTATCACTATTTCCCACTCATTTAACCTAATATTTTGTATAGTTTCTTGAGTTTTGAGAATATTTTGATGTGTTTTGTGTTATTTTGTAGATAAATAAAATTTCAGGACACTCTGGAGGTGATTTGGGCCAAAATAGTGAAAATTAGACGAAAACGGCATTTTGGTAATTTCCCACGTCGCGACGCCAAGACCTTCTGCGTCGCGACGCCTAACGTGCGCCGAACAGTGCTAATGTGCGCCGGGTCCACGTGTCAAAATCTGAGAAAAGTTTGACTTTGCTAACATGCGCCGTGCCACGTGTCACCATCACAGCCGATCTGCTAAAATGCGCCTTGCCACGTGTCAGCATCCTACGGTGCCGACAGTCACCATCGCCACGTGTGCCACATGTCACTCCACATCATTGCCACGTCATCAGCCACATCACCAGGTTGACCAAGTCAAACTGCCACCTCACCGCCACGTCATCATCAGCCAATCAGGAAGTGCCACGTGTCGAAATCCTACGGTGCCGACATTTTTTTCCCACGTGTCGCCACGTCAGCATCAATCATTGAGTCTCTAATCCTTATCTGACACGTGGCGGATAAGAATCTCATCAACCAATCAGAAGCCGCCACGTGTCACAATAATTGAAGCTCAACCACTCTGCCACGTGTCACCTTATCATCTTATCCATAATCTGCAAACCGCCGAACCAGAGCGTGCCACTTCGACAGAAGCTGGCGTAGCGACGCCAAGACCTTCAGCATCGCGACGCCCAGAGCCTACCAGGGCCTATAAATTCAGCTCGAAATTTCAGTTTTAGAGGCACCACTCTCTCTTTTCTCTTTGATGTAAAGAGATAGTTTCTCTCTCTAGTTTCTTTTATTTTTTTTAGTTTTTTTTTAGTTTTTTTAGTTTTGTAAATAATTTTAATTACGTTTTGTAAATATAGTAATTTACTTTTTTACTTTTTACAGTTTTTACTATTCACCATGAGGAGGTAACTTCCCCAGCTAGGGTGAAAGGTAATTCTTTTACTGTTATTATTTAGATTAATCTCCCTTAAAAATAATATATTCACAATTTAAAATATTGACTTAAAAAGGATACCGCCAGATTGGTCGGTTGGTAATTCATTTTAATCTGGTTTAAACCTGACTTATCAAGGATACCGCCAGATTGGTCGGTTGGTAATTTAATTTTGGTTCCGCCTTTATGGCTGGTTGGACTTAATTTGAATTAATCAGGTTACCGCCTATATGGCTGGTTGGAAAAAGAATCACAAGTTAATATATTATATTAATGGAGATATCTAAATAGTAAATAGTAAAAGTAATTCCTTTTACCTTAGCATTTTATTTTACTTTTCAGCTTTTACTTTATGTCTTTTACTTTTCAGTATTTTTACTTTATGTCTTTTACTTTTAAGTCTTTACTAGCCCTAGTTATGTGTTAGTTATCTGGGGTTGTGATGAATTCTAATATCACCGGTTTATAAGGGGTTATTTTATAGTTTGGGTAATTTAAAGGTTTACTTATTAAGTCTTAAGCTTAATGCTTCTTGTTGTTTGATCACCAATAAGATTGATCTGGTAAATCTAAAATGAACTAGACATAGAGATTTTAGGTTTCAGCCTTAGACTTAATAGCCCACGATCTTCCTTGAGGATAGATAACTCTTTAATAGATTTCCTTACAGGATATGCATATACCTGTCGGGCGGCGGTAGCCATAATTGGAACTTAAACTTAATGAATCCAGATAATTTGGTTGACATAGACATATGGTTCAATTGGGTTAAACTGGGTATTTGCGTCTGACCATCGATAGAGGCTTTTGCATAATTTCTTGTTCCAGGTTAGTAAACTGATTTATTACACAAACATAAAATAATCACTTCATCTTTTAAAAGATATTAGAATGATTCACAACCCTACATCTTTAAGTCTTTTTTTATTTTCCTTAGTATTTTCTTTTGTTTATTTTATTTATTTTAATTAAGGAAAACCACATTCAACCAATCAAACAATCATTCTCTTCTCCATATAATTAGATACATGTAAATAAATAGTATCAATAATTAATAACAACAGTAGGAATTAAGTCCTCGTGTGATCGATATTTTTATACTACTTGAACGATACGTGCGCTTGCGTTATACGCGTGTGTTTACGCCGATCAACAGTAGTAGAAACCACCAGTCGTTACAAATTCTCCCCCCTAAAATAGGATTAGTCCTCCAATCCTTCTTGGGGCTCGACTCGTAAACTTGTGTTGGCCGATGCCTAGATATCCGCGTCTCTGGCTATCCATATGTTTCCTTTGTTTATTACTCTGAATATGTCATCATACTACCCCTATCTCTTATGTATCATAGATCTTTATTTTTAACGATTCCGATTATTTATTTATCTTCACCAACTTTTATCTCCAAAATTGTGCCATATTTGTAATCTGTCTTCTTACTCATCTCCGTTCTATTTTGACTTCACCATCCATTTAATACTTCTTGTTATAAGAAACTAACTTTAGAATACTCTTAGTAACTTCTGCTACTTCCATGTCTAAAATGTTTCCATAATTCTTCATGTTCTCACTCATAACCCTCACTTTCCTTTAGCTTGTGTATATTTTGAGTACTTCAGTTACTCCCTTTGAATGGCTTCATAGAATGTATTTGATCTTATCAGTTATCTTCTGAGCTTAATCAACTATTTGACCTTCTCAATTTTCCGTCTTGCTAAACCTTATTTTCTTATTAATTTTCTCCATCGAGTCTTCATATTTATGACTATCTCTGGGTTTTGGTCGTTATGATTATACATACCCTTGCAAATACTCTTACTGTCCTCCAACGGCTCCCATACTTATTTCATTTCTTCAAGGTAATTCCTCTAGTGATACTCATTCGTAAATCTAATCTTGTGCCTTTTATGCTAGAATTGTGTACTTCTCTGCATTTTTAGTTCCTATTCTGGTACAAGCACGGTTATTATAATACCCTAAACTTTAGTTTTATTTTAGTTCCTGAAAGCTTACTATTCCATAGTATTATTGTAAATTTGTCTTATCACCATACACCTTTCTTATTGTTTGTCTGGTATCTTAATTATTGCTAGCCTTTCTTCTGACGTGTTTGCCTCTTATATGGCTTTGTCCTTTAACTGAACTCTTACGATCTATGCTTCTGTCTTTTTATTTGTAGGGTAGAAACTTCTACAATTCTCTGATGGTATCTTTGACTATCTCTTTTGCCTTCCATAATTGCTTGACGAGGACCTCATTTCTTAATCATCTCCTATAGACTACTTTTCTTCTAAATCTTTTTATCTCTTCCCTTGCTCCGTTCTATCCCTGAGACTTGTTTAGCCTATGTCCGTGCTTTCTTATTTGAAGGATGTCATTTCTCTTATATCTTCAGCCATTTTTAACACTATTCTTTTACATCATTGTCACTGTTTAACTAGTACTTCCTCTTTTCCTTGCCTTATCTAATAACTTTTCTTCTAGATCTCTCACTTAGAGCTATTTCCTTTTCTATTCTGTTTTGGTATTATATCTAAAGGTTTTATGTTTCAGTTTCCTTTCACCATGTATTGTCTTGTTTCTGAGGATATCTTGAGACGTGCTTTAAGTCCATCTTGGGAACTTATCTTGAGACATTTCTGTTACGGTGATTCGGTGACACATATCCTTCGCATGGGACTCTCGTGTATACATGTCTGGTGTCTTTTCCTACACTAAAGTATTATTGCTAAAACTTGTTTGGCTTGCCTTATTTAACCTAACTCCTGATCATTTCAGTAATCAATCACTCCACATCCCCTGCAAAATCCTTCTAGAGTCATGCTCTCTAACAACTTCCTTGTATTGTCTCTTTACTCATTCCTGTTAGTTTCTCAACAGTTACTATTTTCTTCTTCTGAGTACCGCTATACTCTCTTTGCTACCTCCCATAGGGGACTTGCCCTGTTACTAATAATTTGCTTTCTAACTACCGATGATGTGTGAACCTCCTTAAGATTCATGCTCTGTTAACTTCTACTATACTTTGTCTATTATTCTTTCTTACTAAGCTTCGCTCTATTATTTGACATCATGCTCATCTTAGTTCCTTGAACTCCTTATATCTTTATTTCCCTGGAAACTCCACCATCACTTTTGATTGCTGATAAGTGGTAAATGTATCACTATTTCCCACTCATTTGACCTATTATTTTGTATATTTTCTTGAGATTTGTGAATATTTTGATGTGTTTTTTGTTATTTTATATAAAAATAAAGTTTCGGGACTATCTGGAGATGATTCAGGGCAAAACAGTCAAAAACAGACAAAAAGGGCAAAACTGTCTTTTGGGCGTCGCGACACGTACTCTGTGTCGTGACCGCTAACGTGCGCCGAAGTCTGCTAACATGCGCCGGGACACGTGTCACAATCAAAGAATTTTGCTAAAATGCACCGGGCTAATATGTGCCGTTTGCTAACGTGCGTCGTGCCACGTGTCACCATCACATGCTGCCGACAATCATCATCGCCACGTCAACTTAATTATTGAATTAATCACTCAACCCCTGCCACATGTCACCATCTCAGCTAAATTTCATGTCACGCGTCCTTCATCAATGGAGCGTCGCGACGCAAGCACACTTCACACGTGGACCAATTTTTCCCTATAAATAGAGGCCGAAATTTCAGAATTGAATTAATACTTTCTTCTATGTAATTCCTTAAGAATACTAAGAAGATTGCATCTTGTTTGTTTATTTACAGCTTTCAGTAATTAATTTCCGCATTTGCACTTTCTTTTCTTTACTTTTCAGTCTTTACTTTCTGCAATTTACTTTTACGCAGCAGTACTTTCTTTTCTTTACTTTTCAAGTATTTACTTTTCAGTAATGAGGAGGTAACTCCCCCTTACTGGAGTAAAACGTAAAGCTTTTATTACTAATATTTAGATTAATCACTCTTAATTATAATATATAAACTAGTTAAAACCTGACTAAATAAGGATGCCGCCTGATTGGTCGGTTGGTAATATTTGAAATTGGTTTTAACCTAACTAAACTAGATACCGCCTGATTGGTCGGTTGGTAATTAATTATAAATTTGACTTAATCAAGTTACCGCCTATATGGCTGGTTGGTAAAATCACGCAAAGTTAATATATTATGTTAAGGGAGATATCTAAAATAGTAGTGATAAAAGTGGATCCTTTAACCCCAATATTTTCTTTTATTGTAATTTCACATTTTTAATTTTCAGCAATTACTTTTCTGCCTTTACCTTTCCGTCATTTACTTTTCAGCATTTATTTTATGTCTTTTATTTTATTTAAGTTTTTACTAGCCGTAAATATGTGTCGTAGCTAAACCCGTTATCTGGGGTTGTGATGAATTCCAATATCACCGGTTTATAAGGGGTTATTTTATAATTTGGGTAATATAAAGGTTTACTTATTAAGTCTTAAGCTTAATGCTTCTTGTTAACTGGCCATTAATAAGATTAATCTGGTAAACTTAAAATAAACTTGACAAAGGAATTTTAGGTTTCAGCCTTAGACTTAATAGCCCACGATCTTCCTTGAGGATAAATAACCCTTTAATAGATTTCCTTACAGGATAGACATATACCTGTTGGGCGGGGGTAACCACAATTGGAACTTAATCTTAATGAATTCAGGTAACTTGGTTGACATAGACATATGATTAATTGGGTTACACTAAGTATTTGCATCTGACCATCGATAGAGACTTTTGCAGAATTTCGTGTTCCAGATTAGTAAATCAATATATTACACAAACATGAAATAACCACTTCATCTTTAAAAGATATTGGAAAGATTCACAACCCTGGATAGTTTCTTAATATTGAATTTTCATCAATCACTTTAACGCAATTTTATTTACTTGCTTTAAATTTAAAGTCACCATCCAATCAAACAATCAATCAATTAGATACTTGTAAAAATTTGGCTTCACAAATTAATAGCATAGGTATTAAGTCCTTGTGTGGTCGATACTTTTCAAACTACTTGAACGATACGTACACTTGCGTTATACGCGTGTGATTACACCGGTCAAGTTTTTAGCGCCGTTGCGGTGGACTTATTTATCTTTCACTATTAGTTATGAGGTTAGATATATTTACTTGTGTCCAATTTATTTTTACTTATTATTTTTGTTTTCTTGTGTTTCAGGTTCTCAGACACTATATGAGACGAACCAGAAGCTTTGAAATCCGACCGCTTGACCCATCGATTGAAAGAACCATCAGACAGTTGAAAAGGGAAAAGCGAGAAGGCCAAGAAGCACTGATCAACATAGAACCTGAACCTTTAGAAGTTGCACCACTAATTCCCTTTCGAGACAGAACCATTCCGGTGGTTGACGGCTTCATTTCCTATATTTTACTTCCTCCCTTACCAGTAAATGCGTGTGACATCAAAACATGTATTCAGATGATTCAACAGTCAGTTCAATTTGGGGGGAATGCAACTGAAGATCCAAATGCCCACATCAGCAACTTTCTGGAAGTTTACGGCACTTTCAACTACAACCGAGCGGCTGAAGAAGCAATGAAACTGCGTATTTTCCCATATTCCTTAAAAGACAGAGCTAAAGCTTGGCTACATTCACTACCAGCAGGTTCCATCATAACTTGGAACACTCTAGCCACCAAATTCCTTGCAAAATACTTTCCACCAGCCAGTACTACAAAGCTGAGGAATGACATCACATCCTTTGTGCAACATGACTCAGAATCTCTCTACGAAGCTTGGGAAAGGTACAAGGATTTGCTCAGAAAATGTCCTCACCATGAGATTGCAAAATGGCTACAAGTCCAAACTTTCTATAATGGACTTTCTGGAATAATGAGAACCACAATTGATGCTGCTGCTGAAGAGCTTTAATGGAAAAAAGAGAAGATCAAGCTTGGGACCTAATTGAAGAAATAGCCAACAACAATTCCTTGTGGCCAACAGAAAGAAGCATGATCCAAAGAATTACATGAACTTATGAAGTTGAAGCCAACACAGCAGTGAATGCCAAGCTAGATCAGATATGCAAATTCATGGAAACTCTCAGCATGCAAGGCAATGCTGGATCCACAAGTTCACCATATGGAGGAGTACCAGAGCCAAACCAACATGAAAAAACAATGAATTATGTCAACAATTTCAACAGATAGTGGAACAATCCATATTCTAACACCTACAACCTATGGTGGAGGAATCATCCCAATTTCACATGGAGCAACAATTCAGGGCAAAAGAAATATCAACCACCTGGATTCCAACAACAAAATAAAAGCCAGGAGCATGAAAAAGAACCAGGAATAGCAGAAGTGCTTGCTCAGTTAAAAAAATATGATGCTATGTTTCAGAGCCAATCAGTATCTATAAAAGCACTGGAGAATCAAATTGGACAACTGGCCAATGCTCAGAGTTACAGACCGCCAGGTAACCTTCCTAGCAACACAGAACCAAATCCAAGGAACCGATGGAAGGAGCAGTGTCAAGCCATTACTTTGCAAAGCGGTACTGAAATCAACAAAGATGTTGGAATCAAGGCATCCATTGAAGAAGTTCCAAAAGATGCAGTTCCACAGATGGAGGAAAAATAAGCAAAGGAAAAAGAGCAAGAAAGAATCATTATACCTCCATCTTTTCCACAGCGTCTCCAGAAAAACAAAATGGACAAGCAGTTTGCTCGATTCCTGGAGGTGTTCAAAAAGCTGCATATCAACATTCCATTTGCAGAAGCATTGGAAGAAATGCCCAGCTATGTAAAATTCATGAAATATATCCTTTCACGAAAGCGGAGATTGGGAGATTACGAGACAGTAGCATTGACAGAAGAATGCAGCGCCATCATTCAGAGGAAACTTCCCCCGAAGTTGAAAGATCCTGACAGTTTTACTGTCCCATGCACCATTACAGAACATTATATCGGTAAGGTTTTATGTGATTTAGGTGTAAGTATTAATTTGATGCCTTTTTTTATTTACAGGAAACTGAAAATTGGAGAAACAATGCCCACCTCAGTCTCTCTGCAACTTGCTGATCGAACACTTGCATTTCTGAGAGGAGTAGTTGAAGATGTGCTGGTAAAAGTAGACAAACTCATTCTTCCAGCAGATTTCATTATCATTGATATGGAAGAAGACAAAGATATACCTATAATCATTTGAAGACCATTCTTAGCTACATATTGAATTGTTATTGATGTGTAAAAAGGAGAACTAACCATGAAAGTTCAGGACCAAGAAGTTACCTTTAATGTTTTCAAAGCCATGAAATATCCGAGTGAAGAAAATGAAGAGGAATGTTTCAGAATTTATATTGTTGATTGACCGGCGTAAACACACACGTATAACGCAAGCGCACATATCGTTCAAGTAGTATAAAAAGTATCGATCCCACGAAGACTTAATATCTATTCTATTAATTTTATGAGGTCAAGTGATTACTAATATCTAACAAGTTGTTTGAAAAGATAATGATGATTCTAAATTTAAAACAAGTAAAAGAAATATGAGAGTAGATTAATGAGAATTAAGACTATCTAGGGTTGTGAATTCTTCCAATATTAATTAAAAGATGAAGTAGTTAAATTATAGTTGGGTAAAATATTGAATTATTAATCTAGAACACTAAATTATGTAAAAGCCTCTTCCGATGGTCATTTACAAATACCTAGAATAATCAAATTGAACCATATGTCTATGTCAATTAAATTACCTAGATTCATTAAGATTGAATTCCAATTATTGATTACCCCCGCCCAACAGGTATATTCCTATCCTGTAAGGAAATCTATTAAAGGTTTATCTATCCTTAAAGAAAATCGTGGGTTGTTGAGTATAAGGTCTTTAAACTTAAAGTCTCTATGTCTAGTTCATTTTAAGTTTAACTAATCAATTTTATTAATGGCCAGATAATAAAAAGGCATTAAGATTATGACTCAACAAATAACTCTTTAAATTACCCAAACTATAATCTAACCCTTTTTAAAAACAGTGATATTAGATTTTATTCACAACCCTAGATATTTAACTTAGTTACAACACATAACTAAAACTGATAAAAACTTAAAAGACATAAAGTGAAATTGCTGAAAAGTAATTGTAGAAAAATAATTTGCAAAGAAATGAAAAGAAATGCTAAGGCAAAAGGAATTAACTTCTACTATTTACTATTTAGATATCTCCCAATAAAATAATATATAATCTTGTGATATTTTAAACCAACCGTCCAGAATGGCGGTATCCTGATTAAGTCAAATTCAAATATACCAGCCATAAGGCGGAATAGAAATATAAACTTAAACCAACCGACCAGTATGGCGGTATCCTCATTAAGTCAAGATTAACCAATTTAAATTGAATAACCAACCGTCCAGAATGGCGGTATCCTTTATTAATTCAGATTTTAAGTAGTTTATATATTATTTTAAAGGGAGATTAATCTAAATAGCAAAAGTAAAAGTATTACCTCATTACCTCAGCATAGAGAAGTTACCCCCCTCATAGATGGATAGAATTACTACTACAAAGCGTAAATAAAACTGAATAAAAGAAGCAAATAAGAAGAACTCTCTATATTATAAGGATTTCAGAGGAAGAGGTACATTTGAAACTAAAAATTCGAAATCTATTTATAGGCAAAAAAATCTAATTTATTATTATTATTTTTCTGATTTTTATTTTTTTATTATTTTATTATTATTTTTGTTGGATCGCTGAATTTTCGACACGTGGCATGGTGTGCTAAAAAAGACGGCTCGTTGAATTTTTGACATGTGGCATGGTGGTGCAATTACCAAAATACCCTTGGTGTCGGGATGTCCAAAATTACCAAAATACCATTTTCGCCAAATTTCACAGTTTTGCTCCAAATCACCTCCAGAATGTCATGAAACTTTATTTTGGTGTCGGGATGCCCAAAATTACCAAAATTTGTGTCGGGACGTCCAAAATTACCAAAATACCATTTTTGCCAAATTTCACAAAATTTCACAGTTTTGCTCCAAATCACCTCCAGAATATCCTGAAATTTTATTTATCTACAAAATAACACAAAACACATCAAAATATTCACAAAACTCAAGAAACTATACAAAATATTAAATTTTATCACTCATCATTGATAGTATCATCCAGGATACTGATACTCCTCCCACGGATAAACTTGAAGCTTGCATCACCAACTTGACTGACAGCGAGCTAGATGCTGAAATTCTAGAATGTATCAACTATCTCGACAAAAGATCGAATCAAGCCTTCGATTGAAGAGCCACCACAGCTGGAGCTGAAGCTACTTCCGAGCCATCTTAGGTATGCTTTCTTAGGAAACTCTTCTGAATTACCTGTGATTATTTCTTTGTCGCTAACATTAGAGCATGAAGAAAAGTTATTGAGAGTGTTACGAGAACACAATAAAACCATTGGCTGGACTATAGCAGACATTCGAGGCATTAGTCCATCATTTTACATGCACAACATTCTGATGAATGACGTGCACAAACCTATAGTGGAGCATCAATGAAGACTAAATCCAATCATGAAGGAGGTCGTGAAGAAAGAAATCATCAAATGGTTGAATGCCGGCATCATTTACCCCATTTCCGACAGCACTTGGGTGAGTCATATGCAGTGTGTGCCAAAGAAAGAAGGAATTACTGTAGTCAAAAATGAAAAGAATGAGCTGATTCCAACAAGAACGGTGACTGGTTGGAGAGTATGCATGAACTACAGGAAACTGAACAAAGCAACAAAGAAAGATCATTTCCCGCTGCCATATATTTGACCAGATGCTAGACAGATTGGTGGGGCATGAGTTTTATTGCTTTCTGGACGGATACTCGGGGTACAATCAGATAGCCATCGCACTAGAAGATCAGGAGAAAACCACTTTTACATGTCCGTATGGTACTTTTTCTTTCCGCAGGATGCCATTTGGACTATGTAATGCTCATGCCACATTTCAACGTTGTATGACAGCCATCTTCTCAGACATGCTGGAACAAAGTATGGAGGTCTTCATAGATGATTTCTTTATGTTTGGAGACTCTTTCGACCACTGTTTGTAAAATCTGGAACAAGTGTTACAAAGATGCGAAGATACCAACCTAGCACTCAATTGGGAGAAATGTCATTTCATGGTGCAGGAAGGCATCGTCCTGAGACATAGGATCTCACAAAATGGAATCGAGTTAGACAAAACAAAGATCGATCCAATTGAAAAACTACCTCCACCACCATATGTTAAAGGGATTCAAAGTTTTCTCAGACATGCTGGCTTTTACCAGAGATTTATCAAAGAATTCTCAAAGATTGCTAAACCTCTATGCAATCTTCTGGAGAAAGATGTACCTTTCAAATTCACCAAATAATTCCACGAAGCTTTTGAAATCTTGAAACAGAAGCTGGTCTCTGCCCCCATCATAGTCGACCAGACTGGACCCTTTCATTTGAGGTGATGTGCAATGCTAGTGATTTTGCTGTAGGTGCAGTTTTGGGACAACGCAAGGCAAAGATTTTCCATACGATTTACTACTCCAGCAGAACTCTATATGGATCTCAACTCAACTACATAACCACTGAAAAGGAGTTGCTTGCAGTTGTGTTCGCTTTTGATAAATTCCACTCTTATCTGCTGGGTCCCTAAGTGGCGGTCTACACAGATCATTCAGCAATCAAATACTTGATCGCGAAGAAAGATGCCAAACCCAGATTGATCCGTTGGATACTTCTAATGTAAGAATTTGATGTGGAGATCCGAGATATGAAATTTACCGAAAATCAAGTGGCAGATCATTTATCGAGGCTCGAGAATGGAGAAACAGCTGGCAAAGAACTGATAATCAAAGAAACTTTTCTAGATGAACAATTATTTACCATGAAACAGTATGATGTCCCTTGGTATACCGACTATGTCAATTACATAGTATCAGGAAAATGGCCGTTGGAATGGACAACTCAACAACGAAAGAATTTCTTCAAAAAAGTCAAACACTATGTCTGGGATGAGCCGTACTTGTTCAAACATTGTGCTGATCAATTACTTAGATGTTGTGTTACACCGGAGGAGATTAATAATGTCTTGCAACACTGTCATTCATCGCCATATGGCAGACACTTTAGCGGGAATAAAACTGCAACCAAAGTCCTACAATCAGGTTTTTTCTGGCCCACTCTTTTTAAAGATGCTTATCTTTTTGCTCTTCAATGTGACATGTGCCAAAGAACGGGAAATATTTTGAGGAGAAATGAAGGACCTCTGTAAAACATTCTGGAAGTGGAGATATTTGATGTATGGGGGATTGATTTTATGGGACCCTTTGTTTCATCATTCGGAAACCTGTACATATTAGTTGCAGTAGATTGCGTCTCCAAATGGGTTGAAGCAATTGCACTTCCATCCAATGATTCAAAAGTGGTGATAAAATTCCTTAAAAAGAATATTTTCACTCGCTTCGGAACACCTCGGGTGATTATCAGTGATGGTGGAACATATTTCTACAACTGATACTTCGATGCACTCTTATCCAAATACGGAGTTACTCATAAAGTTGCCACTGCTTACCATCCACAGTCAAATAAACAAGTTGAAGTTTCATACATGGAGATCAAAAGAATCTTGCAGAGGACCGTTGGATCAACAAGGAATGACTGGTCTACAAAACTAGATGACGCATTATGGGCCTACCGGACAGCTTACAAGACACCCATTGGTATGTCCTTTTATTGAATGGTGTTTGGGAAAGCGTGCCATCTGCCAGTTGAGCTTGAACATAAGGTGTACTGGGCACTGAAGAAGTTGAATCTTGATCCACAAGCTGCAGGAGAGAAGCGACTCCACCAACTCAACGAATTGGAGGAATTTCGCCTACAGGCTTATGAGAATACCAGATTATACAAAGGAAAAACCAAGAAATGGCATGATAAAAAAATAGTGCGCAGACAACTGGAACCAAGGCAGTAGGTGTTGTTATACAATTCAAGGTTGAAACTTTTCCCTTGAAAGTTGAAATCAATGTGGTCATGTCCATTTATGATTACTCAAGTTTTACCATATGAAGCTGTTAAGTTACTTGATCCCAACACCAATGAAACATTCAAGGTTAACAGTCAGCGTGTCAAACACTACTGGGGAGAATCATTTGAGCGAAAAAAAGAAAGTGTCACACTTTCAGATCCAGCCTAAAGTTCGGGCAGTCATGTCTAGCTGACGACTTTAAACTTAGCGCTAGTTGGGAGGCAACCCAAGCAAATTGTGTATGTATTGTAATTTAGTGTGTTTTATTTTTGTGTGTTTAATTTGTGCATGTAAAGTCACATTTTAGGATGGAAGAAGTTCTCGCAAATCTTCACAAGCAATTTCCTTCTCTCCCTCAAAATGTTAGTTTGTCCAAGACATCCCAAGGTCTCCTAAACATGATTCTAAGTGTGAATGATCAACTAAGTTGCAGAAAATACTTACAATGAACAGATGAGAAATTTGAAACTTTCTTTATATGTTGGAAGCTCCAAGCTTTGATTTGAATCCCAAACTCAAGGGTGAGTTTCCCCATCACCTTCACTTGACTCTCTATGTGCTAGCAAGGTTGAAATTTTACAACAAAATCTCCAAAAAAGAATGAAGAGGTCACGACAAAGGAGAGGGAAGAGAGAGAGAGTTTTTGTTTTTGATATTTTAGTTTCTAAAACTAATTACCAATTTTTGACTTTCGAAAATGTGTATATGCTTTTTCCAAAAGCAAAACAAAGTGTGTTGTAAAAGTTTCAATAAATGCTCTCAACTACTTCCATCAATTTTTGTTGACAATTGATGTAAATTAGTGGGCCCCACCACTTAAATTAAAAATTCAAGTTGGCAACATACTTCGGGCTAGGGTTCGTTTAATCCGATTAAATGAATTTTCTGTCGCGACGTAACTAAATACAATTTAATTAAATAATAACGCCTAGCAAAATTATTACGAAAGTCGCTTAAAAATTAATTCCAAATTAATTCGTTTGCCCGAATTAAAATCTAATTTTAATTTCGAATTGAAATATGATTTCAATTAATATATCCAATATATTATTTAATCGATTAATTCCAAATTAATCGCTTTCTCTCTTCTAGTCAAATTTTATCCCAGATAAATTCTTGCCGTAATTAATCCGAGATTAATTTTCTCTCTCATAATTAATCCTAGATTAATTCTGTTTGAGTCAAATGTCATCGGTGAATCTTTGGGAAGAGACACAAGAGATCCCTGGATATATTGGCAGTAAATACGGTCATCGGACTATCCAAACATGTGCGTACCGTGTACCATGTTCTCACTGATTTACAAGACATGGTTGGCTTCTAGCAAAGCACCGTGCCTACCCAATTCTCCATAAATATTCAACGAAGAATATATAATCTTTATCAGGCATAATATACTATGTATTGCGTATTATGATCCAATATCGGATGTCACATGCTAGGCCTAGGGCTGGAATTGTGTCTGCCCCGTACGAAGCATATATCGGATCACTAGCAACTAGTCTCTGTAATCAGATAATCATAACTTAGTCATATTATCCCGATAGCTGCAGCATATTAGAGTACTAGTTCTGTATCTCTGCGTGATCATCTTCTCCATATGACTGAAGTTATACTTCCATCTAGACATCACACCCAATACACTACGATTCTCAGTAAACCTAGAAGAGACGTACACAGAACCTGTTAAAGCCCCAGATGACCAAAACCAAAGCGTACTGATTGTCAGAAGTATTAGCGATGTAAGTCTCGGGTTAAGACCACATACACCTACCCTAATTCGGATTCCCATAGACACATAGTCATACTACCAATGGGATTCCGAGGGGTCTATCCAGAATGAAGTTTTTCCCGGTCTAACAGCTAACAGAACCTCCTATCACACTTGCATAAGTATCCTATACTTAAATATATGAGAACTATGTCATTAAGCTTCCATAATGCGCACAAATGTAATATTAGTCTATTCCGCATTATCGATGTCCAATCTCGATAATACTACGACTATGGATATTTAATGATTAAACCATTCGTGGATTAATACAGTCTCATATCTTATTAATCTGGAACTAATCATAAGGACTTTTATCATTTATATACATTCAAGTAATCCAATTACAAAATGATAAAATAGCAATTTCCTTTGTCACATAGCTAATTTGTACAAAAACCACAATGTCTTTTACAAATAGTGACGCTATGGGTCATAATTGTCCAACAATATCCCACTTGGCTCATAGCCAATCACTCAAGTATCTAACACCTGAACTATGTACATGTCACTCAAACTTTTGCTGAGAAATAGCTTTCGTCAGCGGATCTGCAATGTTGTCGTCTGAAGTGATCTTTTCGATCTTCACATCGCCACGATGTATGATCTCACGTCGAAGTACATGCTTGGATCGTTGATGAGACCGCGGTTCCTTAGCCTGTGTTATAGCCCCGTTATTGTCACAATATAAAGGAACGGGCTCAGCTGCTAACGAAACTACTCATAATCCAATTAGGAATTTACGGATCTAAACTGTTTCTTTTGATGCCTCAGCAGCAGAGATATATTCCGCTTCTGTTGTTGAATCAGCAACAGTCTATTGCTTAGAAGATTTCCAGCTCACTGCTCCGTTGTTCATACAAAATATATATCCAGATTGCGACTTAGAGCTCACTGCTCCGTTTGGAAACTTGCATCAGTGAAACCAATCACCTCAAGTTCTCCATCTCCATAGACTAAGAAAGCATCCTTAGTTTGTCTAAGATACATAATGATGTTCTTAAAAGTAATCCAGTGACCATCACTTGGATGGCCTGATAGCGACTGCACATACTCAAATCATATGAGACATCAGGTCGTGTACATATCATGGCATACATGATCGATCCGACTGCAAAAACGAACGGGATCCGACTCATGTTATCTCTCTCATCTTGAGTTTTAGGACATGTTAAAAATTCATTAAATCTTCAAATATATTTGTTTGGATGGATGAGGGACATGTCCCTTGGATGGTACCCCATGGGGACATGTCCTCCAATTGTGTGTAAAGTGATCCTATGCGCCAAGGGGTGCATAGGGGGGGGTATAACCTTTGGAGGGTTACACCCCAACCCGAAGGGTGCCTTTGAGGCATCCTTCCATACTTATAAAAGGAAGCTTTATGTTCCTTTTAACATAGAGAAAAGAAATCTGAATTCCATCCAAAGAGAAAAGAGTCTCATATTGTGTCTTGAGTCTGAGAGATTTCCACCATATTCCAAGTTCAAGATCTTGTTAAGGTGTGCCTCTTGAACAAGAGGAATCCGGGTTATCCTGGGAGAACATTAGCCACAAATCCATAGAGCACCGAGACGGGGCTGATAAGTTCTTAAGGACAGAGATTAATCTCGATCCAGACTACTGTTTTCAACTTTGTTTCAAGGTTTTTCTTATTCTCAAGTTTTAAGGTTTTCTAGGGTTTATGCATGTTGGATCCATTTTTCTGGTTTGATTTGTTTGTTTGCATGTTAATTTCTTGTTTAAGGAAACTAATGTACAACAATCTTAAGAACTTATCATTTCTAGTGTTGTTGATAGTAATTCGCATGCTAGGTTAGAATATTTTCTGGAAAAATACGGACTGTGCATGAAAAACCCGTAGGGCGTTCGAACGCCCAACGCATGCGAAGGTAAAAATCTGAAAATTCGTAAGAACGTTCGAACGCGTCTTCAAACGCAACTCGAATGCAAGCCTTATGCCTAAGAACGTTCGAACGCATCTTCAAACGCGAATCGAACGTAGACCTTCTGACTTAGTTCGTTCAAACGCGTCCTAAATACAACTCGAACACAAACTCTCTGGAATCATTCCGTTCGAATTCATTCTCGAACGCTATACGAACGTGAACTCTCTGGAAACATTCCGTTCGAACGCGTTATCAAACGCTACACGAACGTGAACTCTCTGGAACACTTCGTTCGAACACGTTATCAAACGCAACACGAACGTGCACACACTGGACAGTCTCGTTCGAACGTAGATACGAACGCGACACTAACGAAATAGTTCTTGAATTGTTATAAACTGCAAAGACTTATATTAATATTAACTTAGTTAATCATATACTGAATCACTATAATCTTGGTAGTATAGATTTAAGTTATTATTAGGTTGTTCAATTATCACAAGCATACACTTAGTGATAAAGTTGAAAAATTTATTGTGTGTTGCATACTTGGTTGAGAATTAAAAGTGTAATTTTACACAAGTAAGTCCATCCAATATTGATTGACACTTACACATATATCTACACATATCGTATACAGTTTGTGCTATTGAAGAAGTGTAATACTGAGTTTGAATTGCTAAAAGATCTCATTGAAAAAATGTTTAAAGAATATTCTGTCAAAAAGGCGATAAGAGCCTAAGTGGTCAGGGATTTAAGTGGTTACTCTGGACCCCCCTCGTCCTCTGGGAATATTCGTTTATTCATTTTTCTAAGGAATCTTTAGTTGAAAATCAAGGACTTGTGTTTATTGGAACCACCGTCCAATAGAACAACAAGTGGTAACTTAATATATCACTTTGAACAAGATCATTTGTTGATCGTTGTGCAATTTGTCTTTTGTAGACCTATTGACCCCTGTTGATTTTTCCAAGCGGAAACATCATAGTACCGGTCTCTCATGGAGAAAATCCGGAGAAGTTTGGTGGAGCAAACTTCAAACAGTGGCAGAGCAAAATGTTGTTCTACCTGATAACTCTGCAGTTGGCTAAGTACCTCAAAGATCCTCCGGGTCTTGTGGAGGGTGAATCAGAGGCAGCCAAGGAACTGCGAGATGAGACATGGTCGTCTGACGACTTCTTATGCAAGAACTACCTTATGGGTGGTCTTGACAATTCCCTATACATTGTGTACTAAGGCATGTCTTCTGCGAAGATTCTTTGGGAATCTCTCGAGAAGAAATACAAAACCGAGGATGCCGGACAAAAGAAATTTGTCGTGGGTAGAATGATGTCTCAGTTGGGTGAACTGTAGTTGATCATTCATGAAATACTGGATGAAGGAATGAAACTCTGTGAGACGTTTCAGGTTGCCACCATAATTGAAAAGTAGCCTCCATCATGGAAGGACTTCAGGAGCTATCTGAAACAAAAAAGAAGCAGATGAGCCTTGAAGACCTTGGAGTTCGATTGAGAATCAAACAGGACAACATGATGTCTGAGGAGGCCAGCTACAAGACTATGGAGTCTAAGGCCAACATCACTGAGGGTGTAAAAGGTAGCAAGAAGAGAAACAGTGGAGCTGATTCTTCCCAAGCGAACAAGAAGTTAAAGGGGAAGTGCTACAACTGTGAAAAGAGTGGTCATATAACACAAAGGACTGCAGAAACAAGAAGTCTCAGAACAAGGGCAAGAAAAATGAGCCTATGTCGCTGAAGATGAGCAGTTAACTGATGAAATTTCAGAAATGAACCTCTCAGCAGTGGTAACTGAATCCAACTTGGTTGGGAATCCGAGAGAATGATGGGTAGACACTGGGGCTACTCGTCATATCTGTGCAGATAGCAAGATGTTTTCCTCGTATCAGAAGGTCGATGGCGGCGATCATCTGACAATGGGAAACTCGTCTACCTCTAGAATGGTTAGACAAGGCACGGTGGTTCTGAAAATGATATCCGGAACGGAGCTTACATATAAGAATGTTTGCATGTTCCAGATATTCGAAAGAACTCGGTCTCGGGTTTGTATTTGTTTCTGACAAGATTATATTGACCAAAAATGATGTCTATGTAGTAAAAGGATACCTCGCTGAGGGCCTTTTCAATGACTGTCAATTATGTTGTTAATAAAGCTGAAACTTCTGCTTATATTATTGAGTCACAAAATGTATGGCATAGGAGGTTAGGACATGTTAATTATGATACAATGCGTACATTAATTAACATGGATCTTATACCTAAATTTGCATTGATAGCCAACATAAGTGTGAGACATGTGTTGGAGCAAAAATACATAGAACATCATAGAACGAAGTTCTGAACCCTTGGAACTTGTACACACTGACGTGTTTGACATGAATATTGTGCAAACAAGAGGCGGTAAAAAGTACTTTGTCACTTTTATCGATGAAAGCACAAGATTCTGTTAAGTGTATTTGCTGAGGAGCAAAGCTGAAGCTATTGAGAGCTTTATACACTGAGAACGAAGTTGCAAATCAACTTGGCAAGGAAATCAAAAGAATCAGGAGTGATAGAGGTGGTGAATATGTTTCATCATTCGGTGAATATTGTTATGTGCACGAAATTATTCATGAAACCCTTGCTCCTTATTCTCCTCAACAAACGGGATTGTTGAGTGCAAAAACCGAACGTTGAAGGAAATGATGAATGTCATGTTGAATAGTTCTGGTTTACCTCAGAACTTGTGGGGGGAAAGCCCTACTTTCCGCGAACTACGTTCTGAATAAGCTTCCTCACAGGAGATTGGACAAGACACCATATGAGTTATGGAAATGTTATGTACCTTCCTACAAATATCTGAAAATATGGGGGTGTCTTGCTAATTGCCAATGTGATGGTTCCTAAACCTAAGAAGGTGGAATATGACCCAAAATTGTTGACTGTATATTCATTGGATATGTTTGCAACAGTAGTGCGTATCGATTCTTGGTACACAAGTATGAGATTCCTGACATCAATCCAAATGTGATGATTGAGTCAAGGAATGCAATATTTTTTGAAGAGACATTTCCTTGTAAGGAAAGACAAGGAAAAGAGTCTCTCAAAAGATCTGTTGATACTGTCAAGAACAGTGATCAGGTTGACCAAGAGTCAGATCCGATTTTCTGACATATTTGTTAGAAAATGATCCTCAAAGCTATAAAGAAGCAATGTCTTCTCCGGAGGCACCTCTGTGGAAAGAGGCTATTAACAGTGAGATTGATTCAATCCTACAGAACCATACTTGGGAGTTGGTTGATCTTCCTCCTGGTTGTAAGCCACTGGGCTACAAATGGATATTCAAAAGGAAGATTAAAATAGATGAATCAATAGTTAAGTACAAGGCAAGGCTTGTCATAAAAGGTTATAGACAAAAAGAAGGCCTTGTTTACTTTGACACCTATTCACCAGTGATTTGTATCACATCGATAAGAATGCTCATAGCCATAGCAGCTATATTTGGTCTTGAAATACATCAAAAGGATGTAAAGACGTTATTCTTGAGTGGTGAATTGGATGAAGAGATTTACATGGAACAACCAGAAGGGTTTAATGTTCCTGGATAAGAACAGAAGGTGTGCAAACTTGTAAAACCCTTGTATGGATTAAAACAAGTACCTAGACAATGACATGAGAAAATTGACAAAGAGATGTTGTCAAGTGGGTTTAAAACCGATGAGTATGATAAGTGTATGTACACCAAATCAACTCAAAAGATATGTCATTGTATGTCTCTATATAGACGATATGCTGATAATTGGTAATAATCATGAGTTGATTCAGTCTACCAAGAAAGTGTTATCCAGCAAATTTGATATGAAAGATTTGGGAGTAGCTAACCTAACTCTTCCTCTATCAAATAATACTGGCTTAAGCATATCGCAAATAAAGTATTCAAGGATCATCGGAAGTCTGATGTATCTCACGAATTGCACACGAACTGATATCGCTCAAGCTGTGAACCGACTTAGCAGATATACAAGCAATCCAGGACATAACCACTGGAAAGCCATAGTAAAGAGTTTTGAGGTATGAGAAACTTCAAAATTTGGGCTACATTACGAGAGATATCCTGCTGTTCTAGAGAGATACAGCGATGCTGACTGGATATCTGATACAGTGGATTCCAAATCTAAAGTGGATTTATTTTCACACTTGGTAATGCAGCCGTGTCATGGAAATCCTCGAGGCAAATATGAGTTGCCTGGTCTACTATGGAATTAGAGTTCATAGCGTTAGAAAAAATAGCGGAAGAAGCGGAATGACTTTGAAACTTCCTGGAGGATGTTCCTAGTTGGCCCAAACCGGTGCCAGCGATGAGCATACATTGTGACAGCCATTGGGAGAGCCCAAAATACAATGTATAATGGTAAGTCTCGACACATACGTCGGAGACATAATACCATAGGTCAACTGCTCTCAAGTGGCATAATATCGATCGATTATATTGAGTCGAAGGAAACCTAGCGGATCCACTAACTAAAGGTTTACCTCGAGAGCAAGTTGAGAAGTCATCGAGGGGAATGGGCTTGAAGCCTATAATCTAAGAATTGTCACTGTGGAAACCCAACCTAGCTGACTGGAGATCCCAAGATCTAGGTTCAAAAGGGACAACTGAAACTTTGTGCAATTCAAAACAAGCACTGAGGAGTTTTGTACTCTTTCCCATTCCGATAATGACGCTGAGTGTTGTCTGTCATTGGTTAGGATAAGCTAAGGCTTTTAATGATCACTATATTAGGAGATGAGTCCTAATGGGGGTAAAGACAGATTAGCTCTTGATAGTAGATCACCTATTTCAAGTAAGAAGTGAGGCTGCTTCCATGGGAACTTTTAAAGGCGGGTTACCCTAAAGTACTTGATGAATCTGGGACATTTGTTCAGGGCCGAAATGAACACAACCGTAGAACGAGAAATGGTCGAAGTAAAGCTGTGTGTTGGCAGTTGTCTTGGTTTACACCAACGGTAGAACAGTTCAAGACTATGGGTCACTGGTTTGCCAAATAAATCCGATTGTCATTCACTAGGAAAGGTTTAAGGCGAAAGCTACCTATTTCGATGCAGCTTTAATTCACGGAAACTCTCTCAAGTGTCTGCATGAATATTTGAAGAATTGTGGGGGATTGTTGGAAATTCTTCAAATCTTCAAATATATTAGTTTGGATGGATGAAGGACATGTCCCTTGGATGGTACCCCATTGGGACATGTCCTCCAATTGTGTGTAAAGTGATCCTATGCGCCAAGGGGTGCATAGGGGGGTATAACCCTTTGGAGGGTTGCACCCCAACCCGAAGGGTGTCTTTGAGGCATCATTCCATACTTATAAAATGAAGCTTTATGTTCCTTTTAACATAGAGAAAAGAAATCTGAATTCCATCCAAAGAGAAAAGAGTATCATATTGTGTCTTGAGTCTGAGAGATTTCCACCATATTCCAAGTTCAAGATCTTGTTAAGGTGTGCCCCTTGAATAAGAGGAATCCGGGTTATCCTGTGAGAACATTAGCCACAAATCCGTAGAGCACCGAGACGGGGCTGATAAGTTCTTAAGGACATAGATTAATCTCGATCCGGACTACTGTTTTTCAACTTTGTATCAAGGTTTTTCTTATTCTCAAGTTTTAAGGTTTTCTAGGGTTTATGCATGTTGGATCCATTTTTCTGGTTTGATTTGTTTGTTTGCATGTTAATTTCTTGTTTAATGACACTAATTTACAACATGAAACATGTCCTTAGATAGAGAGACACTATGTGACATTAGAAGCAGTCTCCTTTTAGACCGATCCATGTTGAATCTCTTCAACACTTTGTCAATGTACGAGCTCTGGGAAATTCCAAGCAACTTTCTAGATCTATCCCGGTAGATCCTTATTCCCAGAATGAATGATGCATCTCCCAGATCTTTCATGGAGAATTTTAATGAAACCAAGCTTTCACCGATTGTAACATGAGAATGTCATTGCCAATAAGCAATACATCATCAACATAAAGGACAATGAATGTCAGTGCGCTCCCACTAACCTTCTTATATACACAACAATCATCTTCGTTTTGAATGAAATCATATTCTTTTATGACCTCATCAAAACGTTGGTTCCAAGAACGCGATGCTTGCTTCAATCCATAAATGGATCGATTTAACTTGCAAACATTGTTTACATATTTTGGTACGACAAAACCATCAGGCTGTTGCATATAAACATCCTCCAAAAGTTTTCCGTTAAGGAAAGCGATTTTGACTTCCATCTGCCATATTTCATAATCGAAATATGCAGCAATAACAAGCATTATCCGAATGGATTTAATCATGGCAACAAGCGAAAAAGTTTCATCATAATCAACACCATGTCGTTGACGATACCCTTTCGCTACAAGCCTAGTTTTGTACGTTTGTATGTTGCCATTCATGTCCGTCTTCTTCTTGAAGACCCATTTACAACCAATTGGCTTAACGCCTTCTGGTACATCAACGAGTGTCCAAACTTGGTTGATATACATGGAATCCATTTCGGACTTCATGGCTTCTTGCCATAAAGCGGAGTCGATACCTTGTATCGCTTCTTCATATGTAGCCAGCTCATTATCCTCAATAGGATTAATATCTACATGAGGTGAGGTCAGAAACCTATACCTCTCAGTTTATTTTTGACTCTCTCCGACCTACGCGGTTCTTATGTATTAGAAGATTGTGGTACAGTCCCATCCCTGATGCACTGTTCGTATTCTGTGAGGGAGTCTGTGCCAGGAATAGTATCACTATGATTTTAATCGAGTTCTACTTTCCTCCCACTTACCACTGCATTTAGGAATTCCTTTTCGAGGAAAACCGCATGGAGAGCAACAAATACCTTGTTCTATTGTGGGTTGTAGAAGTAATATCCTTTGGTTTCCCTATGATAACCTACAAATAGGCACTTATCTGATTTGGGTTCTAGTTTGGTACCATCCAAACGTTTAACGTATGCCAAGCATCCCCAAATCTTCAAGAATGAGAAACCCAATTTCTTTCCTGTCCATATTTCATATGGAGTCTGTCCAATAGACTTTGACGGAACATTATTCAAAATAAATATTACACTGTTTAATGCATATCCTGAGAAGGAAATTGGTAGCTCAGTGCGAATCATCATAGACATTACCATGTCGAACAAAGTTCAGTTTCTCCGTTCAGACACACCGTTTAATTGAGGTGTTCCGGGAGGAGTCCTCTGTGAAAGAATACCATATTCTTTCAAGTAATCGAGAAACTCATTGCTTAAGTATTCTCCACCACGGTCCGACCGTAATGTTTTAATACTTTTGTCGGTCTATTTTTCTACTTCGTGTCAAAACTCTTTGAATTTCTCAAAAGTTTCCGACTTGTGTCTCATAAGATACACATAACCGTAACGCGATGCGTCATCCGTAAAGGTTACGAAGTATTCATATCCACCTCTAGCCTTGCTAGATATGGGCCAACATACGTCACTATGAATGAGGGCTAACAGTTCAGTGGCACATACACATTTACCGCTAAAAGGTGTTTTAGGCATTTTGCCTAATAGACAATATTCGCAAACGTCATATGAATTAGGATCAAATCCGTCCAAGTATCTACTCTTCAAAAGTGTGGATATACGAGTCTTGTTAATATGTCCCAGATGACAATGCCACATATAAGTTTCATCTGTTTTACTCAATTTGAGCATTTTTGTTTGTCATGTTATATGTTTGAGATTCATTTATATTCAAAATATAAATACCACTATTAGCATCAGCAGTACATATCTCAAAATCATTTTTATAAACAAAACACCCAGTGTTTCAGAATACAAAAGTATACCCGCATTGGGTCAAACAAAATACAGAGATAATGTTTCTAGTCAAACTAGGTACATAATAACAGTCTGATAATGAAAGTACATGCCTCGAAGGCAGTTCCAAAATATAGGTCCCTACAGCTAAAACAGTGACTCTGGTCCCGTTTCCAACTCGTAGGTCAATCTTGCCTGAAGCCAGTCTCCTACTAATCCACAGATCCTGCACATCAGTACATATATGAGTACCACATCCAAAATCAAAAATCCAATTTTTAAAACTAGAAGTAGACATGTTTATTTCAATAACAAACATACCTGAAGTCGGAGCCTTGCCCGCCTTCACTTCAATCATGCGTGCCTTGTACTCACGACAGTCACGTTTGTAGTGACCCTGTTTGCCACACTGTAGGCAGACATCTTGGGATTTGTCTTTAGTCTTCCCAGAAGACTGTGATGATTTGGTCTTGCCCTTTCTCTTATTCTTCTTCTTCACACCTCTAGAAGCCTTCGTCCAAGCCTTGGCCTTCTGAGATGTCGAAGTAAGATGTACATCGCGCTTCTTGCCCTTCAGAAGCTCTGGCTCTACTTCTTTTAGCATCGCCATCAACTCTCCAAGAGTCTTCTCTTGGTTTATCATATTATAGTTCATGATGAACCCACCCCAGCAGTCAGGCAGAGACTGTAAGATCAAATCAATGGAAGTCTCAGCCTCGAAGGTTATGCCCAGCTGACCTAGCTATTTGATGTCAGCAATCATCTATGACACATAGTGCTTGACATATGTACCAGCTGACATACGTGAGCGAAAGAGCTTCTTTTGCAATTCATACTTCTGAATCTAAGGTTAGATCTATGAAGGTCCTTCAATTTCAACATCATGTTGTATGGATCCAATCCCTTGTTTTGACGATGAAATTGAGGGGTCATTGCAGCAAGCATGACAGACTGAGCAGTTGAGTTGTCATCACTGTGAGTTTTCCAAAGCTCATGATCAACAACCCGCTCATGTCCGGGCTCAGGCCCGAGAGGTCTGTCTATGACATAGAGCAACTTCTCGGCTTCTAGGATAATCCTGAGATTCATCTCCCAATTTAGAAAATTGGCACCGTTAAAGACATTATCTCCCATGACGATGTCTCTAACACTAATCTTTCCAGTCATCTTGATTGCAATAGTCTAACTATTCAATCAACGATATCGGGTACAATCAAATGTAATGATTACTATAGTCCAACTATATAATCAACTACAAATGAAGTTATGGTAAAGTCCAACTGTTCAAAGAAAATAATAAAATATTAGTCCAACTAATAAATATATATAATGACGAAAAATAAAACGCGTATTTAGCAGGTATTAAACGAAATTACAAATTTAATACTGGCCTCCCACTATTTTTTGGCAAGCCTCTAACCCTTTGTTGAGTACTCGGGAAACCCAGTTTCCTAGTGGGCTAGGATCCCGTTAAATAACACACAACCTTGACTTTGGCCAACAAACTGTATGAAACTTAACTAGGTAGATCTCTAAGATCAATTGGATCTCATCCAATTCCTAGATCCGGTAGGTGGACCTCCAAGTCCAAGATATATATCCAATATATATTTCCTAACCTTTTCCTATGAATCAACTAAGCCTTGGCTTTGGCTCAACAAGTTTAATGATTCCAGTTAAGCGCGACCCATTGACAGTGGGAAAGCTTCGTAATCCACATCGATGTATAGAAGTGACATTGACTTTGGCCAACAAGTCACAACTGCCCAAGACATGCGATATATAACAAAGCCTTCATGGTTCAAACACATCATTGATGGACAATGATCTTGACTTTGGCCAACAAATCAAAGCCAATCTTGGATCTTGAGAGAGAACTGCTCAATGGAAGGAAAACGCTTAATGTTAAAGTGAGGGTTTTTCGCGTAAATTGGCATCCAATTTATTATCTTTGATTAGGTCTCATCATACACCCTTAAACATGTATTCTAAAAGCATAATAAGGTGCGAATAAATTAATAATGATATGCGGATAGATATATAACAAACTTTGTTCCTAGAACAAATCTCTCTATTTCCTCTCTCCCGCTAGCACTATTCAAACTTCTACCCAATTACATAATACATCAAAGAAACCTCATTTACATTGAGGGGAATTGGTGAGAAGAGAAATACAAAGAGTAAAGAGATAATAGGCTGGACACGCAGGTCCAATTTAATAAATTCTAAATTTATTACAACAATTTCCAAAATTGCCCACACCCTTCTAATATACATCTGATATACATTATTCATACAAATACATCCAAGTATTCACACAAAGCATACTATCAATCAATCTAATCCAATTAATTAATATTTGATTAATGACCATCCAATGTTCAAACAATGATTTGATTTGCGCGAGTCCAACTTGTTTAAGAATAAATACTCAAAGTACATATTCTTGAATTATATCGAATTATAATTTTAAATCCAATTTAATTTGTATTCAATACTAATTCGAATTTAATTCCAAATTAAATAATTACACTTATTTTAGTGCCTTTTACACTTAGATTCTAAATCCAATCTAAATGGGTCTCAAAGGCCCAAATAGCATCAAATGCTAATTTAATTAAAGTCCAATGGGCTTTCAATTAATTCTTTAGGCATGAGCTTTGGCCATTATGGATCCAATCCAAGATGCCAAGGCCCAATAAGGAATCACCCTCTTGCAAAAAATCAATTTAGGCCCATTAGGCCCAATTAAATTATTAAAAGCCTAAAAGTCATATTTGGACTTTTATGGAAATGGTTTTAGGCCCAATTGGATCCAACCCAATTGTCCAAAACCAAACTTGGCCCAGCCAAGCCCATTAGCCCAAATATAACAAATTAGTCCAATTCAAGTTTAAAGACTAATTTATTATTAACATAATATTCCAAATATCATATTAATTTAATTAAAGTGTAATTTCCACAATTAATTAATTAAACTAATATTTCTAAAACATCAATTAAACTAATTAATCATGCTATAATCATCCAATTCATGTCCAACACAAATTGAAGCAAAATCAATCCATTCCAACATGCTCAAGCTCACGACAATTGCATAAAATAACACTCAATTTGATTTCAATCCAATTAAATCAACATACAAGATTTATTTCATGCTTTAAACATATCCAATTGTCTAAATTTCAAAAAATCACCATGAGCACACTAGGGTATACATTCGGCCACAATAAGGAATTTGGGGAAATTTTGATCCAATCAATTTTATCAAATCCAATGATGCACAAATCTAATTTATCATCATTTAATCATAACCAAACAATCAATTTGGAAAAATCATGCTCCAAGCAAAAATACCCAAATTAAAGATCATAAACCCTAGATTTTAAATCAAGTTTAGGTGGCTCTGATACCATTGTTAATTTGTCCAAGACATCCCAAGGTCTCCTAAACATGATTCTAAGTGTGAATGATCAAGTAAGTTGCGGAAAATACTTACAATGAACGGATGAGAAATTCGAAACTTTCTTTGTATGTTGGAAGCTCCAAGCTTTGATTTGAATCCCAAACTCAAGGGTGAGTTTCCTTATCACCTTCACTTGACTCTCTATATGCTAGCAAGGTTGAAATTTTGCAACAAAATCTCTAAAGAAGAATGAGGAGGTCACAGAAAAAGAGAGGGAAAAGAGAGAGAGTTTGTGTTTTTGATATTTTAGTTTCTAAAACTAATTACCAATTTTTGACTTTCAAAAATGTGTATATGCTTTTTCCAAAAGCAAAACAAAGTGTGTTGTGAAAGTTTCAATAAATGCTCTCAACTACTTCCATCAACTTGTGTTGACAATTGATGTAAGTTAGTGGACCCCACCACTTAAATTCAAAATTCAAGTTGGCTTGCCCAACACACTTCGGGCTCGGGTTCGTTTAATCCAATTAAATGAATTTTCTATCGCGACGTAATTAAATCCAATTTAATTCAATAATAATGCATAGCAAAATTATTACGAAAGTCGCTTATGAATTAATTCCAAATTAATTTGTTTGCCCGAATTAAAATCCAATTTTAATTTCGCATTGAAATCCGATTTCAATTAATATATCCAATATATTATTTAATCGATTAATTCCAAATTAATCGCTTTCTCTCTTCTATTCAAATTTTATCCCAGATAAATTATTGTCGTAATTAATCTCAGATTAATTTTCTCTCTCATAATTAATCCTAGATTAATTCTGTTCGAGTCAAATGTCATCGGTGAATCTTTGGGAAGCGACCCAAAAGATCCCTGGATATATTGGCAGTAAATACGGTCATCAGACTATCCGAACATGTGCGTACTGTGTACCACGTTCTCACCGATTTGTAAGACATGGTTGGCTTCTAGTAAAGCACCGTGCCTACCCAATTCTCCAGAAATATTCAACAAAGAATATATAATATTTATCAGGCATAGTATACTATGTATTACGTATTACGATCCAGTATCGGATGTCATATGCTAGGCCTAGGGCTGGAATTGTGTCTGCCCCGTACGAAGCATATATCAGATCACTAGCAACTAGTCTCTGTAATCGGATAATCATGACCTAGTCATATTATCCCGATAGCTACAGTATATTAGAGTACTAGTTCTGTATCCTTGCGTGATCATCTTCTCTATATGACTGAAGTATTACTTCCATCTTGACATCACACCCAATACACTACGATTCTCAGTAAACCTAGAAGAGGCGTACACAGAACCTGTTAAAGCCCCGAACGACCAAAACCAAAGCGTACTGATTGTCGCAAGTATTAGCGACGTAAGTCTCAGGTTAAGATGACATACACCTACCCTGATTCGGATTCCCATAGACAAATAGTCATACTACCAATGGGATTCCGAGGGGTCTATCCAGAGCGAAGCTGTTCCCGGTCCAACGGCTAACAGAACCTCCTATCACACTTGCATAAGTATCATATACTTAAATATATGAGAAATATGCTGTTAAGCTTCCATAACGCGCACAAGTGTAATACTAGTCTATTCCGCATTATCGATGTCCAGTCTTGATAATACTTCGACTATGGATATTTAATGATTAAACCGTTTGTAGATTAATACAGTCTCATATCTTATTAATCCGGAACTAATCATAAGGACTTTTATCATTTATATACATTCAAGTAATCCAATTACAAATGATAAATTAGCAATTTCCTTTGTCACATAGTTAATTTTTACAAAAACCACAATGTCTTTTACAAATAGTGATGCTATAGGTCATAATTGTCCAACATAAAATTCTCTGATGAAAGTCTACAGAGCTCGCTTGGAACAGATGAGACTTCTGATGATCAAAGGTATTCCTAATGACATTCGTTAGATTATTGAAGCACGGGTCCGATTGGCAGGTGAGTGCTCCAACTCTTTCATTTCATATCTGCCTGGTTTAGGAAGAAGCATATTTGCTAAAAAGAGACGAGCTAAAAGAATGGGTGTTTGCTATAAATGTGCTTGTATGACATGTAATACTCGTTGTCGTTCTTTAGGAATGGTGTCTGATAACCGTGAAGATAAGATTAAATTCATTAGGGATGACTTGAGTAAGGAGTCTTTGGATGACATATCTAAGACTCTTGAGACGCATTCCAGTGGATATGTGCATCACGTAATTCACATGTTATATACACAATTCCGAAAAGAAAGACAACAGTATAGTCTCAGGAATCTGACTCTAAAAGACCCTGTTTGCCAATTTATAAGAAAATTGGATGGGAAGCTTGTCCCTGACGCATAGACGTCATTCAAGCCGTTACTTTCTTGTAAATATTATTTTCTTTGTCTTGTACTAATAATTGTGATTTGTTTTGTCATTTTCTTTTATTTTTACCGACAGGATCCAGACCTTTTGTCCTTTCTCGATATATTTTACTCACTAATAATTGTCATTTGGCATGTACTATTGCTATTATTACTCACCATTTTCAGGTGTTATAAATTCAACTCATCATTGCACTCTTGAAGACATCCAAAGTAAAAATGGAAGCCACTTCAAGAAGACGAGTTGTAAACATCTGTGTGTTCTGCGGTACTAGTGTTGGTTATAAACCAGAGTTCGTTGAGGCAATAAATGATTTACGGTTATCCATAAGGTCGTAAAATTTCACATCGAAGTTTCAAAGAATTTACGGTTATCCATAAGGTCGTTCCGTGAATGTATATATGCTCAGACATAATTTTATATTGCGTACATTAGTCCCGTGATGTAACAGTGTTACTGTCAACAGTAGTAGAAACCACCGGTCGTTACACTTAATTGATTACTTATTTTAATGAGCAACTGCTCATATTTATAGGAGGGAAAGTCAAGTTACTATACCATCACATGCATGATTTCCTATTCACTATCATGCACTTGGAAGCATGCATTGATTATTATGTAATCACATGTATTTGGATGTTTTGATTACTATTTAATCATATTCATTTGGTAGCTTAATGACTTGCTCAAACCTCTCCAAAAATGATACCATCATGGGTGTACCACATGTTCCCCATTAACATTTTCTAGGTTAACATTTTCTAATTTCTTCTACTCACACATGATGGACCAACAGTTTTTATTATCTCTACAAGAATCATTCATACTTAACAATTGTGTCGTGAGATCAGCATACTTCGAGAGCTCACATGCTATACATCTGTTATGAATATATAACTACTTGAATATTAGATAGAACTATAGTGGATTAGGTATGCAGTATCCTCGATCATTTATCACATTACATCTCTTACGATCTCTTTCGAATGTAATATTTATTTTGTATTCACAATCATGTTTGATTACATAAAATAACATAATTGGTCGACCAGTGAATATAAATTAATGTGATATACTCTTATAATGATCTTTTGATATTTCTTGAATCTCTTAACTTTTATTCAATTCGCTTTTCTAGAGATGTTCTTTTGGATCAAATCTCTCATGATCCTTCAGTAACACTCCAAGATAGCGATCATTAATTTTAAGTTTTGAGAAACAGTCTAAAGAGTACAACGTCATATTGAAATAATCTCAAGGGTCTCACACAATATCAAGACTAAGATTTTTACTTGTATTACCCTTAATAGTCACAATTGTACACATGGTATAAAAACATATGCTATGATATTCTCTCATTTCCCATGGAGTGTATGTCTCATAAAATATCGTGCAGATGATAGTCCAGACAAACACAATGTCTAACTCATATCAGACATTAAGATAAGTAAGATGAAATGAATTTATTCACCTTAGGTCATATCGCAGAGAAATTGATCTTATAACGACATTACTTAATTTTTAAGCTTGAGCTCTCTAAATTATCACTCAGATAATTAGCTTAAAAATTTATCTCATCTCTCATTAACTCAAAGTAATGGAGGCGATTGCCTGTAAGAGGGTCAATCATTCACTTGTCTGACATACTTCTTATACTAACTAATTGTATATTTGTTCAAATATATATCAACATAGTAACATTTAAGTATTGAACACAAATATCAACGAGTATTAATATTAGTAAACATTATTGGGAAAAATAACACATCATAATATGTATGTACATTAACATATATGCAATCCTTGAAATTTAACATGTCTAACAAGGATATATATAGGAACAGGCTTGGTCAATGGATCTGCTACCATTTCTTATATAGACGTGTACTTCATGTTTACCTCTTTTTATGAAACTATGTGTTTTAAAAAGTTATATTTGGTATCTATATATTTCATTTTACAATGGAATTTTGGGTCTTTTGTGTAGGCTATTATTACTTCCTTATCACAGTTAACTAATATTGGACCAAAAGCATCATTTGGCATACCTGCATCCAAGAATCTTTTCAACCACATAACTTCTTGTATTGTAAATTAAAATGCCACAAATTCAGCATCCATTGTGGATAAGGCTATACAAGATTGTTTCTTACTGCTCCATGATATGCCACCGTTATTTAATAAGAAAACAAAATCAGAGGTAGATTTTTTTTCATATAAATCTCTTCCCCAATCATCATCGATGTAGCCTCGCAATCGCAGATCATTCCATTGATAGCATAATGAATAATCAGTTTTTCCTTTCAAATACCTAAATATTCTTTTAAGTGCTTTCTAATGTACTAGTCATGGATTAGATTGAAATCTACTTACCATTTCAACAACGAAATAAATATCAGATCTCGTATATAACATTGTGTACATTAAACTGCCAACTGCACTTGCATAAGGAACTTTCTTCATTTGTTCTTTTTCCTGTGGAGTTTCAGGAAATAATTTACGACTTAAAACTTTAATTTTCGTGATAGGAGTATCAATGGGTTTGCAAGCTTGCATTTGGAAGTGTTCAAGAATTTTCTTTATGTATGACTTTTGTGAAAGAGATAATATTTTCTTTAAATGATTTCTTGAGATCTTAACCCCAAGAATATATGCAACTTCACATATATCTTTCATCTCGATGTTTGATGATAACCATCATTTGATGTGTTTTACAAACTCCTTATCATTTCCGACTATAAATATATCATCCACGTACAAGGATAAGATAATAAACTTATTTTTATCTCTCTTAGTGTACACACAATGATCCTCATCGATAATTATGAAATCATTCGAAATGATTGTATTGTGACCATAAATATACCATTGTCTAGAGGACTGCTTGAGACCATAAATAGAATTTAAAAGTCTACATACTTTTTTTCATATTTTTTTTAATGAAACTTACTGGTTGTTCCATGTAGATTTCTTAATCAAGTTCTCCATTGAGAAAAGCAGTCTTTACATCCATTTGATGTAATTTTAGATCCATGTTCACTACTATAACTAGAATCAAGTGAATTGAGGTAAACCTTACAACATGTGAAAAAGTCTTTTCGTTGTCAATTCATTCTTATTGTGTATACCATTTTGCAACAAGTCATGCTTTTTATCTTTCGATATTGCCTTCAATATTACGTTTTATTATAAGAACTCATTTGTTATTGATAGCTTTGCATCATTTGGGTAGATCAACCAGTTCCCAAACTTGGTTCGACCTCATTGACTCAATTTATTCTTCCATTGCTTTCATCCATTTTTCTTTAGCAGGATACTGAAGAGCCACTTTTATATCTCTAAGCTATTCATCCTCTTGAGATAGAATCATAAAGTCTTCTCATTCTATATCAAAACGACGTCGAGGAATGTCTATACGATTACTACGTCATAATTGTGATTCTGGTTGTGGAACTAATTCCTCACTTTACTTGTTATTCTCGTTTGGATCATGCACATTACTCCCACTTAGATTATATACATCACTACCACTCGGATAACGTAAATGAGACTCATGTGAAACTAATTCATCATTTTAAGATTTATGTGAAACTGATTCATCATATTTTCTCAAATTTCTCCTATCAATATCACTCCAATTTGAATTAGGTAAACTTGAGTGCTCACCAATCATGAGATTCATCTGATCCCGAGTTTCATACAGAGATAAATCTTGACATATCTCTGACTGTTTAGGAAAATTATTTTCTAAAAATGTGATATCTCGTGATTCAAATTTTGTCATGCTTCCACTTTTATGTTTACCTATGCAAATATACACTTTTATGTTTACCTATGCAAATATACCCTTTTGACTCAATTTTTTCATGAGAACGCACATGGACATAGACCGCACAACCCTAAAGTTTCAGAAAGTGAAGATCCGATTTGCGACCTGCCCATAACTCATATGGTGTGGTGGAAACCGATTTTGATGGTATTCGGTTAAGTTTATTTGTGACAGTTAACAATATATCACCCCAATAGGTTATAGGTAAATTTACTTGTGTCATAATAGACCTAACCATTTCAAGAAGAGTTATATTTATTTTTTCCGTAACATCATTTTGTTGAGGAGTAGCAGGAGTAATCAACTGACGACTAAATCTTTTATCATCACATAACTCTCTAAACTTATAAGATAAGTACTCACGACTACGATCAGTGTGTAGCGCTTTAATTTTTTTTGTCTAATTGATTTTTCATTAAATTCATAAATTTCTTAAAACATTCTAATACTTCAGATTTATGAGCAATCAAATAAACATAACTAAAGCGTGTGAAATTATCTATGAATGTGATGAAATAAGATGCTCCATATCTTACCCTAACATTCATTGGACCACAGATATCTGAATGAATTAATTGTAATGGATATTATTTTATTTTATTTTCCAAATGGTTTTCTCACAATTTTTCTAGCCAAATAATATTCACAGGTTGCCAAATCTACCTTCTTTATGTTTCCCAGAAAGCCTTATTTGACTAATTTGTTCATTCTTTACTGGCCAATATGGCCAAGTCTAGCATGCCACACATTTACATCACTATCATTACTGACAAATGAAGTAACAAAAGAAAAACTAGGATTGCGATTAAAACATTCAATATTTAATACAATAAAACCATCCAGAAAATAACTAGAATCATAGTGTATTGTACCTAAGTATAAATCAATACCAAATTTATGGAAGTTCAAATTGAAACCTAAATTAACCAAAATCAATACATAAATTAAATTTCGACGAATTTTTGTAGCAAACAATACATCATGTAGGAGTAGAGTTTTTTCCGCCATGCATGACTAACTTGCATGTACACATTCCTTTGACTTCAACTCGTGAGTTGGTGCCGACTTATATAAACTCCACCCCATGTGAAATTAATCGAAATTCCATGAAATCATCTTTATCCTTTTCTACATGGTCTATGGCTCATGAGTCTACAGTTTACAAAAGGATTAGATTCAGTTAGAAAGATCGAACTCGAAACACATATTTTATTTAAATATGTATTAAATGTATTCACATTTTTAGGCTTGGTGCAGTCACGAGCAAAATGACCATTCTTTCCATAGTTAAAACATTTAACCTTTACCATATTTTTCTTTTTAGTAGGACGTTTTCCTTTACCATGTTGGTTAATTTTCTCTTTATTTCCTGACTTGGAAGAATATTATTATTTTCCAAATTGGAACCCACCACCATGAATTTTTTTCTTTCTGAAACCCTCAAGTTTGTTGGTTTCTGTCATATACATATCAGTATTTGACTTAGTGGTCGCGAGGCGATCGCTCTCTAATTCTAGGTGGCGTTTAGTATCATCAAAAGTTTTGATGCTCTCATTGTGGGTCAAATGTATCTTCATATGCTCCCAGTTATTTGGAAGAGAACGAATGATCGCTTAGACTTTTTGTTCATCTGTAAGAACATGACTAGCATCTGCCAGTTCAGTAATCATGTTTGATATTTGTCTCAAATGCTTTGACATAGTGAACACATGGCGTTTCTTGTATGTGTAAAAATTGATTGATTATGAGTGACCTAAGTTTAGTTATCGATGTACTACCAAACTTTTCGGCTAGTGTGGACCACATGTCCTTAGCCATGTCATACTTCATGAACTCTTTCATGAGGTCATTATCCATGCTGCTTAGCAACAAGCAATGAAATTCTTTTTCTTCCAAGCCTCATAGGCCTCTCGGTCTCCCATGTGTTAGGTCGTTATGCTATATTCAAGTTCGTCCATACTCATTCTAAGGGTTTCAAGAACCTCTTGTTCTTCTAGCACATACTGGAATTTCATGCTCAAGATTTCATAATGATTGCCATTAAGTTTCTGATGAGTGGTAAATCTATCAATATTTCCCACTCATTTAACTTAATATTTTGTATAGTTTCTTGAGTTTTGTGAATATTTTGATGTGTTTTGTGTTATTTTGTAGATAAATAAAGTTTCAGGACTTTCTGGAGGTGATTTGGGACCAAAACAGTGAAAACGGATGAAAATGGCATTTTGGTCATTTCTCGCGTCGCGATGAGAAAGCCTTTGGCGTCACGACGCCTAACGTACGCCGAACAGTTCTAATATGCGCCGGGTCCACAAGTCAGAATCTGAGAAAAGTTTGACTTTGCTAACGTGCGTCGTGCCACGTGTCACCATGACAGCCAATCTGCTAACGTGCGCTGTGCCACGTGTCATCATCCTACGGTGCCGACAGTCGCCATCGCCATGTGTCGCCACGTGTCACTCCACGTCATTACCACGTCATCATCCACATCACCTGTTGACCAAGTCAAAGTGCCACGTGGCTACCATGTCATCATCAACCAATCACAGCGTGCCACGTGTCGTAATTCTATGGTGCCGACAGTCACTTTCGCCATGTGTCGCCACATCAGTGCCACATTAGCATCAATCATTGACTCACTTATCTGTATCTGACACGTGGCGGATAAGAATCTGAGCCTACCAATTAGAAGCCGCCACGTGTCACAATAATTGAGATCCAACCACCTTGCCACGTATCACCTTATCCAGAATCTGAAGCCGACGAACCAGAGCGTGCCACATCGATTAACCAGCGTCGCGACACTGGCTTGGCGTCACGACGTCGGACCCCTACTGACGCTTATAAATAGAGCTCGAAATTTCAGTTTCAGATGTACCATTCTCTCTGAATTCTCTGATGTAAATAGGGAGTTTTCTAACTAGTTTTTTTTAGTTTTTAGTTTTGTAAATAATTTTAATTACGTTTGTAATAATAGTAATTTACTTTCTTACTTTTTACAGTTTTTACTATTCACCATGAGGAGGTAACTTCCCCAGCTATGGTGAAAGGTAATCCTTTTACTGTTACTATTTAGATTAATCTCCCTTAAAAATAATATATTCACTATTTAAAATATTGACTTAAAAAGGATACCGCCAGATTGGTCGGTTGGTAATTCATTTTAATCTGGTTTAAACCTGACTAATCAAGGATACCGCCAGATTGGTCGGTTGGTAATTAAATTTTCTTACCGCCTATATGACAGGTTTATTTTGGTTCCGCCTTTATGGTTGGTTGGACTTAATTTGACTTAATCAGGTTACCGCCTATATGGCTAGTTGGTAAAATAATCACAAGTTAATATATTATATTAAGGGAGATATCTAAATAGTAAATAGTAAAAGTTGATCCTTTTACCTTAGCATTTTATTTTATGTCTTTTACTTTTCAGCATTTTTACTTTATGTCTTTTACTTTTAGGTTTTTACTAGCCCTAGTTATGTGTTAGTTATCTGGGGTTGTGATGAATTCTAATATCACCGGTTTATAAAGGGTTATTTTATAGTTTGTGTAATTTAAATGTTTACTTATTAAGTCTTAAGCTTAATGCTTCTTGTTGTCTGATCACCAATAAGATTGATATGGTAAATCTAAAATGAACTAGACATATGGATTTTAGGTTTCAGCCTTAGACTTAATAGCCCACGATCTTCCTTGAGGATAGATAACCCTTTAATAGATTTCTTTACAAGATAGACATATACCTGTCGGGCGGGGGTAGCCATAATTGGAACTTAAACTTAATGAATCCATATAATTTGATTGACATAGACATATGGTTCAATTGGGTTAAACTGGGTATTTGCGTCTGACCATCGATAGAGGCTTTTGCATAATTTCGTGTTCCAGGTTAGTAAACCGATTTATTACACAAACATAAGATAATCACTTCATCTTTTAAAAGATATTAGAAAGATTCACAACCCTAGATCTTTGTGTCTTTTTTATTTTCCTTAGTATTTTCTTTTGTCTTTTTATTTATTTATTTATTTAGCAAATCTACAATCAACCAAATCGATCAAACAATCATTCTCTTCTCCCTATAATTAGATATATGTAAATAAATAGATTCAACAATTAATAACAACAATAGGAATTAAGTCCTCGTGAGATCGATATTTTTATACTACTTGAACTATACGTGCGCTTGCGTTATACGTGTGTGTAAGCACCGATCAGTTTCTCACCATTGTTGAGTTCAGCGATAATATTCTTTGTTGCGGAAGCCATTTAAAAAAACACAAAGTTTTCTACAGACATTCATGCACAATTGTTAATACTTTTATTTTTTTGTCATGAAATAAATTATGTTTAATAAAAATTTTCCAATGAGGTTAGAGTCAAAAGGTCACTATGTGTCCAATCATCAAATGACCCAATGTGAAAATATTATCAACATAATCAATCATATGAAATCATCTTCTAGAAATTATATAATTTTTTAGAACTTTTAATCATGCGATAATTAATGTACATAATATTCTATAATTTAATTACATAAATTAAATTTAACATAATATGATAGTAATATTTACTGTGAAATAACAAATAATTACACATAGCAATAACAAGAATATTTTTAATATTTAACAATAATAATTTTTTCATTTTAGAGTCTCATCTCATATGTGTTTTAAGATATGAAGCTTCAAACTCTTTGGGTAACTCGTAATTGATCTTGGATAGCCGCGAAAAATCCTATAGCAAATTTAGGATCATTGCAACGATTTCAAGACATCAAAGGAAAAATCATATTTTTTTACTTCATATCTGATATACTTAATTGCCAATCTCTCAATTGCTTTAGTATAATGAATATGTAGTTTTTCTATATGCTTTACTGATTTCTAAATATCAGTAAGTCATATTTGTAATATCTTTGGGAGAGTGTTTCTTAACATTCTGAATCTATCAGGTTGTCCTAACTGATTACCTTTCCAGATCAACTATTTTAATATGTTATTGAATGTGATGATATGTGAAATCATATCATCGCTTTAACTCATCCGATATCTATCCATTTCTGACAACATGTCTATTAGTCTTTCTCTGTCTGCGGATGTCGTAATCATTCTTGCAGTTCTTCGAACCATTGCAATGATTTTTCTGTAACAAATATAAGGAAAAATCAGCACAATGAAAACAAAAAATTACATAGGCTAAAATAAACATCACAGAGATATTCATTAAATTACATAAACAAAAAGTTTATGTGGTAAAAAAAAATTATCATTACCGATTACAATAGTGAGAACACCATGCAAAAAGGATTAGACATTCATTCATGACGGATCAGAATTACCGAAGAAATCCGTTACAGACATGACCCATACGCTCCGACACGTATCTCCACGTGCCACCATGGAAGCATCATGCACCTCCATGAGCGCTCACGTGCTATCACACGCTGACTATTCTCGTCACGCACTGCACGTGCGCGTGCATGTCACATCAGTCAGACGACATGTCGTCTTGTTCTTGCATGCGTGTATGACATGTCGATTTTGAATATTGTTTGGGAGTATTTTTTGGAAAAATCAGGTTCGACTAGGCAACTTCTAAAGTCCATATCTTTCTCATTTTTAATCCAAATTAAGGAAATGATATACCGAATTAAAGATCACATGTCTTATTTTTTAAACATCTTTGAACACACCATTATTAAGTTTGTACAATATGATATTAAAGCCTAAAATTGGAAGAAAAATATTTTTATAAAATTAAAAACAGAAAGCATTTTCTTCATTTTTCATGCATGATCATGCATTTTATGTGCAATATAAATGTAATATATGTATTAAAGCTACTGATACCAATATTGGAAAACACCATCCTTAATATTTTCATAGAATAAATCCATAAATGGTCCACTTAGGATCTAACCATACATGTATTATTAAATCTAGATTTTTTCACAATCATATTGAAATAAATTTAAGTATTTCACAACACAATTCCATACCTTACTTCTTGTAGAGACACCTTTAATCAAACCTATTTGATTGCTTATCTCAATGAGTAAATGCTCATATTTATAGAAGGGGAAGTCATGTTACTATACCATCACATACATGACTTTCTATTCACTCACATGTACTTGGAAGCAAGCATTGATTACTATGTAATCACATGCATTTTTTATGACACACTCATAAAGTGGTTTTTTACTTCCAAGTATAAGAGTATCGAAGTTATAAAATAACCCGGTAAGTCCGGGGTCAATCCATAATGAATATATTTAGTAAAATAAAATAATAATTCGAGTGAAAATAAAAAACTGAATTGATTTAAGTGAAAGACAATTTTTGAATTGGATTGCAACAATAAATTAAAATGACAGGGTATGAGATCCACTCTTAATATTTTTAATATAGAGAAATCTTACTTTTTACAATATATAAATTATCATTATTATCAAGTTAATTTACTTCAAGAATTAATTATGTCGAAACATATAAAACCAATCATATAGGTGGTAACAATATTTGTCTATAACAAGTCCAGATAGATGCTCAGTTATGCCAAATTATATAAAACCATCCATAAAAGTTGTAACAAAATTTGTAAATAATTAATCCAGATTTAAATTACTCTCTCATATAATATGGGGTAAAGTATGAACTGTGCCAACCAAGATGAGATTGTTTACAGTAAATCAAGACACTCGTAAATATAAGAGAAGATTAAATATTAGTTCTTAAATTACAATTCATGTATTATATAAGTAAGATTAATCCATATTTTTATATAAACAGTTTCACCATTTACCCCAGTAGAATGGAATTAGCTACCCATGCTTTGAATATAAAAAAACATAATTTTATTACTGAAAGAAAAATAAATTACAACAAAACTTGAAAAATAAAACACACAAAAGTTGGAACTCCACAAATTCTCAAAGAGAGAAGTATGGAGCGGGCTGCCGAAAATGGTGTTGAGCATCCTTTATTTATAGAGGATGCTCTGCATTTTCAACAATTGCATTATTGTAATTGTTGAAAATATTTGAATGTGGAGGGGGATCATCCAATGGAAGGTGGATGACAACACTCCACCATATTATTTTTTTATTTTATTTTTAATATTTTTTCTTTAATAATTAAAATTACATATAACATATTTTGAAATTTTCATTAATTTCGGCCTAAAAAACCTCAAAACTAGAAAATGTTATAAAAATTAAAGTTATAGATATTCGAGTATTCTTTCATCTAGAACTGAAATTGCCTCAATCTGAGTAAAAATTTATGGCCAAAATACATTTGCATGTGGAGGGGGAGGGGGAGGGGACCATCCACCTTTTGGTGGATGGAAACCCTCCACCATATTATTATTTATTATCTTTTATTTCTTTTTTCTTTAATAATTAAAATTACATATATAACACTTTGGATTTTTCATTAATTTCGGCATTGAAAACCTCAAAACTAGAAAATTTTATAAAGAGCAAAGTTGTAAATATTCGAGTCTTCTTTATCTAGAACTAGAATTTCCTCAATCCGATATATGAGTAAAAATTTATGGCCAAAATATGAAAATTGCGCAAGGTTTGAATTTCCGAAATTGTGTACTGTTAGAACGTCCTTTCAAGTTTCTGGAATCCAAAATCCAAATGTCACGTCCATTTTTCTAGTTATATATCCAAAGTATTATTTCACCTACATAAGAAATAAAAATCTCAATAAAAATATATAAAACATAGAATTAATTATTATTTGACAAATGTGCTAAATTAAGGGGATTAATGAAACTGTAAGTGTAAAATGATCAATTTCTCTTTATTAAATGTACACTTTTTAATGTTCATCATTTCGATTACTATTTACTCACATACATTTGGTAGCTTAATGACTTCCTCAAATCCCTCCAAAAATATTACCATCATGAGTGTACCATATGTTCTCCATTAACATTTTCTAAATTAACATTTTCTAATGATTATGTTCATTTTCTAACAATTTTTAATTTTAAAAAGCTAATTGATACAACTTTGCATAGGTTCTTTGGTGTAGTTTTTTTTTTTTTTTTTTTGAATTTATAATTTTGTGTATATTGATATTTATAATTAGAAAACTGTTAAGATTAATCGAATTATATCTATGATGGCACGGTTCAAGTGACTATTATTATGTTAGGAGTAGACCCGGCCACGGTTCCGGTTAGGAACCGGAACCGAACCGGTTGGAAAAAAATTCTAAAATTCTATAAATAGGATTCATTTTTCATTATTTCAACACACCAAATTCTCAACTCTCTCATTTCCTATAATTCTCTTATTCTCAATCTCAATTCATACAATTCTCTTATTCTCAATCTCAATTCAATTAGTTATTATCATTCGCAATTAGTCAATTTTCTTATTTTTCTTCATAATTTCTCAAACGAAAAATGGCAAGCTCATCTGAGAACATAATGTCAAATATGCCAACCCAAGAAAGCGGCCCTAGTGTCGGTGCACAATCACGGAGAAGAGAAGTTAAGGCTCGTTCCTCGGATGTTTTCAAAATTCATTTTCATTTGGAACACCTAGAAGATAATACACAACGAGCAATTTGCAACTATTGTGGGGTTACTTAAAATTTTCTGGTGGATACGGCAATATGATCAAGCATCTGGAAAAACATCATCCAGTTGAACTTGGAATTGATACGACGCAAACTCAAATAGCCAGATACGCATCATCTAGTAGAGGTACGAGTGCTGTAGATTTATTTAAATATTCTGATGCAAAAAATAAAGAAGAATTTGCGAAATTAACTTGTATGACACATCTTTCTTTAAGTTTTGGTGAAAAACTTCATTTTACTAATTACGTGCATAATGTTTTAAATCCTTCTGCATGTAGAATGACTCGAAACACAACAAAACGTCATATTTTTAAATTATATAAAGATGGTAAAATTATTTTAAATGAAATATTTAAAGAGATGAAATGTCATATTTCTATATGTTCTGATATTTGGAGTGACCATTGGCAGACACACACATACATGGGTGTGACTTGTCATTGGATTGATGCATCATTTACCATGCAAAAATGACTTACTGCATTTAGAGTTTTTGATGACCAACATACTGCACAAAATATTTATAGAATGATGAAGGTAATTTTTGATGAATATGGTTTAGTAGAAAAAATTTTAACAATTGGATTTGATAATGCATCTGCAAATATTGCATCCATCAATGATTTAAAATCCTTATATCAACCAAATTTAGGGGGTCGATTTTTTCATATTCATTGTACATGTCATGTCCTTAACATATGTGTTCAAGACGGCCTAAAATTATTATCACCTTTCATTGATCCTATTAAAACGGCACTTAATTGTATTTGATCATATTCTCAAGTTAGGAGAGAATGGACGAAGTTTTGTAAAATAAATGGTATTAAACCGATTAAATTTTCAAGAGATGTTCCAACACATTGGAATTCAACTTATTTTCTTTTATGTCAAGCATTTCAATACAAAGATGCATTATGTAGTTTTTTTTCTCAACATGTTCAAAATATCACACTTTATCATAGTCAATGGGATATTTGTGAAACTTTTTTAGATATTTTAAAAGTTTTTAATGATGCTTCTTTAATTTTTAGCGGTGTTTATTATCCTACATCACATTTATTTCTTCTTGAAAGTTTGAATATTGTTGGTACTTTGGATGAACATGTTGAAAGTAACGATCATAATGATTATGTTTTGTTCGAAGCCATTACTGCTATGAAGGTAAAATGGTTGCATTATTTTAAAGAAATTCCTTTACTTTATCTTATTGCTGCTGTTTTTGATCCTAGATTTAAATTAGAAGGTTTGAATGGTGCTTTACAAGCTTACGGTTTGAATGGTGCTTTACAAGCTTACTATGGTTATTTAGGAATATTAGCAGAAATTGATATTATAAGAATAATGACGAAATTAAGAAATGATTTAATTGATTTATTTAATGATTATATTGTAAGATATAACTTAGGAACATTAGGTGAATCTAGTAGTAGCGAACCAGTATTTCAAACAAGACTTAGCGCAGTGGATCGTTGGTTATTGCAACGAAATAAAAAAGCTAGGGATACGATAACTAATAACCCTGAATTAGATAATTATTTATCTACAAATTTCGAGTTTCTACTGAAAGTTTAGTTAGTAAAAATTTTAAAATCCTTGAATGGTGGAACCGACATCAAAATATATATCGTGTTTTATCAATTATTGCTAAAGAGATATTGGCAGCACCTATTTCCACCGTTGCGGTTGAGCAAGCCTTCAGCTTGGGAGGCAATATATTGGAAGTTAGGCGATCTTCATTACATCCAAGCACTCTAGAAGCAACAACTTGTGTGGATGATTGGACTCGAGCTGATATGAGACAACAAGAAGATGCCCCGATGATTTTAAAGATTTGTTCGATAATGCATCTGCAACAACAAGTGCAAGCGGAACTGGAGCTGAAGGATCAACTGATAATGATGATTGATAATTGTAAAATTGTAAATTTACAAATGGGATATGTCTTAAAATTGTAATGGAACTACGTGAGCTTTAATTCCTCTCACCCCTGGAGGATACATAGGCAACTTAAATTTTTAAAAATTTAAGCTCAAGCTCTTCAATGTAATAATTTTATTTATTTATAAAATTAATCTCATTTATTTTAATTTATTTTAGAATTTTAAATAAAAAGGTTCGGAACCGAACCGGTCGGTTTCGATTCGGTTCAAGGTTCCGGTTCCACACTTGTGGAACCGAAAACCTGCCGGTTTGGTTTAGTTCCGAACCGGAACCGAACCACCGGCCGGGTCTAGTTAGGAGGATGACGCCCCTAGTTAAGGGAAGGCGTTGCTCCCATTTTTGAGGAATGAAATGGCCTATATTATGGTAGATGGATTTTTTTTTTTTTTACAATTATAGCATGATAAATGTCATGATAAAAGTAATTTTGTTCTTATATTTTTTTCATAGAAAAATTATTTTCAAAGATAATATATTAATACTCGATCATCGCGTTAAACACAATTTTATTTTACCTAATATGTAACAAAAATTTTAGGCAACAAAGACTGTTTTCGGTTGATATTTGATAGTGAAACTATGATTCAAAATTCAAATATTACAAATACGTGTAAATTCCAGAGATAGGTGATGAGTGGAAAATATATCAATATTTACCGCCCCTTTAACTTAATATTTTGTTTAGTTTCTCGGGTTTGATGAACGTTTTGATGTGTTTTAGTTTATTATCGGGTCTCAATGAAATCATTTAGGACGAAATATGGGTCAAATAAGGGCAATTATTGGACTTGATATTTTAATTTTGGAGATTGGAAACTTGAAAGGGCGTTTTTGACAAAATGCAGTTTTGGAAATTCCAATTTTGCACATCTGTCGTACTTTGGGCATAACTTTTCACTCCGATATCGGATGGAGCTGATTCAAGTGCCAGATTAAAGAAGACTCGAAGATATACAACTTTGAAAGACAAAATAATTTCGAATTCTGAATATTTCATGATCGAAATTGATGAACCATCCAGAAGTTTGTTGTGTGTAATTATTAAAGTCATTTTCAATCATTTTCAAAGCAAAACATAAATTAATAAATAAATTATAAAAATTATCAAATCACCACCAAACATGATAAGCAATTAGTGGAGCAATTAATAATGGATTTGGTGGAGTAATTAGTGGAGAAATTAATAATGGATTTGGTGGAGAATTTGATGAAGGTAAAATTTTGCCTATAAATACCAAGCCATTTCATTTGTAAATTTGATACTTTCTTCTTTGAAATTTCTAAAGAATAAATAAGAAGATTGTATCTTGTTTGTTTATTTACAACTTTCAGTAATTAATTTCCGCTTTCGCAGTTTCTTTTCTTTATTTTTCAGTTTTTACTTTCCGCAATTTACTTTTACGCACAATCATTTCCTTTCTTTACTTTTGCAGTTTTTATTTTTCAAGCAATGATGAGATAATTCCCCTTTGCTGGGGGTGAAAGGTAAAGCTTTTATTATTGCTATTTAGATTAATCTCCTTAAATATAAAATATAAACTATTTAAAACCTGACTTAATGAGGATACCACTATTTTGGCCGGTTGGTAATTAATTATAAATTGGTTTTACCTTACTAAGTATGGATACCGCCTGGTTGGTCGGTTGGTAATTAATTATTAATTTGACTTAATCAGGATACCGCCTATATGTCTGGTTGGTAATTATCACGCAAAGTTAATATATTATATTAAGGGAGATATCTAAAATAGTAGTAATAAAAGTTGATCCTCTAACCCCCAACATTTTCTTTTATTATACTTTTACTTTATTTAATTTCAGTGATTTACTTTTCAGCAATTTACTCTTCAGCAATTTACTCTTCATCAATTACTTTTATTTTTTTTACTTTTTACTTTTCACTTTTTACTTTTTACTTTTTACTTTTTTTTTTTACTTTTCAGCAATTTACTTTTCAGTATTTAATTTTCAGTATTTTACTTTATGTCTTTTATTTTATTTAAATTTTTACTACCCGTAAATATGTGTCGTAACTAAGCTAGTTATCTAGGGTTGTGATGAAATCCAATATCACCGGTTTATAAGGGGTTAGATTATAGCTTGGGTAATATAAAAGTTTATTTATTAAGTCTTAATCTTAATGCTTTTTATTAACTGGCCATTAATAAAATTGATTAGGTAAACTTAAAATGAACTTGGAAAAAGGATTTTAGGTTAAAGACCTTAGACTCAATAGCCCACGATCTTCCTTGAGGATATATAACCCTTTAATAGATTTCTTTACAGGATAAGAATATACCTGTCGGGCGGGGTAGCCATAATTGGAACTTAAACTTAATGAATCCAGGTAATTTGGTTGACATAGACATATGATTCAATTGGGTATACTCGGTATTTGTAATCGACCATCGGAAGAGGCTTTTACATAATTAGTGTTCCAGGTTAATAAATTAATATATTACCCAACTATAAGATAACCACTTCATCTTTAATAGATATTGGAAGGATTCACAACCCTGGATAGTTTTATAAATTTGAATTTTCTTCAATCTACTTTCAAGAAATTTTATTTAATTGTTTTAAGTTTTAAAGTCACCACCCAATCAAACAATCAATCTATTAGATACTTGTAAACATTTGACCTCATAAAAAATTAATAGCAAAGGTTATAAGTCCTCGTGGGATCGATACATTTTATACTACTTGAACGATACGTGAGCTTGCGTTATACACGTGTGATTACGCACCGGTCAAGTTTTTGGCGCCGTTGTCGGGGACTTATTTATCTTTCACTATTAGTTTAGGGGTTAGATACGTTACTTGTATCTAATTTCTTTTTACTTATTGTTATTGTTTTTTTTTCAGGTTCTCAGAAACTACATGAGACGAACCAGAAGCTTTGAACTCCGACCGCTTGACCCAGAAATTGAAAGAACCATCAGACAGTTGAGAAGTGAAAGGCGAGAAGGCTAAGAAGCTTTAGTCAACATGGAACCTGAACCTTTGGAGGTTGCACCACCAATTCCCATTCGAGACAGAACCATTTCGGTGGTTGACGGCTTCATTTCATGTATTGTACTTCCTCCTTTACCAGCAAATGCGTGTGACATCAAAACATGCATCCAGATGATTCAGCAGTCAATACAGTTTTGGGGAAATGCAACTGAAGATCCTAATTCCCACATCAGCAACTTCCTGGAAGTTTGCGGTACTTTCAATTACAACCGAGCAGCTGAAGAAGCAATGAGACTGTGGGTTTTTCCATATTCCCTGAAAGACAGAGCTAAAGCTTGGCTACATTCGTTACCAGCAGGTTCCATCACAACTTGGAACACTCTAGCCACCAAATTCCTTGCAAAGTACTTTCCACCAACCAGAACTGCAAAGTTAAGGAATGACATCACATCCTTCGTGCAGCAAGATTCAGAATCCATTTGCGAAGCTTGGGAAAGATTCAAAGATTTACTCCGGAAATGTCCTCATAGTGAGATCGCAAAATGGCTACAAGTCCAAACCTTCTACAATGGACTTTCTGGAATAATGAGAACCACAATTGATGCTACTGCTGGAAGAGCTTTGATGGCAAAAGGAGAAGATCAAGCTTGAGACTTAATTGAAGAAATGGCCAACAACAACTCCTTGTGGCCAACAGAAAGGAGCATGATTCAAAGAATTGCATGAATTTATGAAGTTGGAGCCAACACAGCACTGAATTCCAAGCTGGATGTGATTTGCTAAAATCTGGAAACTCTTAACATGAAAGTTAATGATGGATCCACAAGTTCACCATTTGGAGGAGCACCTGAGTCAGAATCTTTCAACCAACATAAAGAAACGATGAATTATGTCAACAATTTCAACAGACAGATGAACAATTCATATTCCAACACCTACAACCCAGGGTGGAGGAATCATCCCAATTTCGCATGGAGCAACAATTCAGGGCAAATGAACAATCCACCACCCGGATTCCAACAACAGAACAAAGGCCAGGAGCAGGCAAATGAATCAGGAATAACAGAAGTGTTGACCCACTTGAAAAATATAGAAGCAAAACATGACTCTCAAACAGCAAGATATGATGCTATGTTTCAATCCTAAACAACATTAATTCAAAGTCAATCTGCTTCTATTAAAGCACTGGAGAATCAAATTGGACAACTGCCAATGCTCAGAGTTACAAACCGCCAGGTAACCTTCCTAGCAACACAGAGCCAAATCCAAGGAACATTGGAAAAGAGCAATGTCATGCCATCATGTTAAAAAGCGGTACTGAAATCAACAAAGATGTTGGAATCAAGGCAACAACAATGGAAGATATTCCAAAAGAAACAAAGCAACAGATGGAGGAAAAAGAAGCAAAGGAAAAAGAACAGATCATTCCACCTCCACCTTTTCCTCAGCGTCTTCAGAAGAATAAATTGGACAAGCAGTTTGCTCGATTCTTGGAGGTGTTCAAAAAGCTGCATATCAACATTCCATTTGCAGAAGCGTTGGAAAAAATGCCCAGTTATGCCAAATTCATGAAAGACATTCTTTCACAAAAGCGAAGATTGGGAGATTATGAGACAGTAGCATTATCAGAAGAATGCAGCGCCATCATTCAGAGAAAACTTCCTCCAAATTTGAAAGATCCTGGCAGTTTCATTGTTCCTTGCACCATAGGAGAACATGAATTCGGTAAGGCTCTGTGTGATTTAGGTGCTAGTGTTAACTTGATGCCTTTTTCTATTTTCAGGAAACTACAGATTGGAGAAACAATGCCCACTTCTGTCTCACTACAACTTGCTGATAGAACGCTCGTATTTCCAAGAGGCGTAGTTGAGGATGTGCTGGTCAAGGTTGACAAATTCATTTTCCCAGCAGATTTTATTGTCCTTGATATGGAGGAAAACGCAGACGTGCCAATCATCATCGGGAGACCATTCTTGGCTACAAGTCGAACCATTATTGATGTACAAAAATGAGAACTAACCATGAGGGTACAAGACCAAGAAGTAACATTCAATGTTTTCAAGGCCATGAATTTCCCAGATGATGAAAAGAAGGATGAATGTTTCAGACTTGATGTGATACATAGTACCATTTAGAACTCTGATGAAAGACAAAGATCTACTGACAAACTTAAAGCATGTCAATTACCTGTGGAGCCTGAAGATAAAGTGCACTGCGTACTGAAGAAGCCTAATCTTGCACTACAAGCAACAAAAGAGAAAAAGTTCCACCAGCTCAACGAATTGGAGGAATTTCACAATCAGCCTTTTGAGGATGCCAAATTGTACAAAGAAAAGGCCAAGAAGAGACATGATGAGAATTTAGTGCGCATACAACTGGAACCAAGGCAGAAGGTACTGTTAAACAAATCAATGGTGAAATTCTTCCCATGGAAGCCAAAATCACGGTGGTCAGGTCCATTTGTGATCACCAAGGTTTTACAAGACAGAGCCGTTGAGATACATGATCCTGACTCCAACAAAACTTTCAAGGTTAAAAACAAGTGTGTCAAGCACTACTGGGGAGAATCATTTGAGCGACAAAAAGAAAGTGTCACACTTTCAGATCCAGCATAACGTTCGGGTAGTCACATCTGGCTGACGACGTAAAACTTAGCGCTAGCAGGGAGGCAACCCATGTAATTTTTGTATATATTGTGATTTGGTGTGATTTAATTTTATGTGTTTAATTTTTGCAGATTAAGTCATTTTAAGATGGAAGAAGTTCTAGCAAATCTTCACAAGCAATTTCCTTCTCTCCCTCAAAAATCTCTGATGAAAGTTTACAAAGCTCGCTTGGAACGGATGAGACTACTAACAATCCATGGTGTTCCTAATGACATTCAATGGGTAATTGAAGCACGAATCTGATTGGCAGGTGAGTCTTCTGACTCATTTATTTCACATCTGCCTGACTTAGGAAGGAGCACATATGCTAAAAAGTGAAGAGCCAAAAGAATGTGTGTTTGTTATAAATGTGCTCGCATGTTTTGTAATACTCGTTGTCGTTCTTTAGGAATGGTGTCTGATAACCGCGACGATAAGATTAATTTTAATTAGGGATGGCTTGAGTAAGGAGTCTTTGGATGACATATCTAAAACTCTTGAGACGCATCCCAGTGGATGTGTGTATCACGAGATTCGTGTGTTATACGCACAATTCCAAAAGGAAAGACAACAATTAAGTCTCGGGAATCTGACTCAAAAAGACCCTGTTTGCCAATTTATAAGAAAATTGGATGGGAAACTTGTCCCTGACGCATAGACGTCAATCAAGCCGCTACTTTTCTTGTACATATTATATCTCTTTGTCTTTTCCTGATAATTGTGAATTGTTTTGTTGTTTTCTTTTATTTTCTCCGACAGGATCCAGACTTTTTTGACTATCATGATTGATTTTACTGTTAAACTAATAATTGTCATTTGGCAGGTACTAGTGCTATTATTTTACTCATCATTTTCAGGTATTATAAATTTAACTCATCATTGCACTTTTGAAGACATCCAGAATAAAACATGGAAGCCACTTCAAGAAGACGAGTTGAAAACATCTGCGTGTTTTGCGGCCACAATACGTAGAAGCAGCACATGAATTGGGTCGAGTCTTAGCTGCAAGGAATATGCACTTAGTATATGGCGGAGGCAATCTTGGACTAATGGGGATCGTTTCAAAGGCCGTACAGGAATGAGGTAGTAACGTTTTAGGAATCATCCCAAAACCCTTGGCGGAGGCAAATCTTATTGGACCATCAAACGGAGAGGAACTGATCGTGCCAGGTATGTCTGAACGATTGGTAGAAATGATTAATCGTGCTGATGCTTTTATTGCTTTGCCAGGTGGCTTGGGTACATTGGAGGAAATTTTTACAGTGTTATATTGGGCAAACCTGAACATACACCAGAAACCGCTTGGACTGTACAACGTTGAAGGATTTTATGATTTTCTTTGTGTGTTTCTTGATGATGTTCGTAGAAATTGGTTCGTGTCAAAACCTATGAAAGAACTCCTATTTACTGTCAGAACTGCTCCGGATCTAATTGACCAAATCTTAGCCTATGAACCACAAGTTGACCCTATCATTTCAAAGATAAATTGGTCTGAGGACGATCGTGGTAAGAAGCGTCGGATTAATCTGGATCTTAACCTTTAATTTCCTGTAGAATTTCGGCTAACCAGGTATTATCTTCTAAACTCTTCTTCTACTGTTTAAGACATTGGGGACAATGTCTCATTTAGGTTTGGGGGAGAGAATTAGTTGATTAGTATCTTCTTTTTAGTTGTGTGTTGTTTTTATTTTTAGTTCAAAATTTTTAGTTGTGTGTTGTTTTTTATTTTTAGTCCAAATTTTTCCAAAAATACAAAAAAATTGAATTTTTTTCAAAAATTACAAAATTATTTTGCGTTTTTGTGTTTTTATTTTGACTAAAAAGGTGAAATTGGTAAGAGATAGCTGAGTAATGAGTTTTCACTCCTGAGACGTATCTCAAACCTATTTCGGAATAAGTTAATTTTTGTTTATTTCATTTTAAATTATTTAATTTGTGAATTCTCCATAAAACTGACTAAAATGGATCTTCATATGCTCAGTTAGCAAATATTATCAACATGCATAGTAACATACGGACATGAGCTATAATTGAAAAGTTTTTAATATTTAGTGCTCTAGTTTAATTGGCGGAAGCATCTCAAAAAGTGATGGAGTAAAAAAAAATCAAAAATCAAAGAAAAATCAGAAAAATCAGAAAAATTATTCCATTGCCATAAAAAAGGTGTGAAATCTGATAGAATTTTAGGACAAAAATATTACTCTCTTATCAACTACACTTGTGACTGTTGTGGGCAAAAATGAGATTGATTAATACTTTGTTGGCTGTGTATATGGAGAATGGTAAATATAATCGGAGAATTTACTTATTCGGTAATTTAGAAAGAAACAAAACAACTAGTAACTTGGAGTAGAAGTTTCACCTGATTAGTCACTAACTTTCTTTATTCTCTTTTCTCTTGTCTTTTTGATTTTGTGTGCATTAGTTTTACTACCGTTTTACTTTTGTAAAATATTTGTGGGTATCATTACTGTAAACCCTCACGAGACTACAACTCGCCCACTAAGGACACCTAGGGGTTTAAAGACTTGTTGCATACGCTAAATGCAACCGTGATCTCTACGAAAGTGGCTTAGTTTAATTTTTTGTTGTTGTTTTGCTCGAGGACTAGCAAAATGTTAGGTTTGGTGGTGTGATGAGCGGAAAATATATCAATATTTATCGCCCATTTAACTTAATATTTTGTTTAGTTTCTCGGGTTTGATGAACGTTTTGATGTGTTTTAGTTTATTTTGCAGATAAAATAATATCGGGTCTCAATAAAATCATTTAGGACGAAATATGGGTCAAATAAGGGCAATTATTGGACTTGATATTTTAATTTTGGAGATTGGAAACTTGAAAGGGCGTTTTTGACAAAGTGTAGTTTTGGAAATTCCAATTTTGCACATCTGTCGTATTTTGGGCATAGCTTTTCACTCCGATATCGGATGGAGCTGATTCAAGTGCCAGATTAAAGAAGACTCGAAGATATACAACTTTGAAAGACAAAATAATTTCTAATTCTGAATATTTCATGACCGAAATTGATGAACCATACAGAAATGTGTTGTGTGTAATTATTAAAGTCATTTTCAATCATTTTCAAAGCAAAACATAAATTAATAAATAAATTATAAAAATTATCAAATCACCACCAAACATGATAAGCAATTAGTGGAGCAATTAATAATGGATTTGGTGGAGTAATTAGTGGAGAAATTAATAATAGATTTGGTGGAGAATTGATGGATGATTTGATGGAGGCAAAATTTTCCCTATAAATACCAAGTCATTTCATTTGTAAATTTGATACTTTCTTCTTTGAAATTCCTAAAGAATAAATAAGAAGATTGTATCTTGTTTGTTTATTTACATCTTTCAGTAATTAATTTCCGCTTTCGCACTTTCTATTCTTTATTTTCCAGTTTTTACTTTCCGCAATTTACTTTTACGCACAATCTTTTCCTTTATTTACTTTTGCAGTTTTTATTTTTCAAGCAATGATGAGGTAATTCCCCTTTGCTGGGGTGAAAGGTAAAGCTTTTATTATTGCTATTTAGATTAATCTCCCTTAAATATAAAATATAAACTATTTAAAACCTGACTTAATGAGGATACCGCTATATTGGCCGGTTGGTAATTAATTATAAATTTGACTTAATCAGGATACCGCCTATATGGCTGGTTGGTAATTATCACGCAAAGTTAATATATTATATTAAAGGAGATATCTAAAATAGTAGTAATAAAAGTTGATCCTCTAACCCCATCATTTTCTTTTATTGTACTTTTACTTTATTTAATTTCAGTAATTTACTTTTCAGCAATTTACTCTTCAGCAATTTACTTTCAGTAATTTACTTTTATTTTTTTTACTTTTTACTTTTTTTTTTTACTTTTCAGCAATTTACTTTTCAGTATTTAATTTTCAGTATTTTACTTTATGTCTTTTATTTTATTTAAATTTTTACTACCCGTAAATATGTGTCGTAACTAAGCCAGTTATCTGGGGTTGTGATGAAATCCAATATCACCGGTTTATAAGGGTTAGATTATAGCTTGGGTAATATAAAGGTTTATTTATTGAGTCTTAATCTTAATGCTTTTTATTAACTGGCCATTAATAAAATTGATTAGGTAAACTTAAAATGAACTTGGAAAATAGATTTTAGGTTAAAGACCTTAGACTCAATAGTCCACGATATTCATTGAGGATAGATAACCCTTTAATAGATTTCCTTACAGGATAGGAATATACCTGTCGGGCGGGGGTAGCCATAATTGGAACTTAAACTTAATGAATCCAGGTAATTTGGTTGACATAGACATATGGTTCAATTGGTTTATACTTGGTATTTGTAATCGACCATCGGAAGAGGCTTTTACATAATTTAGTGTTCCAGGTTAATAAATTAATATATTACCCAACTGTTAGATAACCACTTCATCTTTAATAGATATTAGAAGGATTCACAACCCTGGATAGTTTTATAAATTTGAATTTTCTTCAATCTACTTTCAAGAAATTTTATTTACTTGTTTTAAGTTTTAAAGTCACCACCCAATCAAACAATCAATCTATTAGATACTTGTAAACATTTGACCTCATAAAAAATTAATAGCAAATGTTTTAAGTCCTCGTGGGATCGATACTTTTTATACTACTTGAACGATACGTGCGCTTGCGTTATACGGGTGTGATTACGCACGGATCAATAGGCATTTGGTATGAGTTGGCTCAAATCAAACCAAAATTTTTAAATATTATTCGGTTTGAATCAATCAATTAAAATCGACCTATTTATGATTTGAATCAAATTTAATCCGAATCCAACTGAAAACGCGATAGTGAACCAAATTTAACTTTTAACCTATGACCCAAATTGCACACCCCTATCAAATTCTCATATCCAGGCAAATGCCAAATTGGACTGCGCCTAATATCTGACAGAAACCGATTTAAGAAAATAATTTTATTTTAATTGAATAACGGATAGGATTGTTGCAACTCTGAATCTTACATCTTATATAGATTGATTCCAAAACATAAAGTTAGCTTATAAGCTTATACTCTACCGATAATATTTATAAATTAATTTACGATATCAATTAATATATTATTTTGGAATTGTTGAGAATCCTATTGTTAAATCATTTATTCCGGACTCAAGCACAACAATTAAAACTTCCGATTATTTCAGACTATTACGAAAAACACATTCTCTAAATTTGAATCGAATACCTATCCTAAATCCTACTTAATCAAACCACGTGAATTAGGATGTATCAATTAATATTCTCAGTTGAAAACCACCAACCCAAAGCTCACGTGTCATGTTCAGAAAGTGTGAAAATTTTATTTTAAAGACCGATAAAAAAACAAAAGAGTGACAGAACAGCTCCAATAATTTAATAATAAACAAATTTGTAAAAGTATATTAAAAATACATATTAATATTTTCTCTTAAAAAATATTAAAAATAAAAATAAAAATATAATTAAGATATTTTAAGCTGAGATTTCTGAAACTTTTTGGGGAGAAAAAGGGATTGTGATTAATTTTATGACACTGAAAAAGAAAAAGATTTGCTAAATGACACAAAAAAATAACCACAAAATAAGTTAACTTTTATTTATTTATTTATATTTTGTGATTAATTTTAATCCCAATTAATTTTAATTTAATCTCTGTCATTTTTGTTGATAAAACAAAATAACCACTAATATATACTACAAATATTTTTATATTTTGTAATTAATTTTAATCCTCATTTAAATTCCCTTCATCATTTTTGATTTGGAAAACAAAAACAAAAAATGTCAAATATTTGACACGACTCAACTCAACCGAGTCAACAATCACTCGAGGATAATAGTAATAAGGACTCCATAAACAACAGACTTGTAAGTTTCTTCACTTCACAGCGAGCAGAGAAGCGAAAAAAAAAATGGCAGCCGCAGAATCAAAGACAGTTCATTCAGCAGCAGTGACTTATGCTTCCATGTTATCACTCCTCACTCTCTGCCCTCCTTTTGTCATTCTGCTGTAAGATTCCACTTCTTTAAAATCTATCTGTTTCTTGATTATTGATTCAATTACACATCGTTAATTATTATTATTTAGACCAAGTTATAATTTGTCTTTGTGATTAGAAGTTTTAACTAATCATCAATTTCATTGGTACATATAGATCATGATGTAGATGTGTTTGGACTTTGGAATTATCAATATATAAACTCGAACCCAGTATCGAAATCCCAGATATATTATATAGAGAATGAAATGAATGATTGTGTTATATGCGTATTGTATAGGCGTAAACTGGGTAATTAAGTTTGTATTTATTTGTGCAATAGTTTGAATTTGATAGTATTAGACTTTTCTACTTTGTGCTGGTTTGTGCAGATGGTATACTATGGTACATGCGGATGGGTCTGTTATCCAAACGTGGGATTATTTGAGACAAAATGGGCTGCAGGGATTTATTGATATATGGCCAAGACCTACTGCAATTGCTTGGAAATTAATTGCTTGTTATGGAGCATTTGAGGCTGCACTTCAGCTTCTTTTGCCTGGCGAAAGGGTTGAGGGTCCGATATCTCCTACTGGGCATCGCCCTGTTTACAAGGTAATTTTTATAGTTTTGGTAGAATATGGAATTTTAGATATTTTAGCAGCACAAAATCAAGGATATTTATTCCATTTTAATTCATCTTGTCTTTAGTTATTTGACTGTTTTAGTCCTTGGTTTACTTGTTTGGAATTGTTGCAGGCAAATGGTATAGCGGCGTATGCAGTTACATTAATAACCTATCTAAGCCTTTGGTGGTAAGGGAGTTCTCCATCTAGCTCCTCTGTCTAATCATTTCAATGTACTATAGATTATAGAACTGTAAATTATGATATTGTTGAAAGGTTGTAGTGTGCCTGTGTGGTGTATTTTCTTTTGTTGCTGATGCTAGTACTTTGCTGCTTACCTTTGCAGATAGATATCACTTTCTTCTTCTTCTTCTTCTTCTTCTTCTTCTTCTTCTTTTTTTGCTTCATTCTCGTACTTTTTGTGGATATTTTATCTTGCTATCGTTGCTTTGCTATCTTTGCTTTAATTGATGCCTTCTTTGGTATTTGTATTAAAGCCAAAGGGCTCTCTTTGTAGTGCTGAAGTACTGCTGGCTGGATTTCTTGTTTCGATTCTATGTAGGATATGAGTGATATCAAGGCCATCCTGTATCTTCGCTTCTGATTTTAGGAACAAAATTGATGAATGACTGTTTACATAATTGTTCAGTTTGTTATATCCTTTTATATTTTAGTTATCATATATCCTGTCTAGACCTCTTAACTGGTCCAATTTTTGTTTTTGCATAATTTATTTTTTACCTACAGGCTTTGGTTGGAAGTTGTATGGTATCTGGAGGAAACATAGTTTAATTTTCTAGCAGCGATGTGCTACCTGTTTTCTGGTTTTATTTTACCCACTTTGAATCAGTTGATTTATACTTTAACTGCATACATTTTTCAGGTTTGGAATATTCAGCCCCACCATTGTTTATGATCATCTGGGAGAAATATTTTCCGCACTTATTTTTGGAAGCTTCATCTTTTGTATTTTCTTATATATCAAAGTAAGGGTTTAAAGTTAAGCAATTGGCATTTTAATTATTCTCAATTTACTACTTTGGTTGATATCCTTGATGCTGATCTTTTATGTCTACAAGGGTCATTTGGCCCCATCATCCACTGATTCTGGTTCATGTGGGAACATAATAATCGACTTCTATTGGGTGAGTTTCTTAAGGCTTTTGATTTCTACATTTGCTTATGAATTGCGTTTTCATATTCCCCATAAATAACTTACGATGTTTGGCCTTTGGGTAAGAGAAAGAAAAGAAGATAGAGAATTGCGAATGAGGCATCTTATTGGGTTGTCTTTTACTTTTAATCTTAGGTAAGCATCCAGTTTAGAGTCCTGGGATTGTTCTAGGTTCCTATGATCTGTTTCCCTTCTGAATATATTATAACATTGACAGAAAAGTAAATTGTGCACAAAAGATACTTAAATATTAACAGAAATCCATATCGACATTCTCAAGTAGTCATCTTGCACAAAATCAATGAATAAAAAGTAAATATATATATATATATATATATACAGGATTAAGAGATAATGTAAAAACTAAAAAGGAAACATTATATGTCTGTAGGACAATTAGTGCCAAGACCAAAGATAAATTAAGAACAAAAATGAAAATTGCAGCTTTAGTCAAACATCATAGTTGTAGAGATGAGCAGAGACGAGAAACTAGATTTAAGGTTTAAGCGATGGAAAGGAATTTGAAAAGTGCAATGCCAAGAGTTCGAAGACTGTCAAATTAATAGGCTAATAAATGGAAGCATAGCCTGAAGTTCCTTTAAATCTCTAAACATTTAGAACCACATAGAAGTAAAAGCAAAATTCGATGTTTTAAGGCTCTTGTTAAAAAAAATTAATTTATTGAGACTGAGTGGTTTTCAAGCAACTTTTTTTGGCTGGCCACCCGAGTTCAGATCTTAGGGGAGATAGACTGATAAGGGCTAAAAAATCAATTTGGTCCTTGCCCACCTGTACCTTTCTAATATATATATATATATATATATATAATATATATATATATGGAGAGAGAGAGAGAAAGAGAGAGAGAGAGAGAGTTATTCTCTCATGTGGGCGTCCGCACAAAATTTTCGTGCAGACGAGCGAGAAGGCATACTTTCTCGCCTTGGGAAAAAAACTACGAGAAAGAACGTGTACTATCTCGCCTATCCACATGGAAATTTCATACAGACTTCTGCACCTAATAAAATTTCTCTCTCTCTCTCTCTCTCTCTCTCTATATATATATATATATATTTGTGTGTGTGTGTGTATATATATATATATGTATGTATGTATGTATATGTTTATGTTAATTTATTATGTCGCCAACTCTATTTACAAAGCAGATATATAAAAGACCAAGAACTGACTATCTTCTATGCACTGTGAAAATTAAAGACTAGAAAAAGGAGAAGTTGATACCATTATTGGATTTGTGCTTGGCAATGTATTTTGTTGCGGCATGCATTTGCAGTCCTCGCACATTCGTTATTAGGTTCTTTTCTTGTTACAGGGTATGGAGCTGTATCCTCGAATTGGCAAGAACTTTGACATCAAAGTATTCACAAACTGCAGATTTGGGATGATGTCTTGGGCTGTTCTTGCTGTCACTTATTGTATTAAGCAGGTAGCTCTTAGATATTCTGTTTCTGAATGTTAAATTCAGTTATGACATCTCTCAGTCTATAAACTTACTGTAGAGTGTGTCAAATTCCTAGGTGATGGCAGTAGAGTCCTCATCTGCTAGGTGCTCATATAAAGTTGTAGGCAAAGCTATTTAACTGATTGTGTTCCTAAGTGGATTTATGATATATTTTCTTTTTGAATCCAACTGAAGTTAATAAATAATCTAGAATTTGCCTGGTTTTTGAGTGGCTCTTTGTGTGTTGGGACCTGTTTTTTTTCATGTTCAAATTTGGCAGACCTTTAATGTTGATCTTTCTTGGTTGGTCAGAAAACAAACTAGCTCAAATTATAGCTATCTGTTTATTTCCTATTTGGTGTAGTTAGTACCATTTACTCTTAAAACTCATACAGATTTCATCACACGGAATAATTCTGCACCCTCTTTTAGTTTTCATTTTTGTGTTTGGAAGGTAGAGATTTGAACTTGATCTTGAACAACTATGGAATTCTTCTTTTAATTGCAAAAAAGGTATACACAACTTTTGGCTGCCTTAGCTACATTTTGGTTATGGTTTTGTGGGTCACCTTAGCTGGTTTTTATCATATATTCAAGTGAAATTAATCATCGATCGGTAACAGAATGATAGTCATGAATTACTTAGCCTTCCCAAATTCTAGGTATTGCATTATGAAAGAGCTGGTCAGGTTGCTAGTTGCCTAATTTTGGAGATCAATCAACTCCTTCAACTTAAGCTAATAGGAAACGGTCCACTAGTTGTATTTAAACTCTAATATGCCCTTTCCCTTATTTGCATGTCCAAATCAACACAAACACACATGTGGATCCAAACTCAGACTCAACTAACAATAATATGACCAGTTTAATCAAATTTGGAATTTTTAAGATTTGAACACTAGATCTTTTGGTCAAATTTACTCTCATACAATGTTGTGTGAGTATCAGAGTATCTTGATTTGCTGTTTACCTTCACTCCCATTATCTCACGTACAATTCCAACTCTATGTCTTCTTTAGCATAACTGTTGATTTCAACCAAGTGTTTATTCCCTTCAACAATTAATATGTTTAATTAATTTTCTGTATTAGAAATTTAAAAACACATCTTTTAATCTTCTTCTTTCTTTGTACTACCAGTACGAAGCATATGGGAGAGTCGAAGATTCCATGCTTGTAAATACTATATTGATGCTGATTTATGTTACAAAGTTCTTCTGGTGGGAAGCTGGTTACTGGAACACAATGGACATTGCACATGATCGAGGTTTACATATGCCCTAATTTGACCTTGAATCCTTAATGAGATAACATTTATATATGTTCTTTAATGATTGATACAGTAAACAATTTAACCTCTCAAAATTCATTTTCTCAGGGGATTTGCATTGTAGCATTCTGTTGTTATGGGCCTGTTATATATGCCTTTTTACCCTTTTTTTTGGGAGGTGCGGAGTGTTTTGGCTGGGTGAAGTTTGGACATTCAAAATTATGCAATTAAGGATAACCAAACCAAACAAAGCCTTTTTTCCATTAGATGGAGTCGGCTACCTGGATCTTTTGATGCCATTGTGTTCTATCTGAGATCATTAATTCATCAAGCTCTATTAAACCTGTCTCTTTTTATAATTTCTATACATGTCAACTTAGGCCTTCTCATGTCATAAGAATATTCTGCAATTAAGGATGTGAGAATATAATGCTATAGATTCTTTTATTTTAGCTTTAATAAATAATTAAGAATGTGAGTTTCATCTTTATTTTGTATCTCATCAGTTATTCTTGCTTGCGAGTTTTTGCTAGATTCTTTTATTTTAGCTTTAATAAATTATTGCAATTTTCATTAAAATGATCTCTGGTGGTTGATTTTGGAAAATGAAAAACATAAACAGTTATATGGATCTGTGGTTTCTTGTACACCTCTCTAAAGACCTACTTCTCCAGATGTTTTGTATTGAGTACAACTTATCGATTGTTTACTTTTTATTGATTTATTTATTATTAGTATAAAAATTGGACTGAGATCTGCAAATAGGTTGCTTTTTCTAAAGGAAGTATGAATAATTTTATTGAAAATGATTACATGTAAACCACTGGCTCTGGCAGATCGGAAAGCATTTATTACAAGGCTTCTTCTTGTGCTTTTGGATTGGCATCTACCTCTCAACTTCTGATAAAATTTCAGTTGTATATATGTGATTTTGTGGAAATATGGTCGTTAGTAAATAAATAAAACTAGGATGTTTAAGTGACAGACTCCCACATGAAATTTCTTATATACAAATAAATTAAATATATTACACGCCATAAGGTAATGTTATTTTTTCAAACATTAAAAGTTGTTTATTCTTTTTTTTCTTCCACTGAGTTGATCTCATTTACCTCGATTATTTGTTTATTCCCTACAGCTGGTTTTTATATTTGTTGGGGATGCTTGGTATGGGTTCCTTCTATCTATACTTCTCCGGGCATGTACCTAGTTAACCATCCTGTGCACCTTGGCACTCAGGTAAGTAGTGAAATGTAATGGAGTTGACTTATGAGCAGTATCTTATTAACCGTCTTTTCCTGATAAATAATGATTTTGGTTCTTGTTTTGAGGACATTGTAATTCCCGTGTTTCACCAAGATAAATTTTCCTTTGATATTCTATATATACAGTTGTAACACGGTTTGAATACACAGTAAATTTGATCAATCAATAGCAACCACGTTTCCGAATCTTACTGGTGAACTAGGGAAACATTGAAGCGGTGAAATGTAGCTTGGATTTGAATGCCTTACCAAATAATATAATGAAAAGTTAAACCATTTTCTTGTTGTGTTGAAGTAGTTGAAGAAGTAAATTGGAAATGTTACCAAGTAATTAAAATGTTGATGACCCGGGTCTGTGGGGTTGAACTATGAATTTGGCATTGTTCGCAAAATTAGGATTTAAGCTTGACAATAACCTGGAAAAAGAAGTAATCCTTTATTTTACTGATCGAGTTTAATGCCTTGCCGGCCATGAGCGAGGATAATTGCTTAGGTTAAGCATTTGAAGAATTCAAGTTAAATTATATCTTCTTGATTCTAATAATGTTCACCCTCTTGTCCAGCTTGCTCTTTTCATTCTGGCGGCAGGCATTCTTTGCATATACATCAATTATGACTGCGACAGGCAAAGGCAAGAATTTCGCAGAACAAATGGAAAATGCTTGATCTGGGGAAAAGCACCATCAAAGGTGATTGTTCTTCTGTTTTTACTTATATGGGTTTATAATTTCTTACTAGTTTTCTGTCGAGGTTAGTCTGTGTAATTTGTTTTTTTGGGATGCGGAACAGGCATAATCTAGTTTGATACTTTTGCAGATTGTTGCTTCATACACAACATCATCAGGAGATACCAAACAGAGCCTTCTTTTAACCTCAGGATGGTGAGTTTCCATCTGTTATGTCGTATATGAATGTTATGCTTAGAACAGGATACTAAAAATGTTCTCTCTCTACATTGAACAAATTGTCATATTGCCTTGGACACCCGCTACCTCATCCACTAGTTTGGATTACCCAGTAGTTTATCCATGTTAGTGAATCATTTTCCTTGGAATTGATCTGCCTATATAATATCAAATATGAATGCTTGTGAAAGAATGCCAATATTTTTGTTGTTGCATAAACATCTAAGAGTATGTGTAAGCATGGTAGGCTAGCTGGAAAGGATGTCATCTTGTATTTGCACAACATGAATTAATTTCCTATACTGTAGTCTGAAATATGAGGTGGAAGCTGCTTATAAAGTTAATTACATATATCTTGTTTTTTTGCAGGTGGGGTTTGGCCCGTCATTTCCATTATGTACCTGAAATATTGGCTGCATTTTTTTGGACGGTTCCAGCTTTGTTCAATCATGTAAGCATTTGCAATTATGTAATAGTGTGCTCCTTGAGTATTCAACTGAATATCTTGCTGATGTCTCTTTTTCTGTTCTTCTGCAGTTTCTACCATATTTCTACGTTATATTTCTTACCATTCTTCTTTTCGACCGAGCTAAAAGAGACGATGATAGATGTCGATCCAAGTAAGCAGATACCAAGTTACAAACTTAAATTATGATATGTTTTACTGGGTTTAGGGTTTGAAACAGCTCACATCATAGTTTCTGATATAAAAAGAGTGCCTATGTAATACAATTGATTTGTTGGTGAGCATTTTGTGAAAGTCGAACGAAATTTTGACAAGGCTCTGCTTGCAGATACGGGAAATACTGGAAGATATACTGCCAGAAGGTTCCCTACCGAATCATTCCTGGAATCTACTGAGACATTCCTCAAGGATGAATCTGTGACTGCCCAAATAATCTTAAATGTCCTTGGCCTCTTTATACCACATGGTTAACTGCACTATTCAATGCAACATTGATCTCCTCCTAAATGTTGTCTCTTACTTGGCACTTTTTCAAGTGCTTGTAAGTTTTGGTGTAGAGAAAGCATCTGGTGTATTACTGTGATCAGTGTTTAGTTCCTTTGTTTCTTTTTGCAGCTTTTCATGAGCTATAGCACTATGATTCGGATCAGTGTATTTCCTAAAATTGCTATTGTTTTTTAGTTGAATTGGCTTCTAGTTATAGTTAGCATGATTTTTTTTTTTTAAATGAGAATTAATATTAGGTTTAAAGACATAAATACAATACACATTTATTAAAGAAAAAGAAATTCAACCAAAACCTATGCTGCTATCTCATCAAAAGAGAAGCTTTGGTGGTAATGTTTGTTCATATGCTGTCAAATTGGATTGATTCCAAACCAAACAAAAAAGAAATTCCTATTAAGTGAGGTCAACTAGATAGATTATTTGAAGTTGTTATATAATATCTGAATTATTGTTTTATAAAGGTTTATAAAATAGAGGTATCTTTTTATAATATTTGTTCATATCAACTCAGGTAATTCTCAACCTTCCTCAACTATAGCAATACCATTTACTGTTTTTTTAAATTATTACTATGGTATTTAAAAATCTACGTTTTATATGTTTGGACAATTTTAATTGAATTTCTCTCATTTCTCCTTATCGATGTTGCATCTACTTTTCTAAATTGGATTGATTCATTTAAAAATAAAAAATAAATAAAAGGGTAACCGAAATACCAATCTAATTTAAACAAAAACTAAAAAATAAAAATAAAAATAAAATGAAAGCTGAGGGGGTAGAATTAGAATATAGGTGGGGGTAACTTAGGACCACCAAGTGTTATTTTTAACCCATGTGATAAATTAGCTTTGTTGAGATAAAAGTCCGGGACGAATCGAAATCCGAAGTGCCGTCTTGGTTTCGGAAGCGACTCAAGCGAGAAGGTCTTCGCTGTTTCAGGTAATGTTCATACATACCCATTCATATATTTGTTTCGATTTTAGGGTTTTGTTGTCACAATTGCTTTGTTTGGTGCATATATGTATGAAATATATAAACTTTTAGCGATATTTTCAATGAATGGCTGTTATAAAATGTTATTTTTTGCTTAGTTATGAGTATTTCGATATGGGTTTGTGACTCTGTGTAGTTAATTGAAAATATAGTAAATTGAAGCTCGAAGGGTTTGGATTTTAAGCTATGTTTAGTATGAATCTTATAATTTCATTTAAAAAGGGGAGAGAAAAAAAGAAGAAGTCTCATTTGATTTTTTATTTTATTTATAATTTTAATGTTGAGATTTGTAAGATTAAGGGATATTTGGGTTGAGGTGCTGAGGGTTTTGATCAACAGCTGCTGTTCCATGGAATCATTAGAGTACAAGTGTGTGGGTGGATGATAAACATTAGCTACCAAGTAAAATTGGGTGCTTACAAATTCCTTTAGATATGGTGCTTTGAAAATTAAGTTGTGGAGTTGCAGTACAACTGTTATGAACAATTGAACATAAAGGGCTTTAGAAATAGATTTGGGATGTTTACTGAAAGTTTGGTTTGTGATGTGAGTTTGGAGTCTTTTGTTATGATTTCGGTACAATCGTATATGAAGTAGGGGGAGCAGCTTTCTAGGTCTTGTGATTGCATTCATTAAGTATTTCTGAAAACTGCCCGACCTGAAAGCAATTTTATATGTATTTTGTTCTTAAAATTAAAGAGTTGGATCTGCCATAATGTGTTCTTGACAGGCAAGATGTCAGCGTATGATAACATAGTTGGTGGGAAGCTGAAGCTTAAGGGTAAAGCTTTGGATGTGAAGGCTGGTGGGATGAAGAAGAAAAAGAAACATAAGAAGAATCATGATCAAATTGCTCAAGTCATAGAAGATGACCTTGCAGCAGGTTGGTGAATCTTTCCTTATCAAAACAAGTAATCAGTTTGTTGAGTAGTTCAATTTATCATGTCTTAGACTCTTAGCTAATGTCTCTAGACAACTGAGAAAATACTTTTTTGCTTCTTTAACTTGGTGAAATTCCTTACGTGTTATCTTTCGGCATTGTTCTCATGTATGTCAACCTGGAGAAGTGTAGCATTTCTGATTTGATATGTATTTAACATGATTAGAGATTTGAAATGCCATGCTTTGGAGCCGGTTGTGGTATTTTCTTGAAGTTAAGGGGTATGCAATGTAATGTTTGTCCCTTCCATAAGAGGAAGAAACCAGCAACTTCTTTTCCTTGAATATATGTTGTCACAGAATTAATATGAAATATGCTCTTTTGTAAGTCTCGGTAAAAGGTCTAAGATTGTTAGCTGACAAGAAGTAGATTTTCTCTTTCTTCTAGTGTTTTTATTGTAAAATGAAGGAGATGTTGTATTTACAATTCATTAATATACCACCATATGCATATTCTGAGGCAGCATTTCTGCCATTGGTGGTTTTCTTCTATTTGCTTGTCTGTGTCATGTTTCATATTTCTCTAAATGTTCAGCTTAACATAGTTATAACATCCGAGTTTGTATCAATGCACTTCCTGTTCACTTTAGATGCTTATCTTTATTTTCTGTTCTTGTGGCATCCAATATTGTATTTAATTGCAATGGGCAGGATGAAACCATAGCAATACCCATCTACATTGCAGTTGTGAGACCTTTAGGCAACAGTAGTAAATGGCCGCAAAATACTATCTGATACTCTTATGAAAGCATTTTCTGCTAGCTTAGCCAGATTTATGTAGTGTACATGTACATTCATTGCCGAAATGTGTATCATTTTCATTTTTCCGGTGCAATACTTTTAATTTATCTGTTCTATTCTAATGTTTCCGTTGCTATTGTAGTTCACCATGACTGCTTTATGAACCTCGTTTGACCTGTTCTTTGCTGTAGGTGGAAGCACAGAAGTATCAGCTGATCCTGATGAGAAAGAGACAACTGATGCCAACAAAGAAAATGGGGAAGAGAAGCCTGCTCCTTTTGATGACCAGCTCACACCAGCGGAGAGACGGTACATAGAGCAGAGAGAGAAACTCGATGTTAACAGGTTGGCTAAAGAAGCTAATAAATCTCACCGCGATAGGATTCAAGATTTCAATCAGTATTTGGCAAACATGAGTGAGCATTACGACATCCCTAAAGTTGGCCCAGGTTAATTCAGACAAGGGTTCGGTTACCATGCCTGAGTATCACCTTCTGCACTTCTTCCTTGAATTTTATTTGTTAATGTGCCGCAGATGATGCAATTTGCCTTTCTTCTTGTTTAGAACATAATTTGAAGTATCCCGTCATTTATTGAATTTCCTTTATAGCTTGAAATCTTCGTTCAGTTCTATAAAACCTAAAGAAAAAGGCTATGTAAAAGTGTCATCAGGAATATTTGGAGGAGATATGATGGATTTGTGGAAAAGATTAGAAGTTTGTATATTTATAAACTGAAGTGATTATAAAAGCCATGGAAGTTAGACTTGTGTTGACAGCTATATATAAACTGAATGGAATCGAAAAAACTGAATTTGGTTGAGACTCAATATTATTAAAATGGATTTTCCTAGTAAAAATGGAGTCGAAAATCTGAATTTGGTTGAGATTCAAGATTATTAAAATTCTTTTGTATACAGGTCCTTTTTTAATACATCCAAAGGCACATCTTAGGCATAAAAAATTAAAATAAATAGAAAATCAGATATTATGTTTAAATGTGTCATTTATGATATGTAATATGGAAATTATCAAAACTAGCTAAAAAAAAATTTATCTTTTGTCAAAATGAGTCACTAACGTTTGCATTTTGCCAAAATGTTAAACTTCTCCAAAGTAGATCTCGGAGAAGCTGAAGTCTACCCCGAAATTCTGAAATTTTAATTTTTTTTAATTTTTTATTTAAAAATTTCTTCGAATCTCTGAGATTGTAATATTTTTTTTATTCATTTGATTTAAAACTATGGAGATCCGAAGATAGTTTTTCGGACCTCCAAAGTTCTAGCAAGACGATGTGTAAAATATTGACCTAGTCCGCATGATCGATACGCGGCAAGATGATCAACTTAACGACATTCTCTATAGGCTGAATGCTTAGCTTGATCCGCCTCCGTTTCAACGCGTGCAATCGGCCATCATAAAACAATGAGTGCTCCCTCTCCGTGAGCTTCTGTCCCACCGCCCTATCCATGTCAGCTTTCTAATCAAGTCATGTTTTGTACTGCAGCCATCATGAGAGCTAAACTGCATATCTTCTATAATAGGGCACTCCAAGAGCTCACATATCGTCAGACGTAATATCCAACCTCCGCCCGAACAACCAAGTCGAAAACTGAAATAGGCGCTTTCAGATCGATTCTCGGTCGATGTTACTGATGAACATCTGACATAATTGACCATACATTGGGACATCTAAAGTAAAAATTGTTTCATCTCATCTTGTGCAATAGGTCGATCTGTCCATATTCGGTAATATCTTCTATATCTATTGCATGTACCCCAATAATAGGATGTGTTTATATTACAATTATTACAAATATTTCGGTAGTTACAAGAAAATCCGAATTAGACTTAAATTTAGCCCAGCAGACCCTATCGGTAAACCCTGAAATCAGACCTTCTCGGCAGACCCTGAAATCAGACCCACAGAGCAGACCCTCACGGCAGAGGCTGAGAGCGGAGGCTGAGAGCAGAGGCTGGCGAGCAGAGGCAGAGGCTGGTGAGCGGAGGCAGAGGCTGGCGAGCAAAGGCAGAGGCTGATGAGCAGAGGCAGAGGCTGATGAGCAGAGGCAGAGGCTGATGAGCGGACCCTGACGAGCGGAGGCTGACAGAAAGAGTTAGACCTTGAAATTGATGAAGTTCTTCACTTTCCCGAGGCTTGTTGATGTCAACTATATCCTTAAAACAAATTCGTCCCCTACCGTAGGTGCAGTAGAACGTGAGACGATTGTTTCTCAGGATACAACGGAAAACGTACGAGTAAGGGCACCACCGAACTCGTATCCAACGAACCACAAAAGTGTTTGAAATCTCCCTTAACAAAACAAAGAAAAACGAGCTGTTGTGTGTGATGTTTTGTTCTCTGTGTTGTAAACAAAATCTGAGTATTGTTTATATAGAAAAACGAAAAACACAGCTCATTTAAAGGAAATTAACATGCCAATTATATCTCATAAATGGGAGGCCTTTCACTTGTTGTAACCACCAAGCTAATTAAATTAGCTGTTATGGAAATTCAACTTTTGTAACCACCAAGCTAATTAAATTAGCTGTTATGGAAATTCAAAAGGCTTGGAAAATTGAAGAGATTAGTAAAAATTCGGCTGGGCCGGGCCCGCACAATTTGGTCCAGCATTCGTGTACGCAGGACACGCGGGTGCACACGAGCCAAGCCTGTTTGGATTTTGATTTGCACCCCCATGCGCGCACGTAGAGAGAGTCTCTATCCTTATAACTCTTACCCATCTACACATGAGCAATCATATATAAGCACAATTTTCCCTCTATAGCTTTCCCATATGGGACAAGCTAACTTCTCTTTATTTTCCAACACCAATGGGTGAACTTTGAGCAACAATTTCTCATTCACCCAAGCACCATTTTAAGCATATGAATATACCATTTCGAAGTACTTACGGAGGAGTATCCAAATCATTCAATAACAACCACTAACACGAAGTGGACCATGCTTAAAATTGAGCCTCAAAATACTTACTCATAAGCATTTTTCCAACAGTGTTCTCCAAACATTTTGGTATCGAGTGAATGTCTCATTGCCGGGGAAGTAATAAGGAACAAAACTAGCCATTAACTTCGGATAAGAGTTTGAAGATCCTAAGTCAAGTTCAGAAATCCTAAGTACATCAGAGACAACTTCAGAGATCCTAAGAACTAATGGATAAATCAAAGATTTTTTTGTCGTATTTTGTTCACTTTGGAGACCTCATCTATTTATATTTTTAAAAACTTTGGAGATCCGAAGAACTAACTTCGGATCTCCGAAGTTTTATATCAAATGAATAAAAAATATTAAAATTTTGGAGATTCGAAGTCAATTCTTTGAATCTCCGAAGTTTAAATAAAAAATTAAAAATTAAAAAAAAATAACTTTAGAACTTCAGGGTAGATTTTAGAGAAGTTGGACATTTTGGAAAAAAAAACGTTGTGGCTCATTTTGCCAAATGATAGTTTTTTTTTGGGACTAGTTTTGTTAATTTCCATATTTAATAAAGATATCCACACAAAAACTACTGATATTATTCTATTGATGGGTCTTGATTGTCACTATAGTTTTAAAAACTAGACCGGTGGTTGAACCGTGATATGAAAGGTTTAATGGATCATTGGTTCGACCGGTTAAATCGGTCTGGTTGATCTAGCTAATATCATCATGATGTCATACATAATTTTAATTAATTAAAAATTATATAATTTTTGCTTTTGATTCTAGGGATTGAATTTTGATTTTGATTTTTGAGGGATTTTTATTTTCATTTTAGGGTCAGTAATTTTGAATCTTTTGATTAAAATTTTAAAAGAAAAAATTGTTAATTAAAACCAGATTCACCGGCTTTTACCAATTTTCAACTATTTTTTAACGCTTGATTTTGAAGGTTTACTTAGACCGGACACATGACTGATTCCCGATTCGATTTTAAAAACAATATATAATAATGGTTTGGAAATCCCTTAGACAAAAATTTGGAGCTTTTTTTGCTTGGTCTTGATAACCTCTTAAAAAAGCACAAGAACTTTGGTAATTTACTTTCTTTCAGAGAAGACTGATGTTCTGAAAACTAATTGAAAACCAATTAAAAGGAAAATAAAACGCAGCAAATTTGAAAAAGTCCGCTTTATTAACTACTGGGGAGAGAGGGTGTGTGGACTGAATCAAACAAGAGCATTTTTTTTCTAAGCAAATTACCGAAATCATAGACATATACGAGCTTCACTTGATACACACTTTTTTTGTTCAACTTGATACACACCTTATTGCATAAATACATGAATAAGGATCAGACTCGATATCTATTCGAAAATAAGAGGAATTGCGGGAACGACTTGAAAAAAAGTACATAATAAAATCAATGTAACCACACTGCAACTAGAAGGCCAAGCAAGCACTACCAAGTGGCATAACAACGACCCACATACATTTTGGTTCTCCAGTCGATCAAACATCGAAAAGCCAAGAGTTGTTACCGCAAGGTTCAGAGATGCCACTGGGAGTGAGTGAAGATTGATAGGTTGGCTGGCATTAAGGTTTATGAAAGGAGGGGCAAAATAGTCTTTTCTATAAATGAAACAATTGTAGCCAAAGCATAGCTGATAACAGATTATGGGCGTGAGGGTATGAGAGCATTAGCTGGTGCAAAAAATCTGCTGAGGTGGTATTCAGTTACAAGTGATCATTACCTAATATAAATATTAGGGGTGTATGAAAATGAAGGCAGCCTGTGAAATATTTTCTTTTGGCCTTTTTGGAGAATCCAGCTCTCTAAGTCTGGAAGATGGATTTATTGTCTGGAAGATGAATTTATTATTCATTCTGTTAATTTTTTCTTTTGTGAGCATACTTTGTGATTGATTGTGATCTTATTACTGAAGTAATTTGGGAATAGCAAACTAATTGCAATGAGCATTGATTCAATCAATACAAATACAAATATATATTCATAAACTCCCTCTGATTAACAATTTTTTCTCAAACCCAACACTGATTCTATCACGAAAAGGCAGGATCTTATCAATTGATATTAGAGTCAGGTTAACTCAGCTAACCCCAAATATGGAACAATGGTTCAAACCAGGTCCAGTGAACACAATAACCAACCAATCGCGAAAGTGAAGCAAGACATGGAGGAAATGAGATTGAACATAAAGAAGGACTTGGATGAAATGTAGGAAAGTACCCTGAAGGCGTTGAAAGAGATTATGGACCAACTAAAGTATTATGGAAAAAAAACACCAACAAAGACATCTCGAAGTTATGAGGATAAATAACACGAAGGAGAGACGAGAGGTATGGCAAGAGAGGAAATTAAAACTGCGAGGGGGAAGCTCGAGGTTCCGATTTTTACGAGAGAAGAACCTCAAACTTGGATCTATAAGGCTAAGAGATTCTTTGCTATTAATCAGACAACAAAAAGGACAAAATACCCATTGCTTCTTTATGTTTCGAATGGGAGGCCATTAATTGGTTCCAATGAAGTGAGCTGCGGATTCCGTTTGATCTTAAATACTGCCATACTAGATCGATTTGGGGATGTCGGGGGTCAAGCTATAGAGCTATTCTCAATGTAAAATAAACGGGAATCGTGTGAGAGTACATTGCTAAGTTTGAACTGACTTCAGGTTCCGTTCCTGAAATTGTAGAAGAATTTATGGTGGAAATTTTTTCTAACGGACTCCATGGGGACATAAGAGCCGAGTTAGCTATGGCTTCCACTGGTTCATTGATAACAGTACTGAGAAATGCCCGAAACACAGAGAAGAAATTAGGGATAATCTAGGAGGATCAAATGGTACGGTTCGGAAGGAGTAACTATGTGGAACGGATCCTGGGTGAGTCGGGTGTAAACTGATCCATTACTTACAATCGCAACAGTAGCATACCTCGTATTAAAGAAACCTCTAAGACTTTGGGACAGAATCAATGGGCGACCCTTAGTGCAACACCAAGAATAACATCAGTATCACAAGGGTGCATGAATAATCAGCCAGAAACGGTGTGCAACCTCACACCCAATGAGATAACATATAGGGGAGCTAACATGTTGTGTTTCAAATGTGAGGAGAAGTATGGGCCGAGGCATGTATGCAAAAATCACTGTCTGATGATAATGGTTTTGGCTGATGAAGATGATCCCATTGTAGAGGAAGCAAAAGATCAAACCCTAGAACCAGTAAAAGAGGAAGAATATGTAATGGCTTTCTCTATGCACTCAATAGTGGGGATTGCTCTCACAGGTAAGACTCAAACTTCGGGGTTTGATTCAAGAAGTTGATGTAGGATTTCTAAGGTCAAACCAAGATCATATTAAGCATGAAATCATGTGAATACTAAGAGAAGTATAACAGAAATATACTCACTTTGATCGGTTGTAGGATGTGTAGAGTTCAAAAATATTGATTTCTTTGAAGTTCCAAGCTCCTCCAAAGTTGTGTATCAAGCTCCAAGATTTATCTTTGATTCCAAACTCAATGGGAAAATTTTCCCTAACACCTTAGTATGATTATTTGATGTGTGCTAGCACTTGAAAAAATTGCAACAATTTCTTCTTTGTTCTTGGTGAGTTTCGGCCAAGCCAAATCCAAGGGAGGGAGAGTGGCGTGAATGAGAGAGAGAGGAAGATGAGTGAAAAAGTGTTGACTTGTTTTTGATTTCTAAAATCTAAAAAACCATGTACCAAAATCAAGTTAAGGTAAAAGTCTATCACCTTTCACAAGGTTGAGTGTTTGATAAGTCACCAACAAATCATTACTTACTTCTATCACCAAAAAGTGATGAGAAGACAAGTGATGTGACTTGTGGGCCCCACTTGAATTCAAAATCCGAGTGGGCTTGCAAACACATTCCGGGCTCGGGTTCGTTAATTCCGAATTAACGAATTTTCCGTTGCGACTTAATTAAATCAAATTTAATTAAATAATAATGCCTCGCAAAATTATTATTAAAGTCGCTCGCGAATTAATTCGTTCGCCCAAATTAAAATCCAATTTTAATTCAGTTATGAAATCTAATTTCATTTAATATATCAAATATATTATTTTATCGATTAATTCCGAATTAATCGTTCTCTCTCTTCTAATTAATCCCAGATTAATTATGTTCGAATCATACGTCATCGGTGAATCTTCGGGAAGCGACCCATGAGATCCCTGGATATGTTGGCAGTAAATCCGGTCGTCGGACTATCCGAATACGTACGTACCCGGTACCACGTTCTTACTGATTTACGAGACATGGTTGGCTTCTAGCAAAGCACCGTGCCTACCCAATTCTTCAGAAATATTCTTTAAGGAATATATAATCTATAACAGGCGTAGTATACGTAGTATTGCGTATTGCGATCCAGTATCTAATGTCACATGTAAGGCCTGGGGCTGGAATAGTGTCTGCCCCGTACGAAGCATATATCGGATCACAAGCAACTAGTCTCTATAATAGGATAATCATGACCTTGTCATATTATCCCGATAGTTACAACATAGTAGAGAACCGGTTCTGTATCCCTGCGTGATCATCATCTCCATATGACTGAAGTGATACTTCTGTCTTGACATCACACCCAATACACTACGATTCTCAATAAACCCAGAAGAGGCGTACACAGAACCTGTTAAAGTCCCGGACGACCAAAACCAAAGCGTATTGATTGTCGCAAGTACTAGCGATGCAAGTCTCAGGTTAAAACCAAATACACATACCCTGAAGCGGATTCCCATAGACACATAGTCATACTACCAATAGGATTCTGCGGGGTCTATCGGGAGCGAAGCTGTTTCCGTACCATCGGTAAACACAACCTCCTATCACACTTGCATAAGTATCCAATACTTAAATATATGAGAACTATGATGTTACGCTTCCATAACACGCACAAGTGCAATACTAGTCTATTCTACATTATCGTTGTTCAATCTCGATAATACTACGACTAGGGATATTTAATGATTAAACCTTCGTGGATTGATATTGTCTCATATCTTATAATTCGGAACTAATCATAAGGACTTTTATCATTTATATATATAAGTAATCTAATTACAAAATGATAAAAATGCAATTTCCATTGTCACATAGTTAATTTGTACAAAAACCACAATGTCTTTTACAAATAATGACGCTATAGGTCATAATTGTCCAACAATCTCTCACTTGGCCTATAGCCAGTCACTCAAGCATCTAACACATGAACTATGTGCATATCGCTCAAACCTTTGCTGAGGAATAACTTTCGTCAGCGGATCTGCAATTTTGTCCTCTGATGCGACCTTCTCAATCTTCACATCGCCACAATGTATGATCTCACGAATCAGATGGAAACGTCGAACAACATGCTTGGATCGTTGATGAGACCGCGGTTCCTTAGTCTCCGCTATAGCCCCGTTATTTCACAATACAATGGAACGGGCTTAGCTGCTAACGGAACTACTCCTAATCTAATTAGGAATTTACGGATCCAAACTGCCTCTTTTTCTGCCTCAGCTGCAGCAATGTATTCCGCTTCTGTTGTTGAATCGGCAACAGTCTCTTGCTTAGAATATTTCCAACTTACTGCTCCGTTGTTCAAACAAAATATGTACCCAAATTGCGACTTACAGTCATTTTTATCGGTTTGGAAACTTGCATCGGTAAACCCAGTTACCTCAAGTTCTCCATCTCCATAGATTAAGAAGGCATCCTTAGTTCGTCTAAGATACTTAAGGATGTTCTTAACCGCCATCCAGTGACCATCACCTGGATCGGCCTGATAGCGACTACACATGCTCAAAGCATAAGAAACATCAGGTCGCGTACATAGCATGACATACATGATCAATCTGACTGCCGAGGCGAATGAGATCCGACTCATGTTGTCTCTATCATCTTGAGTTTTAGGACACATGTCCTTAGATAGAGTGACGTCATGCGACATTGGCAACAGTCCCCTCTTGGACTGATCCATGTTGAATCTCTTCAACACTTTGTCAATATATGTACTCTGGGAGAGCCCAAGCAGCTTTCTTGATCTATCCCGGTAGATCTTTATTCCTAGAATAAAGGCTGCTTCTCCAATATCCTTCATGGAGAATTTTAATGAAAGCCAAGCTTTCACCGATTGTAGCATGGGAATGTCATTGCCTATAAGAAATACATCATCGACATAAAGGACAATGAATGTCAGTGCACTCCCACTAATCTTCTTATATACACAAGGATCATCCTCGTTTTGAACGAAATCATATTCTTTTATGATCTCATCAAAACGTTGGTTCCAAGAACGCGATGTTTGCTTTAATCCATGAATGGATCGATTTAACTTGCAAACCTTGTTCGCATGTTTTGGAACGACAAAACCATCAGGCTGTTGCATATAAACATCCTACAAAAGGTTTCCGTTAAGGAAAGCGGTTTTGACGTCCATCTGCCATATCTCGTAATCGAAATATGCAGCAATAGCAAGCACAATCCGAATGGATTTAATCATGGCAACGGGTGAAAAAGGTTTCATCGTAATTGACACCATGTCGTTGACGATACCCCTTCGCTAGAAGCCTAGCTTTGTACGTTTGTATGTTGCCATCCATGTCGGTCTTCTTCTTGAAGACCCATTTGCAACCAATAGGATTTACGCCTTCTGGTGCATCAACCAGTGTCCAAACTTGGTTGGTGTACATGGAATCCATTTCGAACTTCATGGCATCTTGTCATAAACCAGAGTCGATACCTTGTATCGCTTCCTCATATGTAACCGGTTCGTCTTCCTCAATAAGATTAATATCTACATGAGGTGAGAACAGAAACCCATACCTCTCAGGTTGTTTTATGACTCTCTCCGACTTACGCGGTTCTTGTGTATTCAAAAATTGTGGTATAGTCTCATCCCTGATGAACTGTTCATGTTCCATTAAGGATTCTGTGCCAGGAACAGTATCACTCTAATTTTCATCGAGTTCTACTTTCCTCCCACTAACCACTGCATTTAGGAATTCATTCTCAAGGAAAACCGCATGTAGAGCAACAAATACTTTGTTCTCTTGTGGGTTGTAGAAGTAATATCATTTGGTTTCCCTAGGATAACCTACAAATAGACACTTATCCTATTTGGGTTCAAGTTTGGTACCATCCAAACGTTTAACGTATGCCCAACATCCCCAAATCTTCAGGAATGAGAAATCTGATTTCTTTCCTGTCCATATCTCATACGGAGTCTGTTGAACAGACTTTGACGGAACCTTATTCAAAATAAGTATTGCACTATTCAATGCATATCCCCAGAAGGAAATAGGTAGCTCTGTGCGACTCATCATAGACCTTACCATGTCTAACAAAGTTCGGTTTCTCCGTTCGGACACACCGTTTAATTGAGGTGTTCCGGGAGGAGTCCACTGTGAAAGAATACCATACTCTTTCAAGTAATCGAGAAACTCATTGCTTAAGTATTCTCCACCATGGTCCGACCATAATATTTTAATACTTTTGTCGGTCTGTTTTTCAACTTAGTGTCGAAATTCTTTGAATTTCTCAAAGGTTTCCGACTTGTGTCTTATAAGAGACACATAACCATAACGCGATGCATCATCCGTAAAGGTTACGAAGTATTCATATCCACCTCTAGCCTGGCTAGACATGGGCCCACATACGTCACTATGAACGAGGGCTAACAGTTCAGTGGCAGTGTACATTTACGTTTACCATTACCGCTAAAAGGTGTGTTTAGGCATTTTGCCTAATTAACAAGATTCGCAGACGTCATATGAATTTGGATCAAATCCATCCAAGTACCCACTCTTCGAAAGTGTGGATATGCGAGTATTGTTAATGTGTCCCAGACGACAATGCCACATATAAGTTTCATCTAGTTACTTAATTAAGCCTTTTTTTTGTTATATTATATGTTTGAGATTGATTTATATTCAAAATATAAAGACCATTATTCACATCAGCACTGCATATCTCCATATCAGTTTTAAACATAAAACACCCGTGTTTAATAAAAAAAAAAGTATAGCCACATTGGGCCAATAAAGATACAGATATAATATTCCTAGTCAAACTAGGTACATAATAACAATCCGAAAGATTAAGTACATGCCCCTAGGGCAGTTCCAAAATATAAGTCCCAACGGCCAAAACGGCGACTCGAGTCCCATTTCCAACGCGTAGGTCAATCTCTCATGAGGCCAGTCTCCTGCTAATCCGTAGATCCTGCACATCAATACATATATGAGTACCACAACCAGAATCAAAAATCCAATTTTAAAACTAGAAGTAGACATGTTTATTTCTATAACAAACATACCTGAAGCCGGTGCCTTGCCCGCTTTGATTTCCTTCATGTGTGCCTGTACTCACGTCAGTCACGCTTCCAGTGACCCCGTTTGCCACACTGCAGGCATACATTTTGGGATTTGTCCTTAGCCTTCCCAGAAGACTTTGACGATTTAGCCTTGCCATTCTTCTTCTTCTTCTTTACACCTCCAGTAGCCTTCGGCCAAGCCTTGGGAGACTGAGATGTTGAAGCGAAGTGCGCCTCACGCTTTTTTCCCTTCATCAGCTCTTTTTCTGCTTCACACAACATTTCCATCAGCTCTCCAAGAGTATGGTCTTGGTTCATCATATTGTAGTTCATGATGAACCCGCTCCAGCTGTCAGGAAGAGACTGCAAGATCAAATCTATAGAAGTCTCAGCCTCAAAGGTTATGCCTAGCTGACCCAGCTGTTCAATGTCAGCAATCATATGTGACACATGGTGCTCAACAGATGTACCCTCTGAAATTCGTGAGTGAAAGAGATTCTTCTGCAATTCATACTTTTGTGATCTAAGGTTAGATCGATGAAGGTCCTTCAATTTTGCCATCATAGTATAGAGATCCAATCCCTTATTTTGGCGACGAAATTGAAGGGTCATCGTAGCGAGCATGACTGATTGAGCAGTTGAGTTGTCATCGCTATGAGTCTTCCAAAGCTCAAGCTCAAGCGGCTTCTCATTTCCGGGCTTAGGCCCGAGAGGTCTCTCTATCGTATAGAGCATCCTCTCTGCCCCCAGGACAATTCTGAGGTTCATATCCCAATCAGGAAAGTTCGCGCCATTAAAGACATTTTCACCCATGATAATGTCTCTAACCCTGATCTTTCCAGTCATATTAATTGCAATAGTAAACTATTCAATTAATGATATTGGGTACAGTCCAACTGTTACAAGAAAAATAATAGAATATTAGTCCAACTAATAAATATATAATTGACGAAATAATTTAAAAGTGTGTAATGCAAAGTTTAACAAAATTGCAAATTCAATACTGGCTCCCACTATTTTTCGGCGAGCCTCTAACCCTCTGTTGAGTACTCGGGAAACCTAGTTTCCTAGTGGGCTAGGATCTCGTTAAATAACACACAACCTTGACTTTGACCAACAAGTCGTATGATATTTAACTAGGTAGATCTCTAAGATCATTGGATCTCATCCAATTCCTAGATCCGGTAGGTGGACCTCCAAGTCCAAAACATATATACAATATATATGCCAATATATCCAATATATTTTCCTAACATTTTCTTCTGAATCAACTAAGCTTTGGCTTTGGCTCAACAAGCTTAATGATTCCAGTTAAGCGGGACCCATTGACTTTGGAAAGCTTCGTAATTGGTGTCGATGAACAAGAAGTGATCTTGACTTTGGCCAACAAATCACAACTTGGGCAAGACATACGATATGGAACAAAGCCTTCATGATTCAAACACATCCGCGATGGACAAAGGTCTTGACTTTGGCCAACAAACCAGTGCCAATCTTGGATCTTGAGAATGAATCATTCAATGGAAGGAAACGCTTAATATTTGTTGAGGGTTTTTCGCGTAATTAGCAACCAATTAATTATCTTTGATTAGGTCTCATCATACACCCTTAAACATGCATTGTAAAAGAATAATAAGGCGCGATAAATAAATTAATAATGATATGCGGATGGATATCTCACAAATTGTTCCTAGAACAAATCACTCAATTTCCTCTCCCCGGCTAGCACTATTCTAACTTCTACCCAATTACATAATACATCAAAGAAACCTCATTACATTGAAGGGAATTGGTGAGAAGAGAATTACAAAGAATCGAGGGATAAAGGCTGGACACGCAGGTCCAATTTAATAAATTCTAAATTTATTACAACAATTTCCAAAATTGCCCTCACCCATCTAATATCCATCCGATATACATTATTCATACAACACATTCATGTATTCACACAAAGCATGTTATTCAATCAATCTAATCCAATTAATTAATCTTTGAATTAAGTGATCATCCAATGTTCAAACAACGATTTGATTTGCGCGAGTCCAACTCGTTTAAGAATAAGTACTCCAAGTGCGTATTCTTGAATTATATCGAACTACAATTTTAAATCTGATTTAATTTGTATTCAATACTAATTCTGTATTTAATTCCAAATTAAATAATTACACTTTGATAATGTGTCTTTTACGACTTAGATTCTAAATCTAATCTTAATGGGTCTCAAAGCCCAATTAACATCCAATGTCAATTTAATTAAAGTCCAATGGGCTTTCAATTAATTTCTTAAGGCATGAATTTTGGCAACCAAAGCCCAATAAGGAATCACCATTTGCGCAAAATTAATTTTGGCCCATTAGGCCAAATTAAAATTTAAAAGGCCCATTTATTATATTTGGACTTAATGGAATGGTTTAGGCCAATTTGGATCCAATCCAATTGTCCTAAACCACTTGGCCCAACCAAGCCCATTAGGCCCAAATACAACAATTTTAGCCCAATTCCAAATTAAGCCTAATTAATTAAATTCTAATATTCCAAATTCACAATTTAATTAATTAAAGTGTATAGCCATAATTAATTATTCAAATTAACATTTCCAAAATACCAATTTACATAATTAATCATGCTTTATTATTATCAATATATGTCCAACATTATTGAAACAAAATCAAGTCATTAACATGCTCCCAAGGTCCGGCAATATGATATTTTTATATCCGATTTTGATTTCAATCCAATTAAATCACAAATCAATATATATCATGTCTTTAAACACATCCAATGGTCTAAAAAATAAAAATTACCATGATCTACAAAGGGGTTCATATTCGGCCAAGCCTCAATATTTGGGGAAAATTAATCCAATTAATTTTTTTTTATCAAATTGATCATGCATAACTCTAAGTTAACATTATTATCTAAGCATACTCAAACAAATAATTTGATTAAATCATGCTCAAATCAAAAATACCCAAATCAAGATTGTAAACCCTAAATTCAATTTCATGCTCAAATAGGCTCATGATACCATTGTAGGGTTTCTAAGGTCAAACCAAGATCATATTAAGCATGAAATCATGTGAATACTAAAAGAAATATAGCGGAAATATACTCACTTTGATCGGTTGTAGGATGTGTAGAGTTCAAAAATTTTGCTTTCTTTGAAGTTGTTCCAAGCTCCTCCAAAGTTGTGTATCAAGCTCCAAGCTTTATCTTTGATTCCAAGCTCAATGGGAAACGTTTCCCTAATACCTTAGTATGATTCTTTGATGTGTCCTAGCACTTGAAAAAATTGCAACAATTTCTTCTTTGTTCTTGGTGAGTTTCGGCCAAGCCAAATCCAAGAGAGGGAGAGTGGCGTGAATGAGAGAGAGGAAGAAGAGTGAAAAAGTGTTGACTTGTTTTTGATTTCTAAAATCTAAAAAACCATATACCAAAATCAAGTTTAGGTAAAAGTCTATCACCTTTCACAAGGTTGAGTGTTTGGTAAGTCACCAACAAATCATTACTTACTTCCATCACCAAAAAGTGATGAGAAGACAAGTGATGAGAAGACAAGTGATGTGACTTGTGGGCCCCACTTGAATTCAAAATCCGAGTGGGCCCGCAAACACATTCCGGGCTCGGGTTCGTTAATTCCGAATTAACGAATTTTCTGTTGCGACTTAATTAAATCAAATTTAATTAAATAATAATGCATCGCAAAATTATTATTAAAGTCGCTCGCGAATTAATTCCAAATTAATTCGTTCGCCCGAATTAAAATCCAATTTTAATTCTGTTATGAAATCTAATTTCATTTAATATATCGAATATATTATTTTATCGATTAATTCCGAATTAATCGTTCTCTCTCTTCTAATTAATCCTAGATTAATTATGTTCGAATCATACATCATCGGTGAATCTTCGGGAAGTGACCCATGAGATCCATGGATATATTGACAGTAAATCCGGTCATCGGACTATCCGAATACGTACATACCCGGTACCACGTTCTTACCGATTTATGAGACATGGTTGGCTTCTAGCAAAGCACCGTGCCTACCCAATTCTCCAGAAATATTCTTTAAGGAATATATAATCTATAACAGGCGTAGTATACGTAGTATTGCCTATTGTGATCCAGTATCTGATGTCACATGCAAGGCCTGAGGCTGGAATAGTGTCTGCCCCGTACGAAGCATATATCGATCACAAGCAACTAGACTCTATAATCGGATAATCATGACCTTGTCATATTATCCAGATAGTTGCAACATAATAGAGAACCAGTTATGTATCCCTACGTGATCATCATCTCCATATGACTGAAGTGATACTTCCGTCTTGACATCACACCCAATACACTACAATTCTCAATAAACCCAGAAGAGGCGTACACAGAACCTGTTAAAGTCCCGAACGACCAAAACCAAAGCGTATTGATTGTCGTAAGTACTAGCGATGCAAGTCTCAGGTTAAGACCAAATACACCTACCCTGAAGCGGATTCCCATAGACACATAGTCATACTACCAATGGGATTCCGCGGGGTCTATCGAGAGCTAAGCTATTTCCGTACCATCGGTAAACACAACCTCCTATCACACTTGCATAAGTATCCAATACTTAAATATATGAGAACTATGTTGTTATGCTTCTATAACACGCACAAGTACAATACTAGTCTATTATGTATTATCGATGTCCAGTCTCGATAATACTATGACTAGGGATATTTAATGATTAAACCTTCGTGGATTGATATTGTCTCATATCTTATAATCCGGAACTAATCATAAGGACTTTTATCATTTATATATATAAGTAATCTAATTACAAAATGATAAAATGCAATTTCCATGTCACATAGTTAATTTGTACAAAAACCACAATGTCTTTTACAAATAGTGACACTATGGGTCATAATTGTCCAACAGTTGATATGGTAGTCACGATTGACAGTGGAGCCTCCCACTATTTCATATCAAATGAATTGATTGGAAAATTGGGATGACAATTGAAAGAGATAAGAAGTTTGGAAGAAGCACATAGAGGAAAAGCCCATCATATGGATCAAAATGCCAAGAAGCATATCAAAATGCCAATAAGCAAATGGAGCAAAAGGTCATCACATGGATCAAAACACCAACAAAGAAAGAAGCAGATGGAGCAAAAGACCATCACATGGATAAAAAAACACCAGTAAGGACATAAGTAGATGAAGCGTGATAAGTTCGATTTATACCCACTTATTCTTGATTTCTTAACTTACTATTTTGGTAGGTTCCGTGTCATTTTAATATATTTTGTAGTTTCTTTTATGTTTTATTGATATGAAGCATTGAAACATGGATCTTAGAGCAAATGTACGTGTTTTGGGACCTTACAGACGTATCAGAAGCACGCGAGAAAGTAGAAAACTCGGAAACACTCGTCCTAAAAAAAGGGTGGCGTTGCAACGCCACTTATGACGTCACGACGCCCCGCCAGGATGCCAACATAATAATTTCCCATGAGTTTGGCATCGCGACGCTGCAGCAGACTTCCTGAAACATCAGAGATTGTTATTCTACAAGGACAATATACTTGAAGTCGTTAACAAAGAATCACAGAGCGTAATAAGTTATTGATTACTAGATTTTTATAGGGATATCGAAGTCGGTAGTTAATAATATTTTCACTCGGCACTCGGGAGAGGGAGTTAGAGTAATTTAGGATTCTTGACTTATAAATAATACAACTGAATAAGAATTGTTTGGCATAGCAAATACGTATGGGATAGCTAGGTGAAATCAGACTCTAGAATCTCTCTCATCTTGGTTTATCTTAATTTAACGCTTTTATATCTTTCTTATTTAGTTTTCAGTTTTGATTTAGATGATTATTAAGTTACTTTCTAAACAAAGTTAGGTTTATCAATTATAGTACTTAGTGCGAGTTTGATTACAATCCTTGTGGGTTCGACACTCTACTTATCTTTTACTAAAACTTGACACTATATACGTGCGGTACGATAATATCACAACAAGTTTTTAGCACCGTTGTCGGGGATTGTTAATCTAATTTACATTAATACTATTATCAAAAAACTTTAGCTTTAATTTAGATTTTTATTTTTATTTTTTTTTTATTTTCATTAATTTTATTTTTATTTTAGTACTTTTTCTTGTCTTTCTGTGCTTAAGTGAATACAAAGATCCACAAGTCTTGACTCACTTCTATTTGATCCTGAAATAGAAAGAACACATCAAGAGATCACTAAGGAAAGAAAGGAAAATTGAAAAAGAAGTAATGGCAGCTGAAAATATAGAGAACAACCCACGACAGGTGGCAATCCGAGATCACTTGAAGCCGGCCGTAGATGATAATTATTTTGAGATTGTGCACCCACCAATCAATGCCAATAATTTTGAGCTGAAACTTGCATTAATCAACATGGTGCAAAAAAACCAGTTTGGGGTTCAGCTGTAGAGGATCCCAATGTTCACTTAATGATGTTTTTGGAGATGGAAGATACAATTAAGATGAATGAAGTAACTAAAGAGACCATCAGGCTACGCTTGTTCCCATTCTATTTAAGGGACAAAGCGATGGGTTGGCTGTAATCAATACCGATGGGGAGCATCATGACATGGCAGGATATGGCTATAATATTTCTTGCGAGGTTCTTTCCACCAGCTAAATCAGCCCAACTGAGAATAGAAATAAGCATATTTAAGCAGTTGGAGACCGAGAACCTGTATGAGGTATGTGAGCGCTTTAAAGATTTACTCAGGAGATGCCCACATCATAATTTCGAAGACTGAGTTCAGATTCAATTAGTCTACAATGGGTTGAATGGTCCTAATAGAACCATGGTTGATTCAGGTTCTAGAGGAACCATGTTCAAGAAATATTCTAAAGATGCATATGCTCTGCTGAAGGAGATTACCATTAATAATTTCCAATAGCCAAGCGAACGCACTACTGTGCCTAAAGTGGCTGGTATATACGAGGTGGATAGTAAAGAAAAAGAAGCAGCACTTCAAGAGGAAACAGTGACAAAAGAAGAGAACAATATAACAGTTCTTTCGTATAAGCCATCTCCCATCCCGAAGACACATTTTCCATACTGTCAATGTTTTCAAAAGAAGAAATTGGACGCTCAGTTTGTCAAGTTTCTAGATATATTTAAAAAGATTCATATCAACATCCCCTTCACAGACACTTGGAACAAATGCCTAATTATATGAAGTTTATGAAGAAGATAATGTCCAAGAAGAGGAAGCTGACTGATTTTGAAACAGTAGCACTCACAGAGGAGTGTAATGCTATTATACAAAATAAGCTTCCTCCAAAATTGAAGGATCCTGGCAGCTTTACCATACTATGCACTATTGGGAATCGATATTTTGGTAAGGCGTTATGCGATTTGGGTGCAAGTATAAATCTCATGCCCTTATCCATCAATAAACAGTTGGGCATAGGAGAGGCGAATTGGGAATAGAAGAGGCGAAGCCAACCACAGTTACATTGCAGCTAGCAGATAGATGCCTTACATACCCACGAGGAATAGTAGAATATGTATTGGTTAAGATGGATAAGTTCTACTTCCATGATGACTTCCTTGTTCATGATATGGAAGAGGATAATGATGTCCCAATCATCCTTGGGAGACATTTCTTGGAAATAGGCAGAACGATCATTGATGTGCAAAAATGTGAACTGAAAATTAGAGTTCAAGATGAAGAAGTCAACTTCAGTGTTTTCAAAGCCATGTCAAGTCCTCAGGGTGATGAAAAATGAAGCATGATAGACATTGTACAGAAGAGAGCTGCAGTGGACAATGACCATGTGTTAGACCCATCTCCATGTATTCTAGGCAACATACAGGGTGAACCTGCAATTAAGCCAAACAAAGAAGATTCCTTGCAGCTTGACCTGAATCCACTCCCAAAGTGCCATAAAAAAAGAGGAAATCAAGAGTCAGTGCTCACTTGAAGATGATCCCTGAAAAGCTAAAAAAAGGTGATCGAACCAATTTTTCCATATGTGCAGTCCAAAAATTCAACCATCGGTGATCATTGGAGGACCATCCATGGATAAATTTCCACAGCCAGCCAAACAGTCATTTTCATGTCATAACAACCGGTGGATACCAAAGAAGATGGAAAATGAGACTACCCGGTCTGGTACATTAAAGCCACAATGACCACTTGAGTGGTTACGTCTGGCTGAAGAAGTTAAACTTAGCGCTAGGAGGGAGGCAACCCTTGCATTTGTTTATTTTTATTTTTATTTTTATTTAGTTTAGTTTTATTTTATTGTGTGCTATTTGATTGTTTATTAGATTGCATATGTCTTTATACATGTATCAGTACAACCCATACAGCCCGAGCAACCAAATTCTAACTAGTATGAGCATGATCAACTCCATATACGGTAATGTTGTTCCTCACTTTTGTTTCTTCATGTTTATCTTACATTGAAGATAATGCATGTTTTAAGTTTGGGGGTGTGTGCATGTAGTGATAGTTCCTGCTATATAAAAAAAATATTTTATTTTTTTTAAGTCCTACGTTTCAAAACATAAGTCAAATTATGAATTTTGTTTGCTTTAGATAAAATCTTAGAAATGATAAGTTCCCAATTTACGTTTATCTGATGCATTGAGTAGGTGATCTAAGTTAAACTCGTAAGCACTTAAAAGTAGGGTTTTAGCAGTAAGAACCTAGGTAGTTGGCAAAGTGACTAGTTGAAGAAATTATTTGCCGATGAATGACAATTTGCTTAGATATCTATCTCAATATGCTAGTGTTATGATGTATGGTATGGTTAAAAACAAAAGAAAAAAATTGAAAGAAAAAAATTGAAAAAAAAGGAAAAAAGAAAAAGTTAAACCATCTATAACCGATAGACGTGAAGCTACCCATGAGCGAGTGTTAGGACAACCATATGGAGAAATTCTACCTTAAAGAGTAGGTGTGTTGAAAAAAAAAAGAAAATGAAGAAAAAATCTTACCATACTGAGCACAGAATAGGCAAATACATAGTACTTTTGAGATATCTAGGTTGGTTTGACCCATCAGATCTCAATTTTTGAGATGAAATCATTGAGTTAGCTTACTTAAGAGTCGAGTTGTGACTGAACCTTTACACACACATACTGTGAGTCCAGCTTAGATGATTTATTCAAGAACTTGGATTTAAGTTGCATTGAGTACATTGAAGGTTCTCTGATTTCATTGGTCGGCATTCTTTGAGAACAATATTATGTGTAACTACCAGGACTGTTTTATTTTGTTTGCTTTGATATTTTTTGCATGATTGCATGTTAAATGACATTTGTGGGTGTCGTCGTTGTAAGCCCTCACGAGATAATAACTCGTCCACTAGGGCCATCTAGGGGTTTAAAGGCTTGTTGCATATGCTAAATGCAATCATGATCCCTACAAAAGTGGCCTAGTTAATTTATTTACTTTTGTTTGTTTATTTTTATTTAATTTTTATTTAGTCTTTTGCTCGGGACTAGCAAAATCTTAAGTTTGGGGGTGTTTGATAAGTGTAGTTTATATCCACTTATTCTTGTATTCTTAACTTACTATTTTGTTAGGTTCTATGTCATTTTAATGTATTTTGTAGTTTCTTTTATGTTTTATTGATAGAAAGCATTGGAACATGGATCTTCGAGCAAATGTACGTGTTTTAGGACCTTATGGACGTATCGGAAGCATGCAGGAAAACTGAAAAAATAGAAAAAACTCATCCTGAAAAAGGGGGTGGCGTTGCAATGCCACTTATGGCGTCATGACGCCCCACTAGGATGCCAACATAATATTTTCCTGTGAGTTTGGCATCGCGACGCTACGACAGACTTCCTGAAACATCAGAAATTATTATTATACAAGTATAAGGACTCTAAGACTTCCCAATAAATATAAAAGCTCGTCCAAAACCCTAAAGGGAGGAACAATACACAACTCAAGAGTTCAAAACACATATTTTAGAGACATACAAAGAGTAAGATTGAAGAGCGACAATGGGAGATGAAGGCTGTGACGTCTGAAGGCGAAGGAATTCGATTCAGGTTTTATCATCTATTTTCTTTCTCTAAACTCCAATGATTTCTAATATGTTCATGGCCCTATTTTCATTGTTTTTTATATTTTGTCATGAACTAATTCTATTATTCTAGAGGATGATGTATCCTATGCTTGAACCTATGAATTATCTACCAATTTAATTGTTATAAAGTTTTAAATCAGTTTATTTATATTCTCTTGTGTTTAATGCTTTTAGTTTGTTGGCCACAAATTGAGATGATGCATGTTTAGAGTTTATCTCTCGGGAGGGAGGATTTTGAATAGGATCTAGAGAATATAACTTAGGAGATTTGTAGAGTTCGGGAGAATCTATAATTATTTTGAATTCGTTATCAAAGAATCACATAGCGTAATAATTTGTTGATTACTAGATTTTTATAGGGATATCGAAGTTGGTAGTTAATAATATTTTCATTCGGCATTCGAGAGTTAGAATAATTTAGGATTCTTGACTTATAAAAAATGCAACTGAATAAGAATTGATTGGCATAGCAAATATATAGGGGATAGCGAGATGAAATCAGACTCTACAATCTCTATCATCTTGGTTGATCTTAATTTAACGTTTTGATATCTTGCTTATTTAGTTTTCAGCTTTAATTTAGATAATTATTAAGTTGTTTTCTAAACAAAGTTAGGTTTATCAATTATAGTACTTAGTGCGAGTTTGATTACAATCCTTGTGGGTTCGACACTCTACTTATCTTTTACTAAAACTTGACACTGTATACTTGAGGTACGATAATATCGTAACAAAGCGAAAGGCCACCACATGGATCAAAACACTAGCAAAGACAGAAGCAGATGAAGCAAAAGCCCATCAGACCAATCAAAATACCAGATGATTCAAAATGTCATCAAACATCAAACCAAATGCTATAAGGCCAGGTAAGTTCTGCGATGCCTGACAGACCAGGTAAGTAAAAATACATGCATGACTTTGATAGACTTGTCACCGTCACACATTACACAAGCCTATCAAAGTGGGGGCGACTGTAAACACTATATTTTTTTACGCATAGCCCAATGATGAGTCTCTTATGGGGACACACCCTGAAAGCTTGGAAAGTTGTGAGTATGAATGCCAGAAAGAAAGGAACTACAAAGAATATAACCAAAAACCAGCCGGACATCACATATGTCTAGCCTACATTCTCTCAGACCAGAAAGACCGGCCATACATACACATGAAACCCTTAACCCGGTCGGATATTAGACAACTGTCAGTGAATGTGTTAATTGTCAATCCCCGCAATCATAGATCTAATTGATGTCTATCCGGACATGCAATTCAAAATTCATGTCATTTGAGATGTATAATTTAAAATATATATCCAGCCGGACATGTATCGAGCTGTCATCGAGTGTGCAGATTTTCAATTACTGGAATTACGAGCATAATAAGTATTGATTATGTCCGAACAAATATATATCTCAAGATATACATTCAGCCGGATATGTATCAAGTTGTAGTTGACAACAGAGGCTAAAGAGAGAAGAGATCTTGTCTCCCCTTCCCATTTCCAGACCCAACCACTCAGTATAAAATATGAGGGCTTCCCCCTTCAGAAATCATCAAGAAATCATATCCAATACTGAAATTCTGAAACCTTGCATCTATAAAGAACGAGAGCAAAACATATATTAATCCTTGGAGTTCCACCATCTTGGCACGAATCTAGTAACAACCCCTAACGTTCAGGAAGTGCTTTTGAGCCAGACGATACATAAAGGTACGACCCAATGGCACATTCCTTTACTTTCAAGTGTTCTTGAGATTCTGTACTAACACAGTATCTCTGATCGGACGTGATACACGTATGGCCGGATATGCACACATATTCGGTCGTTGATAGATGTATCAGGCCATATTTTTCACTTCATGTGGTGTAGTACTTGCATGTGTTAGTTTATTGTTGTTTTGAGTTACTATTGTTACATGGTTTTGTTATTTTATTGTTTCCATTATCACATTATGCCACTATGTTATTATTATTTTATTATGTTATTGTCTCTATTTTTTGTTTCGTTACCATTATACAACTATTTGTTATTATTACTATTACGTATGATTCTGCAGTATCTACCTCTCTGGTTTGTAAACGACATCTGGCCACACATGCAATATATCCTGCCTACTTTGATTATTATTGCAAGATGCATGAGATGCTGTAGTTTTAGACTTTCTCCTTTATGAAAATTTATCAGTCCAAATATGCAGTATGCCCGACCAGACATACATTTTTCTACTTAGTTAATATTCTGGTGTAACTGCCATTATTCATGGACACTTGTTTTGCTTTCTCTATTTCTTTTATTATGATTCTTTGAGCTGCGTATGCTATAAATTTTTGTTGCATTTTATTGTATTATAAGATGTGGGGATACCTCCTTTGAGGATTAATATTATATTGGCATAAGTAAGGGACCATTCCAAACCCAAACGAGTTTAAGGGCAGACTTTATGAAGGGTGTATTACGGCCTTAAATCATTCTCGATGTCTGATACCAGGTGGCGACTCCATGATTCTCTGGTTATTCCCTCGCGGGACTCTCCGTACTCTCAACGGGCTGCGAGCCTAACAGTGTAATGGTCGACAATGTCATAGGCATAGCGGTGAACCCCGCTTCGCTCCTACCGTGAGCTAAAATTATTATCATGAACTGAAATGTAAGTATTACTATAAACTAGGAAACTTAAACATAAATTAAAAACATATCATAAGCTGAAATGATAAACATAAACTGAAGACGTCACCGGTATTGTAACCTAGGGGCATAAAACCTACTTAGCGGGACCTAGTACCACGTAAGCAAAGGAACATGAGCATGAACATGAACATGAATAAGCCTATGTGGGTGTTCAGTGCCCTATGAGGCATCGCGAGGGAACTCGGGACGCTAAACATGAGGGACGGTACTCTACTGGTGATTTGAAAATATTTTATTACTTGTTCTTGTAAATTATTTACTGAAAATTTAAACGTGAAAATCATGAGCTAAAAACATATCTCATAACAACATAAAACTTGATATGACACTTGAAAAACATAAAATACGTCAACTGAAAATTATAAACATGACACTTGAAAGGACATCATATACTGAAGATTATAAACATGGACTAAAACATAAAACATATTCATAGATGTGAAAGCATGAAAACATAAACATAACTGAAATCATATAAAACGTAAGCATAAGCTGAAAATATATATTCATAACATGAAGACATGAAACGTAACTTATAGGCATATGACGTGTATACATAGTCTTAAATTGTAACTAAAAATGTACTTTCTTAGATTGAAACTTGTCTACGAGAGACAAGCAATCGGTTTATGCACTGAGAATATGTGAGAGATATTTGGAATGTGCGGGAAGTACAACAAAGGTGTTGTAGTGATGTTGGCACAAATGTACTCGTTCATGAAAAACCGATGTGGGGTGGAATAAGGTTCTGAATGGTTCAAATGGGTGTGAAATCATTCTTCCATGCAAGCTGGATGCCGAGACTTGATGGAAAAGTTGAGATGCGTAAGCCCATTTGTGTGAGGCAATGGTAGGAACTGGATGTGAACCCGATTGTCTGTGTAAATAATTTAGAAATTTCTTGAAAGGCAAATCCTTCGTAAGGCTATGGAAAACGAGTTGTACGGACTCCCGTGAGTGGGAATGCCAGCGAAAGCGCAACGACTTGGAATAAGCCAAAGTAAAAGTGCGAAAGGGAACTTGAAAAAAGTCAATTATCTCCAAAGGCCCTTATGGAATGCGATATCCATTGTGTTGGTTATGTATCGGCTATATGGGAAGACATAGACTGACATGTTATCTGTAAGATAACGAGCTGCACCTAAAGCAGAATGCCTTACGAATGTTCAAACTTTGTACAATGGTTGCACATGAATATCAACAATGAGAGAAATAAGTATGATTTCGAAAGATACATTATGTTTTGGAGAATACTAGTGGCATAACGTGACTATGAGTGGTCGTAATGGGATTTTAAATATCAGTTACATTGGTAATGGTTGAAATATGTGATTTTGGTTTTTAAATGATTTTGGGAACAACGATCACTTCAAGAAAATGATCTAAAATCAAAGAAGGTCTCATGAAACGACTTTAGGAGCTGATGTAGCATCAGAAAGAGTAACCTGGTGGGATTGAAAACACTCATGGAACAGAATGTATTGGCTTGGTGCCTAAGAACTGTTGGTTTCTAGGGTGGTCCAAAGATCAATATAAGCAATGAAATAGAATGAATACTCAAAGAAGTTAGGCGGAAAACACACTTACAATGAACGGCTTTTGATGTGATGATCAACAAAACTTTTCCTTCCTTTGTGAAGTATTCGGCTAAGGCTCCCTTTTGTTGATGAAGATGATCAAGCTCCAAGCTTTAAAGGATTCCAAGCTCTTAGTTCGGTTCCCTATCACCTTGTATGGATTCCTTGAATGTGCTAGCAAGATTTGAAAGAAAAAAAATTCTTTCTTCTACCTCCAAGGCTCACAGTTTTGCTTGAGAGAGGGAGAGAGTTTTTGTGTTTTGTTTCTTTGTTTTCTAAAAACAATTACCAAAATAATTACCCAAAAATTTGGTATATGCTTTACCAAAGTCAAAGTAAAATTTTGGCTCCAAAATGGCATTAAATGCCCACACCAACAAACATCATGAATAGTGACTGCATGTCACTCACCAAAAAGGTGACTTAGACATCTATCACTAAAGTGACAAGTGATGTGACTCGCGATGTGACTTGCGGCCGCACTTGATTCAAAATCGGAGTGGCGTCGCAAACACATTCCGGGCTCGGTTTCGTTAATTCCGAATTAACGAGTTTTTCCGTTGTGTCGTAATTAAATAAAATTTAATTAAATAATCATGCCTAGCAAAATTACTATTCACGTCGCTTGTGAATTAATTCTAAATCAATTCGTTAGCCCGAATTAAAATCTAATTTTAATTCTGCGTCGAAATCCAATTTCGTATAATATATCGAATATATTATTTTATCGATTAATTCCAAATTAATCATTCTCTCTCTTCAAGTAGTACTTTATCCCAGATAAAGTCTCTCCGCTATTAATCCCATATTAATAAAGTTTGAATCATACATCATCGGTGAATATTCGGGAAGCGACCCAAGAGATCCCTGGATATGTTGGCAGTAAATCCGATCGTCGGACTATCCGAACACGTACGTACCTTGTACTACGTTCTTACCGATTTACGAGACAAGGTTGGCTTCTAGCAAAGCACTATGCCTACTCAATTCTCCAGAAATATTCTTAATGGAATATATTATCTATGTCAGGAATAGTATACGTAGTATTGCGTATCTCGTGATCCAGTATCTGATGTCACATGCAAGGCATGAGGCTGGAATAGTGTCTGCCCCGTACGAAGCATATATCGGATCACAAGCAACTAGTCTCTTTATTAGCGGAAAATCATGACCTAGTCATATTATCCCGACGGTTGCAACCTTTTAGAGAACCAGTTCTGTATCCCTGTGTGACCATCATCTCCATATGACTGAAGTGATACTTCCGTCTTGACATCACACCCAATACACTATGATTCTCAATAAACCTAGAAGAGGTGTACACATAACCTGTTAAAGTTCTGGACGACCAAAACCAAAGCGTATTGATTGTCGCAAGTACTAGCGATGTAAGTCTCAGGTTAAGACCAAATACACCTACCCTGATACGGACTCCCATAGACACATAGTCATACTACCAATGGGATTCCGTGGGGTCTATCCAGAGCGAAGCTGTTTTCCGTACCATCGGTAAAACACAACCTCCTACCACACTTGCATAAGTATCCAATACTTAAATATATGAGAACTATGTTGTTACGCTTCCATAACACGCACAAGTGCGATACTAGTCTATTCTGCATTATCGATGTCCAGTCTCGATAATACTACGACTAGGGATATTTAATGATTAAACCGTCGTGGATTGATACTGTCACATATCATCTCAATTCGGAACTAATCATAAGGACTTTCATCATTCACACATTTAAGTAATCTAATTACGAAATGATAAAAGACAATTTCCATTGCTACATAATTAATTTATAAAAAAACACAATGTCTTTTACAAATAGTAAGTCATAACTGTCTAACAATCTCCCACTTGGCCTATAGCCAGTCACTCAAGCATCTAATACCTGAACTATGTACATGTCACTCAAACTTTTGCTGAGGAATGGCTTTCGTCAGCGGATCTGCAATGTTGTCCTCTGATGCGACCTTCTCGATCTTCACATCGCCACGATGTATGATCTCACGAATCAGATGGAAACGTCGAAGAACATGCTTGGATTGATGATGAGACCGCGGTTCCTCAGCCTGCGCTATAGCCCCGTTATTGTCACAATACAATGGAACGGGCTCAGCTGCTAAAGGAACTACTCCTAATCCAATTAGGAATTTTCGGATCCAAACTGCCTCATTTGCTGCTTCAGCTGCAGCGATATACTCCGCTTCTATTGTTGAATCGGCAATAGTCTTTTGCTTGGAAGATTTCCAGCTTACTGTTCCGTTGTTCAAACAAAATACGTACCCGGATTGTGACTTGAAGTCGTCTTTGTCGGTTTGGAAACTTGCATCGGTAAACCCAGTTACCTCAAGTTCTCCATCTCCATAGATTAAGAAAGCATCCTTAGTTCGTCTAAGATACTTAAGGATATTCTTAACCGCAATCCAGTGACCTTCACCTGGATCGGCCTAATAGCGACTACACATGCTCAAAGCATAGGAGACATCAGGTCTTGTACATATCATGGCATACATGATCGATCCGACTGCCGAGGCGAACGGTATCCGACTCATGTTGTCTCTCTCATCTTTAGTTTTAGGACACATGTCCTTAGATAGAGTGACGCCATATGACACTGGCAACAGTACCATTTTGGACTGATCCATGTTGAATCTCTTCAACACTTTGTAAATGTACTTGCTCTTGGAGAGTCCAAGCAGCTTTCTAGATCTATCCCGGTAGATCTTTATTCCCAGAATAAAGGCTGCTTCTCCTAGATCTTTCATGGAGAATTTTAATGAAAGCCAAGCTTTCACCGATGTTAACATGGGAATGTCATTGCCCATAAGCAATACATCGTCAACATAAAGGACAATGAAAGTCAGTGCTCTCCCACTAACCTTCTTGTATACACAAGGATCATCTTCGTTTTGTACGAAATCATATTCTTTTATGATCTCATCAAAATGTTGGTTCCAAGACCGTGACACTTGCTTCAGTCGATAAATGGACCGATTTAACTTGCAAACCTTGTTTGCATGTTTTGGCACGACAAAACTGTTAGGCTGTTCCATATAAACATCCTCAAACAGGTTTCCGTTAAGGAAAGCAGTTTTGACGTCCATCTGCCATATCTCGTAATCGAAATATGCAGCAATAGCAAGCATTATCCTAATGGATTTAATCATGGCAACTGGTGAGAAAGTTTCGTCGTAATCGACACCATGTCGTTGACGATACCCTTTCGCTACAAGCCTAGCTTTGTACGTTTGTATGTTTCCATCCATGTCGGTCTTCTTTTTGAAGACCCATTTGCATCCAATAGGCTTTACGCCTTCTGGTGCATCAACCAGTGTCCAAACTTGGTTGGTGTACATGGAATCCATTTCGGACTTCATGGCATCTTGCCATGTCTCGGAGTCGATACCTTGTATCGCTTCCTCATACGTAGCCGGCTCGTCTTCCTCAATGAGATTGATATCTACATGAGGTGATATCAGAAACCCATACCTCTCAGGTTGTTTTCTGACTCTCTCCGACCTACGTGGTCCTTGTGTAATCGAAGATTGTGGTACAGCTTCATCCCTGATGAACTGGTCATGTTCCGTTGAGGATTCTATGCCAGGAACAGTATCACTACGATTTTCATCGAGTTCTACTTTCCTCCCACTTATCACTGCATTTAGGAATTCCCTCTCAAGGAAAACTGCATGTAGAGCAACAAAAACTTTGTTCTCTCGTGGGTGATAGAAGTAATATCCTTTGGTTTCCCTAAGATATCCTACAAATAGGAATTTATCCGATTTGGGTTCTAGTTTGGTACCTTCCAAACGTTTGACGTATGCCCAGCAACCCCAAACCTTTAGGAATGAGAAACCCGGTTTCTTTCCTATCCATATCTCATACGGAGTCTGTTGAACAGACTTTGACGAAACCTTATTCAAAATAAGTATTGCATTGTTCAATGCATATCCCCAGAAGGAAATAGGTAGCTCAGTGCAACTCATCATAGACCTTACCATGTCTAACAAGGTTCGGTTTCTCCGTTCGGACATACCGTTTAATTACGGTGTTCCGGGAGGAGTCCACTGTGAAAGAATACCATATTTTTTCAAGTAGTCAAGAAACTCATTGCTCAAGTATTCGCCACCATGGTCCGACCGTAATGTCTTAATACTTTTACCGGTCTGTTTTTCAACTTCATGTCGAAACTCTTTGAATTTCTCAAAAGTCTCCGACTTGTGTCTCATAAGAGACACATAACCATAACGTGATGCATCATCCGTAAAGGTTACGAAGTATTCATATCCACCTCTAGCCTGGCTAGACATGGGCCCACAAACGTCACTATGAACAAGGGCTAACGGTTCGGTGGCCCGTACACATTTACCGCTAAAAGGTGATTTAGGCATTTTGCCTAATAAGCAAGATTCGCAGACTTCATATGAATTTGTATCAAATCCGTCCAAGTACCCACTCTTCGAATTGTGGATATGCGAGTCTTGTTTATGTGTCCCAGACGACAATGCCACATATAAGTTTCATCTTTATGACTTACTTTAAGCCTTTTGTTTGTTACATTTTGAGATTGATTTATATTCAAAATATAAAGACCATTATTTCCATCAGCTGTGCAAATTTCTATATCGTTTTTATACATAAAACACCCAGTTTTCTAAATACAAAAGTGTACCCACATTGGGTTAACATAGATACAGAAATTATATTCCTAGTCAAACTAGGTACAAAATAACAATTTGTAAGTTCAAGTACATGCCCCGAGGGCAGTTCTAAAACAAAAGTGCCAACGGCCAAAACAGCGACTGGAGTCTCATTTCCAACACGCGGGTCAATCTCTCCTGATGCCAGTTTCCTGCTAATCCGCAGATCCTGCACATCAGTACAAATGTGAGTACCACAACCAGAATCAAAAATCCAATTTTTAAAACTAGAAGTAGTCATGTTTATTTCTATAACAAACATACCTGAGGCCGGTGCCTTGCCCGCCTTTATCTCCTTCTGGAGTGCCTTGTACTCGCGGCAGTCACGCTTCCAGTGACCCCGCTTGCCGCACTAGAGGCATACATCCTGAGACTTGTCATTTGGCTTCCCAGAAGCCTTTGACGCTTTGCCATTTCCCTTCTTATGCTTCTTCTTTTTAACACCTCCAGTCGCCTTGTGCCCAGCCCTCGGAGTCCGAGATGTAGAAGCAAAGTGCGCCTCGAGCTTCTTGCCCTTAAGAAGTTCCTTTTCTGCCTCACGCAGCGTGGAAATCAGCTCTCCAAGAGTCTGCTCTTGGTTCATCATATTGTAGTTCATGATGAACCCACTCCAAGTGTCGGGGAGAGACTGCAAGATCAAATCTATAGAGGTCTCTATCTCAAAGACAATCCCCATTTGTCCAAACTGCTCAATATCGGCAATCATCTGTGTCATGTGATGTTCAACAGATGTACCCTCCGACATCCGAGCACGGAAGAGCTTCTTCTGTAACTCATATCTTTGCGATCTAAGATTAGATCGGTGTAGATCATTCAATTTCGCCAACATAGTATATGGATCCAATCCCCTATTCTGTCGACGGAATTGCTGAGTCATAGCAGCAAGCATGATAGATTGAGTAGTTGTGTTGTCATCACTATGTGTCTTCCAAAGATCTAGCTCGAGCAACTGATCAGATCTGGGCTTAGGCCCAATAGGTCTCTCTATAGTATATAGCAGCCTCTCGGATCCAAGGACTATTCTTAGATTCATGTCCCAATCGGAAAAGTTAGTGTCGTTGAAGACATTATCGCCCATGATGATGTCCCGAACACTGTTCTTTCTAGTTATTTTAACTGCGATAATATAATTATCCAATTATAAATGTAGGGTACAGTCTAACTGTTACAAGAAAAATAACATTATATTAGTCCAACTAATAAAATAATTTTGACGAAATATTTGAAAGCGCGTAAAGCTAAGTATTTGAACGAAATTGCAAATTCAATACTAGCCTCCCACTATTTTTCGGCGAGCCTCTAACCCTCTGTTGAGTACTTGGGAAACCTAGTATCCTAGTGGGCTAGGATCCCGTTAAATAACACACAACCTTGACTTTGGCCAACAAGCTGTATGATATTTAACTAGGTAGATCTCGAAGATCAATTGGATCTCATCCAATTCCTAGATCCGGTAGGTGGACCTCCAAGTCCGAAACATATATACAATATATATGCCAATATATCCAATATATTTTCCTAACCTTTTTCCTCTGAATCAACTAAGCCTTGGCTTTGGCACAACAAGCTTAATGATTCCAGTTAAGCGGGACCAATTGACCTTGGAAAGCTTTGTAATCAATGTCGATGGACAAGTGATCTTGACTTTGGCCAAAAAATCACGACTTGGACAAGACACCGATATGTAACAATGCTTTCATGATTCAAACACATCCGCAATTGACAAAGGTCTTGACTTTGGCCAACAAACCGATGCCAATTTTGGATCTTGAGTAAGAATCACTCAATGGAAGGAAAAGGCTTAATATGTTTTGAGGGTTTTTCGCGTAAATTGGCAACCAATTTATTATCTTTGTTAGGTCTCATCATACACCCTTAAGCATGCATTCTAAAAGCATAATAAGGCGGAAAGTAAATTAATAACGATATGCGGATGGATATTCAACAACTTGTTCCGAGAACAAATCACTCTTTTTCCTCTCCCCGGCTAGCACTATTCTACTTCTACCCAATTACATAATACAATAATAGAAACCTAATTAACATTGAGGGGAATTAGGTGAGAAGAGAATACAAAGAATTAATAAAAAGAGAAGGCTTGACACACAGGTCCAATTTATAAATTCTAAATTACAAAATTTGTAAAATTGCCCTTTCCCTTCTAAAATCCATCTGATATACGCTATTCATTCATCACATCCATGTATTCATTCAAGCATGTTATTCAATCAATCTAATCAAATTAATTAATCTTTGAATATTAGTGATCATCCAATGTTCAAATAATGATTTGATTTACGCGGGTCCAACTCGTTTGTGAATAAGTACTCGAAGTACAATTCTTGAATTATATCGAACTACTCTTTAAATCTAATTTAATTCGTATTTAATATTAATTCATTCATTTAATTCCAAATTAATATCTACACTTTTTAATGCGCTTTAACGACTTAGATTCCAAATCTAATCTAAATGGCTCTCAAAGCCCAATTAACATCCAATGTTGTTTAATTAAAAGTCCAATGGGCTTTCAATTGATTTCATAAGGCATGGGCTTTGGTCAATATGGGTCAAACCCAAATATCAAGGCCCAAATAAGGAATCACCCTTATTTGCCAAGAAACCAATTTTGGCCTATTAGGCCCAATTAAACATTTAAAGCCCATTTGTTATATTTGGACTTAATGGATTGATTTAGGCCCAATATGGATCCAATCCATTTGGCCCAAACCTACTTGGCCCAACCAAGTCCATAAGGCCCAAATACAACAATTACAAGCCCAATTCAAAATCAAGCCCATTTAATCAAATTTCAATATTCCAAATTTTAAAATTCAATTAAATAAAGTGTAATACATCAATTAATTATCTAAATCCATATTTCCAAAATACAAATTAATCAACTAATCATGTACTCTTTTGTTCAACTTATGTCCAACATTTTTGAATCAAAAAATCAAGTCATTACATGCTTACAAGCTCACGACATTTATGGGTTTTATTTGTCTGATTTCGTTTTCAATCCGATTGAATTACAAATTAACATTACCCACATTTTTCAACTCATCCAATGATCAAAAACAAAAAATACCATGGCTTACAAGGGTAATACACATTCGGCCAAGCCTCGTTTTTTGGGAAAAATTGATCCAATCCATTTTTCATGAAATTGATCCTAAATAACTCCAAGTCATCCATATACAAGCATGCTCAAACAAGTAATTTAGTCAAAACATGCTCAAAATCAATTTACCCAAATTTTACCCTAATCATTTTCATGCTTAAACCTTGCTCCATGATACCATTGTTGGTTTCTAGGGTGGTCCCAAGATCAATATAAGCAATGAAATTGAATGAATACTCAAAGAAGTGAGGCGGAAAACACACTTACAATGAACGGCTTTTGATGTGATGATCAACAAAACTTTTCCTTCCTTTGTGAAGTATTCGGCCAAGGCTCCCTTTTGTTGATGAAGATGATCAAGCTCCAAGCTTTAAAGGATTCCAAGCTCTTAGTTCGGTTCCCTATCACCTTGTATGGATTCCTTGAATGTGCTAGCAAGATTTGAAAGAAAAAAATTCTTTCTTCTACCTCCAAGGCTCACGGTTTTGCTTGAGAGAGGGAGAGAGTTTTTGTGTTTTGTTTCTTTGTTTTCTAAAAACAATTACCCAAAAATTTGGTATATGCTTTACCAAAGTCAAAGTAATTTTTGACACCAAAATGGCATTAAATGCCCATACCAACCAACATCATGAATAGTGACTGCATGTCACTCACCAAAAAGGTGACTTAGACATCTATCACTAAAGTGACAAGTGATGTGACTCGCGATGTGACTTGCGGCCGCACTTGATTCAAATCGGAGTGGCGTCGCAAACACATTCCGGGCTCGGTTTCATTAATTCCGAATTAACGAGTTTTTCCGTTGTGTCGTAATTAAATCAAATTTAATTAAATAATCATGCCTAGCAAAATTACTATTCACGTCGCTTGTGAATTAATTCTAATCAATTCGTTAGCCCGAATTAAAATCTAATTTTAATTCCGCGTCGAAATCCAATTTCGTATAATATATCGAATATATTATTTTATCGATTAATTCCAATTAATCGTTCTCTCTCTTCAATAGTACTTTATCCCAGATAAAGTCTCTCCGCTATTAATCCCATATTAATAAAGTTTGAATCATACATCATCGGTGAATATTCGGGAAGCGACCCAAGAGATCCCTGGATATGTTGGCAGTAAATCCGATCGTCAGACTATCCGAACACGTACGTACCTTGTACTACGTTCTTACCGATTTACGAGACAAGGTTGGCTTCTAGCAAAGCGCTATGCCTACTCAATTCTACAGAAATATTCTTAATGGAATATATTATCTATGTCAGGAATAGTATACGTAGTATTGCGTATCTCGTGATCCAGTATCTGATGTCACATGCAAGGCCTGGGGCTGGAATAGTGTCTGCCCCGTACGAAGCATATATCGGATCACAAGCAACTAGTCTCTTTATTAGCGGATAATCATGACCTAGTCATATTATCCCGACGGTTGCAACCTTTTAGAGAACCAGTTCTGTATCCCTGTGTGACCATCATCTCCATATGACTGAAGTGATACTTCCGTCTTGACATCACACCCAATACACTACGATTCTCAATAAACCCAGAAGAGGTGTACACAGAACCTGTTAAAGTTCTGGACGACCAAAACCAAAGCGTATTGATTGTCGCAAGTACTAGCGATGTAAGTCTCAGGTTAAGACCAAATACACCTACCCTGATACGGACTCCCATAGACACATAGTCATACTACCAATGAGATTCTGTGGGGTCTATCCAGAGCGAAGCTGTTTTCCGTACCATCGGTAAAACACAACCTCCTACCACACTTGCATAAGTATCCAATACTTAAATATATGAGAACTATATTGTTACGCTTCCATAACACGCATAAGTGCGATACTAGTCTATTCCGCATTATCGATGTCCAGTTTCGATAATACTACGACTAGGTATATTTAATGATTAAACCGTCGTTGATTGATACTGTCTCATATCATCTCAATCCGGAACTAATCATAAGGACTTTCATCATTCACATATTTAAATAATCTAATTACGAAATGATAAATGGCAATTTCCATTGCTACATAATTAATTTGTACAAAAACACAATGTCTTTTACAAATAGTGACGCTATGGGTTATAACTGTCTAACAAGAACAATAAGATGAAACGACCTGGAGTGGTCACGGAGACGAATTATCACATGATATGCAAACAACATTGTCCCAAAAGTGGTTATCGAGGCAATTGAGAAGGTCATGATAGAGCCAAATGACCCCAAATTGATCGTGAGAATGAGGTAGGTGCTGTTGGGGTTTTAGCGCAGGAGCAGCGAAAGCTCGCGGTTCGGGTAAAATCGTAACTTTAAAAAATTTTAAAATTACAAAACAAATTATTCAATATCCAATAAGAATAATTCATTCATATTTCACCTAAACATAGATATTCGATATCAAATAACGACATAAGTAGGTTAGAAACATCGCGAAACTTTTATGAAAAATGTTTTCCGTAAAATGGCATAAAACATGTTTTTTGTCCGAACCGACCAACCAATACACTTGGGGGCTGCCCAGGTCAGCCCCAATAGTACATGGGCAATTCATGGGCTGCCCAAATACCAAATCACTATTTGGACAGCGGACACCCGATAAGCACAAAACTCACCCGATAATGTCGTTTTTCGCCGTTTTCGATTATTTCAACTCCGAAATAATTTTCGGTAATTGTTCCAATTCCAAAAACACATACAATACATTTATACAACATACTTTTCATCACCAAAATCACAGAAATTTTAGATCTGATTTGGTAACTAAATATATCATTTTTCATGCTTTAAATCCAATTTTCTCAACATTAATCATATTAATAATTACACCAACCAAAGTCACCACAAATGAAGAACTCAAGAACAATTCTATGAGTTACAAGAGTGGTCATAACACTCTAGAATGGCAACAAGTCATTAAATGATAAAATTGAATTAATATTACACTGATATTATCCAATCTAACTTCACACATGTATTAAGCCTCCAAATCCATCCACAAAATCAAAAAGCCCCAAAATATAAGAAAGGAAGAAACCCTAGAACTTTTTTAGATGCTCAAAAATAAGAAATAAACTTTCTAAGTTTAAGAGGTATGAAGATTACCTCCAAATCTCCTAAGTTCCTAAAACTTTTTCTTGATTTCTTCCATTTTCTTCCTTGTTTCATCAAACAAAATTTGAGAGCTTTTTCTTTTGTGGGTTTCGACCATGGAGTCTATGTTAAAGAGAAAATATAATTTTCAAACTTAAAAAGAAGGCCAAACCGACTTTGGAGGGGTAAAATGGTCATTTGGTCATTTTAATCAAATTAAATAATAATAAGCTTTAAGTTAACAAATCCAATTTGTAAACTTTAAGCTTAATAGAATCATGTCACATGTAACCAATAATAATCAAACATTTTGCATAACAATTATGTAATATTGATATAATTTATTTATCTAGATATTTAACATTTAAACATCTAAATAATTAATTAATGCGATTATTATTATATTTGTATTTTTATTTACATTAATATGTATCAAATCAAATCTTGTCAAAGTCTCATTTGACAATTAATTAATATGTATCAAATCAAATCTTGTATCAAATACAAATACAAATTAATTATTAGTTTACCAAAATACCTCTAATGCATGTATTTTCATTTAACCGTTTAAACGATTCGAATTAACTCATTTAATCTGATGAAGTATTATGAATAATCTATATTATTCATAACGAGTTGCCCAAGTGCTCAACGAGTACACTTCATATTATGGGACTCTCTAAGTTTAGGTTTATCCGTCACAAAATCCATTTCTGTGTCCATAATTCACCCACTCATGAATTATGACGACCATGGATAATCTTGCTAAACTATACAAGTCGAGGTCATTGCATACGTATAATCCTTCCGTCACAGGCAATCAATATTATACCGAGGATATAGATAAGAATGTCAAATCCCTATGGTGTAATATAGTCGACTTTCAAATTTACGATCTCTAAATAACACTCGGAACTCGCTTCCGAAGTATACCACGGCTATGGATTTACTAGATCGTAAATACATACATGATACCTATACCTTGTACACATGATTGACGGATCCTATCTGATACTTAGAGGATATCATGAGCATTAATCCACACCCAACGAACAGGCATAGGTATGATCTAAATAGATCAGTGACGTGACTACCAACAAAGTATGAAGGATATCTCATATATCCACAGTCGTATCTCAAGTCGAATGACCACTATGCTACTCGACTCGAGAATATTCCTATTGACGTTAGTGTACCATCTATTAGGAAATCTTCAATGATTCGTTCAGTGTTAATCAAATAAACACCTACATATTTATACGAGTCTCCCAAGACTCATGGTTCATTGGGATAAACCATAGGACCAAGTCTCGATATACGACATGTACTGGTCTCAGCGGATTTTACTAACCGATCTGTGATAGTAAATCTTGACCATAAACTTTATTTGATAATATACTTCTAGTAGTGACACTTCCTGACCGGCGTAAACACACATGTATAACGCAAGTGTACGTATCGTTCAAGTAGTATAAAAATATCGATCCCATGAGGATTTAATTCCTACTGTTGTTATTAATTATTGATACTATTTATTCACAAGTATCTAATTATAGGGGAGAAGAGAATTGATTGATTTTGGTTGGTTGAATGTGGATTTGCTAATTAAAATAAAAACAGACTCAAAGGAAAATACTAAGGAAAATACAAGAAAAGACTCAAAGATCTAGGGTCGTGACTCCACACAATATTATTAAAAAGATGAATTGACTCTCTTATTTATGTGTAATAAATTAATTTGCTAACCTGGAACACAATGATATGCAAAAGCCTCTGTCGATGGTCAGACGCAAATACCCAGTATAACCCAATTGAACCATATTCCTATGTCAACCAAATTACCTGGATTCATTAAGACCAAGTTCCAATTATGGCTACCCACGCCCGACATGTATATTCCTATCCTATAAGGAAATCTATTAAAGGGTTATCTATCCTCAAGGAAGATCGTGAGCTATTGAATCTAAGGCTGAAACCTAAAATCCCTATATCTAGTTCATTTTAAGTTTACCAAATCAATCTTATTAGTGATCAGACAACAAGAAGCATTAAGCTTAAGACTCAATAAACAAACTAAAGAATTGCCCATAAAAAGAAAATCAATTATAAAGTGTGTGGATATTGTGTTTCATCACTTCCCTAAAATAAAATAAACTGCTAGGGATAGAGGATCTACTTTTAGAAATATCAAATTATTATAATATGGAAAATGCCAGTATTATCCAATTAAGTTGAACCAGCCATAAATGCGGTATTATTATTTATCCATAAACCAGCCATATAGGCGGTGTCACATTATGTTACATAATTAAAATCAGCCATGAGGCGGAATCAACTTTTAATCCATATTATTAAATCACAATTTTCATATTATAATTTAAGTGAGATTAATCTATCTTTATTATTTATAATTTAGAAATCTCCCTTATTATAATATATAAATCTGTGTGATATTTACCAACCAGCCATTTAGGCGGTATCCTGATTAAATCAATTAATAATTAAATCCAACCGACCAACCAGGCGGTATCCTCATTAAGTCAGGTTAAAACCAGTTTAAAAATAATTACCAACCGACCAATATAGCAGTATCCTTATTAAGTCAGGTTTTAAATAATTTATATATTATAACTAATGGAGATTAATCTAAATTATAAAAGTAAAAAGCTTCACCTTTACCCCAGCAGAAATTTAACTATAAAACATAAAAGAAAAGAGAATAAGAAGAACTATAATTATTACTGAAAATTAAAATACATAAATTAAATAATATTTATTTTTTACAAAAACTAGATGCAATCCTTTTAAAAACAGGGAAAAACTCCCAAGGAAAGCACACCAAATTAAGTGAAGAGAAGCCGAATTTATAGGCAAAATTTAGTACCGGCGTCGCGACGTCACAGCTTCCCGCGTCGCGACGCTGGCACGCATTTTTGATCAACGCGGTTTAACCACGTGTACGATGTCAACACAATCAGGAAATAACACGTGGCATGCGCTGAAAGTGGTGCAATGGGAAGGCGACACGTGGCAGAATGTGATTTGCCAATAATTCAGTCCAATGAGAAGGTGACACGTGTCACACTGTCACACGCATTCTGTCGGCACCATAGATTTTTGACACGTGGCAGGCGGCGCATTTTAGCTGATCTTCTGAGATGATGACAGGTGGCACGGCGCACGTTAGCGTAGATGATGATTGTCGGCATCTAAGGATGATGACACGTGGCAGCGTACGTTAGCAGATCAGCTGTAATGGTGACACGTGGCACGGCGCACGTTAGCAAAGTCAACTTTTCAGATTCTGACACGTGGACTCGGCGCACGTTAGGCGTCGCTACGCCAAGGGTTTGGGCGTCGCGACGCGGCTAATTTACCAAAATGTCTTTTTTGCCAATTTTCACTGTTTTGCTCCAAATCACCTCCAGAATGTCCTGAAACTTTATTTATCTACAAAATAACACAAAACACATCAAAATATTCACAAAACTCAAGAAACTATACAAAATATTAAGTCAAATGAGTGGGAAATAGTGATAGATTTACCACTCATCACACCCCCAAACCTAACATTTTGCTAGTCCTCGAGCAAAACACAAAATAAAATAACTAAGCCACTTTCGTGGGGAACATAGTTGCAATTAGCGTATGCAACAAGCCTTTAAACCCCTAGGTGTCCCTAGTGGACGAGTTGTAATCTCGTGAGGGTTTACAGTAATGATACCCACAAATATTTTACAAAAGTAAAAAGGTAGTGAAACTAATGCACACAAAAGAAAAAAGGCAAGAGAAAAGAGAACAAAGGAGTTAGTGACTAATCAGGTGAAACTTCTACTTCAAGTCACTAGTTGTTTTCTTTCTTTCTAAATTACTGAATAAGTAAATTCTCCGATTATATTTACCATTCTCCATATACACAGCCAACATAATATTAAACAACTCATTTTTGCCCACAACAGTTATAAGTGCAGTTGATAAGAGATTAATATTTTTGTCCTAAAGTTCTATCAGATTTCACACCTTTTTGTAGCAATGGAATAATTTTTCTGATTTTTCTGATTTTTTTCTTTGATTTTTTCTCTATTTTTTATTTGTATACAATATCTTCCGTCTATGTAGCGAGTGTTGGTTCGGTGACTCCCAAACCAGTTGGCTTTAGGGCACCAGGTGTTAAGACACCCCTACGGACTTAATTACTCAGACTTTAAATATATATATTTTTGCAACATCCTTGAACCATGTAACGAGCTTTGGGCCAGTGACTCCCAAACCAGTTGGTTTTAGGGCACCAGGTGTTAGAACACCCTTACAGACTTAATAACTCGGATCTCAGACGTTTTTTTTTTTACTTCATTGCTTTTTGAGATTCTTCCTCTAATTAAACTAGAGCACTGAATATTACAAAATTTTCAATTACAGTTCATATCAGTATGTTACTATGCATATTGATGATACCTGCCAACTGAGTATATGAAGATCCATTTTAGTCAATTTTATGGAGAATTCACAAATTAAATAATTCAAAATGAAATAAACAAAAATTAACTTGTTCCGAAAAAAAGGTTTAAGATACATCTCAGGAGTGAAAACTCCTTACTCAGCCATCTCTTACCAATTTTACCTTTTTAGTCAAAATAAAAACACAAAAACGCAAAATATTTTTGTAATTTTTGAAAAAATTTCATTTTTTTGTATTTTTCGAAAAATTTAGGACTAAAAATAAAAACAACACACAACTAAAAACAAGGTACTGATCAACTAATTCCCTCCCCCAAACCTAAATGAGACATTGTCCCCAATGTCTTAAACAGTAGAATGAGAGTTAAGAATGTCGTATCTGGTTAGCTGAAAATCTACGAAAAATTAAAGGTTAAGATCCAGATTAATCCGACGCCTCTTACCACGATCGTCCTCGGACCAATTTATTTTTGAAAGGATAGGGTTAACTTGTGGTTCATAGGCTAAGAGTTGGTCAATTAGATTCGGAGCAGTTTTGGCAGTAAAGATGAGTTCTTTCATAGGTTTTGACACGAACCCATTTCTCCGAGCATCATCAAGAAACACACAAAGAAAATCATAAAATCCATCTACGTTGTACAGTCCAAGCGGTTTCTGGTGTATGTTCAAGTTCGCCCAAGATAACACTACAAAAATTTCCTCTAATGTGCCCAAGTCATCTGGCAAAGCGATAAAAGCATCAGCACGGTTAATCATTTCTACCAGTCGTTCAGACATATCTGGCACGATCAGTTCCTCTCTGTTTGATGATCCAATAAGATTTGCCTTTGCCAAGGGTTTTGGGATGATTCCCAAAACGTGACTGCCTTCTTCCTGTACTGTCTTTGAAACGATCCCCATTAGTCCAAGATTGCCTCCGCTATATACTAAGTGCATATTTCTTGCAGCTAAGACTCGACCCAATTCCTGTGTTGCCTCTACGTATTGTGGCTTAGTACCAACACTAGTACCGCAAAACACACAGATGTTTTCAACTCGTCTTCTTGAAGTGACTTCCATTTTTTACTCTGGATGTCTTCAAAAGTGCAATGATGAGTTAAATTTATAGTACCTGAAAAGGGTGAGTAATAATAGCACTAGTATCTTCCAGAGGACGTTTGTTTGCTAAACAACAAAAGAAATCGTGACAGGTCAAAAAGTCTGGATCCTGTCTATGAAAATAAAGATAATTACAACAGAAAAGCAAATCAAAGCAATAATTAAGGCAATGGAATTGTGTACGCAATACGCCACTCGCTTAATATAAATTTATTAGGATGCGTCTCAAGAATCTATTCCTTACTAAGCCATCGCTAATGAATTATCTCTTATCTTTTCCAAACACCATTCCTCATGTCTTATGCTTTGGTTGAGCTTTTCCCTACAAAAATAACACAAAAAATTAAAAATTCTACAACATGTATACACAAAATATAAAAACAAAAATTACAACAAATTGCATGGGTTGCCTCACTGCTAGCGCTAAAGTTTTCGTCTTCAGCCATACGTGACTGAAATCCATCTGTCAAGGAGGTTTCAACGTCGTTTTGGACGTCCGATTAAAGTCAATCTCGTGAGCGTTGCTTTTGAAGGGTCTCTTCCAACGATAAGGTGGCAAAAAGATTTTTGTCCTATTCAGTGCTCGTGCCACCTTTTTAACCTTTGTTGCTCCAATGGTTTCTGAAAAGAAAGAAAGAGAATCATGAGGTCTTGTATGGTGCTTGACTTGGAATAGAAGTTCCATTCTGTCAAGCTTCTGGGTGATATCTTTAAATTGTACTCCACAAAACAGTGATGTTTCTCCTGAATGCTCTGGATTTTCAATTTGGTCTGACAATTGTTCCTTCATTTGCTCTGTTTCTTGTTCCACCTTTTATACACATATGAATTTTAAAATTTCCGTATTCAACTCTTCATCCGTCATCTGTGAAATGCATACTCTATAAGTATCTGCCTGAGGATGTAAAGATGTTTCTAACATTAGGTCTTCATCCTCTGATATGACTGGAATGGATGGTTCAGGTAGATCTTCATCAAACATCATGGTAAAGCATGATCCAAGATCTTCATTTTGAGGGTTGAAAGTTTGATCCTCCGTTGTTGGTGCAGTTGGTACAAATAGCTCAGCTTTTTCATCCTCGTCAGAATCAGAATAATAAAAATCAAATTGAGACTTTGTTGGTTCAGGCACCTGAACTGATACCTCTGATTCTTGATACTGCTCAGCCTCGTCCTCTGTTATGATGTCATGATGAATCTCAGGATATTGAAAGGCTTCTTCAGTAGTATTTGAATCTGCTCCGTGAGATATGTGATTCAGGTTATCTGTTAATTGTCTAACTTGATCTATCATCCTCTATATAGACGCCGCTTGACTCTGAATTTGTGCATCAAATTGAGCTTCCCGTTCTTCGAACCAATCTTTGAGCATGTGAATCAACTGATCTTCCTCTGATGGTTCTGATTGTTGATGAAGATCGTAGGTAAATGGTGGATAAGATGGAAAATATGATGGTTCCTCGTACCTTGAATGATTCCAATAATTATGCCACTCTGAAAGGTATATACATTGATCGCTCGGGTGGTTACCATCACATATTACACATCTCCCAATTTCGTTCTGATGAGCAAATGTAGTATTGCTTGATTCTGACATCCAGTGATAGTTGTTGGGATGGTCAACAGGCCTCAGAAAACAGGACTGTTGCTCCCAGATTTCAGGTGTATCTTCTAGTAAAGCTCGTAATCTTTCAATCTCCCAATAATGTTCCATTTTTCAATCACCTGAAAACAAAAGAAAGAAATAAAAAAAATCACAGATAAAAATAAAGAAAATTAGATACAAGTAAATTAGATAGCTTCAAAATTAATAACTCAAGAAAAATAAGTCCCCGGCAACGGCGCCAAAAACTTAACCAGCGTAAACACACACGTATAATGTAAGCGTACGTATCGTTCAAGTAGTATAAAAATATCGATCCCACGAGGACTTAATTCTTACAGTTGTTATTAATTATTAATACTATTTATTCACAAGTATCTAATTATAGGGGAGAAGAGAATTGATTTTTTTTGGTTGGTTGAATGTGGATTTGCTAATTAAAATAAAAACAGACTCAAAAGAAAATACTAAGGAAAATACAAGAAAAGACTCAAAGATCTAGGGTCGTGACTCCACACAATATTATTAAAAAGATGAATTGACTCTCTTATTTATGTGTAATAAATTAATTTGCTAACCTAGAACACAATGATATGCAAAAGCCTCTGTAGATGGTCAGACGCAAATACCCAGTATAACCCAATTGAACCATATTCCTATGTCAACCAAATTACCTGGATTCATTAAGACCAATTTCCAATTTTGGCTACCCACGCCCGACAGGTATATTCCTATCATGTAAGAAATCTATTAAAGGGTTATCTATCCTCAAGGAAGATCGTGAGCTATTGAATCTAAGGCTGAAACCTAAAATCCCTATGTCTAGTTCATTTTAAGTTTACCAAATCAATCTTATTGGTGATCAGACAACAAGAAGCATTAAGCTTAAGATTCAATAAACAAACTAAAGAATTGCCCATAATAAAGAAAATCAATTATAAAGTGTGTGGATATTGTGTTTCATCACTTCCCTAAAATAAAATAAACTGCTAGGATAGAGGATCTACTTTTAGAAATCTCAAATTATTATAATATGGAAAATGCCAGTATTATCCAATTAAGTTGAACCGGCCATAAAGGCGGTATTATTATTTATCCATAAACCAGCCATATAGGCGGTAATTATCTGTCACCTAAAGACCAGCCATATAGGCGGTGTCACATTATGTTACATAATTAAAATCAGCCATTAAGGCGGAATCAACTTTTAATCCATATTATTAAATCACAATTTTCATATTATAATTTAAGTGAGATTAATCTATCTTTATTATTTATAATTTAGAAATCTCCCTTATTATAATATATAAATCTGTGTGATATTTACCAACCAGCCATTTAGGCGGTATCCTGATTAAATCAAATTAATAATTAAATACCAACCGACCAACCAGGCGGTATCCTCATTAAGTCAGGTTAAAACCAGTTTAAAAATAATTACCAACCGACCAATATAGCAGTATCCTTATTAAGTCAGGTTTTAAATAATTTATATATTATAACTAATGGAGATTAATCTAAATTATAAAAGTAAAAAGCTTCACCTTTACCCCAGCAGAAATTTAACTATAAAACATAAAAGAAAATGGAAGAAGAAGAAGAACTATAATTATTACTGAAAATTAAAATACATAAATTAAATAATATTTATTTTTTACAAAAACTAGATGCAATCCTTTTAAAAACAGGGAAAAACTCACAAGGAAATCACACCAAATTAAGTGAAGAGAAGCCGAATTTATAGGCAAAATTTAGTACCGGCGTCGCGACGCCATAGCTTCCCGCGTCGCGACGCTGGCACGCATTTTTGGTCAATGTGGTTTGACCACGCGTACGATGTCGGCACAATCAGGAAATGACAGGTGGCATGCGCTGAAAGTGGTGCAATGGGAAGGCGACACGTGGCAGAATGTGATTTGCCAATAATTCGGTCCAATGAGAAGGTGACACGTGTCACGCGCATTCTGTCGGCACCATAGATTTTTGACACGTGGCAGGCGGCGCATTTTAGCTGATCTTCTGAGATGATGACACGTGGCATGGCGCACGTTAGCGTAGATGATGATTGTCGGCATCTTAGGATGATGACATGTGGCAGCGCACGTTAGCAGATCGGCTGTAATGGTGACACATGGCACGACGCACGTTAGCAAAGTCAACTTTTCAGATTCTGACACGTGGACCAGGCGCATGTTAGCAAGACTCGGCACACGTTAGACGTCGCTACGCCAAGGGTTTGGGCGTCGCGACGCGGCCAATTTACCAAAATACCCTTTTTGCCAATTTTCACTGTTTTGCTCCAAATCACCTCCAGAATGTCCTGAAACTTTATTTATCTACAAAATAACACAAAACACATCAAAATATTCACAAAACTCAAGAAACTATACAAAATATTAAGTCAAATGAGTGGGAAATATTGATAGATTTACCACTCATCACTTCCCAATGTCAATTACAAACTAATTTGTAACTACACACTACAAAATATATTATCGGGTCTTTGTCTAATATATACATATCACTAAATCATATTTAATTTCAATATAATTATAATTAGATTGAATATGTATATAAAAGAAAGAAGTACTACCATAAATAAGTAATATTATGGAAAAAGAAAATGTTTGTATTCATGAATCGGACATAAATACGATTCAGATTGGCACTCCAAGAACCAACCCTAACAATTTCTCCCACTTGCTCTAGTGCCAATCCACGGTATCATATACACATCTAAATGTGTATCATATACGCATGGTCATCAAGAGCTGACCTATCACTCAAGAGGTAGGCAACAACAAGTAAATCCGCTATAACATATTGAGTTTGTCCAACAAACCCAATCGTTTCCCTTAACCAACATCATTCATATATTGTATAACCCAAGTTATACATCAATATGACTCAGATGCGACATCAATATTGTGCTACAACTACTGAGTTGTCTATGTATTTAGAAATCAAATCCAAATATTATGCAGACAACCACAAGCACAACACTAATATTAAAACTTCTAATCTATAAGGTCACTATGAAACTTCATAAGTCAATACTCATAAGTTACAACTAATTCCACTAATACAGTAGAATCAACCGTGACACTCCCACTGCATCTTTTCTGACTCTATATGACGTAGACTGTCTAACGTCATAATTAGACTCAAAATTAATCTGACCCTAATAGTTGCAGACTATATTCTCCCTGAATAAGAAACTCGTTCTTAATATCTCAAAGATAACAAAGAACATGTTTTAAGACACATCCTATAGTCTAAAACATATCAAAATAGCTCGTAACAATTACGATTAAATTGATATCTTTAATTGCACATAATATAATATCCATTATGTCATCATCCTATGATGCATAAGTGACTAGATATTCTAATCAATTTCTCTTTCGACAAATGAATCATCATTTATGAAAGATGAATACTATATACAAGAGACACACTAACTGTGTAACAGTTACACTAACTGTCACACAGATAGTCTTGCTGTGTCATTTATTAGATCATATCTAACACATGACTAATGAGAGTATCTCACAAGTCTCTTAGTTTTATATCATATATGAAAATTTATATCAAATATAACAGAGACCACTCCCACTTCGATCATGGAGAAAAGAAGACTTAGGTAAACCTTTTACCTTATAAACATCTCATTATAATCTTAATAGTGATAATTTCGTTATGATATATAACATTAGAAAGAAATTTATACGCTCTCACTGACCCTACTATCAAATATGTATTCTCTATGCTTTGATAAAATCAGACAATCTGATTGTATCAAAATTAGAGAACATAGATTTGCGGAAAGCTCACACGAGTCTACAATAGGCTCTATAAGCCATTATACTAAACTGTGATCTTAGCAGAATACAAACTCCAGGGCCATTCCAGAACGAACTCTTCAAGCAAAGAAATCACAATGGATCTCTTCTTCGAAGAAACCATTCAGGAACGCCACTTTATATTCCTAGCTAAAATACATATTTTAATATCAATATTAACCAACAGATCCTTAATTGTTCAATTAGTGTGACTAGAGATAAGTTTCCTCAGAATCTACAATAGATTGCTGAGTATAACTTTTTTCACTGTCATACTATAAAAGTCAAACCTTTAATAAGCTCACTTTTCTTTTGTTGCGCAAATAATTTGCACATTTTATGAACAATTCATAACGAAAGCTTAATCAAGTTCAAAACTTGATCGTAGTAAGCTATGATCAATCTTAGATCTATGGTTTAATGCTAACTTCCGGAATCGATATCAAATATCGCTCCCACTATAAGTTACAGGATAATTTTCTTCGATAAGAAAACAACATAACCATTTAGTATCAAATACTTCACAAATGATTTTGATATCCTATTGGACTTATATGGAATATGTCTAAAGGTTTTTTCATCTTATTAATTATGTAGTTCCATTTATAGTTTATCACTCTCACATTTGACTTCAATAAGTCAAGTCTTTTCTACAATTATTAACATCTAATGTTACACACCAAGTAATAAAATAATTTTATTACTCATGATTGTAGAAAATATATTCTATCAAATAGAATACAATACTATATTAAATAGAATAAATGATAAACTTTTACTTGTATCTCTGAGGCACAAGTACTTTTCAATTATATAACCATTATACAAAAGAAAGATTCAAATCTCAAACTTTTCAAGATTCAAATTTATACATATACATATCATATACGTAACTGTATAAAACTAATGGAACATTAATTAAAATGATGAATTAGTGTTACTGGAGCATATTCTCAAGAGTATTGAAACTAATTCGGTAACATTCGATATTAAACGAATCAAATCATATAAGATTCGATTTCTCCTACTTACCAATTACCTTACGATGGAATCGTAGAAGAATAATATTGAGTAAGAATCACATTCATTGAATAATCTTAGAACTGATTACCATAAATTCATATGTTTGATCGTATTAAACATCTTTGAATAATTCAAAGATTCATGATGAATTTTAAAGATAAAGTTTTCAAAACTTCAGATCGAAAATCTTTGAACCAGTCAAAATATTAGATCCACGTTTCATTAGAACAGATTGAAAGTTCTCAAACCTTTCAAGACATTCAATATATGTTCTTTCAGAAATGCGTGACTAAGTCATGACAATTCATTAACCAAGTTGCGAAGTAAAGAAAACTACTCAAGACAATTTATAATTCATTAAACTACATACATCTAATATATTAGTTTAGTAAATATGTGGTCCAATGACGATCATTGGTTAAATGAGATTTAATCACATTCCTGAATACAATATTCATTAAATGTATAAGGATATCTAGTGTGATCTCGTATCAGACCAACCTTTACTATATAGAATAAAATTCTAATGCTTAAGTGATAAAATCTCATAAAATACTGTTCTAAGTTATTTACTTAACCGTATATTTTTCTTAATATTTATCTCTATATCAATGACACTACTAGTCGTATTAAAATATGTGCAACTGTTTATAAGGAACAAGTAACTATCCAATAGTCGCAAGTTCTGATATCAAATATCAAAATAATCATTAAATAATATTTTAAATCACTAAATGGGAGATCTGGTATCCAAAACCTATAGTTGTCGTATTGTGAGAATCAATATTCTCTACACATAATTATACACAGCTCATTTCTTTAGCTTTATAATTTGCCTTCAACTATTTATAACAATTGCAAATAATTGATTAGCAAACCGTGTCAGACTCATTACCTCTAAAGGTCACTAAAGCCAAGAAACGTCATTATCAGATAAACAAATACTTAATGGAGTTTTCTTAATGCCAGTCAAGAATCTCGAGACATGAACAAATTCACGTCAATTCTTACTGTAAAAGAAACTATTCTCTCTAGATTATTACATCCTAAAATGAATATCTTCTTAGATTACCTATCTTGACTTAGTAACTAAGTCACTAACCATCTTGATTTTTGAAGAAAATTGGAACAATAGTTCCTGATGGTTTAGACTAATCTAATTATATTCATGTCTAATCTTAATCTAGAACCTATTCTAGAAAACTGCAACCATGAGGGAAGTCAGAAAACATATATAAGTAATATGCATGCAGTGGATTAGAAGTTTAATTCTATATACTCAATAGAATAAAGGAAACTTAAGCGGCAATTTTCATAATATTATACAATGCCTTAGTTATGGATTTTTAACCCAGCAGAGTCTCCCACTACTTTACATAATACCGTAATCCCTAACAGAAAATGGGTATCCAATAATTAAATTGAATTCCATAGTGAGAAGTGGACCCCATGAATATATTTCGACTCACAACTTTGGCACGTTCTCGCCTACGTATATTCACATGTAAACAACTCATTGTCAATCACACTCACTGTGACAACTTTGGCACGTTCACAAGGAGTCGTATCAAGGCTTCACTTGTCAGTGACAAACTCAAGCTACCGATGTAGTTCTGACAGCTTTGGCATGTTCAGGATTTCCACTTTCACTTGAATTTGTCTCTTATCATATAAGTTCTATTGGCGCAAATGAACTACCATCAACCATAACTGCACAGCTTTGGCACGATACAACTACAACATTAGGAAATCATTTGCATCCGTACTGACAAGGCGGACCAAGAAACAAGTATTCCTAATACTAATTACTTTAATGCTTTATTTAAGCAGGGATATTCCTAAAGAGGGTTTTACTCTACATCAAATGCAGATTTTAATTTAGATCAATTTCTCAACAGTTTAATTCTACCAGGGAAACATAACTTAACTTAACCATTAAATTTCTGTTATGTTTTCTGTTAGCGTAGAACCCAAAAATTAAGAAACATCTAAATTACATGCATGTGCAAATATCAAAATTGGATTATATATCATATATCAAGCATGAAAAATGTAATGGATGAAGGATCAGACATGCTCTGATACCAATTTTGTTGGGGTTTTAGCACGGGCGCAATGGAAGCTCGCGGTTCGGGCGAAATCGTAACTTTAAAAACTTTTAAAATTACCAAATAAATTATTCAATATCCAATATGAATAATTCATTCATATTTCCCCTAAACATATTTATTCGATATCAAATAACGACATAAGTAGGTTAGAAACATCGCAAAACTTTTACGAAAAATATTTTTCCGCAAAATAGCATAAAACACGTTTTTTGCCTGAACCGACCAACCAATACACATGGGGGCTGCCCAGGTCAGCACCAATATTACTTGGGCAGTTCATAGGCTGCCCAAACAGTGACCAATTCACTGTTTGGACAGCGGACACCCGGTAAGCCCGAAACTCACCTGGTAATGCCGTTTTTCGTCGTTTTCGCATATTTCAACTCCGAAATAATTTCCGGCAATTGTTCCAATGCCAAAACACATCTAATACATTTATACAACATAATTTTCATCACCAAAATCACATAAATTCCAGAACTGATTTGGTAACTAAAAATATCAGTTTTCATGCTTTAAATCCAATTTTCTCAATATTAATCATATTAATACTTACACCAACCAAAGTCACCACAAGTGAAGAACTCAAGAATAATTCTAGGAGTTACAAGAGTGTTCATAACACTCTAGAATGGCAACAAGTCATCAAATAATAAAATTGAATTAATATTACACTGATATTATCCAATCTAACTTCACACATGCATTAAGCCTCCAAATCCATCCACAAAATCAAAAAGGCCCAAAATATAAGAAAGGAAGAAACCGTAGAACTTTTCTAGATGCTCAAGAATAAGAAACAAACTTTCTAAGTTTAAGAGTTATGAAAATTACCTCCAAATCTCCTAATTTCCTTAAACTTTTTCTTGATTTCTTCACTTTCTTCCTTGTTTCATCAAACAAAATTTGGGAGCTTTTTCTTTTATGGGTTTCAGCCATGGAGTCTAAGTTAAAGAGAAAACAAAATTTTCCAACTTAAAAAGAAAGCCAAACTGACTTTTGAGGGGTAAAATGGTCATTTGGTCATTTTAATCAAAATAAATAATAGTAAGCTTTAAGTTAACAAATCCAATTTGTAAACTTTAAGCTTAATATAATCATGCCACATGTAACCAATAATAATCAAACATATTGCATAATAATTATGTAATATCGATATAATTTAATTATCTAGATATTTAACATTTAAACATCTAAATAATTAATTAATGGGATTATTATTATATATGTATTTTTATTTACATTAAATAAGAAATACATATATTAATGGCATGTGTCAAAGTCTCATTTGACAATTAATTAATATGTATCAAATCAAATCTTGTATCAAATATAAATATAAATTAATTATTAGTTGACCAAAAAAATGCACATAATGTATGTATTTCCGTTTAACCGTTTAAACGATTCGAATTAACTCATTCAATCTGATTAAGTATTATGAATAATCTGTATTATTCATAATGCGTTGCCCAAGTTCTCAACGAGTAGACTTCATATTATTTGACTCTCTAAGTTTAAGTTTATCTGTCACAGAATCCAATTTCATGTCCATAATTCACCCACTCATGAATTATGACGACCACGGATAATCTCGCTAAACTATGCAAGTCAAGGTCATTGCATACGTATAATCTCTCTGTCGTAGGCTATCAATATTATACCGGGGATATTGATAAGAACGTCAAATCCCTAAGGTATAATATAGTCGACTTTCAAATTTACGATCTCTAAATAACACTTGGAACTCACTTCCGAAGTATACCACAACCATGGATTTACTAGATCGCAAATACGTACCTGATACTTATGCCATGTACACAGGACTGACGGATTCTATCTGATACTCACAGGATATCATGAGCATCAGTCCACACCCAATGAACAGGCAGAGGTCTAATCTAAATAGATCAGTGATGTTATTGCCATCAAAGTGTGGAGAATATCTCATACATCCACATTGGTATCTCAAGTCGAATGACCACTATGCTACTCGACTCGAGAAGATTCCTATTAACGTTGGTGTACCATCTATTAGGAAATATTCAGAGAGTCATTCAGTTTTTATCAAATAAACACCTACACGCTTATACGAGTCTCCCAAGACTCATGGTTTATTGGGATAAACCATCGGACCAAGTCTTGATATACGACATGTACTATGTTAGGGTTGGTGCTCTGAGCGTTAATGAATAAAATAGACAGTTTCTTTAATATAAATTATTTTATTATATGGTAAAGACGTAAATGACCATAGAGTGATTGGTTATGATACAGCTGTAAAAGCGTCGCAACTGACATTGAGCGGTATCATTTTTTAATTGTTCCTGGTCAAGGTTTACAATTACTTGGTCAGTAAGTAAACTCGTTGATATCGGTACGTGTCGAATATTAGAATGTTGGATTCTAATGGTTTCTCAATGAACCATGAGTCTCAGGAGACTCGTATAGATATGTAGGTGTTTATATCGAATAAATATTGAACGACTCGCCGAAGATTCTTAATAGATGGTATACCAACGTCAATGAGAATCTTCTCGGGTTGAGTGAGCATAGTAATCCTCCGACTTGAGGTACCACTGTGGATATATGAGATATCATTCACACTTTGATGGCAGTCACGTCACCGATCTATTTAGATCAGACCTCCGCCTGTTCGTTGGGTGTGGACTGATCCTCATGATATCCTGTGCGTATCAAGATAGGATCCGTCAGTTCTGTGTACAGAGCATAGGTACCACTTTGGAATTAGCAATCTGTTAAATCCATGGGCCCGTGGTACACTGTAGAAATCAGTTCTAAGTGTTATTTAAGATATTGCTAATAGAATCGTCGACAAGATTATACCTAAAGAGATTTGACGTTTATATCTGTATCTCTGGGATAATCCGGATACCTGTGACGGAAGGATTATACGTATGCAGTGACCTCGACCTGCATGGTTCATGATTTTATCTGTGTTCGTCATAATTTACGGGTGGGTAAATTATGGACACGAAATTGGATTTCGTGACGGATATGCCTGAACCTAGAGAGTCTCACTAATGAGATATACTCGTTGGGCAATAGGGCAACTTTTATAAATAATATTGATTATTTATAAGTCATTTAACGGTTAAACGAAGACACATGCTTTAGAGATTTTTTGGCCATTTATTAAATATCGAATTGTGATATTTGACATTTATAATTAATATATGTATTTTGATTATTTAATGTAAATATAATACATATATTTGAGATATTTATATTTAATTATTTATTTATTCAAATGTTGAATAATTAAATTAATTAAATATTTAATATCTTAATTACTTAATAAAGTAAGATAAATGGCATGTTTTAATTGGATAAAATGGCCATTTTTAATTGGTTTAAGTGGCTTATTTTTATTGGTTTATTTGTGATAAACATTAAATGTTTAATGTATTATCACCACAAATATTCTAACTTTATCCAATTATTTAATGAAAATAAAATGAAAAAACTTGGCTAATATTTTTTCTAATTTTCGTGGCTTTTGAGAATAAATATATAAGCCATATTTTTATTTTTTGTTTCATTATTCTACAAACCCTAAAAATCAAATACAAAAGAAAGAAATAGAGCAAAAGGGAAAAAGGAAGAAAAACCTTGGAAATCAAGCATTTTAGTAAGTTTTTTCTTACTTTTCCTTTAATGAAAAATATTTCTAGCATACAAAGCTTCAATATGTGAAGCCTAGTTTGGTGAGGTATTTCATATTGGTGAGACTCAATTGGTGTAATAAGAATTGAATTAATTTGGTGTAAATTTGATTAATTTGTGAAATTATAAAATTAGGATTTCCAACCTTCACCAAAATTGGGGATTTTCATATATTTGATGATTTTTAATGTATATTAGATGTATATTAAATTTGGGAATTTTTGGAATTGATTTTGGCATGTTTTGAACATAAAGGACCAAATTACAAATTCTTGAAAATTGAGGGACCATTCGGCAATTAAGGAAAAACAATGTTTTCTGAAATTGAAAAACTGAAATTTCATGTATAAGACATGAATAAATCATTTTGGAATTGATTTAGAATCAATTAGAATTGTATTTGACAATTTTGGACTAAAATGATTAAAATTCAAAGTTTTGGGGTAAATTGGTAATTTATGAAAAATATGATTTTTTGGGTAAAATTTCAGTTATTAAGTATTGAGTAATTGAAATAAATTAGTTTATTTTAATTACCCAAGAAAAATAATTGAAATCGGAAAATTTTGATTTTCCGCGATCCGCTGCGTTTACCCGAATTACCGCCTAAAACCCCAACATACTAGTCTCAGCGGATTTTACTAACCGACTCATGTCAGTAAATCTTGACCATGAACTTTATTTGATAATATACTTCTAGCAGTGACACTTCTCAATGTCAATTACAAACTAATTTGTAACTGCGCTCTACAAAAAATATTATCAGATCTTTGTCTAATATATATACATATCACGAAATCATATTTAATTTCAATCTAATCATAATTAGATCGAATATGTATATAAAAGCAAGAAGTACTACCATAAATAAGTAATATTATGGAAAATTGAATTGTTTGTATTAATGAATCGGACATAAATACGATTCGGATTGACACTCCGAGCACCAACCCTAACAGTTGCTAGTGATGTAAGAGAAACTATAGTTGTCAAAGAGGGGACCTCATGAGAAATTAGCCCCAACATAGGCTAATTGGTCGTGTATATTGGTCTTCGAGAGACCCGGTAGGTCGTGCCAAGTGCCATGTGGTGGAGGGGTAAGCAGGGGGCCAAGGTGAAAAGAATAAGCGATCTATTCACAACCCAAAGCAACTGAAAACATTGTCGTTTTATCAGAATGAAACCCATTCACGTACGCGTGTATGACGTCTCTTATGAAAAAGTTGCGAAATTAGAAATGAAAACTCGTGCACAAGAGCATGTATAAAGTAGTGACTGAAATCGGAAGCACTCATGCACGAGATTATATGGAGATGCGACTGGGATTGGACACAAAAACTAAAACACAATCGCATGTGTGGAGTTGCTCCACAGATAATGCTAGGACATCAGAAAAATGAGAGCTTATGCACAAATGCATAAGTTAAGCCATTATATTGAAAACAATGACTCATATACGAGAACGTATATGATATTGTTCTGTTTCGATATCCTGTGTGCCCAAATCACTATAAAAATTTCTATAATGTTATTGACTCAGATATGTAATCTCATTCATTGGCCTATGAATTTTATTGTAATATTTTCTTCTTGTGTTTAATTGTAGGAACTGAAAGAGATTCGTGATAGAATGAAGTAAGCGAGCTGGTTGGGTGACAGAAGACTCAAATCTCATGGAAAAGAGTTACGGAAAAGCCGAAGTGACCTGAGTTGCGGAGAAGCCGAAGAGACCGAGACGGTGGGAACCAACTGAGAATTCCAAGGAGACCGCAATCGAGTTTCAAGTCGACTTCAACATCGAATTTAATGTCAACTTTTCAAGGAAGCTCGACTTCATCAACGACTTTTCGATGGGATAAGTCTCAGAAACAGCCTGATCAGTGTGTAGGGTTGGTGGTACAAACAAGTGCAGAGATGCTATCAGACCAAATAAAGCTTTTATTATCTTGGTCATCAAGAGTTGTACTATTTTTACTTTGTTTGGGTTTTGTCCCAATTATGTTTTACCGGTAAAGTTTTAACGCAAAATACACATGATAACATTAACCACCTAGAGGAGGAGAGAAACAGTGGGAAGTCCTTGTCAAGCTTCAGCGATAAAGACTTTGAATATGGAGAAATTGAAGTAGAAGTGAAGATATGAAGTAGACCAAGTAGAAGATTGAAGATTGAAAACCTCCAGACGAATCAGAAATGAAGAGAGTATGCGGTTTGAGCAAGCTCCCAAGCTACACCATCGTCGAGGACGGCGATAAATGAACTGGGGGGAATGTCATGCTCATAGTATCAAGATAACAATATTCACATCAATTTTCTGCGACTACATGCATTTTCACCGGCATGGGAGAAGTGACACGTGTTATTTTTATAAATTTACGGAAAAGCCACATTTGCCGCTACCCACTGGCACGTTCTGCCGCTTTGTAAAGGAGCTCATGTTTCGGTACACCAGATCAAGCTCGCCCGGGGCCAGAAGTAACTCTCATTGCCACATGTACTGAGGAGATTTCTTCTGTGAGGTCCAATTTTGAAGTTTATTGGGAGATTTAGAAGCATGCTCATTTGTTGCTAGCCTAGTTTTGCAGCATTATGAATGAGCTTAGGTTTTGGAGTGCCAGAACGAGTTGGGGCGGGGCCACAAGTGAAGTTCATGGTCATATGTACTGGGGAAATTTCCGTTGTGGAGTGTGATTCCGAAGTTTGACAGAAGATTCATGTAGTGTGCCCATTATTGGCCTTAATCGTGCACATTGCTGCAAAGTGGGGGTTGTAGAAAGCCATCAAGATGAGCTCATCCAAGGACGTAACTTAATCTCATAGTCAATTATTTTGTGGCTTATTGACTCGCTGAAAGAGTTCCCATAAATTCTTTGTACTTTAGATTTTAGAGGGGGTGTGACCACTCAAGCGCTAGGTGTGTATACTGGTGAAACATTTGTAATATCTTTAAAAGCTCTTTAAGAGGGAAGCATATGTGAGCTTTGGGGTGGCTAATGGGGCTTCGGTGATGTAAGGGCATTAGTCGTGAACCTTCACGCCCTTAGATGTTGTTTGTATAATGATATAATGTAATGATCACGATATTAATAAAATGTCATATTTTTATATCTGATTGTACTATTCATTTCTCAAGTCCTGAGTCAATACGGATGTGCATTCGAATGCTATGAGAATGCTTATTAACTTCCATAACTTACTGTTATATGAGTATGTAGATATCTAAAATATAGAATTTGAGTTCGAGTATTATGAAAAGGTCGACTTATAAAATGTGAACCTCAATAAGTGCCGCACGAACCCAATTTTTCAATTAGTAATTAGCTGAGTAATTATGTACATAAAACAAAAGGCTTTTATAAAAATAAAAAATTAAGAGTAATTAACTGACTGAGGTTTAAGTTCTTCATTTGTTCAAAAGCAAGGGTTTTAAGCAAAGCAAAGCAAAGCAAAAGCGAAAGCTAGAAGCAATGGCGAGGCAGCTGCGTCTTCTCCCCAAATTGCCGCCAATTTTCCCACGCAAACACAGTAAAAATCCCATCTCACAACCTTTCTCTCTTTCTCTCTGCACACAATCATCAAACAACAATAACAATAACATCAAAGATCAAGAACGCAATGAACAAGTACGCAAAATCCGAATCCTCTTCCAAAACAACCGCACAGAAGCCGCTCAAAGCCTCATCAAATCCATCGTTTTATCAAAAACTTCACCTTTCACTTCACCCCACGAACTCTTCTCACTTTTCTCCGTCTCTTCACCTTATTACAAACCCACGTTCGGTAACATGCTCTTGTCAATTCTATCATCCGCAAAACTTCCCGACGAAGCTTTACTGCTTTACGGTTCTGTTAAATCTGACGGTACGCGTCTTTCTTTAGATTCCATTAATGTTTTTCTTGAATGTTTGGTGAGTTGTAGTCAGTATGAAAAGGCTCTTGATGTGTTTGATGATATTGTCTGTATGGGTTTTAGACCCGATAAGTTTACGTATGGTAAAGCTGTTCAAGCTGCGGTGAAGATTGGTGATTTAAATAGAGCTTGTGAGATTTTTGATGGGATGAAGAAGATGAGGACTAAGGCTAATGTGTTTGTTTATAATGTTTTGATTAGTGGGTTTTGTAAACAGAGGAAAATTAGGGATGCGGAGAAGCTGTTTGATGAAATGTGTGAGAGGAAGTTGGTGCCGACAAAGGTTACTTATAATACGTTGGTTGATGGGTATTGTAAGGTTGGGGAGTTTGAAAAGGTAAGTGGTTTGAGAGAGAAGATGAAGAGAGACAATGTGGAGGTGAATTTGGTTATGTTTAATTCATTGCTTAGTGGGCTTTGCAAGGCGAGGAGGATGGAGGAGGCAAAGAGTGTTTATAAGGAAATGGAAGCTCATGGGTTTGTGCCTGATGGCTTTACTTATAGTGTGCTCTTTGATGGATATGTGATGTGTGGTGGTGGGGAGAATGTGATGGCTTTGTATGAAGAATTGAGTGGAAAAGGATTTAGGATTAATAGTTATACTTGTAGTGTTTTGTTGAATGCATTATGCAAAGAAGGGAAGGTGGAAAAGGCTGAGGAGATTTTGGGGAAAGAAATAGAAAATGGGCTTGTGCCGAATGAAGTGATGTTTAACACAATTGTGAATGGATATTGTCGAATAGGTGACAAAAACAGAGCTATTTTGGCTATTCAAGAAATGGAAAATCGTGGGTTGAGACCAAATTGCATTACTTTCAATACTTTGATCAACAGGTTTTGTGAATTGAGAGAGATGGATAAGGCAGAGGAATGGGCGAAGAAAATGTTGGAGAAGGATGTTCCTCCAAATGTTGAGACACATAACACCCTTATTAATGGCTACGGACGAATGGGTCTTTTTGATAGGTGCTTCCAGATTCTCGAAGAAATGGAAAACTGTGGGATAAAGCCCAATCCTGTCAGCTATGGTTCTCTCATTAACTGGTTATGCAAGGATGGTAAGCTTCTTGAAGCTGAAATAGTCCTCAGGGATATGGAAGGTAGAGGGGTTCTTCCCCATGCTCAAATATATAACATGCTCATTGATGGTAGCTGCACCATGGGGAGGATTAAAGATGCTTTCAAGTTTTTTGATGAGATGGTGAAAAGAGAAATGGGTCCAACACTTGTAACTTATAATGCCCTCATTAATGGGCTCTGCAAAAAGGGAAGGGTAATGGAAGCTGAATCCATGCTTCCCCAAATAACAAGTAGAGGTCTTCGTCCTGACGTGATTACATATAACTCCCTGATCTCAGGATATTCCAGTATAAGAAACTCCGAAAAATGTCTTGAGCTGTACGAAAATATGAAGAATTCAGGCATCAAACCTACTTTGAGGACTTATCATCCTCTAATTAGTGGATGTATCAAGGATGGAATTGTGGTGGCAGAGAAATTATCCAGTGAAATGTTACAGATTAATTTAGTTCCTGATTTATTGGTGTATAATGCACTCATTCACTGTTATGCAGAGCATGGAGATGTCCGAAAGGCACTTGTATTGCATGGTGAGATGGTGGACCAGGGAATTCGTCCTGACAAGATGACGTACAATAGCTTGATTTTTGGGCACTTGAGAGAAGGAAATTTGTCTGAAGTAAATGATCTTGTCAATGACATGAAGGTCAAAGGATTGATCCCTAAAGCGGATACCTACAACATACTGGTAAAAGGACTTTGCGATCGTAAGGATTTTGGTGGGGCATACATTTGGTACAGAGAAATGTTTGAGAATGGTTTCATTCCCAGTTTCTGTATATACAATGAGCTAACCAATGGCCTCAAACAGGAGGGGAGGTTGAGAGAGGCCCAGATTTTATGCTCTGAAATGAACCTTGTAGGAAAGGATGCTTGGACTAATGAGGATCTATCTGTAGTTGCCAAAATGTAGATAAGTGATGCTCGGTGGGATCAAGTATTCAGCTCGACAATTTATTAAGATCTCAAGGAAAGCAAGAAAAACAGCCACATTAAGTGCTCCATCTAATAAGGGAGCCATATTCGACGTTGATTTCCATCCCAGGCCTGATTTTATCCGGAACACGCCGCACACCCATGGTTGTTAAAATTGCATTTTAAAAAGTAAAACCGTGCGATTTTACAATTTCAGAGGGCAAAAACTGGTTGAATTGTGAAGAAATCGCAAAAGGGGTAAAAACGGGTTGAATGTGTGTTTTGATTTGTGCTTGGCAATGCATTTTGTTGCGGCATGCATGTGATGTCTACGCCATATTCGCAAGTAGGTTCTTTTCTTGTTACAGGGTATGGAGCTGTATCCTCGAATTGGAAACTGCAGACTTGGGATGGTGTCTTGGGCTGTTCTTGCTGTCACTTATTGTATTAAGCAGGTAGCTCTTAGATATTCTGTTTCTGAATGTTAAATTTAGTTATGACATCTCTCAGTCTATAAACTTACTGTAGAGTGTGTCAAATTCCTAGGTGATGGCGGTAGAGTCCTCATTTGCTAGGTGCTCATATAAAGTTGTAGGCAAAGCTATTTAACTGATTGTGTTCCTAAGTTGATTTATGATATATTTTCTTTTTGAATCCAACTGAAGTTAATAAATAATCTAGAATTAGCCTGGTTTTTGAGTGGCTCTTTGTGTGTTGGGACCTGTTTTTTTTTTGCATGTTCAAATTTGGCAGACCTTTAATGTTGATCTTTCTTGGTTGGTCAGAAAACAAACTAGCTCAAATTATAGCTATCTGTTTATTCCCTATTTGATGTAGTTAGTACCATTTAATCTTAAAACTCATACAGATTTCATCACACGGAATAATTCTGCACCCTCTTTTAGTTTTCATTTTTGTGCTAGGAAGGTAGAGATTTGAACTTGATCTTGAACAACTATGGAATTCTTCTTTTAATTGCAAAAAGGGTATACACAACTTTTGGTTACCTTAACTTGATCATGATGTTGATTGAGTATAATCAACTCTTGAAACTTAAGCTAATAGGAAAAGGTCCTCTAGTTGTATTTAAACTCTAATATGGCCCTTCACTTATTCGCATGTCCAAATCAACACAAACATACATGTGGATCCAAACTCACACTCAAATAACAATAATATGACTAATTTAATCAAATATGGAATTTTTAAGATTTGAACACTAGATCTTTCGGTCAACTTTGCTCTTGTACGATGTTGTGTATCTTGATTTGCTGTTTACCTCAACTCTTATAATCTTACGTACATTTCCAACTTTGTTCGAGTCCTAGGCAATTTCATGTAATTGAGCGAACCTCAAGAACAGCGAATCATGATTTTATAGAAACAAAATCTCTTCTGATAAGTGCACGAAAGTGTACTTTGAACCACGCTAACTCAATGTAGTTGCTATGTTCTTAATCTTAATTAGAGTTCATTTTGTGCTTTGTTATTAGGAGCAATGGATGATGAAGAATGGAGCAAAAAGACATGTTTCGGAGCCTAACGGATGCATCGGACGCGCGCGGGAGCATCGGAGACGCGAGGCAACAACCAGTGAAGTAAAACACAATGGCGCCGCGGTGCCTCACGCTGAAACACGCCCAAGCCAAAATGCAGAGAGTTCGGCGCTGCGGCGCCCATCCCGCAGCGCCGCGGCGCCCAGAACGTCCAGAAAACCCTATTTTGGCCGTCTCTGATGCGCATAAGGGTTCCAGAGCCTCCCTATATAAACCCGGCTTCATCCTAACCCAAGGGGAGAAGAAAAAGAAGAGAAATTCAGAGAAAAGAAGTGAAGAACCAAGGAGAAGAACTCAACAACGTGGAGACAAGGACGAAGAACATGAAGTCTATGACGTCGTCTCTTCAGTTTATCAAGGTTTCTTCCTTCACCATGGAGAACTAATCTCATGCAGCAAAGCTAAGGATGAACCCCTATGTTATTCTTTTATTTATGTTATTTTGATTCTTGCATGGACCTTAACTTGATTAATATAATTGATATATTGTTATTCTTTTTATCTCTTGGATGATTAAGCCGAGAAACTTATTTCAACAATTTATATATAAGTTCAGCCCTGTTTTTCTTATGTATGGTTCGTAGAATTAAGTTGTGACTGGTTAGTATTGTTTTGCGAGTTTATCTTCTGCTACAGTATTGCTTGCAATGTTGTCGTCATTGGATAACTTGTAATGATAATCTATATGTGTGTTAACAATAAAGAGACAAACTATCAATTATTTCATACCTTAATTTGAGTTGTATTGAATATCTTTAAGAGAATCAGATAACTAGATATAAGAACTTGGTTTAAGGGGAATTCTGAAAGCTTTGCTATTTAAATCACTGATAATCTCCTTCCACTTTTCCGTAGTTTTATTTTACATCGTAATCTGCAAATATTTTCCTTTCTACAAAGTTACTGCTAACGCGCGTTTGTCCGTGTGAATAGTTCATGTAGCCATCTCCATGAGGAATCGACACCCCAGCTGTGCTGCGATAGCCGCGAACACTTTTGGGCGTCATCATCTTCCAATAACATATTAGACCATCAAAGAATTTGCCCTTGCAAACTCTTTCCGAATCAAGAAAGAAACATTAATTGTAGTTGGACGCTGCAAAGAATGCAACCCCTTTAATATGTCGGGTGTTCAATTCAATGAATAAGAGAAATTCACTCTCTCTCTCTCAATGCTCACGGCAATAACAATAATTTTTGTTTGAAAAAAATTTGATTCTATTAATGTTTAAAACCCCTTTATATAGTAAGTTTTAGAAACCCTAATCCAAATAAGAAACTGAAATAAAATTCTAATTTAAAAAAGATTCAAAATCTAAATAGGAAATTAAAATAAAAATCCTAATCTAATTAAGATTTAAAATCTTCACAACACTCTAATAAACCTTAAGTTCAAGCCATAATTTAGCCTAGTCCAATAAATAAATTAAAATATTAAATTTGAATGTCTTCAAATAACTGGGTCAGATGAATATAGTTTAATCTACTTCCCTCAAACCAAACAATTCGCAATTCAGAACAAGAACACAACACAAGCGCAAATGGAGAACTAATTGTATTTTTTATTAATTAACGCAAAAGATAACACAAAAATAGATTTGAAGACGAGGCAAGTCTCATCAGCCCAAATCGAATAATGTATTGTATATTATATTTTATTATTTATTAATATAATAACTATATTTTTATTTCAACATTATTAATGATAATGTCATTATGCATATTAGTTTGATATATAAATATGTTGAGAATGACATCAACCTTAGAATAGTCATGTAGTAATATTGGACATTGGGTGGTTCGACATTGGGATAGTATTACTATTATAAACTATTCTTAAAGTAAATATTCCTAGTCGTTGGTTTTGAAATACGTTCTAATTCCTATAATCTAGAAGACTAGCACATTAGTTTAACTCGATATACCATGAGCAAAGGAAGCTCGTATAGACACGTGGGTATTCGTGGTAGCGAATACTGAATGACTCACAGGTGATTCCTAATAGTTGAAAGTACACATCATCGTCAATATGAATCTCCTCGAATCGAGTAGTATATGTGATCATTTGACTATAGGATGACATTGATTTTGTGTGTGATCATCCACACTATGATGCTATATATGTCAAGAGACATTTCATGGTCTGGTCGCTAAGTGTTCGTTGGGTGTGGACCGATACACTCGTTAATCAAGTGCATATCACGATAGGATCTGTCGGCCCGTATGTGTACCATAAGTAGGGATGGCAGGCATACCCGGACCCGGCCCGGGTCCGCGGTTAGACTCGGATCCACTTTAAAAAATTGCGGATCCGGGTCTTATTTCAGTGGACCCGCATCATTCCGGGTCCGGATGCGGGTCCGGATAAATCCGGACCCGGGTACCCGGGACCCGAAAAAAAAAAAAAAAAAAAAAAAAAAAAAAAAAAAAAAAACACAATCTGATTCACTCATTCAAAGTTTTAACCCTAAATTAATCCCGATGACTTGAAGTTGTGTTGAATTTATAGTTTGTTTATTTTATGTTAAAAGTTCAAACTTAAGTTATGTACTTATGTTTGAAACTTTTAGTTATGTTATGTACTTGTGTAGTTGTGTTTGTGTTGAAGTTTTTTTCCTTGTAGTTTGTTTATGAATTATGAATTATGATATGTTACATGTTGATGTAATGTATTATTTGTGTTGAAACTTGAAGTTCAAACTTAACTATTTTTATGTGTTGTAATTTTCAATTCAAACTTGTTGTGAATTGTTTATACATATTATAGTATTTATTGATATGGAATAGTGGAATTGGAGCAAAAAAAAAAAAAACTGCCAGTTGCGGATCCCGGGTCCGGATCCGGGTAAACCTGGGTCCATTCCGGGTCTACCCGGGTCCGGACCTGGAAGCGCTTAACCGGGTCCATATCCGGACCCGGGTCCATCGAGCCACTTGCGGATCCGGGTCCGGATCCGGAATTTGCCATCCCTAACCATAAGGGGTTTAGGTATCTATGTAAGTAAGTCGCGATTCTTAAGACTTTGGCCAATGATGATCACCTATGGTGGATCGTATATATCAGAAATGGTGTTCTGATTAGTTGTAAAGAATCGTGGACATGTCGAAAATAAGAGATGTATATCTCGGAAACTTGACGGTATAATCTATGTTTCCTAGATACAACTCGAATAGCTTACGACGGAATGATTGTTAAACATATGTGATGACCTCGACTTATATAGTTCAGAAAGGTCGTTCGTGTTCTTCGTGAATTCGGAGGTGGCCGAATTGCGTACATATAATCTAGGTTTATATGACGATCGTGTCTGGACTTAGAGAGTCATACAATATGAAGTGTACTCGTTGAGCACTGGGGTAGCTGATAATGTTTGATAATAAATAATATTTGATATTATAATTATCAATCAAAATAATTAAATATTATTAGATAACATTAATTATTTACTTTGACCCAATTGGATTATTTGGATTAATCCAAAATCACACAAGGGCTTTGTTGTAATTTCATAAATATATTTACCATTGAATGATATTTTATTAATTACAAAATATGTAATAATATGTGTATTTATCTTGATTTAATTGGATTAAATCAAAGTGGTAGATAATGAACTAATCAATTTGATAAACTTTGTCTAGATTAAATCAAAGTGATAGACAAATGTAATTAGTCACACCTAATTATACATATTTGGAAAAATTGAATTAAGCCCACCTAAAAGTTTATTAGAATTTTTATTAATTAAAAATTACATAAGCTTCACTATAAAAGGCAAGTTTGATCAAGTTTTTAATTAAGCTTAAGAAAGTTAAGCTTGTGAAAGCGAAAACAAGCAAGAATTAGAGATATTAACCTAAGTAAAAGAAGTGTTTAGAGAAGTTTTGGAAGTTCTCTACAATATTTCAACAAGGAGAATAAGATTGGATTTTGGAATCAAGTTTGCTAGCTTTGGAATCAATATTGGATCTTGGAATCAAGCTTGCTAGCTTTGGAACTTCTCTACAACATTTCAATAAAGAGAATAAGTTTGGATCTTGGAATCAAGCTTACTAGGTAAGTTTGATCTTATCTAAAGCTATGTTTTCATTAGTTGGTTGTTTTCATTAATGAAGCATATAGTGATGTATTGTGTATTGGATACATAATAACATAGCTTGATATTGAAATTATGCTAATGAATTATGTATGTATGCTTTGGAAGCGTAAACACAATATGTTTGTGATTGGATCAAAATATTTATGTTGGACATAAACATTAAATTAGAGTTCGAAATTCTAGATGAAAGCTTACCATTCTAGATTCAATTGACCACTTTTGAATGATCTAGAACTGTTCATGAGTCACTTCATTGTGGGATTCTATTTCAATTTGTGTTTTGATTCAAAGAAATGCATATACACACACACACACACACACACACACACACACACACACACACACACACACCACACACACACACACACCACACACACACACACACAACACACACACACACACACACACATACACACACACACACAACACACACACACACACCACACACACACACACACACCACACACACACACACACACACATATATATATATATATATATATGTTTTTTATATAACATGAGTTGATGTTGGTTTTGATGTTAAAATTATTTTTGGTTGTTTTTGAAAATGTTTAAGGTTCTTAAGAAATTTTTTTAAAAAATAATCATGGGTTGTTGCATTGCAGCGCAGCGTGCTTAAGCAGAGCTACTTATGTAGAATGCACTACATGCTACTTGCGAGCATAGCGTGGGCGACTCGCCCTCTCTCCGTTTTTTCACGTTCACCGGTTTTTTCTATGCACTCGTAATGGAATATAGTATTTCATTAAATCATTTAAAAATACACACATGCTCAATTACCACGAGTTAGATCCATTTTCGCTGCGCAGGGCATCGATCTGACCCTATGGGTCCCACAACCGCCCCAACAGTTTTATGTGTTTTGTGTTATTATTAAAAAAAAATACTACACATAAATTAATAATAAATTTTTGACTAACCATTGATATGAGTGATCTATACCCACTTATTCATACATTCTTAAATTATTATTTTGTTATGATTCGTGTCATTTTACATGTTTTGTAGTTTCTTTTGTGTTTTATTGATAGGAAACATTAGAGCATGGATCTTGGAGCAAATTGACGTGTTTTGGAAGTTTAAGGATGTAAAGGAAGCACGTAGGAAAGGAAAATATGTGAAAACAAGTCATTCTGGCATAGAGGATTGTGTCATGACACCACTTATAGTGTTGCGACACCCCAAGCATAAAGAAACACAATTTTATCCATAGAGGCTGCCGTCGCGACGCCCCAGAAGAGTTTCAGACTAAGAATTTTGTTTTCTAAAATCATAAGGACTCCCAAAACTTTCTTATAAATATATGAGCTCGTCCAAAACCCTGGAGGAGAGAAAAAACACAACAAGTTGAGCTCTAAACACATAATTTAAAGAGATCCAAAGAAAGTATTGAAGAGCAAGAAGATGAGACGAAGGCGGTGACGTCCGAAGTCGAAGGGATTCGATTCGAATTTTATCTTCTAGTTTCTTTCTTTAAACTCTAATTATGTTCAATATGTTCTTGACCATGTTCTTATTGTTCTTACATTTAGTCATGAACTAATTTTATTATTCTAGAGGATAATGTAGCATGTGTTTGAACCTATGTGTTTGATTATCAATTAATTATCATGGAGTTTTAATTCAATTTATTTATATTTTCTTTTGTTTAATGTTTTTGGTTTGTTGGCCACAAATTAGATGATTCCATGTTTAGAATCTATCACTCGGGAGAGAGGATTTTGAGTAGGATCTAGAAAATATAAGCTAGGAATTTTATAGAGTTTGGGAGACTTATAAATCCTTTGAAGTCGTTAACAAAGAATCACATAGCGTAATGATTGTTAACTACTAGATTTCTTAGGGATATCGAAGTCGGTAATTAATAATATTTTCACTCGGTACTCGGGAGATGAAGTAGAATAATTTAGGATTCTTGACTAATAAACTAAGAAATTCAGTAATAATTTATTGACATGACAAATACATAGGGGATAGTTAGGTCAAATCAGACTATAGAATCTATCTCATCTTGATTTTCCTTAATTAAACGTTTTGATTTTTCACTTATTTAGTTTTTAATTTTAATTTAGTTTAATTTAAATTACTTCTAAATAAAGTTAAGTTTATTAATTATAGTACTTAGTGCGAATTTGATTCCAATCCATGTGGATTTGACACTCTATATTCACTATTTACTAAAAATTGACACCGTATACATGCGGTACGATAATTTCGCAATAAGTTTTTGGCGTCGTTGTCGGGGATTGTTTAATCTCATTCACATTAATATTATTACCAATTAACCTTAACTTTAATTTAAATTTTTTTATTACTCTTATTTTTGTTATTTCTTTCTTTCTTTTGGTGTTTTACAATGAATGAGACGATCCAGATGTCTTGAATCGTTCCTATTTGATCCCGAAATAGAAAGAACAACGAGGAGACTAAATAAAGAAATGAAAATTGAAAATAAGCAATGGTGGCTGACAATAGAGAGAACAGACCGCATTAGGTGGCAATCCGAGATCACTTTAAGTCGGTCATAGATGATAATTATTATGGGATTGTGCACAAACCGACCAATGCCAATAACTCTGAGTGAAACCTGCACTCATCAACATGGTGCAATAGAACCAATATGGGGCTCAACTGTAGAGGATCCCAACATTCACTTAAGGATGTTCTTGGAGATGGCAGATATCATTAAAATGAATTGAGTAACTGTAGAGACCATCATGCTTTGCTTGTTCCCATTTTCTTTAAGGGACAAAGCAAGGGGTTGGCTACAATTTATACCAATTAGGAGCATCATGACATGGGAGGATATGATCACATGATTTTTGGAGAAGTTCTTTACACCTGATAAATCAGCCCAACTGAGAACAGATATTAGCATATTTAAGCAGCTAAAGACCGAGAACCTGTATAAAGTTTGAAAGCGCTTTAAAGATATACTCAAGAGATGCCCATAACACAATTATGAAGACTAGGTCCAGATTCAACTATTTTATAATGGGTTGAATGGTTCGAACATGACCATGGTTGATGCAGCTGCTAGAGGAACCATGTTCAAGAAAACTGCTAAAGATATTTATGCTCTATTAGAAGAGATGGTCGTTAACACTTTACAATGGCCAAGTGAACGCTCGATGATGACCAAGGTGGCTTGCATACACGAGGTGTATTCTATTGTTGCACTTACATCTCAAGTGTCATCCCTCACGACTCATATAGCAGCATTGACATGTTGGGGTTTTGGGCAAAATACTCGGGTTACGCAGCGGAATGCGGGAAAATCAAATTTTTCATTTTCTTTAATTTTTCTTGGGTAATTAAAAAAACTTATTTATTTTAATCACTCAATACTCAAAAATAAAAAATTTTAACCCAAAAATCAGAATTTCAGTAAATTACCATACAACCCCCAAATTTTCCATTTTAATCATTTTAGTCCTGAGTTGTTCGAAATACGCTTAGGTGATTTCCAATCACAACAAAAATGATTTGTACATCAAATATACATTAAAAACAGAAATCTGAAATATTTTCCAGATTTTTCATAATTACGAAAATGCCCCAAATAGTTTGCATTTTGGTCCTAATTTGTCAAATACAAGATTAGGTGATATTCAATCACTACCAAAATAATTTGTACATCTTATATACATTAAAATGCAAACTAGGAAAAAAATTTCAAATTTTTTGCTTATTGCCGTGAGCCCCTAATATTTTTCATTTTGATCATTTTGGTCCTAAATTGTCAAATACAAGTTTAGGTGATTTCCAATCACTACCAAAATAATTTATACATCACATATGTATCAAAATACAACATATATATGAAAAGCCCCAATTTTGGTTTAGGTTTGCAACCCTAATTTCTCAATTAATCAAATTAACCAAAATTAACACAATCCAACACTTTAATCCAATCTTTACAATACCAATCAAGTCTCACCACTATGAAACAACTCAAGAAAAATTCTAGGTCATCATTGAGTGGCCTAACAACTATAGAATGGCAACCAAGTCATCTAATGATCAAATGTGTGCTTATTAACCATTAATAAGAAAACTTTGTTTATATACATACATACATCTTTCATTCAAGCTTCCAAACTGCATAACACAAATAAAAGAGAGTAGAGAAACAAGAGAATAATATATGTTGTAGCCAAGAACAAAATAAACATTTTTTCTCCTAAAGAAAAGTTGAAATTACTTACTAATTTGCAAGATTTCTTCATTTCATTCTTGGTTTCTTTTCTTTTTCCTCTCAAGTCTCTTGTGTTTTTGTGTTTTTGAAAGATTATTATTCATCAAAAAATGAAAAATGAAATCCTTAAATATGTAGGATTATGGCCGAATGGGAGGGCAAAATTGGAAGATTGGATTTTGTAATTTTTTAATCCAAATTAAAAGAATCCAAATCCAATTTTGCTACCATTTTCAAAAAACAAATATACATGTGAACCAATCACATTAAGCCAAATATAGCCTTAATTATGATAAAGATAAATGTATTTAAATATTCTAATTATTTAATAATTAAATAATTACTTAATACAAATATCTAAATACATGTATCATATTTACTTTAAAATTTTCATAATACACATATTTGGAATATGTGTCAAATACTTTATTTGACAAAAAATTAATGTGTATTTAATAAAATCAAGTATTTAATCCAAATACACACTAATTAATAAATGGCCGAATAACCCTTTAAACATGTATCTTTTCGTTTAACTGTTAAACTATTTATAAAAAAATCAATATTATTTATAATAGTTAACCTAGTACTCTACGAGTATGTTTCATTAGTGAGACTCTCTAGATTCAGGCATATCTGTCACGAAATCTAATTTCGTGTCCATAATCTACCCACCCGTAAATTTTGACGACCACAGATAAACTCGCTGAATCATACAGGTCGAGGTCATCGCATACGTATAATCCCTCCGTCACAGGTATTCGGATTATTCCATATATATAGATAAAAATGTCAAATCTCTATAGATATAATCTCGTCAATGATTCTATTAGCAATCTCTTAATAACACTTAGAACTTACTTCTACACTGTACCACGAGCTTATGGATTTGACAGATTGCTAATTCCATATTGAATACCTATGCTCTGTACACAGAACTGACGAATTCTATCTTGATACGCACAAGATATCCTGAGGATCATTCCACACCCAATGAACAGGCGGAGGTCTAATTTAAATAGATCGGTGACGTGACTGGCATCAAAGTGTGGAGGATACCTCATACATCCACAGTGGTATCTCAAGTCGAAGGACCACTATTCTCACTTGACCCGAGAAGATTCCTATTGACGTTGGTGTACCATCTATTAGGAAATCTTCGGTGATTCATTCAGTGTTTAACCAAAATAAACACCTACATGTCTATACGAGTCTCCTAAGACTCATGGTTCATTGGGATAAACCATCGGACCAAGTCTCGATATACGATGTGTACTGGTCTTAACGGATTTTACTGGTCTCAGCGGATTTAACTAACCGACCCGTGTTTGTAAATTTTGACCAGGAACTTTATTTGATAATATACTTCTAGTAGTGACACTTCTCAATGTCAATTACAAACTACTTTGTAACTGTGCACTATATTATATATTATCGGGTCTTTGTCTAATATATACATATCATTAAATCCTATTTAGTTTCAATCTAATCGTAATTAGATCGAATATGTATATAAAAACAAGAAGTATTATCATAAATAAGTAATATTATGGAAAAATGAATTGTTCTTATTCATGAATCGGACATGAATACGATTCGGATTGGCACTCTGAGCACCGACCCTAACATGACCAATCAAAGAGCCCAACCATCTATTGAGGCTGCTGCTGCTAATAGAATGATCTTACCAGATGGAGGAGCAAGTTTTGAGCATGCCCATTTTGTGGAAAATCGGAACTTCAACAACTATATAGGTAATCATATGCTTAATTTTTATCATTCGAACTTGTCATATGCGAACACAGAGAATACCTTGCAACCTTTTTCTGTCTTCAACAATCAAATGACTGAGCAGAAACCATCCTTAGAAGACTTTATGAGCACGCTTGTTGCTAAAATATTTGAGAGGTTTGAGAAGAATGAGTCGAGGCTGAACAATATCGAAACATATATAGGCAATATGATGGAAAAAATGAATTCCTTAGAAGTGCAAATTGGGCAGTTTGCTTCTTTTATTGCATATCAACATGGGCGTTTCCTAGTAATATCGAGGTAAATCCTAAGGAGTAGTGTCAGGCCATTACCTCAGAAGTGGGAAAAAGATTAGAGATGCCCCTAAGGACCGAGGTAGTCAAGACAAATAAGTGGCACTTCCGGATGAAATAATAACGAAAGTGAAGAACAGTGCAACAACTCCTCTGTATAAGCCACCACTCATCCCGAAGACACGTTTGTCATACCCTCAGCGCTTTCAAAAGAAGAAGTTGGTTGATCAGTTTTCCAAGTTCCTAATTATCTTTAAAAAGATCCTATCAACATCTCATTCGCAGATGTGTTAGGACAAATGTCTAGCTATGTGAAGTTTATGAAAGAGATGATGTCCAAAAAGAGGAAACTTGCTGATTTTGAAACAGTAGCACTCACAGAGAAGTGTAGTGATATCATACAGAAGAAACTCCCTCCAAGCTGAAGGATCCTGATAGCTTTACCATACCATATACTATTAGAAATCGAGACTTTGGTAAGAAACTATGCGATTTGGGTGCGAGTATCAATCTCGTGCCCTTATCCATCTACAAGTTGTTGGGTTTAGGTGAGGCGAAGCCAACCACCATCACATTGCAGCTAGCAGATAGATTCATCGCCTACCCGCGAGGAATAATATAGGACGTGTTAGTTAAGGTGGATAAATTCTACTTCATTACTGACTTCCTTATTTTTGATATGAATGAGGATCATGACGTCCCAATCATTATTGGGAGACCTTTCTTGGCAACAGGTAGAGTGATCATTGATGTGCAGAAAAGGTGAACTGAAAATGCTAGTGCATAAAGAAGAAGTCACCTTTAGTTTTTTCAAAGCCATGCCGAGTCCTCAAGGTGATGAAGAATGTCGCACGATAGACATTGTAAGAAGAGAGTTTCAATGGACAATAAAAGTTTCTTTATGTTTATCTTACATTAAGGACAATACAAGTTTTAATTTTGGGATTGTGTGCATGTTGGTAACAGTTCTTGCTATTTTTTTAATAGTTCTTGCAATTTTTTTTTGTTATTAATAAAACTTTTTTAAAAAAAAAATAGTCATACATAGTAAAGCATATGTCCAAAAAATGAGTTTGTTTGCTCTAGGGTGAAATCTTAGAAACTATAAGTGTCTAATTGACTTTTTTTTATGCCTTGAGTAGGTGATCTAGGTTAAACTCGTAAGCACCTAAAAGTAGTTTCTAGTAGTAAGAATCTAGGCAGTTGACAAAGTGACTAGTTGAAGAAATTGTTTGAAGATGAGTGACGGTTCGCTTAGATATCTATCTCTGTTTATAATTATTTATGATGTATTGTATGGCTAAAGAAAAAGAGAGAGATCTTTTAAAAATAAAAAATAAAAAGAGCAGAAAAATTACTTGGAAAAATAAAAGATAAACCATCTATAACCGATAAGCGTGAAGTTACCCATGGGAGAGTGTTAAGACCACCATGAGGAGAAATGCTTGTTGGAAAATTATGATCCATAGCATCACTATTTGTAATAAATATTGTGTTTTTGTACAGATTAACTATGTGACAAAAGGAAATTGCTATTTTATCATTATTGTAATTGGATTACTTGGATATATTTTTTTTATGATAAAAGTCCTTATGATTAAATCGGATTAATAAGATATGAGACGGTATTAATCCACGAACGGTTTAATCATTAAATATCTCTAGTCGTAGAATTATCGAGACTGAACATCGATAATGCGGAATAGACTAGTATTACATTTGTGCGCGTTATGGAAGCTTAACGTCATAGTTCTCATATGTTTAAGTATTGGATATTTATGCAAGTGTGATAAGAGGTTCTGTTAGCCGTTGGATCGGGAACAGTTCGCTCTGGATAGACCCACTCGGAATCCCATTGGTAGTATGACTATGTGTCTATGGGAATCTGAATCAGGGTAGGTGTATGTGATCTTTAACTTGAGACTTACGTCGCTAATACTTGCGACAATCAATTTTCTTTGGTATTGGTCGTCCGGAGCTTTAACAGGTTTTGTGTACGCCTGTACTGGGTTTACTAAGAATCGTAGTGTATTGGATGTGATGTCAAGATGGGAGTATCACTTCAGTCATATAGAGATGATGGTCACGCAGGATATGGTAATAGCACTCTTAAATGCTGCAGCTATCGGGATAATATGACTAGATCATGATTATCCGATTACAGAGACTAGTTACTCGTGATCCGATATATGCTTCGTATGGGGCAGACACAGAGCCAGCCCCAGGCCTAGCATGTGACATCTGATACTGGATCGTATTACGCATTACATAGTATTACTACGCCTGATACAGATAATATTCCTCCACGGATATTTCTGGAGAATTGGGTAGGCACGGTGCTTTGCTAGAAGCCAACCATGTCTTGTAAATTGGTGAGAACGTGGTACGGGGTACGCACGTGTCGGATAGTCCGACAACCGGATTTACTGCCAACATATCCATGAGTCTCTTGGGTCGCTTCCCAAAGATTCACCAATGAGATTTGACTCGAATAGAATTAATCTGGGATTAATTATAAGAGAGAAAATTAATTTGGGATTAATTGTGGCAAGAATTAATCTGGGATTAAATTCGTACAGAAGAGAGAACGCGATTAATTTAGAATTAATCGGTAAAATAAATTTAATAGTTAAATTGGATTTTTCTATTTAATTTATTTATTTGGGCTAAAATAATATATCAGATATATTAATTGAAATTAGATTTCAATACGAAATTAAAATTGGATTTTAATTCAAGCGAACGGATTAATTTGGAATTAATTCGTAAGCGACTTTCGTAATAATTTTACGAGGCATCATTATTTAATTAAATTGGATTTAATTATTTAGCGATGGAAAATTCATTTAGTCGGATTAAACGAACCCGAACCCGAGCCCAAAGCTAAGTTGTGTGTTGGAGATGCCAACTTGAATTTTGAATTTAAAGTGGTGGGACCCACTTCATTTATATCAACTTGTCAAAAGTGTGATGTGAGTGGTTGGCAAAATTTAATGAAACCATTTGCTTTTCACCAACCTTGTTTTTGTTTTTGGAAAACAATTATACAACTACTTGGTTTTTGGAAAACCAATACAAGTCAACACAACACAATTTTTTTCTCTCCTCTCCCTCTATTGTCGTGACTCTCTTTGTTCTTGGAGAAAATTTTGCTTTCAAAATTTATTCAAGCTAGCACTTGTAGAGTTGGATCAATGTGATAGGGAAACTCACCCAGGGGGTTTGGAACTCATCTTTAAGCTTGGAGTTTCTACATCCAAATGATTTGTTGAAAAATCTCAACCGTTCATTGTAAGTTTTTTCTGCAAACTTTATTGAATAATTCACACACAAATCATCTTAGTGATCTTGTGGCATGTGTAGGACACTAACAATAGTATCAGGGCCATCTAAGCATGATTTGAAATTCTATGGTTCTTAAATTTAATTTAGAAATTTTGCTTGGAGCATGTAATTTTCTAAATTGATTGTTTGGTTAGTCTTGGATGATGATAACTAAGAGTTATGTATGGTTGGATTTTGAAAAATTGATTGGAGCAAAAATTCCCTAAAATCCTTACCTTGGCCGAACATATACCCTAGGAATAACTAATGGTGAATTTTGGAAATTTGACAATTGGATGTGTTATAAGCATGAAAGGAATAATGATTGTTGATTTAATTGGATTGAAATCAAAATTGGATATAATTTCTTGCTATTGTCGTGAGTATGAAGCATGTTGGATGAATTGATTTTGCTTAAATTTTATGTTGGACATGAATTTAAAGTAAAGCATAATTAATTGGATTAATTAATGTTTTGGAAATATTAGATTAATTAATTAATTGTGTTATTTATACTTTAATTAGATTAATGTGATATTTGGAATATTATGTTAATATAAATTAGTCTTTAAAATTGGAATGGGCTAATTTGTTGTATTTGGGCTAATGGGCTTGGTTGGGCCAAGTTTGGTTTTGGACAATTGGGTTGGATCCAATTGGGCCTAAACCATTTCCATAAAGTCCATAATATGACTATTGGGCCTTTAATAATTTAATTGGGTCTAATGGGCCAAAATTGATTTTTGGCATAGGGTGATTCCTAAATGGGCCTTGGCATTTTGGGTTGGATCTATAATGGCCAAAGTCCATGCCTAAAGAATCAATTGAAAGCCCATTGGACTTGATTGAAATAGTATTGGATGCTAATTGGGCCTTTGAGACCCATTTAGATTGGATCTGGAATCCAAGTCTATAAAGGCATTAATATAATAAGTGTAATTGTTTAATTTGGAATTAAACTTGAATTAGTATTAAATACAATTTAAATTAGATTTAATATTGTAGTTCGATATAATTCAAGAATACTTACTTTGAGTATTTATTCTTAAACGAGTTAGACTCGCGCAAATCAAATCGTTGTATGAACATTGGATGGTCATTAATTGGAGAATTAATTAATTGGATTAGATTGATTGACAACATGCTATGTGTGAATGTTTGGATGTATTTTTTTGAATAATGTATATCGGATAGATATTAGATGGGTGGGGGCAATTTTGGAAATTGTTGTACATATAGTATTTATTTGAAATTGGACCTGCGCGTCCAGCCTATCACCTCTCATTCTCATTGTATTTCTCTTCTCACCAATTACTCTCAATGTAAATGAGGTTTCTTATTGTATTATGTGATTGGGTAGAAGAATGTAAAGTGCTAGCGGGAGAGAGAGAGAGAGAGATTTGTTCTAGGAACAATTTGTTTAAATATCCATCTGCATATCATTATTAAATTTATCGCGCCTTATTATGCTTTTAGAATGCATGTTTAAGGGTGTATGATGAGACCTAATCAAAGATAATAAATTGGTTGCCAATTTATGAAAACGCCCTCACATCAAATATTAAGTGTTTCCTTCCATTGAGTGGTTCTTTCTCAAGATCCAAGATTGGCATTGATTTGTTGGCCAAAGTCAAGATCATTGTCCATCGCGGATGTGTTTGAACCATGAAAGCTTTGTTATACATCGCATGTCTTGGGCAGTTGTGACTTGTTGACCAAAGTCAATGTCACTTCTGTTCATCGATGTGGAGTACGAAGTTTTCCACTGTCAATGGGTCGTGCTTAACTGGAATCATTAAGCTTGTTGAGCCAAAGCCAAGGCTTAGTTGATTCAGAGGAAAAAGGTTAGGAAATATATTGGATATATGTTTTGGACTTGGAGGTCCACCTACTGGATCTAGGAATTGGATGGGATCCAATTGATCTTAGAGATCTACCTAGTTAAATTTTATACAACTTGTTGGCCAAAGTTAAGGTTGTGTATTATTTAACGAGATCATAGCCCACTAGGAAACTAGGTTTCCCGATTACTCAACGGAGGGTTAGAGGCTCGCCGAAAATTAGTGGGAGGCTAGTATTAAATTTACAATTTTGTTTAATACTCACTGAAACGCGCTTTTTTATTATTTATCGTCATTATAAATATTAGTTGGACTAATTAATTTATTGTTTTCTTTGAACAGTTAGATTGTACTCAAACACTACTTCACTTGTAGTTGGTTATATAGTTAGACTATAGTAACCATTACATTTGAGTGTACCTGAAATCGTTGATTGGATAGTTAGACTATAGCAATCAATATGACTGGAAGAATTAGCGTTATGGACATAATCATGGGCGAGAATGTCTCTTATGGCTCAAATTTTCTAGATTGGGAGATGAACCTCAGGATAGTCCTGGGGGCCGAGAAGTTACTCTATGTCATAGAGAGACCTCTCGGGCCTAAGCCCGGACATGAGCGGGCAGTTGATCATGAGCTTTGGAAGAATCATCGAGATGACAACTTTACTGCTCAGTTCGTCATGCTTGCTATAATGACTCCACAATTTTGTCGTCAGAACAAGGGATTGGATCCCTACCAAATGATGTTGAAATTGAAGGACCTTCACAGATCTAACCTTAGATCTCAGAAGTACGAATTGCAAAAGAAGCTCTTTCGCTCGCGTATGTCAGAGGGTACATCTGTCGAATACTACGTGTCGTAGATGATTGCTGACATCGAACAGCTAGGTCAGTTGGGCATTACCTTTGAGCCCGAGACTTATATAGATTTGATCTTACAGTCTCTGCCCGACTATTGGGGCGGGTTCATCATGAACTACAATATGATGAACCAAGAAAAGACTCTTGGAGAGTTGATGGCAATGTTGAAAGAAGCAGAGCCAGAGCTTCAAAAAGGCAAGAAGCACGAGGTGCATCTTACTTCGATATCCAAGAAGGCCAAGGCTTGGTCGAAGGCTTCTGGGGGTGTGAAGAAAAAGAAAAAGAAGGGCAAGGGTAAATCATCATAGTCTTCTAGGAAGACAAAGGACATATCATAGGATGTCTGTTATTGAAATAAACATGTCCACTACTAGTTTTAAAAATTAGATTTTTGATTCTAGATGTGGTACTCTCATATGTACTGATGTGCAGGATCTGCAGATTAGCAGGAGACTGGCTTCAGGAGAGATCGACCTCCGAGTCAGAAATGGGACTAGAGTCACCGTTTTGGCCGTTGGCACCTATATTTTGAATCTGCCCTCGGGGCATGTACTTAACTTAGGAGACTGTTATTTTATACCTAGTTTGACTAGGAATATCATCTCTGTATCTTGTTTAACCTGATGCGGGTATACATTTTTATTCCGGAACACTGGGTGTTTTGTATATAAAGATGATGTTTTGATATGTGCAGCAGATGTTAATAATGGTCTTTATATTTTGAATATAAATGAATCTCAAACATATAACATGACAAACAAAAGGCTCAAAATGAGTAAAACATATGAAACTTATTTGTGGCATTTTCGTCATGGACACATTAACAAGACTCATATATCCACACCTTCGAAGTATGGATACTTGGACAGATTTGATCCTAATTCATATGATGTCTGCGAATCTTGTTTATTAGGCAAAATGCCTAAAACACCTTTTAGTGGTAAAGGTGTACGTGCCACCGAACTATTAGCCCTCGTTTATAGTGACGTATGTGGGCCCATGTCTAGCCAGGCTAGAGGTGGATATGAATACTTCTTAACCTTTACGGATGATGCATCGCGTTATGATTATGTGTATCTTATGAAACACAAGTCGGAAACTTTTGAGAAATTCAAAGAGTTTCGACGCGAAGTAGAAAAACAGACCGGCAAAAGTATTAAAACATTACGGTCGGACCGCGGTGGAGAATACTTAAGCAATGAGTTTCAACATTACTTGAAAGAATATGGTATTCTTTCACATTGGACTCCTCTCGGAACACCTCAATTGAACGGTGTGTCCGAATGGAGAAACCAAACTTTGTTGGGCATGGAAAGGTCTATGATGAGTCGCACAGAGCTACCAATTTCCTTCTGGGGATACGCATTAAACAGTGCAATACTTATTTTGAATAAAGTTCGGTCAAAGTCTGTTTGACACACTCCATATGAAATATGGACAAGAAAGAAACCGAGTTTCTCATTCCTGAAGATTTGGGGATGCTAAGCATACGTTAAACGTTTGGATACTACCAAACTAGAACCCAAATCGGATAAGTGTCTATTTGTAGGTTACCCTAGGGAAACCAAAAGATATTAATTCTACAACCCACAAGAGAACAAAACATTTTTTGCTCTCCATGCGGTTTTCCTAGAAAAGGAATTCATGAATGCAGTGGCAAGTGGGAAGAAAGTAGAACTCGATGAAAATCGAAGTGATATTGTTCCTGGCACCGACCCCCTCACGAAACACGAAGAGTCCATCAGGGATGAGACTGTTCCACAATCTTCTAATACATAAGAACCGCGTAGGTCGGAGAGAGTCAGAAAATAACCTGAGAGGTATGGTTTCTGATCTCACCTCATGTGGATATCAATCTTATTGAGGAAGACGAGCCGGCTACGTATGAGGAAGCGATACAAGATATCGACTCCGCTTTATGGTAGGATGCCATGAAGTTCGAAATGGATTCCATGTATACCAACCATGTTTAGACACTGGTTGATGCACCAGAAGGCATTAAGCTTATTGGTTGTAAATGGGTCTTCAATAAGAAGACAGACATGGATGGAAACATACAAACGTACAAAGCTAGGCCTGTAGCGAAAGGGTATCGTCAACGACATGGTGTCGATTACGACGAGAATTTTTCACCTATTGCAATGATTAAATCCATTCGGATAATGCTTACTATTGCTTCATATTTCGATTATGAAATATGGCAGATGGACGTCAAAACCTTTTTATTTAACGGAAACCTTTTGAAGGATGTTTATATGCAACAGCCTGACGGTTTTATCATGCCAAGACATGCAAACAAGTTTTTCAAGTTAAACCGATCCATTTATGGATTAAAGTAAGCATCGCGTTCTTGGAACCAACGTTTTGATGAGATCATAAAAGAATATGGTTTCATTCAAAACGAAGATGATTCTTGTGTATATAAGAAGGTTAGTGGGAGCGCACTGACATTTATTGTCCTATATGTTGATGATGTATTACTTTTAGGCAATGACATTCCCATGCTACAATCGGTGAAAGCTTGGCTTTCATTAAAATTCTCCATGAAAGACATAGGAGAAGCAGCCTTTATTATAGGAATAAGGATCTACCGGGATAGATCTAGAAAGATGATGGGACTCTCCCAGAGCTCGTACACTGACAAAGTGTTGAAGAGATTCAACATGGATCAGTCCAAGAGGGGGATGCTTCCGGTGTCACATGGCGTCTCTTTATCTAAGAACTTGTGTCCTAAAACTAAATATGAGAGAGATGTAATGAGTCGAATCCCGTATGCTTCCGTAGTCGGATCGATCATGTACGCCATGATATGTACGTGACCTGATGTCTCATATGCTTTGAGCATGTGCAATCGCTATCAGGCTGATCCAGGTGATGGTCACTGGATTGCTGTAAAGAACATCCTTAAGTATCTTAGACGAACTAAGGATACTTTCTTAGTCTATAGAGAAGGAGAACTTGAGGCGACTGGATACGCCGATGCAAGTTTCCAAATCGATAAAGACGACTGTAAATCATAATCTGGGTACATATTTTGTTTGAACAACGGAGTAGTGAGCTGGAAATCTTCCAAGCAAGAGACTGTTGCCGATTCAACAACAGAACCGGAATACATTGTTGCAGCTGAGGCAGCAAAAGAACCAGTTTAGATCCGTAAATTCCTAATTGGATTAGGAGTAGCTCTGTTAGCAGCTGAGCCCGTACCTTTGTATTGTGACAATAACGAGGCTATAGCACAGGCTAATGAACTGCGATCTCATCAACGATCCAAGTATGTACTTCGACGTTTCCATCTGATTCATGAGATCATACATCGTGGTGATGTGAAGATCGCGAAGATCGCATCAGATGACAACATTGCAGATCCGCTGACGAAAGCTATATCTCAGCAAAAGTTTGAGCGACATGTACATAGTTCAGGTGTTAGATACTTGAGTGATTGGCTATGAGCCAAATGGGAGATTATTGGACAATTATGACCCATAGCATCACTATTTGTAATAAACATTGTCTTTTTGTACAAATTAACTATGTGACAAAAGGAAATTGTTATTTTATCATTATTGTAATTAGATTACTTGGAAATATATTTAATGATAAAATTCCTTATGATTAAATCAGATTAATAAGATATGAGATAGTATTAATCCACGAACGATTTAATCATTAAATATCACTAGTCGTAGTATTGATAAATCAAATGGGCCAACCGTCTATTGAAGCTGCTTCTGCTAATGGGATGCTTTTATCCAACAGAGGAGCAGGATTTGAACAAGTACAGTATGTGAACAATCGGAACTTCAACAACTATAGAGGCAGTCTTATGCCTAATTATTATCTTCAGAATTTTTCATATGCTGATATGGAAAACATTTTGCAACCTCATCATGGCTTCAATTATCCAAGAGCTGAGCAAAAACCTTCCTTAGAAGACCTCATGAGCACGTTTTTAGCTACAGCTTCAGAGAGGTTTGAGAAGAATGAGTGAAGGCTGGATAACATCGAAACACGAATGGGCAATATAGAGGCAAATATGAAATCTTTAGAAGCACAAATTGGGTTGCTTGTTTCTTCCATGGCCAATCAACAGACATGGGTATTTTCGAGTGATATTGATGTCAACCCCAATGAGCAATGTCAAATCATAACCTGTAGGAGCGGAAAAGAGTTTAAAGACACCTCTCAGGACTTAGGCAGTAAAGAAGATGAAATGGTATTTCAGGAGGAAACAGTAACAGAAGAAGAAAACAAAGGTGGATTGATAATGAGAGGTCAAAATGAAGAAGTCACCTTCAGTGTTTTCAGAGCCATGTCGAGCCCTCAAGGTGATGTAGAATGTCACAGGATAAATACAGTAGAAAAGGGAGTTGTAAACACGCAGGGTGAATCATTTCAGCGACCTATGAGCATAATACAGCCATGCATAAAGGAAGATTCTCTGCAGCTAAACCTGAAACCACTCCCAAAGCACCGTAAAAAGAGGAAAAGAAAGGCCAGTTCTCACTTGGAGATGATCCCTGGAAGGTTAAAAAGGAAGTCGAGCCAATTTTACCGAATGTGCAGTCCAGAATTTCCAACTGGGGGACAATCTACATAAGAACCGGTGGATACCAAAGAATAAACCAGATGAAATTACCTGGTTCACTACGTTTAAGCCACCATAACCATTTGGGTGGTTGCGTCTGGCTGAAGACGTTAAACGTAGCGCTAGCGGGGAGGCAACTCTTGCATTTGTTTTATTATTATTTTCTTTATTTTATTTTTTTTTATTGTGTGCTATTTTTTATTTATTAATTTGCATGTTATTTATGCAGGTAACACGAGACACACAATGCCCGCGCAACCAAATTCTAACCAGCAAGAGTCTGATCAACTCCATGCACGGTTGTGTTGTTCCTCACTCTTGTTCTTTAATTTTTTTTTATCTTACATTGAGGACAATGCAAGTTTTAAGTTTGGGGGTGTGGTGCATGCTGTTTACTTGCTATTTAGTTGTTTAAATTTATTGAAATAAAAAAATTTGTTTTAGTCTTTGATAGTAAAGCATAAATCCTCTGATAATATTGTTTGTTTATGGGTGAAATTTTAGAAACGATAAGTGTTCGATTTACTTTTATCCGATGCCTTGAATAGTTGATCTATGTTAGACTCGTAAGCACTTAAAATTAGGTTTTTAGCAGTGAAAACTTAAGTAGTTGACAAGGTGACTAGGTGAAGAAATTGCATGTCGATGAATGACCGTTTGCGTAGATATCTATCTTGATTTGCTGGTGTTATGAAGTGTGGTATAGCTAAAAAGAAAAATGTCTCTAAAGAAAGAAAATAAACCACCTATAACCGATAAGCGTGAAGCTACCCATGGGCGAGTATTAGGACCCCCATGAGGAGAAATGCTACCTTAAAGGGTAGGTGAGTTGAAAAAAAAAAAGGTGCAAAATGAGAAAATCAAAAAGAGACAAGGCGCCATGGCGCCCATTATTATCAAAGAAGGCGCCATGGCGCCACCAACCCATACAAATTCCAGAGGAATGGGCGCCATGGCGCCCATTATTATCAAAGAAGGCGCCTTGGCGCCTAATTAACCGACCCACATTGGCGCCAAGGCGCCAAGTGAATAAGGTTATACAAATGGCGCCATGGCGCCATTTGAATGAAGAAAAGCAGGCGCCATGGCGCCCCCAAGCTGCATAAAACCCATACAAAATGTCGAGGATTTGGGGCCGTGGCACCCACTTACAGAGCCACGGCGCTGCGGGTGCAATGTATCAGACACGCTTCAGGATTCAATTTTTAGGGTTTCTAAGATCCCTAATGATACCTAATGACTCCATGCCTCCACTATAAAATATAACAGTTCGTCCAAGATTAAAGGGGGAGGCTAATACAAAGCATAAAACACCAAAACACATATTTTTGAGATCCAATGAGAGGATTGAAGAGCGACGAGAGGAGACAAAGGCGGTGACGTCCGAGGAGAAAGATATTCAATTCGGGTTTTATTATCTTGTTTCTTTCTTATAACTCTAATGATTTCCATTAGATTCATGAATTGTTTATCATTGTTTTTATCTATTGTCAATAACTAAACTCCTTAATTTTGGAGAATGATTGTAACTGATGCTTGAACCGTGTATTGTGTTTATCAATTTTGTTATGAAGTTTTATTAATTTATTTATATTCTTTTGAGTTTAATGTTTCTTGATTGTTGGCCACAATTGAAGATGATATATGTTTAGAATCTATCACTCGAGAGAGTGGATTTTGAATAGATCTAGAGAATATAGCCTAGGATTTTATAGAGTTCGAGAGAATCTGTAATCCTTTGAAGTTGTCAAAAGAGAATCACAAATCGTAATGAGTTGTTAACTATTGGATTTTTATAGAGATATCAAAGTCTATAGTTAATGATATTTTCACTCGGCACTCCAGAGAGGGAGTGGATAATTTCGGAGTCTTGACTTATAAACAATATAACTGAACAAGGATTAAATGGCATGACAAATACATAGGTGACAGCTAGGTGAAATCAGGATCCAGAATCTCTATCGTATTAGTTCCTCCTATCAAATTATTTTTATATTTTATTTATTTATTAAAATCTTTATTAATTATTTTCTAAATAAAGTTAGGATTATCAATTGTAGTACTTAGTGCCAGTTAACGCAATCCATGTGGGTTCGACACTCTTAACTCATATTTATACTAAAACTTGACACCGTACACTTGCGGTACAATATAAAAATATCACAACAGGTCATGATTATCCGATTACAGATACTAGTTACTCGTGATCCGATATATGCTTCGTACGGGGCAGACACAAAGCCAGCCTCAGGCCTAGCATGTGACATCTGATACTGGATCGTATTACGTACTACATTGTATTACTACGCCTGATACCGATAATATTCATCCACAGATATTTCTGGAGAATTGGGTAGGCACAGTGCTTTGCTAGAAGCCAACATATCGGTGAGAACGTGGTACGGGGTACGCACATGTCGGATAGTCCGACAACCGGATTTACTACCAACATATCCAGGAGTCTCTTGGGTCGCTTCCCAAAGATTCACCAATGACATTTGACTCAAATAGAATTAATCTAGGATTAATTATAAGAGAGAAAATTAATTTGGGATTAATTGCGGCAAGAATTAATCTGGGATTAAATTCATACAGAAGAGATAACGCGATTAATTTAGAATTAATCGGTAAAATAAATTTAATAGTTAAATTGGATTTTTCTATTTAATTTATTTATTTGGACTAAAATAATATATCGGATATATTAATTGAAATTGGATTTCAATACAAAATTAAAATTGGATTTTAATTCAAGCAAACGAATTAATTTGGAATTAATTCGTAAGCGACTTTCGTAATAATTTTGTGAGGCATCTTTATTTAATTAAATTGGATTTAATTATTTAGCAAGATTAAACGAACCCGGGCCCAAAGCTAAGTTGTGTGTTGGCGATGCCAACTTGAATTTTAAATTTAAAGTGGTGGGACCCACTTTACTTATATCAATTTGTCAAAAGTGTGATGTGAGTGGTTGGCAAAATTTAATGAAACCATTTGCTTTTCACCAACCTTGTTTTTGTTTTTGGAAAATAATTATACAACTACTTGGTTTTTGGAAAACCAATACAAGTCAACACAACACAATTTTTTTCTCTCCTCTCCCTCTATTATCGTGACTCTCTTTGTTCTTGGAGAAAATTTTGCTTTCAAAATTTGTTCAAGATAGCACTTGTAGAGTTGGATCAAGGTGATAGAGAAACTCACCCAAGGGGTTTGGAACTCATCTTTAAGCTTGGAGCTTCTACATCCAAATAATTTGTTGAAAAATATCAACCGTTCATTGTAAGTTTTTTCCGCAAACTTTATTGAATAATTCACATCTTGTGGCATGTGTAGGACACTAACAATGCTACCTTAAAGGGTGGGTGAGTCAAAAGATTATGAAAAAAGATAAGTCATACCATATCGAGCTTAATTGGAAAATACATAGTACTTTTGAGATATCTAGGTTGGTTAGACCCATTGGATCCCAATTTTGAGACGAAATCATTGAGTGGCTACTTAGGAGTCGAGCTATGACCGAACCCTTACACACACACTGTGAGTCTGGCTTAGATGATTTATTCAATAACTTGGATTTAAGTTGAAGGTTCTCTGATTTTATTGGTAGGCATTCTTTGAGGATAATATTATGTGCAACTATCATGACTGTTTTATGTGTTTTATTAATTTTGCATGATTGCATGTGTGTGAATGATGTTTATGGGTGTCGTCGTTGTAAGCCCTCACGGGAATATAACTTGTCCACTAGGGCTGCCTATGGGTTTAAAGGCTTGTTGCATACGCTAAATGTAATCATGATCCCTACAAATGTGGCCTAGTTAATTTAGCTAATTTTGTTTGTTTATTTTTATTTAGTCTTTTTTCTCGGGACTAGCAAAATCATAAGTTTGGGGTGTTTGATAAATGTGATTTATACCCACTTATTCATACATTCTTAACATATTATTTTTTTATGTTTTATTGATAGGAAGCATTATAGCATAGATCTTGGGATAAATAGATGTGTTTTGGGAGCTTAAGGATGCAAAAAAAGCACGTGGGGAAGGAAAATATGCGAAAACAAGTCGTCCTGACAAAGAGGATGGCGTCGCGACGCCATGACACCCCAAGCATGAAGAAAAAAAAATTTGTCCAGAGAGGCTAGCATCGCGAAGCCCCTGAACAGTTTCAAACAAATAATTACGTTTTCTAAAAGCAAGACATCCCAAACTTTCTTATAAATATATGAGCTCATCCAAAACTCTGGAGGAGAGAAAAAAGACACAACAAGAGAGCTCTAAACACATAATTAAAAGAGATCTAATGAGAGGGTTGAAGAGCAAGAATAGGAGACGAAGGCGGTGACTTCCAAAAATAAAGGGATTCGATTCGGGTTTTATCTTATTGTTTCTTTATTTAAACTCTAATGATGTTCAATATGTTCTTGACCATGTTCTTATTGTTCTTATATTTAGTCATAAACTAATTCTATTATTCTAGAGGATGATGTAGTCTGTGCTTGAACCTATGTGTTTGATTGCCAATTAATTATCATGAAGTTTTAATTTAATTTATTTATATTTTCTTTTGTTTAATGCTTCGGGTTTGTTGGTCACAAATTAGATGATTCTGTGTTGAGAATCTATCATTCAGGAGAGGGAATTTTGAATAGTATCTAGAAAATATAACTTATGAATTTTATAGAGTTTCAGAGGCCTATAAATCTTGTTAGTTCCATGTGTGCTGACAACTTTCATAATAAAACAAGTTCAACTGAGTTGTAATGAGGATTGAAGATCTCGGAGCAATTGGACAAGTATTTGGACATCATCGGATGAAGATATCAGAGTAATATTCACTCTTTTGGATATTTCAAAATATTTAGAGCTCTAATTGACATGAAGTTAGTGTTATTGGAAAGTAGACTCAAAGATGATCGCGTACATATAAAGAACGCATGATTTGGCCAAGGTACGAGAAAGTTACAAGCGTTTTAAATTATACCTCAAAACCAATCCACGATATGCGTTCGTCTGTGAGTTCGAACGCCCGAAGGCGGAAACTTTGTGTTTGAGTTGCGTTTGAGAGACGTTCGAATGTCCATGCGTAAGTGGGTTATTTTGGATGCATTTTTAAGTTAGATTTGCACTAGGAAACCCTTACTTTTTCCCTACATATATAAACAAACTTAGAGCCGCTTTAACCAAGTGAAGAAACAAAATTTAGAGAGCCTCAATACACTTAGTTTCTTCTTTGTTAATTTTCACCTTGAATAATTTCTTGATTACTTTGTCTTATTTGTCTTGGTGATATTGATCCTTGATTGATCATCAACATAAAAACACAACGATAACCCAATTTCTTAAGCCTTCAGAGTTCTCGATGAGGAAGATTGGTAGTCAGAGTTCCGATATTGCGAGGTCATATGGTTGATCCATTCAGAGACTTCAGATAATCTGAAGAAGGCCGCTTGGTGCGGGCTCAGGGAGTTCTTCGAATTATTACAGTCTAGAGGTATTCGAGTCGATGAAGTTGTCACCATAGGTTTTATACCATCACTGTAAGTTTTTCTCATTATAATGGAGATTTGGCCGGTAGCATATATACCCGGGGTGGTTTTTTACTCGTACGAGTTTTCCACTTCGTCGACAAGATTATTGTGTTGATTATTTATTGCTTTGATATATTTGTTTTATTTCATAATTGCATAGACTTAATGGTGCATGTTCTTAATCCATATAAACAATAATTAGGACATGTATTTAATTATTGTGTATAATTTCGCAGAGGGTCAGAACGTATAACAAATTTGAATTTTCAAATCCTTTGTAATCCTTAACAAAGAATCACAAAGCGTAATGAATTGTTAATTACTAGATTTTTATAGGGATATCGAAGTCGGTAATTAATAATATTTTCACTCGACACTCGGGAGAGGAGGTAGAATAATTTAGGATTCTTGACTTATAAACTAAGAAATTGAGTAATAATTTATTGGCATGACAAATACATAGGGGATAGCTAAGTGAAATCGGACTCTAGAATCTATTTTATCCTAGTTTTCCTTAATTAAAGGTTTTGACTTTTTGCTTATTTAGTTTTAAGTTTTAATTTAGTTTTTTTTTAAATTGCTTCTAAATAAAGTTAAGTTTATTAATTATAATACTTAGTGCGAATTTGATTCCAATCCCTGTGGATTCGACACTCTATATTCACTCTTTACTAAAACTTGACATTGTATACTTGTAGTTCAGAGATGGCAGTGTAAGGGGTTTTCGCTCCAGAGACACATCTCAATTTGTTTCGTAACGAGTTATTTTTGTTCTCTTCTTTTTAAATCATTCAAATTTGTGAATTCTCCATAATATTGTATAAATTTGATTTTCATATTCTCATTTGACAGATATTATCAATATATATGTTAACATATGATCATTGGTTGTAGTGGAATTTGTGTTCTATAATGAAAAAAAAAATAACCAAGTTTTTACTTAGTAACTGGATATCTTGCCTCAGTAATCAGTGATTGTTCGCATAAAACAGTAGAGCCTGAGTTGGTTAAAAATGATAATAACAATCAAGATTTTACTTAATAACCGGACATTGTGCCTTAGCCAGCAGTGATTATTCGCATAAAATGATAAAGCTTGAGTTTGTTTAAGAAAAGAAATAAGTTATCATCTCTAACTCGAGTAATTAAGTCTGTAGTTTTTTTAACACTTAGTGCCCTAAGGCCAACTGGTTTGGTGTCACTGGCTCAAAGCTCGTTACATGGGATAAGGAGAAGGCTTAAAGAAATCAGACATTTTTTTGACATCGGAGATCCAAACAATTAAGTCTGTAAGGGTATTTTAAAACCTAGTGCCCTAAACCCAACTGGTTTGGGAGTCGTTGGTCCAAAGTCATTACAATGATTTAAGATGTACTATCCATAAAATTATATTTTTATTTATAAATAAACTATCATTACCAAAAATGTGTGAACTATAATATAACTTTGGAACAAAAATATTACTCTTTTTTCAAACAAGACCTAAGAATATTGTGGGCACAATGAATTGATTGATACTTTGTCTTATGTGTGTATGGAAGAATGTAAAAAGTATATGAGAATTTGTTTATTTGATAATTTAGAAAGAGAGAAAACATTTACTAACTTGGATAATACTAGCATGGTTACTTACTGAGTTTTTAAAACTCACACCAAACTAGTTTGCTAGTTTTGTAGGTTAGCTTCCAGATGGGTCAACCACTTCAGCTTTGGAAGTCATGCTCGAGACGCGGATCACTTAAGTGGCAGTCACCATCGCAAGTGTCTTGGGAGAAGTTTATAAGTTTCAGAAGTTTAAGATATTTGGTTATTTCTTTATTTGTCGTGCTGAGCACGCTGTTTGTATATATATTAAGTAAATATTTTGATTGTTTATGATGTGGTGGGCACAGAGCCCTGAGTGTTGATAGATGATATGGGCAGAGCCCTTAGGATATGATTTCGATGAGATTTGTGTGGACCTGAGGTCCTTTTATTTGTTTGAAGTCTTCTTATATTCCCTTTGATGCTGGACTGTGATCTAGGTTGTCCAATTTTAGGATACATCATGCCGAATTTTCGGTAAATTCAGAGGCTTATGAAGATGGGTCAATCTTGTCTCATGCCATCATGCCGAATTTTTGGTAAATTCATAGGCTTATGAAGATGGGTCAATCTTGTCTCATGCCGGTAGCATCATGCCTCTGCCTCTGGCGGGGTGTTATAATGAGTTAAGGAGAATGATTAAGAAAATCAAGATATTTTTTGACATCAAATATCCGAGCAATTAAGTCTGTAGAGGTGTCTTAACACCTAATGCTCTAAAGCCAACTTGTTTGGGAGTCACTAGCTTAAAGCTCGTTACAAAGATTGAAGATGTATTATCCAAAAAAAATTATTTATAAATTAATTACCATTGCCAAAAAAGTACGAACTCTAATATAAATTTGTAACAAAAATATTACTCTTTGTCCAAACAAGACCTAAGAATATTGTGGGCATAATGAATTGATTGATACTTTATCTTATGTGTATGGGGAAAAAAAGGGTAAAAAGTATATGATGATTTGCTTATTTGATAATTTAGAAAGAAAGCAAACAATTACTAATTTGGATAAAAATATCTCTTTTAAGTTTTCCCTTCAATTACTATGGACTAGTAATAAGCCGGTTGGGGTGTGATGAATATTAAAAAGTGTCAATTTAATAAAAAAAAAATTATTTATTTTACACTTATAATTTCATTAATCCCCTTAACTAATCATATTTTTGACATAATAATTAAATATATTTTTTATATATTTTGTGATTTTTAATTTTTATAAGGCAAAATACTGATTTGGATGTTTAACATAAAAATTGACATGAAATCTGACCATTTGTGTTTGTAATTGGTCATTTGTGTTTGTAATTGTCCTTTCATGCAATTGAAATGAGGTGTTAAACATCATCTATAAATAGAGGATGATCAGCATCTTATTCTTCAATTTCTTTCGTATGTTTCTTTCTTGAGAATTTGTGGAGTGTCCTAACACTTGTGTGATTTTTTCCAATTTTTGTTGTAATTTAATTTCATTTTCTTTCATTAATAAAATTATGTGTGTTTTTATTCAAATCATGAGTAATTACTTTTTTCCAAATATGGTAAAATGGTGAAGCCCTTGGTACAAAAATATAAATAATTATTACTTATGTTATAAATATGGGTTGTGTTATTTCCCAATTAATATTTGTAAATTTTTCATTTTTGTGAAAGTCTCGACTCTCTGTAGACAAACCATGGATATGTCGTTATTGATCTATATTGACTGACACATATAATACTTGAACCCTACAATTTATGTGTAGGCACTGCATTTTTGCATATAAGTCTCGATGATGAGTCTCACATGGAGACACTACCTCTTTAAATTGTGGAAGTCGCGGGAAACCGACGTCGGAAGGGAAGAGTCAAGAATTGACATTTTTGTTGGATTTAGTTCGCTTGTTTAGCTTCGGGTTCGCTTGTTGGACCTCTGTTTCAAAACACATCATTAGCCCAAACCCCCGCAAGACACACACCAAGCCCATACTTCACCAAACTACACACCAAGCCCACCAAGACAAGCCAAACTCACGCCCAAACCACTCTAAGCCACGCCTATTAACCTTCCAAAATAACCAAATCACACATTAAACACATGCTAAAATCAAGACAAATCACATTCCCTAATTAAAAGATACAAATCAAATCTCATCAAACGCTTTCCTAATTCGATTAAATTACATTCCCTAATTAAACAAGATCAAATCAAATAAAATCAAATCATATCCCTAATCAAAAGAGAAAAAATCAAATCAAATTAAAAGACATTCCTAATTAAAAGATATTCCCATAAATGCACAAATCATTTCCCTATTCGCACAAGGATTACCCCTCATTTGCCTATAAAAAGAAGCCTTAACCCAACCTTGAAACCCCTAAATCATTCTCATGTCCACTCACAAGAGTGTGTGCGTTGGCTTATGGTGAGAGAGAAGGAGGCCGTGAATATTAGGGTTTACCCCTCATGTCCACGCAAATGAGGGGTAATCCTATTCGCACAAGGATTACCCCTCATTTGCCTATAAAAAGAAGCCTTAACCCAACCTTGAAACCCCTAGCTCATTCTCATGTCCACTCACAAAAGAAGAAATAAACCCTAATATTCACGGCCTCCTTCTCTCTCACCATAAGCCAACGCACACACTCGCCATCCTTATACACGCATACCACAAATCAATCTCACGCACAAAACCAAATAACCCTTCAACAGCCATGAATCAGCCCTCCCACATCGACTAAAAGATCCAGCTTCACACCCCCTCAACAACCGAGTGAACACATAAACAATAAACCAGCCCCCCACTAGCCGAATCCACAAAACAGAACAGCCCATACACTCAGCATCATACGCAGCAAACAATCAAAATAAACCCTACATGCCGTGAACCAGCCCCACCACTCACGTAGGCACACAGCAACTTACAAAGACACATGTCCCTTGCCTCGCAACAACTCTCCACCGACACCAACAAGATCAAATTAACTGCCTCATTAGCTGAATATAATAAAGCCGAAACAGTCCAAAAATATCTCACCAAAACAGCCCCTAAAATTCCCCTACAAATACCTAAAACAGTCCCCAAACCGAGCCAACAAACAACCACCCAAAGCAGTCCCAAAATACTACTAAAACAGTCCCTAAAACGCCTAAAACAATCCCTAAAATAACCCAAAAACAATGACCAAAAACAACAGCAAAATAGTGAGCAAACAGCAGCCCAAAACAGCGAGGCAGCGAAGGAAAACAACGAACCAGTAAACCGGAGGAGTTGCAGAGCATTAACCCTTTCGACGGCCGTATAACGCACTTCCAAAAGACGACTTAAGAGGTTAGACCTGAGGGCACCCTTTTTATTCATTCTCCTTTATTTTTATTTATTTTCTTATTTTACTTCGCATGAGTATTGTTGATTGGTGTATGATATGACATTCGGATGAATGGAATATGTGTTCTCTCTTGCGGTATATCGGATGGAAACTCAGACGTAAATTATGTAGCCGAATCTGAATGGACGGTAGTGCGGTTTGTACTTGGGAAACAACTACACGTACCACTTGAGAGACATATTTCGTTTCATCAAATCTTATGTTTATGCATGATTTAGTCGTTTAGTATGTTATATATTTTTCTAAGCATGATGTAGTCGTTTAGTATGTTATTTATTTTTTTATGTATGATTTAGCTGGTTATTTCCGAGCATGATTAGTTATTTCTTTTGCATTAGGAATTTAATTTATGTTTATGTTTAGGTTGTTATTTATTTTTCGCGTTTGACAATTAAATATGTTCATGAGATTATTGTGTGTTATTGTGTGTTTGTCGTTATGACGACTTACTTTTATGCATGTAAACTTAGATATAGGTTTTATTTTCATGCACGTGAACTTAGAAGTAGGTTATTTTTGCGTATGAATGTTGCGTAGACTTGGTTAGATTATTGCACAAATCTTTTCATTACAAGTGACATAAGTATGACCATTCTGAACCCAACGGTTTGAGGTCTTCCCTTGCGAGGGGTGAGTGCGGCCTTAAATCATTTTCCCGGTTCACACCGGGTGGCGGCTCTTTTATTCTCCAGTTTAGTCCCCCGCCGGCTACTCTGTACTCCCGACCGGGCCGCGAGCCTAGAACAGCGTCGCCGATTTCTGTGTCCTACATTATGTTATTACTTATTTATTACATTTTTATTATTTATTGTTATATGAGAGTTTTAACTCTCTGTAGACAGTCCATAAATCTGTCGTTGTAGATATATATCGATTGTCACAAATAATACTTGAACCCCATAGTTTACTTTATTTCATGTTTATTTAATATTTTCATTTATTGTTTATGGTGGAGTCTTGACTCTCTATAGATAGTCTATGGATCTGTCGTTATGGATCTATATTGACTGGCACACATTTTACTTGATTCCCATAATTTATTTTATTGTCCATTTAATTCCTGCACTTTTATCATTTATGGTGGAGTCTTGACTCTCTGTAGACAATTCATGGATATGTCATTGTGGATTTATACTGACTGACACAGATTTTACTTGATCATAATATATGTTATTGCTTATTTAATTTCTATACTTAATTATTAAATTAATTAATTGGAAATAATAACAATTTATATGTTATAAAAAGTAAAATTATTTTTATATTTGAAATACCAAGAGTGTATCATCCAACCTCAGTATTTTATTTTATTATTGTAGCATCAAATTTAGTTGTCCATCACTTCAATTAATTCACTCTTTATTTTATTAAGTTGAATCATTATTTTATCCTATTAAATCTATTTCATGTGGATCGACCTCGGACTCACCGAGTTATTTTATTACTTTGATACTCTTGTACTTGAGAGTAAAAAATCATTTTGTGAGTCAAATATTATTCGTGCTAGTCAATATAGATCCACAACGGCTTATCAATGGACTATCTATAGAAAGTGAAAACTCCCACAAAAATGAGAAATGATAAAAATACAAATATTAATTGGGAAATAAAAAAAAATCCATATTTATAACACAAGTAAAAATTATTTATATTTTTGTACCAAGAACTTCACTATTTTGCCCCAGTTAGAAATTAATTAGTCACTTATGATTGAATAAAAACACACATAATATTATTAATAAAAGACAAAAATTACAATAAAGATTGAAAAATAAAATACAGAAGAATCATGACTCTCCACAATTTCTCCGAGACATGAAGAAAGCTGAAGATTGAGGTGCTCAACACCTTCCTTATAACTCATGCAACTTGGATGCAAATGTAATGAAAAGTCATACAAGAGGCCAATTCACCTTAAAAATTTATTATTATTTTAGTTTTTATATATTTATATTTTAATAATAATAATAATAAAATATGTGTGGCTAAATACATTATATGTTTATTTTATTATCAATCTAAACACGGTGAATGTTTTCCAAATCCGATTTGAATCTAACTGTCACGTTTTTTTGGTTTTCTCAGTCATGGAATTCATATTTCATATTCATTTTCCTGTTGAGTATACAAAACAGTATTTTACCTACACAAAAATCAAAATTCATAATAAAAATATATAAAACATAAATTTAATTATTATTTCACAAATGTAATAAATTAATAAGATTAATGAAACTAGAAGTATAAAATTATTAATTTTCCTTTTTAGTATTTATCATATTCATTTTTAAAAGTTTACTCAGACCGGACACAGACACATGACCGGCTCCTAATTTGACCAGCTGATCAGGTTTTGAAAACAGTGTATAGTAATCATTTGGAAATCCCTTGACAAAAATTTGGAGCATTTTTCACTTCGTCTTGATAACCACAGAGAAATGCACAAGAACTGTTCAGAAAACTAATTGAAAACCAATTAAAAGATTTTAAAAAAAAAACAGCAAATTTGGAAAAGCCTGCTTTATTACCCATCGAGGAAAGAGAGTGTAGAGTGAAAATGAGAATCAATCAAGAGCATTTTTGTCTAAGCAATTTACCGAAATCATAGAGATATACGAGCTTCAGTCGATACACACCTTATTGCATAAATACATAAATAAGGATCAGACTAGATATCTAGTCGAAAATAGGAGAAATTGCGGGAACGACTTAAAAAGAAGAGTACATAATAAAATCAATGTAACCACACTGCAACTAGAAGGCCAAACAAGCACTGCCAAGTGGCATAACAACGACCCACCAACATTTTGGTTCTCCAGTCGATCAAACATCGAAAAGCCAAGAGTTGTTACTGCATGGTTCAGAGATGCCACTGAGAGTGAGTGAAGAAGATCCAACTTGAAGCTTTCAATCATCGAGTTTCATCCTCCAGGGCGCGGAAACCAGCAGTCAGATCCTCATGCAGCTTTTCGAATTTTGCCACAAGAGCTTGTTCTCCTTCTGCTGGGTCCTCAAACTTCTGAGACCTGCAATATATCATGAATCAACATATTATGACATTACTGACCTTCATATTTTTGCGACAACTTCACAGAAAGATTTACTTACACTAATCGGTAAAATAGATCTCCCAGCCGATGCTTGATAAGGGTGTAAGATATCTTCTGACCATCCATACCAGCTCCTTTCTCTACTGCCTAGGTAATTAGATTCAATTTTTCTATTAATTAAAATCCCATGAAAAGGATCTCTCCGTTAATCAAGTTTCAGTTTCTCTTGGTATTCAAGCACAAAATGGGACAAAAACAGTACACTACTATTAAATAAAGTAACAATAAGCATGCATATTTCCTTCACCTCACCAAAATCTTTCGAAGGACCAAAAAGAGCGACACGTGACATAACAGCACAAAGAACTTTCAATCAACTATAAAACTAATCAATCCGGTTTAATATGGTGAAATTGGAAAAGACTGCAAGGGTAGACTGTAGACCAGACTTTGAGAAAAATGAAAGGAATAGTCTACCTGATTGGCCAAATTATAGAAATGGATAATGTTGCGCATCATCCAAACAGACTTGTAGAAAGGGCAGAACTTGTCATATCTGTGGGAACACCAGCGTTAATTAAATAGGACATTTAAGAAACAATAGTTACCATAACAAGTTAAAACTTATATATCGTGTCAATAAAATGATCAGAAAAATGGACGCTACAGCGATTAAACGCTAAATCTAAGGATGCTGCAGATATTAAACGCTAAATCTAAGACTTACGGAGTAAATGCATTCTGAGCAAGATAGTCCTCCCTCAAAAGCTTAGCAGTCTCTAGAGTAATCTTATCTCCTTCAGCCAAAGCATCCTTTCCAACAAGCTGGCAGCAATACATAGAGATACAGTGATAAGAAAATGAAGGAAACCACAGAAATTAACTGCATACGATTTCAAGAAAGATAACAATTAACAAGTGTTGGACAGACTTATAGCACATTCCACCTTCACCAAAAGCTTGGGAATTATATTGTCCTAAGATCAAAATACAACACTTGCTTCTAAGCATCCATACATTTCTAGATATTCAACATTTTTTGTTTTGTACAGGCAGGGAGTAGAAAGAAAGAAGGACAACACTGGCATATCTATGCATCTGGTAGGTTCTCTCTCATATTTCTTGAAACGGCAGGAAAAACTGTGAAAGCATTAAAAGAAACATACTTGCACAATTTCATTCAGGTCATCTTCTCTCTGCAGCACCTCTCTGGCCTTTGTCCTGATGTTAATAAAATCCGGATCAAATTGCTCATAGAAAGACTCTAATGCCTGTAAATATCATAAGCAAGCTAGTAAATACATATTACTATATCTACACCGACAATGAGTCGGGGAAGCGTCTGAAGAAAAGGACTAGAATATTACAAAAATCATATATATTATAACAGATTCAAGAACTTACTGATGAGTACTTTGAGTAGGAAATAAGCCAGTTTACAGAAGGAAAATGCTTTCTCTGGGCAAGTTTCTTGTCCAGACCCCAGAACACCTGCATAAAGAAATTGAAATTGGTGAAGAACAAGCAATAATGAAAATTTGTTCAGAAGAAAAACAATGGAATCAACACAGGAGCATCCATATAACAGTGATAAGGGCTCCTGGTAGCTACGTTGAATGTGCTCATTGATCATATCATGCTAGGAATGTTGACGAAAAAGAAATAGAAATAAAGATTGATCCAATAAGACTGAAAGTTAATTCAACCATCACAACAATCTGGTGCACTCAAGTAATGAATGAGGGGCGTACAATGAGGCAGCGTCCACCTTTTGTTGCAGCTTTATTAAGGTGATTTATTTAAAAAAAAAACATGGGAAAAATACAGACACAGGTAGCTCATGTTTACCTGAACAATGCTGAGGGTTGCAGATGTCACAGGATCAGAGAAATCTCCTCCAGGAGGAGAAACGGCACCAACAATTGTGACACTACCAGTACGTTCTGGTCCACCAAGACATTTAACTTTCCCAGCACGTTCATAAAATGAGGCCAAGCGTGCTGCCAGATAAGCAGGATATCCACTATCTGCAGGCATCTCTGCCTGTAAGAAAAATCAATAAAGATATTGTTAGAGAAGTATCGGAATATACATTTCAATGTGTTATGCATAAAAGAATGCCAATGAAATTGAGTTCAAAATGCATAATAGAAAGAACACTAAATTGTGTATGGTTTTTGGTTTTCATAGAAAAGTGTTTCAAATGCCCAAAAGGGGTGTGGCTTGGTGGCAAAGGGCCCAGGACTTGGTTGCCAGGTTATAGGTTCGAGTACGGGGGGTGCATTTCTTGTAAGAGCCTAGAGCAGCCGGGGGTTTTACCTGCACCGCTCAAGCCCGGGTCAGGTGGTTTGGTGGCGGGGTTTCCAATGTTTCCCAAAAAAAAAAAAAAAAGTGTTTCAAAACCATGTGCCAATTCATTATCCAGATGCTAAGATCGATGCTCTTACTTGCAGCATTAACTCCTTGCACTACTGCCTCTTGAATAAGCATCATGATGTTTAGCAGATACAATTCTCTATAAAACCCCTATTAAACTAAATTTATCAAGCATGAAACAGATCATAAAACTTCAAGCTGGGAGAAATCTACCATCTTGTCAGCCATTTCCCACAGGACAAGAATGCTACTGTAATTTTACCAACCATAACAAAGAGCTGCTGGCACCAGTAACTGATCACATACATTTAACCAATCATTTCAGATGTCTTCTTTCTACATCATTCATTCTGCAATTGTTTTGGAAATTGTTTCTAGAGTTTTATTTTCTTTTTTTCGGCTGGTATTTTTGCTTTCTTCATGGTAGTCTACATTACAAACCACAGATGCACAGCTTTTTCATCATTCAAAGACTTCTCAGTTTTTTATCCAAAAAAATAATGATACATTAATTAATTAAAAAAAATTTAAAACATACAAATAAACCTTGAATGTACTACAACCATGCAATTTAAACGCTTATTATCCAATACCAACAATTGTTCAACATATATGGAGCATACTTTTGCAAAACCATCCCATGCTGAGAAAACAAGACTACAAATACCAAACATTGTTAAATTGTGAACAAAGCTTTTTCCCAGTAAGAGACTCACCAGTCGTCCTGAAATTTCACGCAATGCTTCCGCCCAACGAGAAGTTGAATCTGCCATCATGCTAACATTGTACCCCATATCTCTGAAATATTCAGCTATGGTGATTCCTGCCCATTCGCATTCACATAGAGAGAGAAGTGTCAACATAATGCCCAAGATAACAAGTTGACTCTCTTCCAAGATATCTTAAAGTATCAGCAGTGGCAAGAGTTTTCAAAAGCGACGCTTAATTATCAACATTAGGCATTTGAAAAACCGGTTTAATAATCTTCGATGAAGAATCTAAGGTGTCAACAATTTTACATGCTTGACTAATTAGGTTTTACCTGTATAAATTGAAGCCTCACGAGCAGCCACAGGCATGTTAGAAGTGTTGGCCACAAGTGTTGTACGCTTCATAACAGATTCTTCACGGCCATCGGGTAATGTCATTGTCAATTGAGGAAAATCCATAAGCACCTAATAAATTGGTCACTGTGAATCAAAATCCTCCATGATAATAAAAAATGAGTGAACAATAAACAAACTGAGACAAACATGTACCTCCGCCATTTCATTTCCTCGCTCCCCACAACCAACATATACAACAGTATCCGAATTGGAGTACTGCATGTAAATGGAACAAGTGACATATATTATGAACTTTGTTACGAAAAAAATCGATAAATCAATAGATATTCCTTTATCATAATAGTCAAAGAATAACTAAATTGCAGGTATGCCAAGTTCACCTTAGAAAGAGCTTGACTGATAACAGTTTTGCCACAACCAAATGCCCCAGGAATGGCACAAGTCCCACCAAGAACTGAAGGGAAAAGTGCATCAAGAACACGCTACCATGGAAAGAGTCATCATGTTAGCACATCTTTCAAAAATAATATTCATAGAAGATGCAACCACAATGTGTTCTCTAAATCAGTTACCTGTCCCGTAAGCAGTGGGGTATCAGCAGCAAGCTTTGATGCAACAGGCCTTGGGGAACGTACAGGCCAAGCCTGCAAATGGTTGAAAGAAGAAACAAGGATTATAAGTTTGCAATCATGGAATCATGAAATCAATGTTCAAAAATACGGATAATGCCTCGAGGCGGTCAGCCGTTGAAGCTCGAGGCGGACCCCTCAATCCGAATGTCAAAAAAAATTAAAATCATAAAATCAGCATAATAAAAGCATCCACAAGTCCAAAACACATTATCCATAATCAGAACATGACTAAAATTGAAAAATCTTAACATATCCTAACCGATTGTCATTTCTACTTTAGATTATGATATTTTTATTTTTATTGAAAGTATTAAAATAAGAAAGATTACCATATTTTTATTGCAAATATCCAGGGTGTGTTTACTTTGGGAGAAATTAAAATGAGGAATGGAAATAAGAAATGGTATGATTCTTATTAGATAGTCAATTTTTAATTTGTAACTGTTCAATTTTTAATTTGTAAAATTAATTTTTAAATTTGTTCAACCAGACTAATGTCACTTTATTTAAATGAATTAATTCCAAAACAAAAACCCCAAATATTAAAGCCCAAACCCAACACAGCCCAGTCCAAAACCCATGTGAGGCAATATGATTTGCCTATATATCAATTAGGGTTTCGGCTATTCTCTTTTCATTAACCCCCCTCCCCCTCATTTTCTTCTTCTGCTGCAGCAGCCGTCTTCATATTGTTTCATCTGTCTATTTTCTTGCAAAACAAAAACAAATGAATCGTCTAGCACCATTATCAGAAGATCCCATATATGAAGAACAATACAGCAGCATCACAAAAGGACTTTCATGGACGTCGACATCTCCGATTTTTTTTATATTTTTTGTGTCGCCTCGAGGCGGAGTCGGGTTGAATCATAAAACCAGCAAGAGGCAGCCGCCTCCAAGCGCCAAAGTAGCAAGGCGGCGCCTCTGACCTTTTTTTTTAATCAATGCATGAAATTAGGCTTTGGAATTGTAAATAGAAAAAGAAAGTTACATACTTGAAGCATAGTAAATTTCTTTTTGACGCCTTGAAACTCAAGCTCTAACACAGTATCCTGCAAATATGCAGAGAAAGTGATGAGAAATAATGAATAAATGGTATGGAACAAGTCAAATATTCCACTCTTGACCTACTTTCTAGTGTCATGATGTGCATTAATGAGATAAAACACCATGGAGGCATGGAAGGCAAAACAAATGAATTCATCTCAGATTCCTAATATCACTCTTTAGTCCCTGCATTCAGTACCACTTGTCACTGTTTCCTGTTCCTAATAAAGGCCAAAATACCTCTTTAGGCCATCCTCGTTCAATTCCTGAATTTTCAGTTCTTGCTGCAAACCCCGCAACATACAAGTACAGTAGATTAGTCAAAGGTGTTTGAAATTAGTAAACGGAAACCATGATCTCACCATCATAGTTTCAAGAGTTAAAACCACTACCAGCATGACAGTGTAGAAAGAAGTTAAAAAAGGTATCCTTTGGGGAAATAGATTTCCATAGTAAATGGAAATGAATAATTATCAGCTAGAGAAACATATCCAGCATATAAAGATACATCCTCAAATAGCATATCAGATAAAGATACATCCTCAAATAGCATATCAGATAAAGATACATCCTCAAATAGCATTTATAAAGCTAATATTGAAGGAAAAGAAGTTGAACAGTGAAACCTTCAGAGAATATTGACCAGCAGGTGCAACGTAAGTGACTTTGCCCATGGCATCAGGAGGAAGAGCAACATGGTGCTGCATAAGACTGTTCTCAAAGACGGTCTGCATCCAAAGTTATCCGCCCATATCTTAGATGAAAATTGAGACTAGTAGAAATGTACATCTTTTCAGAAGATAGTACAAAACCAATTTCAGTGGCAATAAACTTACAGCATACAAGTCTCCGCCAGTTAGAAGATCTCCCTCACCTGCAATCGGTAAAGTGGATAGAAATTAAGCAATATTAAATAAAAAAAGAAAAAGAAAATTAAAATTAAAATAAATAGGCAATTATGGCCTTAAAATGTAATTAAATTTTCATCCGTTACCTATTTTTTTAGGCTGAAATTCCCAAAGTGTATCTTTGTCAAGGGCTGGGACAGATACACCACGAGGGATATACACATCACCAGATCTTATAGCAATGGTTTTCAAAGGCCGCTATCATAAAATTAAAAACAACAAATAGACAAGCGTAAAAGTTGAATCCAAATCAGCAATTTATTAAACCAAGTATTTATGATTAAATGCGTGGTTTAAGCTTGCGGCCCAGTCAAACCTGAATTCCATCAAAAATATTTCCCAATATTCCTGGTCCCAACTCAACTGAGAGAGGCTGCAAAAATCAACATTCACACATTAGCTAGTGCAGTCACCTCGACACCCACAAAAGCAGGAAACAACCAAATATCACATTGACCTTGTGTGTTCGTAGAACAGGGTCGTTCACCATCAAGCCAGCAGTTTCTTCATAAACTGAAATATAAAAGGATTCCAAATTTTCTTTTCATTTTCAAGATCCCATTAGATACATTAAAGGTACATACTGACGAGTGATAAGAGAAGAAAATGAAGATAGAAATTCAACTGACACTAGTACTGAAGAAAACAGAACCAAAAAAATACCTTGGATTGTAGCAGAATTTCCTTCCAATCGAATGATTTCACCAATCAAATTGTCATGTCCAACACGGACTAATTCATACATAGCAGCGCCAGCCATGCCATCTGCGATGACCACTGGTCCTGATACCTGTTAAAAAAATTCAATGAGGGAAAAAGATATGTATAAAATTACAATAAAATATTCAGCCCCTGCTAGTTCTTTAATTTAGACAATAAGAAAAAAAAAATTAAATCAAAACTGCCAAAGAAAAACATTTGAGTGGCAACTAGTAAAAACCAGTAAACAATTAACATATGAGCATATAAATCCAACAATGAATTTCCAGTTTCCTTCTCAAGCCGATGATACAACCAGCAGTCATTAGAGAAATAAAGGAAACTAGATCTGCTGAGCTATGAAGATAAGAGTTCTAATCAAATCAGTAACGTTAGCTCACAACTGACTAAAACTGTATCAATCATTAAAAAGAATAAAAATCAAAATAGAAGAGGCAACAAAATTGGAACTAAATATCTGAATCCAAACAATATCCGGCTACATCCAATAAGATCTGTAGACATATAATCAACAGTTCAGACCAAATGATTTCAACCTGAATACATTTTTTGGGGAATAATTCGAAATCAGTAAATAATTTTACTGATTTGATTAGTTATACTATCTCAGGTCCACTCTCATGAGCACCACTACTTAAATAATAATGAACTTTAACAATCCAAGTGCTTACTGAGGAACATACTGAGTGTTAATACTACTTACTTTTATCTCATACCATCAAACCTATAATTTAAATCAAATAAATTAAATCATATCCGAGAGCCCTGATAAATCTTGATTATCAAACACACAAAATTCAAAAATCTATCAAGTAGATTCATAAAATGATGAAATTGATCCAATAATACACCAAATAAAACTTCAAACAGAAAGAAAACAGATCAAGTCACCAATCAATCAACTTCAAATCAAAACCAAAACAGATCCAAAAAATCAAATCGGTTCAAATTCAGTGTAAAATTTGTTATACCTTGCGAACGTATCCGTACTCGCTCTCTTTCTCTTCATCTTCGAATGTAGTCAATCTAGCTCCGTACACTGACGGCATTTTCGCAACTTCAGCAAAACGACAGCGGATTATTGGGTTGATTTAGAAATAGATTAAGCTTCCAAAATTATGCGATCTGATTGATTACAGAATCAACAGATCAATCAAGAAAGAACCAAGGGTTTCAATCCAGAGAATTCACAGATGCAGCAGAGATGGAGCGAGAGAATTGTGATGAAGTGCAAAATTATGATGTGCTACGAGACAAATGGATTGATTGTAATTAGATTTTTTTGGGAAATTATCATTTGTAACCCAAATTTTAGTTGCAGTTCGAAAATATTATTAGTTTTTTTTTTTTTTTTGGAATTTTTCATCTGTATGCCCAAATTATAAAAAATAAATATTTTATGCTTAAAAATTAGTTATGAAAAATGACTTTTACACCCAAAAAAAAATTAAGAAAAATGACAGCCAATTATTTTATAAATAGTCATAATAATATTTTAATTCATCATATTTTAGAAACACAAGCTTTAGCCCCTGTATTTTTAAAAAATACAAGTTTTAGTTCCTATTATTAATTTTTTTTTTTGTTAATTGAATTATTTGTGTATCATTAACAAGCTTTTTCTATTTTTTTGACAATTTTTAAGGTATTTATGTCATTTAACATTTAACATTAAACAAAAAATATTTAACGATAATGATTAAAACTTGTATGTTTAAAACTATATGGATTAAAGTGTAGTTATGATAATCTGCAAGGTAGTTAGGTGTCATTCCCTCCCTCTGAAAAAACTAATAATTTTTTATTAAAATATCTATTTAATGGATAGTGAATAGATTTCAAATATGAAATTAGATATCAAAAATGAATATTGGCCGGTTATAGATTTTATATTTTAGATAACAAATCTCTAATATCCGACTAAAAAACCAAATTAATTTTTTAGATAAGTAATTAATTAAATAAATTTTTATTTTTAAAAAAAAATATCATATTCCTTTTTTTAATTTCTGGTTATTTTACTTAATTTCGGATATCTGATTTTTCGATCGAATTCGGATATGAACACCAATCATCAATTTGTTTCAATGTATCAAATATTTCATTTGACTTTGGTACTATTGTCATCCATACGTGCTCCTCCGTTATTAGTTTTGGGTTTTGGCTTATGAAAAGAGATACATGTTCATATCAGGATGGGATGAAAGCAAACATCTTGGAGTTAGAGTCAGGTGCTTGAGTCGTATGTGAAAATTCACGATTAGCCTAAGGTTCTGACCCTATGCGAAATTACAAACAATAAACAGGACAAGTCCTGATTACTGTAACTATGGAATAGTAACAGGCAATTACCAAATCAACCAACAACAATAAAATCCACAATATCAATTCAAAGCAAAATATAAATTGCGGAAAATAAAACAATCACACAAAATCAACACAATAATTTTGGTGACGAAGTGGAAAACTCTTGCGAGTAAAAAACCACTCCGGGTATAGGCTACCACCTGAATCCACTATATAGAGAAAAACTTACAGCGATGGTCAAGACCTATGGTGGCAACTCCACCGACTCAAGTACCTCAATACTGCAAGAACTCAAGGCAACTCCTCAAGCCCACGACCCACGATTTTCTTCAGAACCTCTGAAGTCTCTGAGTAGATTGTATCACCTCTGACGCCGGAACTCCGACTACCAAATTTCCTCCTAAATAACTATAAAGGATTGGGGAATTCGGGTTAAGTTGTGTTGAAGGTTTATCAAAGAAACATTCACACCATCAATAAAGAAGATAAGGAGATAAGAAGTCTTCAATGGTGGAATCAAGGAGAGTTGAAAGCTTTGTGAGATTTAGGCTCAAGGGATTTTTGTTTCAACTAATGGGGATGGCAGCTACAAGTTTGTTTATATAGGTATGGTGAAAAGCTAGGGTTTTCCAAGGGGAAAGGGGCCAAAAAAGCGTTCAGATGCGACTGGCGTTCGAACGGTTTATCGAACGCTTCACGAACGCGTGCACACTGGAAAGACTCGTTCGAACGCCCATCCAACGCACATCGAACGGATGCTCTCTGGAATGATCACGTTCGAACCCAATAGAGAACGTGCCACTAACGCCACACGTTCGAACCAAATAACGAACGCAGCACTAACGCCAATCGTTCGAACACTGCAACGAATGCACCACGAACGCATGTCTGATGCACAGCAGCCAAAAACCAGTCCAATTGCACAAAGATCTTCATGAAAGATTACAACTCAATTGAACTTGTTTTGTCACGGACACATGCCAATAAAAATGGAACTAACAGTATGTTACGTTGTAAATCGGTGATGATATAGGATATTAATTTGGGCCACCTAAAATGGGATCTTTCATGGATTTGGGGATCGATGGATTAGGTGGTGAGATCTTCGAACCAAACTATTCATGTGAACTAGATATTAACCATGTGTTTGGTATGAATATACCACTCTTTATATATATATATATATATATATTGTTGGGGTTGGTGCTCAGAGCGCCAATCCGGACCGTATTTATGTCTGATTTATGAATACGAACATCCCTTATTCCATAATATTACTTATTTATGGTTGCAGCTCTTGTTTTTATATACGTATTCGATCTGATTACGATTAGATCGAAACTAAATGTGGTTTAGTGATATGTATATATTAGACAAAGGCCCGATAATATATAATGCAGTACACAGTTACAAAGTTGGTTTGTAATTGACATTGGGAAGTGTCACTGTTAAATGTATATTATCAAATATAGTTCCTGGTCAAGATTCACTAACACGGGTCGGTTAGTCAAATCTGTTGAGACCAGTACATGTCGTATATCGAGACTTGGTCCGATAGTTTATCCCAATGAACCATGAGTCTGGGGAGACTCTTATAGACGTGTAGGTGTTTATAGTGGATAAACACTGAACAACTCACCAAAGATTCTTAATGGATGGTACACCAACGTCAATAAGAATCTTCTCGGGTTGAGTAGCATAGTGGTCCTTCGACTTGAGATACCACTGTGGATGTATGAGACATCCTCCACACTTAGATGGCAGTCACGTCACCGATCTATTTAGATCAGACATCCGTCTGTTCATTGGGTGTGGATCGATCCTCAGGATATCCTGTGTGTATCAAGATAGGATCCGTCAGTTCTGTGTACAGAGCATATGTAGTCCATATATAATTAACAGTCTGTTAAATCTGTGGCCACAGTATACTTCGGAAGTAAGTTCCGATTGTTATTTAGAGATTGCTAATAGATACGTCGACGAGATAATACCTATAGAGATTTGACGTTTACATCTATATCTCTGGGATTATCCGGATACCTGTGACGGATGGATTATACGTATGCAATGACCTCGACCTATATGATTCAGCGAGTTTATCTGTGGTCGTCATAATTTACGGGTGGATAAATTATGTACACGAAATTGGATTTTGTGACGGATATACCTGAATCTAGAGAGTCTCACTAATGAAATATACTCGTAGAGCACTAGGGCAACTTTTATGAATAATGATGATTATTTATAAATCGTTTAAACGTTAAACGAAAAATACATGCGAACGGGCCGAACCGTCATTTCCTAATTAATGTGTATTTGTATTTAATATGTGTTATTAAATACACATTAATAAATTTTCAAATAAAGGTATTTGACATATATCATTGATATATGTATTTGAGATATTTAAAGTAAATATAATACATATATTTGAGATATTTGTATTTAATTAATTATTTAATTATTTAATTGTTAAATGATTAATATAATTAAAATATAAATATCTTACCAAATGATATAGTTATGAAATGATTATAAGTGTTTATTGTTGACTTTAAAGTAAAGAAATGGTAGTCAAATTGGATTTGACTTCTTTGATATTTGTTTAAAGTGTTTAAAATTGAAAATCATTTTTCTTTATTTTTTGTCAAATTTTCGGCCATGACCCTAATTGAATATAATGGTTATATTTTTCATGTTGCCATTGTTGACTAAGTTGAAATTGTCATTAAAATGTAATGGTCATTTTATCAACTTGGCAAATGAAATTCAAATGAAATGAAACTAATGTAACTTGTATTTGCTTTAGGCAAATTCGGCCAAGGCTTACATTTGGGCAAGTATATATTGTTTCATTTAATTTTAGGGTTTAAGGAACTTTTTCACTTTATCAAAACTCCATTAAAACAAGGCAAAGAAGGTAGAGAGAAAAGAAAAGAAAAACAAGGAAAACTTGGAATTTAGTAAGTATTTTCAACCTTCCATTAGAGAGTAATTTGTTCTCTTGTTGTGGGCAATATCTTGTGATGTTCTTGAGTTTTTCTATTCTTTATTTCTTTTACTTTTGATGGATAAAAGTTTGATGAAGGTGATATGCATGTATGATGTTGGAAGTTTATTACTAGTGTAGTAATAAGCATTCTTTTAAGGTTTTAGAACCTTGTTGCCATTCTAGAGTTATTGACCCACTCTTAAATGACCTAGAAGTGTTCTATAGTTGTTTCATTGTGTTGAGACTTGATTTGGATGGAAGAAACATGATTGAAGTGTTGGATTTAACCAATTTGGTCTAATTTGTCCAATTTGAAGAAATTGAAAAATTAGGGTTTAAGACCACTTCCAAATTTGGGGCTTTTCATTTATATGGTGTATTAGGATGTGTATATGATGCATATAAAGTTTCATGTTGATTGGATTTCATTTGGATGTGTCTTGAAGCATGGAAGTGCAAAATGCACAATTTGGAGCTTAATGAAGCTCTCGGCCAAAGGAGTCAAATTTGGGTTTTTGGTTGCTCTTGGTGTTTTGATGTTTTGAACATGCTAAGTTCATCCTAGAAATGATTTAGAATCATTCAAAATTGATTTGATCAATTTCGGACCAAAATGAACAAAATACCAAGTGTAAGGGCAATTCGCTAAATTCACATAAATTTGATTTATTGAATTTGTTTTCATAATTTTATTATTGGATAATAAAATAAATAAGTTTATTTTATTAATCCGAGAAAAAGTTTTGAAATCGGAAAATTTGATTTTCCACCGTTTCCGCTGCGTTACCGATATTCCCCTTAAAACCCCAACATATATAACATCTCTCAATAAAAAATTTGTTTGGTTAGTAGGGAATCAAAACAAACTTAGCATGCAAACAAGATAAACACATAGTTTACGTAGTTCGACGGAAAATGGCTCCAACTTACATCCACATGAGAAATATGGTGTATTTTATTACTGCTCGGGGACAAGACCGACTCGAGCTACAATGGGAAAATGAACTCTCTAAGTGAAAATACACATCTAGTCTTACACTAACCTGGTACAAATCAGTCACTTAGTCAGGTAACCGATCGATTTTCTCTCTCTATCATTGGTTTTAAGCTCTTAGTTTTTTTTTACAAGTTATGAGATATGAAATTTGTTAACCTTTGAATCTGAATCTTAACTTTTTTACAACTCACTCACTTATCTTTTTTACAGTCATCATTAGCCTTCTGGAGCCTTATCCTCTTAATTAGGGCATACGTCACATGACGCCAACACAGGTTGACATACAATCTCATCTTCGTTCATCGGGCCGACACACCGAGGAAGATGATACTGTAAAAATTTCCTTCAACTCTCTCAATCAGGTCGGGTTTCACTTTCAAAGACCTCTCGGGTTAGGTTTTAACAAACTCTTAGAAACCCCCAAATCAACATTCTCCAGATGGTCGGGTCGGTATCCTAATTTTCTTCATCATCAACAAGTTCTGTCTTTAGGAGGACCCTCCATTTGAATTATATGGTCGGGTTTCTCTATCAAATTCATTATGTCTCTCCAAGACTTTGGGACTTTCTCATCCATTTTTTGCTAAGTACAATACCTACTCTACCCCTACTCGACATTTGAACCTTCATCGGGGTGAAAAACCACCATCAACATTTGTCATCTAGTTTTCGGTATCAACAAGTTTGTGAGTTGATGCCGAAAATTTTATAAAATATGGTAGTGCATAGTGATATAGTGTCATCGGGTTGTTGCCTTCTAAAAACTTTGTATCGCCTTAGTTATTCCCAGGCTCATAATCCTCGGGGCTAGCTGACGTCAGCAACCTTACTTCTGTGATGACGTCAGCATAAAATTTTATGTTGATGACATCAACATGCCTCACCCTGTGATGTCATGATGACATCACTACAGACCAGCAGCATCCGATGTTGTTGGTTTTACTTGAAGGCGACATTGTTCTTCAAAGAACAGTACCGTAATTCTTCCTCTTTTTTAATTATTTATTTGATTTAACTCATAATTAAATCAAATTTCAATTATTATCAACTTAATCATATCCCATAAATTTAAACATAATCATTACAATATGCATAAAATCATAACAAAAGCATGCAAATTAATTTAGGCTACCGATACCACTGTTGTAAATCTAGCATACAATATGCGACGGAAATTAAAATTTTTCAATTTTAAACATAAATTTTCAATCCAAGATCCTAATTAATTTTCATGCTTCATGATAATATTTATTTATGAAACATAAATAAAAACGTACCTCAAACCTTTAAGTGATTTTCGTAAATTCTTCAGAGCCACTCACACGTTTGGCCTCCAACGGTATCCACACAAAGTAGAGAGATAAGGATTTTGGATTTCACAAATCCAAGATTACGTAAGTGTCTTTTCTTTAGTGCTAGCTTAAGAAAGGAGAAAAGACACTTGTTATAGGGTTTATGGAATTTTGGGAGTAAGAAGAATTAAAAGAAAATTATTTTTGAAATAAATCAAATTTATTTCTCTCTCTTTCTCCAACCTCACATTTTTGCCTTTCCAATTTTTTCTCAATTTTGTTGTTATCAAAGTTAATGGCAAAATGGTTTATTTATAGTCTTTTAATTTGAGTAGTTTTAATTCCAATCAAATTAGAATTAATAGGATAAGATTTAATCCTATTAAAATAGGAATTTTAATATATCCTAAATAGACAACTATTATCCTTATTTAATTAAATTAAATTAATTAAATAAAATTTATCGATCCTAATCAAATTAAAATACTATAAATCTAAAATTATAATTTAATACAAATATTTTGCTAAACTATATTTCAGCCCCTATACTTTTAGAAATTACAAAATGATCCATGTATTTTTAGAAATTACGAAACAACCCCTAATTTACAGATTTGTACTTTGGCCCAAAAATTTCCAAAATTCAATTTTTATCCATAATTTCTAAAATTATGAATTCAACCCAAAGTTTAAGAACTTAATATTTAAGTCCTAAAACTTAAATCTACCTAATTTATAATTAATTTTTCAATACTTTAAAATGTGTGACCAATTAGGTTCTTTCTTATGTTAACAATGGAGATAGTTATAGACTTAATAAGTCTAGATAAATTAATTTAATTAATTTATCCTTAATTAACTCCTTAATTAAGAAACAATTTTAAATAGATCAAGAACGGTATCTAACAATGTATAATGACCCCCGAATTAAGAAAGAATACTAACTCTAGTGAAACATATTCCATATACGATTACTATATGATTCAATTCTTTTGTCTTATACATATCATGCCAACGATTCTAGAGTATGGAAAATGTCTACTATATTAAATAATGGCTATTAGAATATTGACTTAAGCTGATAATATATATATACACACACACTGAAACTCCTTTCAGAACTCGCAATGACTATGGACTTATATTATCATTTATATCAAATCGCGCCTCTTGGGATATCGATTATATGTTATCCAGAGAGGCGAATCTAGGGGTGGCAAAATGAATCAACGAATCGAATTCGTGACGAATTCTAAACAAATCGAATTGTAATACACTAAATTCGAATTCGATTCGTTTATTAAATAAATCCCGATATTAGGATTCGGATTCGATTCGTTTAATAAACGAATATTCGTATTCAATTCGTTTATTCATTTACATAAATCAAACAAATCAACTCGAATTTATTATTCATTTACTATTCGCATCTGATTCGTTTATTATTAGCATATGATTCATTTATATCAAATTAAACGAATCGAATTTTGTAGTCATTTAATGATCGAATATTTGTATTCGATTCGTTTAATGAAAATAAAATACAAAATCTAAGCATCCATTCCATACCATATTCAATAACATATTTGTTGTTATAGTCTTAAAATCCTTACAACAAGCTCTAAAATTCAAATTATAAATCAATTGCATAATAACACTTAAAATCTTCAAAACACATTTTGACCAAAATCTCGAATACAAGTTGAGACAGTAAAAGCAAACTTCTTTATCATTATCATCCGGGATGAAAATCTTGCAAATAAAATAAAATTATATTATTGAGTTAATTTTTTTAAAAAAATTATTTTTGAAAAATAGTTAAGAGAAAGAATTTTAACCGTCAAACTTTCACATAATCACTAGGACTAGTGTCACTCTCTGCTGATGGAGTAGTATTGTTAATGCTCATTTCCATAATGTTTACAGTAAGTTGGTCCATGGTGACTACACGATTTTCTATAAATAAATATAAATAATACATATAGTTAATAAAACATGCAAATAAATATAAATATCAGCATTCATAAATTTTATACTCGTGGTTCATCCAAATAAAAATTGACTTGAAAATGAGCTGTGAATCAAGATATATTAAGCAAATTCTGGGTATCAAAGTTTGAAAATTGACTAAAGTGTAAAAATATATCAAGCTACAACACTAAGCTACAACACCAAACTGCCACAACACCCTTAATCTTATAGCCTCACAGTCATGTAAAAATGTACTAAGACATTCATATTCAAAACTTCTAAGACATTCATATTCAAAACTTCTAAAACATAATGTGAAAGTATAAAATAAGAGATTGATCACTTACCAATCTCTTCGAACATCTAATCTCTTGTGATTATAATCGCTTCCACTGTATCTGGCTTTAGTGAACTTCGAAATTGATCGAGAACTCGACCACCAACACTAAAAGTTGATTCTGATGCAACAATGGATATTGGAATGGTCAAGATATCACGAGCCATGGAAGCAAGAGTAGGATAACAAAATTCGTTTCCTTTCCAAAAATTTAGAATGTCTAATTCAACACTTCTATCAACTCGTGGTTCATCCAAATAAAGTTTCAATTCAGATTTTCGTACAAATGAATCAAAATTCAAGCTTTAGAAGTTACCGAACTCCTATAAAACAAGTACAAATAGGAATAATCAAAAGATATCCAAGCTTTGGTTAAATAATAATAATAATAATAATATAAAGCCAAAACAAGTATAACTAATAAATTTAACTTAAAGATATCCAAGCTTTGGTTCAATGCATTTTCCTTATGTCCTTAATTTGTACCAACATGATTTTCTTGGGTAAGAGTGGACGAATAGGAGGATGATGGTTCGGCCAATCGGTACTCATCAAATAAGGAAAATAATTTATTTTGAACATTTTTTAACTCATGTGAATCTTCACCATATGCTTTTTTATAGGCAAAATCAATGAATGACATCTTATATCGATGATCTAATATGCAAGCTATTGCTAAAATGGTGCGAAAATCAAACCAATACTTCTGAAATTTTGTGATCATTTTCTTTGCCATACTTTTCATGTAATCATCTCAATCTGCCAATAATTGGTCCAAATTACTTTAACTGCAAACACATTAGGAAAGTACAAATTTGAAGTGGGGTACTTTGTCCCGGAGAAAATACATGTAATCTCATAAAACATAGACAAGAATTTTCCAATTTTCTCAATTTTTCTCCACTATTCTTCAGAAGGACAACTCTTATAATTAGAATCACTCAATTGCAAATGACAAAAAGCATTTTTATAATATACTACACCCTCAAGCATAAGAAAAGTGGAATTCCATCTTGTAGGAACATCTTGTATTAACCATTTCTTTTCATCTAGAGATACTTGTTTAACGCACTCCAAAAATTTTCTTTTCCTAGTTTGGGACCCTTTGACATATTTCACACTATCACGAGCTTTCTCTATTTCTATTTCAATTTCTTTCAACCCATCATGAACAATCAAATTGAGAATATGAGCACAACATCGAATATGAAAAAAATCTCCATCAAATATTAGAGCATTCCTTAATTTCATTTGACTCTTCAACATAAAAACACAAACATCATTACTTGAAACATTATCTACTGTCAATGAAAATATTTTTTTCTCAATACCCCAATGACATAACAACGATAATAATTTCTCAGCCAAGGCACCCCGGTTTGAGGAGTTGGCATTTCACAAAAATTCAACATTCTTTTATGTAAATTCCATTCTTTATCTATGAAATATGCAGTCAGACACAAATAAACATCTGTAGTAATAGAAGTCCATAGATCAGTAGTTAGACATATTCTACTAGGAGTTTGTTCTAACATGCTTTTAATATTCACTTTTTCCCTATTGTGTATCTTTAGCACATCAACTTTTGCAGTGTTCTCAGAGATAAATGGCACTTAATCACATAAATAATTCACCATTTTCCTAATACCCTCATACTCAACAAATTGAAATGGCAAATCATGCATGATAATGGCAATAAAAACTAACTCACGAAAAATATAAGCTTCAAATTTTGGAACACGAGTTAACATATTACCATCATCATGATCTAACATCATCTGTTTGGGATCACGCATCTTCAATTTTGGACAAACTTGTAAATATTTTTTCATATTACCTGTGCTAGAAGAAGTTACAGTTATGCACTCAATACCGCACTTTCTACATCTCGATCTCGATTTTTTGTCTGGAAAATGCTCTCCTGGCAACTTATAGAATAAAGACCAAACTTTTGAAGTTAGTTTCCTTGATCGTGCTCCATTTCCTTTCAAAATTGACTGTGTTTCATTCATTGCTGACAAACTTTTTTCCATCTCCTCTTCCATTTCAATTGAATTATCTAAATCGTCGATGCTTGGAGAGTCATCAACTGTGTACGCCATATCACTTTCGTTGGTATCCATTTCCCTATAAGTTTTAAGTCTTTGAAAACATATGGAAACGTATACACATTATGGTCAATAATTTCATAATAATTAGGTAATCAAAACTAGGTATAATATGAATCATAAACATGAATCATATACATCAAATAAATCAAAAATCAAAAACAATAATCAAACCCAGATAGAATAATCAAAACTAGGTATAAAATGAACAAAAAAAAACGAATATTGTCATGCTGTAAATAGAAACACATACAATTTTCAATTTTTACAGTTTAGATACTGCTTAATACATACTCATCAAAACTGATACAGCCAAGATATAAAATATTTTGAATGAATCCCAGGCTTTCTGGTTATACAACAGTGAATCTGGCTAATGATTCTTGTTCTCTCTAGCCAAGAGAGAGAAATGGAGCTCACAATGGGTTCATCATAAGAGTTCTAGAACTATTACAATTTAAAAGAATCAATGCAAAGACAAGGTGACCTACAACATTAACCAATGATGTAACATTCCACAAAGCATAAAGACGTGCAAGGCCAACATAACGTCTTGGTCCATGGCTGAACAAAACATTGATTCCGGCAGGAAATGGAAGAAGAATGCCAATAGGTAAAATAAACAAAACAAGAAAAACATCCAACAAAGAAATTCTGGTGATGGGGATGAACACATAAACATAGTGATGTAGAAAGTAATATAATTAAACGGATACTAAACGAATTGGATTCGAATTCGATTCGTTTATGATTTGTTTAAATAAACGAATTCTAAACGAATAAAAGAATTGAAGAGCTCAAATTCGGATTCGATTCATTTTTTAAACGAATCGAATCGAATTGACCATTTATTAAACGAATCCAATTTTCCAAACCCATATTCGCTTTAAAGCGGATCGAATCGAATCGAACGAATAAATGAATCCTGACCCAAATTGCCACCTATAGGCGAATCCTTTATTGATCACCCATTACCTTCATATGCTTTTCATATTGCCCAATCATTACCTTATGTGCAATCTCGCTATGGACTACAGAGATGTAATGTCAAGCATATATAATCCACATACAAGATATCATTGAGACATCAAGTCTAAGGATCATTCATACTATCGTTAAAAAGAGAAATCTCATAAACATGTGGATAACACTCCATATGGATTCTCAAGCGGGTCAGTTCAATGTACTTGTTCTCCAACAAGCATTCATATGTTAGACTAAGTGAACACCTTCACTGGTAGCTTATGAGATCAACTACTTTCTTTCGATAAGGAAGTAGACATAACATATGCCAATCTAGACTGGATTTATCAATGTCATGTGTTGATAATCCTACGATCGGAAATATTTAAGAATGACCGGATCTCATAAATTAAACTTAATTTAATTTCTTTAATCGTCATTCTAAGGACTTTATTTTTACAAGTAGTCAAAATTACTTATGGACAATACTTATAAATAAACTGCCAAATTTTATTAATCAATACAATAATATAAAATTACATATTTATCCCTATTGGATCTATGGCATATAACCAACACCTAAGACTTGTGAAATAATAATTAAATGATGGAATTGCTCAAAAAATGAACCAATGACCCCTTAGACATTGAGAGTTGCATTTGTAAATGTACCCTTATGTCAATGAATATAATCGTTTAAAAATTATAACCCTCCAAAGAACATTTTTAATCCTAAGGGTCATGTAATTTCTTATTAAGAAACACATCATTTCTAATGAACTTTTTAAACCCAAGAATTATGTCCTATCATATGTTTTTTTATTCCTTATAAATATGCACCCTTATTTAGAAAATTCCAACGACTATTCATTAATTATTTTACAATAATTTTAAGGATGGATAGTATTATACATTTATACTCTTGTATATCAACAATAATCATATTGATAGTATCATAGATGTCTGTAGATGATGTTATTTAAAAATAAATAAAAAAATAAATAAATCACACGGTTCATACCATCATCATCACTTAAGAAAGACAAAAGGCTAATTCCTTTAGCCAGACACGCGTCTCATTCCAAAAGCCGAAGCATGCAGCCGTCATCACATGCTCCTACGACTGGGGCATTTTCAACGGCCTTCATTATCCCTATCAATTATCAATGCATTGTATGCCCTTTGTGCTTTGATGGACCCCATGAAAATTTTTTATTTTTTTATTTTTTTATTTTTGAAAAAAAAAAACATATTAACTAATATTTTATCTTAAATTTTAAATAGCGAGTTTTTTTTTTATATAAATGCAAATCAACTTTTAAACACGTTTTAAAAGTATTAAATTTACTATTAAATTATGCCAAAATAACATTTTACTACTAAAATTATATAAAATCTGATATTTTACTACTTTTTCATTAATTGATTGTTAGTTAACCGTTAGTTGACTAAGTTGATCTTAATATTAAAATATAACAATCAACTAACAATCGATTAAGATTTTAACGAAAAAATAGTAAAATATTATTTTGTTATAAATTTAGTATTAAAATATAATATTTAAAAATTCGTAATACCTAAATATTATTTTACTATAAATTTAATAGTAAAATATAAATAACCCTAATATTAAAAAGAGAGAGATGTGCTAAAACTTAAAAAAAAAAAAATCTTCTAACATTTTTTTAAAATTTATTTATTTAATTATAATGGTAGACGCTGATTTACACCGAGGCCTACAATTGAGATTTCGTAAGGGGGCACTGGCGATCCTGCAAAACAAAGGAAATGAGGTGAGCGTGGAGATGCTACCCACCGGTGTGGTGGATGCCGCAGACACTCCGACGCCCAAGTCAGTTAATGAGTAAATGGAGTAATAGATGGGAGGTCAAGGTTGGGTGCTACCTTGGACTCCGTTGGATGCCGTGGGGCGGTAGGTTGGGGGTACTGGGAGCTATTGAGTGAGTAATATTAGGTTAGGAGTATGAGAGCTAGATTCCCCAAAAAAAGGTCCCTCATTATGGAGCCTCGTCTCCCTTTTATACCTATCCCATGTAACGTGTGTCTTTACTCCCATTTAATTGCTTGTCTGTTGGGATGTTTTTACCAGGAGTTTTAATGCCACTTTCTGCCCGTTGTAGGCTGGCTCGAGCGAGTCATTAAGTGGAGTTTATGAGCTTGAGCGTTACGTGGGTTGGCCGTTCGTATGGCCATTCAGTTTCAGGTGCCGGTGTTCTTTGGGCTTGGGCTTGCGTTATGTCTTTGGGGTTTGATTTGGAAACTCCTGGGGTGCGTCCAGTATTGGGCCTGAAGCAGAATGACGAAACTACCCCTAGACCAAATTTGGCCCGTACAGTTTGTCCCATACTCTCTAAGTCAATGAGTCATTGGCTTGGAGAGTACTTGACGCGAGTGTCGCCTGAGACGAGACCATAGGATGTAGATATACAATAGCATTGATGCTGCTTATTATTTGAACCAAACAAATGTCAGGTTATGAACTTGACTCTACACGATCCATCGTGGATGTGTCCAGTCGAATGAACTAAATGAAGGTCATGATCATGTATTTGGGCCTACAAGAGCCATCGGGGATGTACTCAGTTGACTGAATCAAATAAAGGTCAGGATAGTGAACTTGACTCTACATGAGTTATTAGGGAAGTACCCAGTTGAACCTGCTGAAGGTTCAATATGTACTTCATACGACATTGACGTACGGACTGTAGGAAGTCCATGTCTTCATTTGACTCGACATGAGTCCATGAGGGATGTCCCCGGTCAACTGAACCAGATGAAGTTTCAAGATATAAGTCATACGACATGTGTAATTCATGTCTACAACTTGACTCGACATGAGTCCAATGGGGATGTCCCCGGTCGACTGGATTTGATGAGTCCAGGAAGATATAAGTCATTCGACATGTGTAATCCATGTCTACAACTTGACTCGACATGAGTCCAAGGGGGATGTCCCCGGTCGACTGGATTTGATGAGTCCAGGAAGATATATGTCATTCAATATGTGTAATCCATGTCTACAACTTGACTCGACATGAGTCCAAAGGGGATGTCCCCGGTCGACTGGATTTGATGAGTCCAGGAAGATATAAGTCATTCGACATGTGTAATCCATGTCTACAACTTGACTCGACATGAGTCCAAGGGGGATGTCCCCGGTCGACTGGACTTGATGAGTCCAGGAAGATATAAGTCATTCGACATGTGTAATCCATGTCTACAACTTGACTCGACATGAGTCCAATAGGGATGTCCCTGGTTGACTGAACCAGATGAAGGTTCATGATAGTCTTTACTTTACTAGACTTGATGAAGATCTATGAGAGTCTCCACTCTATAGACCCGATAAAGATCCAAGAGTCTTTCTTTCTCATACCACTAGAGCTGAAAAAGGTCCATGAGACTACGGTAGAATGAACTTGGTGAATATCTATCAAGGTCGTCACTCTACACTCTATTAGGCCCGATGAAGGTATAAGAGATGGTTTACTCTACTTGAACTGGTGGAGTTCTTAGAGAGTTACTAGACATGATGAAGTTCCATGTGGGTCTTCCCTTCTCATTCTACTCGACCTGATGTAGGTTCGTGGGGTCTTCATTCCTCATTCTACAAAATCATATATGTAGTGTGAATGAGATATAGGTGAACGAGGGTCTTCAATGAGTGCCAAACTTCCCATGGTAGTATCGACTGGGAACCTTAACAAATACAACTGTCACACGTGTAGTGTTGGGTGGGACATTTACCTTATGTCGAGTGTAATGTCGAGTGGGACGATCACCACATGATGAATCTTCATTTGGAGCATCCTTTAAGCCGAATCTTCATTTTTACAGTGTCAAGAGGCCCAATTAAAAAGCTCATGGGTCCCACATCAACCCATGCGACAACAAGCCCAATTAAGCTTTCAGCTCTCTTTAAAGCAGCACACACGATTAAGGCTGACAATCCCACACCGCTCATGTTATTGCATAATATCTTGGTACACTTGTGATCATTAATGCTATTGTGTGGTATCTTTATGATGAGCAATCTGGAAAGCCTTCTGCTCTTCCTGCATTGTTGCAAAAATTGAAGCAGCGTGCAATAGGGAACACAGATGAGCTAATCTTGAACCCTGGGATCTCTGAGAAACAATCACTGCATGTGGTTTTGGGCGAACCAAAAACCTCAAACAAATCACGATTTGCCCCAATAGCTTATTTCAACTATCTTATTCACTGTTGCTATTGGGTTTAGCGTGGTTAATGGGTGCTACTGCACTCCAGGAGTACACAAGAGGCCTGGGTGGAATAGTAACTTCAGGTGTTGGGTCAAGCTCTTCTCATGCCCCAAAAGAGTTAAATAAAGAAGTTACACCAAAGAAGAATTTGCCCCTGCGCCAAGTGACAACTCGCTACTTACAAATTTGAATTAAGACAAAATAACAACATGCCCTACCCAAGAGTTCTCTCTACAGGCGACAACACACATACATCCATTTTTATCCAACCTACCTCAGCCTGCTGCATATCTTTGGAGGACCTTCCAGCCGAGTAGATGAAGGGTAATAATACATCTATTGGGCCCAGCAACTTTTTCTCCCCAAACCACGTGGACTTCACATCTGCATGCGATTGTATTCCATGCAATATGGGGAATAATGTCGTCCGAGCCCCCAATGTCGAAGACTCCCATGGAGAAAACACGGAGCAAAAGCAAACCGAGCTAAGTTGCGCTAGCTTGTAACCCAAGTGGGCTTCACAGAGCAACGCAAACCTCTCACTCCCCATCAGTGGAAAGAATTACGAGCCGGTGTAGTCTTGGCCTACTCTGCCTAATGAGCTCACTCAACCACCATCTTTTACGTGGACCATACCTTGGTAACCGACAAGAAGAGGAACGGTGATAGAAAAGGAAATGATCCCCATGCATGTGCATGTTGCATGGGCGAGAGTGATTCCATCGTGAATGAAGCACCAAAAGTGCTACCATAAGGGATACAAACAAATTTTATGCCCTGACACCAGTACTTAACCTTCAACATCTGATACCAGGAACCTGATTCCAGGCCATCCCAATATGCCAATCAGTTATGTTATCACCCCGTCTACCACACGACGAATTGGAGCTGCACTTCTCCCACACACACTCATCGCGTCGACTGGATTGGACTTCAGTGATATTGCTGTTTGGTGGAGATATCATTCATAGTAAGTGTCCACGTCGTTATTTTGGCAAGCTCTCATACTACTTTGTTAGCTTTGTCGAGTGGGCTTTATTGGATAAATGGTGAAGGAGATTCACTCAGCTGTGAGATGCAGGTTGTCTCACTTATGTCGCGTCACATGTGATCATTTTGGTCATTCACTATACTCAAAATTTTATTGAGTGGACCATATGGTGACATTTTATAACAATGGGTGTTTGTCTACTGAAATCGGTCGATTTAGTAAGGTTGCGTTGAGTTTCATGCAGCCACACGATACTAAGTTCAATATAATGCCACGTCCAGCCACATGCACAGAGACTTCTTCATGTCTATCCTAAGCCGACAAGCTCTCTCTACAACGTCTGCTGCAACTTTAAGTTCTTAATAATTCATTGCTTTTTAATTTGGAAATGGAAGACTCGACTTTAGGGTGAAGTATTGTTGTCTATGTATATGGAGTTTTATCGAATGGAACACTCCTTTGTATGTAGCGTGGGGTCTTATCTTTGTTGAGTTGAATGAGAGATGCTCACATTACTGGAAGAGAACATCCATGGCGCTCTGGCCTCCAGTTTCAGCCAATAAATTGACTCGAAACCTCTAGACCTCACTCTTCATGCCCTGCTCGATCTTCACCTCCAGTACTATTCTTACAATCTTACTTGAACCCATGCTTACTGATGGTCGCAAATCCTTATTTGATGGAAAACTGATTGATAACCCATCATCAAACAAGGTTGAATTCGATGACTGTGGATCCGCGCCATATGTCATATAAGATTGTAATTTGCCATCTCCATACGCACAGGTATCGTCCCCACTTCCATCTTCATACCACTGGCGGAGTCGACGATCCACCGTAGTCAAAAGGAACTGGGTTAAACAAATTTGGATTATGATTTAGCAGGGTGTAATCATGGATCGTCTGATGCTGATCAAACGACAGGAAATGATCCTGCGGCTGTCGCTGTAGTTGTTTCGTGGTTTTGTGTTGAGACTTTGGTAGGACTCATGGGAATCATACGATGGTAGTTGAGGTGAGGGGTCGAATGGAAAAGGTGAATTGGGTTTGATGGGGACGATGTTGCTGATGTACACGTGGGAGCCGTGGATGGGGTAGAATCGAGAATAAGAAAGGTAATTTTTTAGGAATATTCCGTAAATATGGTTGAATGATATCTTTGCCCAATATCAGACTTGGATGCGGGTAAAGTCGCATGACTTACCTTCATGTCTGCCTTGTAGTAAGGCATTTTTGTCGGGTGCCAAACCTCTGTTGGCATGTTGCCGAATGTGATTTCATACCTTTGTTGGATCTTCACGTGTGAATGACATCTTCACTCAAAGACAAACCTTCATCAATGTCTCATCAAGTGATATTACAACCTGATGTCAGATCTTCAATCGTGTAATATCATAGGGGCTAATTGCATTTATTTGGTGCATCCTCTTCATGCCGGGTCCATATTATTGTAGAGTCGGATGGGTCACTCACCTATCTCAAGATGAATATTTATTTGGTGCATTCACTCATTACTGAGACTACACCTTTGTAGTGTCGAGTGATGTTTTCGGCTTTAGTTAGTAGTTCTTCCTTGTCGTACGGGATGGAACTTCAACCATGTAGCTAAGAATTCTCTTATCTCATGTCAAATGAGATCTTGAGCTAGTGACAAGCCTCATATGCGGAGTGTCGGATGGAATATCAAGCATGAGAAAATCTATATATAGTAATGTCAATTGGGACATCCCCAACAAAATACTGATGTCCAGTGGAAGTTCCCTTACTAGTCCTATGTTAGACATTGCAAATGTCGACTGTGCCATCCATAACAGTTACCTAGTTTTGAATTGTAGTGTCGATTGTGACACTCATTACTAGTTTCATACTATAACACCAATCATAAGTCTATCGCCTTACTAATATTGACTGGGAGATTCTTAAAGAATGTAAACCATACCTGGTAATATTGTCTGGGATGTCTTTGCCAAATCTTCATTCGGGTACTGTCGATTGGGACAATTGTCCTTAAGCCGCGTACATCGCTTCATCATATGAGGTGAATGATAAGGAAGATTGATTTCATTGAAATGACGCGTCTCGTTCCTGATGTGGGTCCAGGAGACTGGTCGAATTGAGTCTAAAATTATTGACAATTTATTAATGTCTTCTGGAGGAAATGTGAATCATCTTATCGTCGTCTGAAGAAGATAACATTTCTTTCATGTAGTCTGGAAGTGATGGCAATCATCATACATAGTTTATTGGTTGATGGAGTATGGCTGGGGATTACGAGGATATTCTCTGGTCGACTGATGGAAGTGTGTAGAATGATCCAAATGTTGGTTCACTGGTAGTCTGGCACCGGGTAGGCTAGAGAGAATCACTCTTTCCAACTCTTGTTTTTCCTTTCGCATGGGGGAGATAACTTGTTGTGATCAAATGGTAGGATTTCCATTTGCCATATTCTTGAATGCTCCTAATGGATTGGATCAAATGGTACGATTGTTGGAGTGACCCGTAGGGAGGTTGAAGATATGTGCTCCAATGTTTGTAATCATTTTTGGAGGATGTCTAATTAAGTGATCATGAGATCTAGTATTCGCTGGTTGTGTGCGCCATACGGGTGGGGGCGTTTGGAAGGATTGTAGATGGAGAAATCTTTGCATGCCATGAATCGCTAGGGCCCCACGGTGGGCGCCAAACTGTAGACGCTGATTTACACCGAGGCCTACAATTGAGATTTCGTAATGGGGCACTGGCGATCCTGCAAAACAAAGGAAATGAGGTGAGTGTGGAGAAGCTACCCACCGGTGTGGTGGATGCCGCAGACACTCCGACGCCCAAGTCAGTTAATGAGCAAAGGGAGTAATAGATGAGAGGTCAAGGGTAGGTGCTACCTTGGACTCCGTTGGATGCCGTGAGGGCGGTAGGTTGGGGGTGCTGGGAGCTATTGAGTGAGTAATATTAGGCTAGGAGTATGAGAGCTAGACTCCCCAAAAAAAGGTCCCTCCTTCTGGAGCCTCGTCTCCCTCTTATACCTCTCCCATGTAACGTGTGCCTTTACTCCCCTTTAATTGCTTGTCTGTTGGGATGTTTTTACCAGGAGTTTTAATGCCACTTTCTGCCCGTTGTAGGCTGGTTCGAGCGAGTCATTAAGTGGAGTTTATGAGCTTGAGCGCTACGTGGGTTGGTCGTTCGTATGGCCATTCAGTTTCAGGTGCCGGTGTTCTTTGGGCTTGGGCTTGCATTATGTCTTTGGGGTTTGATTTGGAAACTCTTGGGGTGCGTCCAGTATTGGGCCTAAAGCAGAATGACGAAACTACCCCTGGACCAAATTTGGCCCGTACAGTTTGTCTCATACTCTCTAAGTCAAGGAGTCCTTGGCTTGGAGAGTACTTGACGCGAGTGTCGCCTGAGACGAGACCATAGGATGTAGATATACAATAGCATTGATGCTGCTTATTATTTGAACCAAACAAATGTCAGGTTATGAACTTGACTCTACACGATCCATCGTGGATGTGTCCAGTCGAATGAACTAAATGAAGGTCATGATCATGTATTTGGGTCTACAAGAGCCATCGGGGATGTACCCAGTTGACTGAATCAAATAAAGGTCAGGATAATGAACTTGACTCTACATGAGTTATTAGGGAAGTACCCAGTTGAACCTGCTGAAGGTTCAATATGTACTTCATACGACATTGACGTACGTATTAAGAGAGAAAAAAAAGATTTGAATCTTAAAACTCTCGTTTCTCTTAAGAGATTATATTGTAATGCAAAAAAAAAAAAAAGTAAATAAAGGGTGTAGCCTATTGAAAGAACAAAATCAAATGGATGATATCCCATTATTATTTCACCATGTAGTCTATATTTTGAGATATGATTAGTAATAATTAAATTTCGAAGAGCATTATTGCGATTTTTATTTTTTAAAAAGAAAATAAAAGATAAAAGATTTTTATTTTTCAAAAAGAAAAAATAAAAGATAAAAGAACTTTTCATCAAGACTTACAAACATATTTATGTATACACAATATTGTCATTTCTCTACGATGTTCAAGAAATACTGCCAAAATCGGTTTACGCCGTCAAGTTAAGGCTAATGTCCCACTGAATGGAGTCAACTATCAAAATAATAATGTAATATTTTATTATTTTTATCATTTATTTTTAATATATCTCAATACTCATTTATATAGATATATCACCATAATGAGATACATAAATACAAAAAAAATAAAATAATTAAAGTGAGTATTTTAATATAATTTTATTAACTGACATATGTAGTGTCATGTGACAACACCAAATAAAAAATTATTTGTTTTTTAAAAGATAAGTGGGTTGGCAAATATTAAATTAAAATTTTTTCTCATTATCTCTTCTCGATTCAAACTCAAATAATGAATTAAATAAAATTACTTAAAAATTAAATATCCGTAATACAATATTACATGACTATTCTTTAGCATTCCACGCTTCCACCTAACAACTATACGTGTCCTCGAGACTTATTAATTTACTAATTATTTTTGTTTTATATAATCTTAAGAAAATTATTTATTCAAACCTCAGCCGTTGACTAAGAGCCCGTGGTCGAAAGAGCTGACGGTGGAAACTCAACCACGCAGCAATTTTACTTTTTCTTAGTAAATACGTTATCTCTGCTTTATCATGCTATATCATCTATAAGGAAAAAATCTTTCTTAATTATATCATGTAACAAGTCAATCATCTATTGCCACGCGTGCTAAAAAATTAAAAAACAACTAAAAAATAGGTATTAAATTATACATGTCATTTTCTAATTCACTGATGGTACCACGTCACCCATACTTCCGTTACACCAAAGATTTACTCCATTTATAAGACTATAACCTTATCTCATACTAATTTACATAATTACCCATCCTATCGTGGCAAATACTTGTAAATCGCTTCTTCAACCTTATCCACTTTGAGGATAATATGGTAAATATGGTTATTTTTAGTATTGGCCTCGATTTTATTTTATTTTTTGTACACAAAAACAATGTGGAGAAATTTAAAGTTACAAAGCTGTGACAGATTACGTGAAAACAATATAGTATTTTTTTTACACGTGGAAATAGAGTGATCTATGAGTCCGACACCTGTTTCTTCAAAAAAAAAACAAACACGTGTACAAGCTTGATCCTTGATGACTTGATGTGTATTAAAGTTTCATATGTAGACAAAAATACCTACATCCCTTCCTCAAATTAACAAATTTACCCCTCAAAATATTTCTACGCTAATCCACAGGAAATAACCTCGGGGTCCCTGATTATCCGTAAAATCACAAATGTAGACATATTAATTATAATTTTATTTGAGAGTAATTTCCTCGAGTAAACTAAGATGCAAAATAGAAATTATATCTTGGGGTTTAGAATAAAATGGATGCTATGTGTGTTCTTTTCTTTTTTACTAATGGTAAGACTGTATATATATTGAATCTTTTTCAAAACTTATAAGAAAAGAAGTCTCGTGTATTGGGTTATTCTTATTGTTATTGTATTTTTATATGTTGATATGTCATGTTTTTGTTGTGTCACATTTAGGTTAATATGAATTTGACTTATTAATTTTATCAAGAATATTAAATATCTTTATATATAATTTTTAATAGTCTGTAATTCATTTAATATACTTTATGAAATCTCATTAATATTTATTATTTATTGGGATTGAATTGACTACATCTTCAAAATATATTAATAAGTTGTAAGATCTTTATTTCAAAAAGTTTGACATCGTTTTTCTAATATTAATTAGAAAGAAGAGAGGAAAAAGTGAGGATTTTGTTTAACCATTAAAGCATATCAATGGTCCTTAAGACAATTGATTTATTCATTTATATATTAAAATGGTAAAATTATCAATTGTAATTTAAATGTTGAATTAATGATTGTATGGGCCAAATTTGGGTCAAAGATATTTTTAACTTTTCGCTTCAGGCCCTATATCAGTGGCAGCCCATTCCCTCCAAACAGAATAGACTTGGGCCAAGGACCCAATTACCTTCTCAGGCCCACGCACAAAGAGAGCCCTACCAAGCAAACCGTTGACTGATCAGTTACCCAAATCTGAAACGCCTAAAATCAAAACTAGAAACTCCCCCACGTAGTTAGCCGTTTTAGACACCAAACTGACAAACAATTAATGGAGGAATTAAAGCTGACCCCGAAGGAGTCTATAAAATGAAGAGATGATTCACAGTTCATGGGCATGTCTTAGCTCTCATACTTGAGCTCTCTAAGCTTCTTACTCTCTAAACACCGGCCACCGCTCTCACGGCAGTCAACAGAAGTCAAGGTAATATCAAGCACACCACACCGGTGGGCAGTACTCCCCGCTCATTCTACCTTTGTTTTGTAGGATCGCTAGTGCCCCATACTACAAATTCTCGATTGTTGACCTCGGGTGAAAACCAGGGTCCATAATTTGGAGCCCACCGTGGCGCCTTAGCGATTTATAACAGGCGAAGATCTTTCAGTCTACGATCCCTTCAACACAGCTACACATGGCTTCTAACATCGATCAGACATCAAACCATGTGGCCTCTCAATTGGTCATTCTACAAGAATGATTACGAGTCTTAGAGGAGGAAAACTCAGCCATGCGAATCTCCAATACGACCCTCCAGAAGCAATTGGAGCAAATTTCTTCAACCTCCCAACTAGACCCGGCCGGCGGTTCAGTTCCGGTTCGGAACCGAACCGAACCGGTAGGTTTCCGATTCCACAAGTGTGGAACCGGAACCTAAAACCGAACGGTTCGGTTCCGGTTCCGGTTCGGTTCCTTTTAGTTTTTTTTTTAATTAATTAAAATAAAAAAATGAGAGGAATCAAAGCTTAAATAAAAAAAAAAATTATTAATTAAAAAAATGAGATTAAATTTATAAATAAAAAAAATTTATTACATTGAAGAGCTTGAGCTTAAATTTTTAAAAAATTTTAAAAATTTAAGTTGCCTACGTATCCTCCAAGGGTGAGAGGAATCAAAGCTCACGTAGTTCCATTACAAGTTTAAGACATATCCCCTTTGTAAATTATAATTTTACAATTATCAATCATCATTATCAGTTGATCCTTCGGCTCCGGTTCTGCTTGCACTTGTTGCAGAAGCATTATCGAACAAATCTTCAAAATCATCGGGGGCATCTTCTTGTTGTCTCAGATCAGCTCGAGTCCAATCATCCACACAAGCTGTTGCTTCTAGAGTGCTTGGATGTAATGAAGATCGTCTAGCTTCCAATATATTACCTCCCAAGCTGAAGGCTTGCTCAACCGCAACGGTGGAAATAGGTGCTACCAAGATCTCTTTAGCAATAATAGATAAAACATGATATATATTTTGATGCCGGTTCCACCATTCAAGGATTTTAAAATTTTTACTGCATAAACTTTCATTAGAAAACTCAAAATTTGTAGATAAATAATTATCTAATTCAGGGTTATTAGTTGTTGTCGTATCCCTAGATTTTTTATTTCGTTGCAATAACCAACGATCCCCTGCGCTAAGTCTTGTTTGAATTACCGGTTCGCTACTACTAGATTGACCTAATGTTCCTAAGTTATATCTTACAATATAATCATTAAATAAAATAATTAAATCACTTCTTAATTTCGTCATTATGCTCGTAATATCAACATCATCTAATATTCTTAAATAACCATAATAAGCTTGTAAACCACCATTCAAACCTTCTAATTTAAATTTAGGATAAAAAACAGCAGCAATAAGATAAAGTAAATGAATTTATCTAAAATAATTCAACCATTTTACCTTCATAGCAGTAATGGCTTCGAGAAAAACAATATCATTAGGGTCGCCACTGTCAACATGTTCATCGAGAGTGCCAACAATATTCAAACTCTCAAGAATAAATAAATGTGCTGTAGGATAATAAACACCGCTAAAAACTAAAGTAGCATCATTAAAAACTCTTAAAATATCTAATTTTTTTTCACAAATATCCCATTGACTAGGATAAAGTGTGATATTTTGAACATGTTGAGAAAAAAAAACTACATAATGCATCTTTGTATTGAAATGCTTGACATAAAAGAAAATAAGTAGAATTCCAACGTGTTGGAACATCTCTTGAAACTTTAATCGGTTTAATACTATTTATTTTACAAAACTTGGTCCATTCTCTCCTAACTTGAGAATATGACCAAATACAGTTAAGTGCCGTTTTAATTGGATCAAGGAAAGACGATAATAATTTTAGACAGTCTTGCACACATAAGTTTAGGACATGACATGTACAACGAATATGAAAAAATCGACCCCATAAATTTGGTTCACATAAGGATTTTAAATCATTAATGGATGCAGTATTTGCAGATGCATTATCAAATCCAATTGTTAAAATTTTTTCTACTAAACCATATTCATCAAAAATTACCTTCATCATTCTATAAATATTATGCGCAGTATGTGGGTCATCAAAAACTCTAAATGCAATAAGTCTTTTTTGCATAGTAAATGATGCATCAATCCAATGACAAGTCACACCCATGTATGAATGTGTATGCCAATGGTCACTCCAAATATCAAAACATATAGAAATACGACCTTTCATCTCTTTAAATAATTCATTTAAAATAATTTTACCATCTTTATATAATTTGAAAATATGACGTTTTGTTGTGTTCCTAGTCATTCTACATGCAGAAGGGTTTAACGCATTATGCACGTAATTAGTAAAATGGAGTTTTTCACCAAAGCTTAAAGAAAGATGTGCCATACATGTTAATTTCGCAAATTCTTCTCTATTTTTTGCATCAGAATATTTAAATAAATCTACACTACTCGTACCTCTACTAGATGATGCGTACCTGGCCATTTGAGTATGCGTCGTATCAATACCAACTTCAACCAGATGATGTTTTTCCATGTGCTTGATCATATTGCCGTATCCACCAGAAAATTTATAGATAACCCCACAATAGTTGCAAATTGCTCGTTGTGAACCATCTTCTAGCCGTTCCAAATTAAAATGAATTTTGAAAATATCGGAGGACCGAGCCTTAACTTCTCTTCTCCGTGATTGTACACTGACACTAGAGCCGCTCTCTTGGGTTGGCATATTTGACATAATGTTCTCAGATGAGCTTGCCATTTTTCGTTTGAGAAATTAGGAAGAAAAATAAGAAAATTGAATAATTGCGATGCGAATGATAACAAATTAACAACTAAATGAATTGAGATTGAGAATAAGAATATAAGATTATAAGAGAATTGTATTGAAGTAAGATTGAGAATAAGAGATTTATAGAAAATGAGAGAGTTGAGAATTTGGTGTGATGGAATTATGAAAAATGAATCATATTTATAGAATTATAGAATTTTTTTGATACAAAAAATGCCCATAAATATAATCGTTTTATTACCGTTATTAGGGGTACATTAGTAATTTTTATTTTATATAATAAAAATATATATATATTTTTTATTTTTTTTTGCAGGGAGCCGTTTGGCGGGGAGCCAAACGGCTCCCTGCATCCCCCAATGGCTACTAGCCGTCGGGGGCCGTAGGGTTCCAACAGGAACCCTACGGTTCCAACAGGAACCCGACGGTTCCAACCGGAACCGTTCGGTTCTGGTTCGGACCGGTTCGAGTTGGAGTGGAACCCCAACCGAACCGGTCCCATTATGGTTCGGTTCCGGTTCCGAACCGGAATCGTGGCCGGGTCTACTCCCAACTTCGTGACACTCCAGACCATCTCAGCAATCCTACAATCCCAACCAGTCTCCTAGGGGTATTCAATAATGTGGCAAGTGATAATCCGCCATCAGACAACCGTCCACCAAATCAAGAAAGAAGTCAACGTATCTCACCAACAGACCAAGCACGGCAGGTTGCCTCCATCATGCACAAGGAAATTGAGGAGTTCAAAGATGCAATTCTCTCCAGCCTACATGGTGTCAGACTACCAGTGAGAAAAAGTTGAGCTGGCACGATCTTAGATACTCCCTTTTGGGATCCATTACTTCCATTGAACTCCCACGAAAGTTCAGCCCACCAGATATGAAGTTGTATGACGGATCCACAGACCTGGATGATCATGTGATCCATTACAAATACAAGATGATTTCAACTGATCTGGCTCCTCATTAATGGGAAGCTGGAATGTGTAGAGGATTCAAAGAAACATTAGCAGGCCCAGCCCTCACTTGGTTCGTCAATCTACCTTACATGACTATTGGGTCACATCAGGAACTAGCTGATAAGTTTGTGGAGCACTTTGCCAGCTCTTGTAAACTTGAGAAAGCTACAGTCAACCTTAACGCAATTCAGCAGCGGAAAGGAGAAGCTCTATGAGGCTACGTCGCACGTTTCAACAAAGAGAGAATATCAATTACGGATCTCCACCAGCCAACAACCATCGAAGCTTTCAATAATGGGTTACAAGCAGATAGCGGACTTTATAAGAAGCTGACCAAATTTTGATGCTACATTATGGACCATGCCATGGCCCGAGCTCAAATTGAGATTAGATGGGATGAGGATAAGAGGAACAAGAAAAGAGAAAGTTCCATCAGCCATCATAATGAGAGAACCTCAAATCCGCCCAAGTGACCCTACAAATGATGTGCTAGCAATATATTTCAATAAAGTGACACTTGATGAAATTAGTCCATAAAAAAGATGGCCAAATGACCACACATTGTTACCTTTGAGACATCATAGCTTTCCAAATAAGTATTTGTTGGTTACTTTAGAAAAAAATATCCTTCACAGAACCCAAACTTAGGGAGAAGCCCACTCGCTCCAAATCAACTTATATAGACCATCACCTGACCCAATCGACACGCTTCTCCCTGTCGAAATGAGAATACCCTCATAATCCTCCAGCATACACAATCGACCAAGAAGTATTCTCTATGAATTGTCATCTACTCCAGACTACACGGGAAAGGTTGTCATATTCTCCATACGATAAAAAAATATATCATGTACAAAGACATGTAGTTATCCCACTCGACACAAGATATTACTCTTATACTGAGAGCCATCAAATTTTCTCATAGGATATTATTCTAAAATAGGCGTGATGCTTGTAACAAAGCTACCAATTGGTTTACTCGACGAAACTTCCAAACAATATGTATGATCCTTCTACATTTGCCACTAACCTTGTTGGAAAATTTCAGCCATGCAGCGGTCTCATTCGACACGACAAGCCAAAGAGAGCTGAATTTGCATTTGCCTAGTCTTTTCGACAAAGCTCAATAAATGTCGAATGAAGTTCAAGTTTTGTTCCTAACAATTTCATTTCTCGGGCGCGTATGAGGTGTAACATCGTATGGTTCAACGCGATGTATATTGGATGACCAATATCTAGCTCATTCGATAGAAACCTCATGCGACAGGTATAAGGATTCTCTCCTTAACTACTAACCATGATTATAATTTCGGATGTGCAACTTAGCATAAGGTAAAAATGTCTCATTCGACATAACGACTCAAGACAGTAGAATTTGCATGAGCCAAAAGTCCAGTCGACGCGGCTCACAGCATGCCGAATGACATTCATCCTTTGCTCCACACGACACTATTTTAGACAGCAAGCATGTATGCCATATCATATCATATTGTCTCAGTCGACACTACATGAATGAAGACCCGCAATGGGGAGAATGTCATAGTCGACACTACATGTATAGAGACTCAGCGTGAGGCATATATTCCAGTCGACGCTACACGAATGAAGACTCGCCATAGGGAGGATGCCCCAGTCGACACTACACGTATGAAGCTTGACACTTGTTAATGATCCCATTCGACACTACACGTGTGAAGCTTGACACTTGTTAATGATCCCATTCGACACTACACATGTGAAGCTTGGCACTTGTTAAGGATCCCATTCGACACTACACGTGTGAAGCTTGACACTAGTTAAGGATCTCATTCGACACTACACGTGTGAAGCTTGACATTTGTTAAGGATCTCAGTCGACATTACCATGTGAAGCTTGGCACTCGTTAAAGATCTCATTCGACACTACATATATGATCTTGTAGAATGAGGAATGAAGACCCTCACTAACCTTTGTCAGGTCTTGTAGAGTGAGGATTGTAGAATGGGGAATGAAGACCCTCATTGACCTTTGTCAGGTCTTGTAGAATGAGGAATGTAGGCCCTCATTGATCTTTGTCAGGTCTTGTAGAATGAGGAATGAAGACCTTCATTGACCTTTGTCAGGTCTTGTAGAATGAGGAATGAAGACCCTTATTGACCTTTGTCAGGTCTTGTAGAGTGAAGATTGTAGAATGAGGAATGAAGGCCCTCATTGACCTTTGTCAGGTCTTATAGAATGAGGATTGAAGACCCTCGTTGATCTTTATCATGTCTTGTAGAATGAGGAACGAAGACCTTCATAGATCTTCATCAGGTCTAGTGGAATGAGAAGTGAAGACCTTCATAGATCTTCATCATGTCTGGTGGAGTGAAAACTCTATTGGAACTCTATCAGTTCTAGTGGAGTGAAAACTCTCTTGGACCTTCATCAGGTCTAGTAGTGTATAATCTCTCATAGACCTTCATTAGGTCCAATGGAATGAAAACCCACATGGACCCTAAAATTCTATCAAAAAGTTCAGACGACCCAATCTTCAAACGATAGAACACACGTTTGAAGAACCACCAAATGGCCCATTCGGCGGAGCCACCAAATGGCAATATGGAGTTTATCTTGGCCTTCATCCGGTTCACTTGACTAGGGACATTCCCCATGACTCATGTATAGTTAAGTTCAAGATCTGGCATTCATCTGGTCCAGATGACATTGAAGACTCCCCCGGTCCTTTGACCCGTAGTATGAGGATTATCCTAGCCTTCATCTGAATTAGTCGACTGGGAACATTCCCCATGACTCATGTAGAGTCAAGTTCAAGACCTGACCTTTATCTGGTCCAGACGACATTGAAGACTCCCCCAGTCATTTGACCCGTAGTATGGGGATTATCCTGACCTTCATCTGGTTCAGTCGACTGGGAACATTCCACATGACTCATGTAGAGTCAATTTCAAGACCTAGCCTTCATCTGGTCCAGAGGATATTGAAGACTCCCTCAGTACTTTGACCCGTAGTATGGGGATTATCATGACCTTCATCTGGTTCAGTCGACCGGGGACATCCCCCAAGGACTCATGTCGAGTCAACCGAAGATATGGACTTCCCTCAGTCCATACGACAATGTCGTGTGAATTATCTCATGAACTTTCATCTGGTTCAGTCGACCGGGGACATCCCTCAATGACTCATATCGAGTCAACTGAAGACATAGACTTCCCTCAGTCCATACGACAATGTCGTGTGAATTATCTCCTGAACCTTCATCTGGTTCAGTCGACCGGGGACATCCCCCAATGACTCATGTCGAGTGACATGGACTTCCCTCAGTCCATACGACAATGTCGTGTGAATTAGTTCCTGAACCTTCATATGGTTCAGTCGACCGGGGACATCCCCCAAGGACTCATGTCGAGTCAATTGAAGACATGGACTTCCCTCAGTCCATATGATAATGTCGTGTGAATTAGCTCCTGAACCTTCATCTGGTTCAGTCGACCGGGGACATCCCCCAAGGACACACGTCGAGTCAGCTGAAGACATGGACTTCCCTCAGTTCATACGACAATGTCGTGTGAAATAGCTTCTGAACCTTCATCTGGCTCAGTCGACCAGGGACATCCCCCAATGACTCATGTCGAGTCAATTGAAGACATAAACTTCCCTCAGTCCGTACGACAATGTCGTATGAATTAGCTTTGAGCCTTCGTCAGGTTCAATTAGCAAAATACCCCACATCATGTTTCATTCGACATGCACAGAAATACTCTCCAAGTCAAGGACTTCTAGACTTGGAGAGTAGGGGACAAACTGTATGAGCCAAATTTGGGTCAAAGACATTTTTGACTTTTCGCTTCAGGCCTTACACCAGTGGCAACTCATTCCCTCCAAACAGAATAGACTTGGGCCAATGACCCAATTACCTTCTCAAGCACATGCATAAAGAGAGCCCTACAAAGCAAACCGTTGACTGATCAGTTACCCAAATCCGAAACGCCTGAAATCAAAGCTAGAAACTCCCCCACATAGTTAGCCGTTTTATACACCTAACTGACAAGCAATTAATGGAGGAATTAAAGCTGACCTCGAAGGAGTCTATAAAAGGAAGAGATGATTCATTGTTCAGGGGCAGGTCTTAGCTCTCATACTTGAGCTCTCTAAGCTTCTTACTCTCTAAACACTGGCCACCGCCCTCACGACAGTCAACATAAGTCAATGTAACATCAAGCCTTGCTCTTCCATTATTTACAGCTCGTCTTCACTACTAACTTGAGCGTCGGAGTGCCTACGACACCCACCACACCGGTGGGAAGTACTCCCCGCTCATTCTACATTTGTTTTGCAGGATCGCTAGTGCCCCCATACTACAAAGTCTCGATTGTGGACCTCGGACGAAAACCAGCGACCACAATGATGGTGACAAAATGAAAATAGGTAGCTACATTTTGTAATCATTAGTAATGTTGTAGTATTACCTATTCAAACTTTAATTAATTTTGATCAAAATATAAGTAATTACTTTTTAAAATACATCAAATACAATATAATTTTAATGTATAAAAAAATTAGTATCCCTAAAATACGTGGTTTGGTGGTGTATGATTTAAGATTGAATTCCTGAGTTCGAATCCAGAAAATTCATTTATTATAAGAATTTGAGATAATCGGAAGTTTTACTTATTTCGCTTGCGTCCGTAATGAGTGGTTTGACGACGGAGTTTCCTATGATTAAAAAAAAACTAGTCAACGTAATGTGATTAGTGGGATAATCAATAGTGTCGTGAACAAGTTCATTTGTTAGAAACTCTAAACTCGACCTACATTTGTGTTTGACTGTAAACATATAAGACCATTTCAATAACACCCGTCAATAGAACACAATGATTAGGAGAGACTCGGAAGAAAACAATTACAAACTATTATCATCCTTATCATTTTGAGAAACCTCATAGACCCGAATGTTAATTACCACATGCCTTGATGCCTAGGGGATTTTGTCATTTCATGTTAATAATACAATTTTATACTAATCACATTTAAATAAATTAATACCAAAATACCCCCCAAAAAAGGGTCCAAAAACTTGAACACCGGGCTACACTCTAACATCATTTATTTTTGTAGAAGAGACATTTGTTTCCTCTAAAGCAACTCTCTTTAATTCGTAGTATTTCCAGAAGCCTTGAGAGTTTCTGTTTTGTCTCCAACAGGATTGTGATTCTCTGACTCTCTGCTTCAAATATATTGGTGTTTTCAGGTTTTGTTTCATTTGACTCTGTCTTTGTTTATTTGTGTAACCATCTATATGTATTTGTGTATGCATATGTTGTTTGTTTGTATTTGTATTTGTATTTGTATTTGATTTTGATATGTGTGTTAGTGAGCTGATTGTTGTTTTGTAGAGTATGTTTGTGGGTTTTAGATTATTGGGTTCCGTTTAATTTTGTTTTGGGTTCATGTTTTGGATTTTTGTTTGGGGTTTTGCTTAGTAAATATGTTTTTTTTTTGGATGATGGGGTAGAAATGATAAATATTTCTGGGTTCTTGTGATTTTCAGTGGATCTTTAGTTGTTTATGTTGGACATAGAGGTGAGAGAACTTGAAGATCATTAGTTGTGAAAGAAAATTCGGAGCTAAATGTTTGTCAGAGTGATATGTAGATCGTTATTATGTTATGAGTATTGGAGATATTGAATTGTGGCTAGGAATGGGGATTGAGTTGGTTGAAACCGTTTGTTTTTAGAGGCTGACGTTGCTTTAGACGTGAATAGTGTAAAATGACTAGTGTGATCATCATGGGTTTGTAATTGATGGAGGTGGATTGACTTATATGCTTTGCCTTAAGTTAATGAGTCAGTTAAGTCATGAAGATACGTTGCCTTAAGTTAAGCTTACTATCTTGAAAGTTGCAACTGGTATTGCATTTTGTCCGGCATTTCCAGCATACTTTTTTCATAGGCCTGCAATTAATGTACATGGATTGAGAGGACATAATGTATAAGATTGCGGTTATCTGATTCATGTAATGTTTTACTAATTTATTTTATCACAGACTTTGAGAGGACTTAATCACAAATTTGAATTTAAGGTGTTGGTTAATCTCAATGACAAGATTGGTTGTGGTTAAAGCATTTTATGCAATAAGATGTCAATGTCTTTTGGAGAATGTAAACGACAGATTCATATTTATTGCATGATTGCAATATTTTATTTAAGAACTTGTATGACCATTTTTGTTTCATTCCCAATGATTTACTAGGCAATGGATGTTAATATTAAAATGATTCCGACTATTTTAGTGTACCATTCATATGGCCTGCCAGGATTCGAGTGATATTGACTAGTTTCCAATTTACCATTTGAATCATATGAGAAGACATATCCAACATTATATATGAGTATGATTATAAAGACAACGTTCCAACTTTTATCCATTTACGTGAGCCATGATACATCTTTCAAAAAGTCAAATGAAAAATGTCTTTTACCTTAACGGATTGTTGATTTTATATAAGCGCTGCACTTTCCTTACATTCTTCTATGTTCTATCAGTCTCTTATCTGTAGCTATATTTTCTGTCAGAATTTATCCGTTTTACTGGAAACCAACTTGGTTAAGTAATAACATCAGTTAGCTAATTATGCTATTGTATTTTCTCTTGTTCAACCACATGATGCGGGTTATGTGCAGGCTCTTTGGATCATTGTTGTGAATGGTGATGTTCATCATGTAGTGTGACTTTAAATTGATGAATGCAACTTTGTATGAACTGGGCTTAGTTGCGTTGATTGAAATAATGGGAATGTCTTTGGTTAAGGAAAAGGAAAAAAGTGCCTCATTGTTCTTTACATAAGATGACAACTGAGAGCCCTATGAGAATGGTGGAAAGCGGTGGTGCTAGAAACTGGCACTCTTCCAAGGATTCTACAATATTTGGTTCTGGATTGGAAAGTATGGCAGCTGAGGAGTTGGAATTGCTTATGAAGGGGCAAAGATTCCATGGATACCAGTCAGATATGATTCCTAGTCGAAGTGGTAGCGCCCCACCAAGTATGGAGGGGTCATTTGCAGCTATTGGGAACCTTTTAGCTAAACAGAATTCTGGTATTAATTCAAGCTTGGAAAGTTTAAGCAATGCTCATGGAAATTATGAATCTCAGGAGCAATTACGTTCGCATCCAGCCTATTTAGCCTATTACTGCTCTAATGTGAACTTGAATCCAAGACTTCCTCCACCTCTTATTTCACGTGAGAATCGGTGCTTGGTACGCCATATGGGTACTTTTGGCAACAATTGGAGGTCAAACTCTGTAGATGATATTGGCAATGGAACCTTGCATTTATCTCGAAGTTCTCTTTCTACCCACGAGGAAGAGCCAGAGGAGGATAGGTCCCCAAGATGTTATTCTGAAAATTTGTCAGAAATTAGTTCTGCAGTTTTTTCAGGACAGAAAACTGCTACTTTGGTTGGGCGGCATAAAAGTTTGGTTGATTTGATACAGGTAATTTAATTAAGTATTGCCTCCCTTTTTTTTGGTGGTTGCTTGATGTTTAGCTTTAAGATTTTTTTTGGGGTGTATTTGCAGGAGGATTTCCCTCGTACCCCTTCTCCGGTATATAATCAATCTCATTCCTCAAGTCATGGGACAGAAGAACCAATTGATCTTGATGTCCACGCTATTTCACTGGATGTTTCTACTATGAATATTTCAGGAGGACCAGAGTCAAATGGCTCTGCTGATGTTCGTGTGGATACACGTGTTATGGGCCCACATGATATTCAATTAATTTCCGACAATGATCCTGCAGTAGCATCTTTTTGTAGCTCACCATGCCCTGTTCGGGCAGGGACCTCACTGAACCCACAAATAGATGATACAAACTATAAAAATGCCGGATTGGAGGATGGTGCATCAGATAGCGCTGTCCCTCAGTCAGATGTCTCCCGAGCTGAGTCTAGAATGAGAAAGAAACAAGAAGAGCAGAAATATCAAGGGAGAATTATGCTGCAACAGTATCCACATGCACAAGAAGGTTTCCCATATCAGGTTCAGGGAGTTCAGGCCCAAGCTTCACTGGAAATGAATCATGCACACAATGATATGGATAAAAACTCCTATGGTCGTCCTAAATTCTCTTCTTTTGAGGTTCAGCCACCAATGCATTCTCCTGGTCTCACTCCTCCCTTGTATGCGACAACTACATATATGCCGTCGGGAAATTCATTTTACCCTAGTTTTCAGCCATCTGGTCCTGGTGTATATCCTCCACAATACAATGTGGGTGGATATGCTCTGACCTCTTCACTTTTCCCTCCATTTGTGGCTGGATATCCATCTCATGGGCCAGTTCCTCTGCCATTTGGTGCTACCTCAGGCTCAAGCTTTAATATTCGAACTACTAGTGTTTCAACAGGGGAAGGCATACCACATGTTAGCAGCCCGCCACATCAAAAGTTTTATGGACAACAAGGATTAATGCTGCAACCTTCTTTTGTAGATCCTCTTCATATGCAGTACTTTCAACATCCTTTTGGAGATGCATACAATGCTTCAGTTCAGCATGCTCGGTCGGTATCAAGTGGTGTTAATGGGGCTCAGGCGGATCCTTCTACAAAGAAAAAGCCAATTCTTGCTTCTTATTTGGGTGATCAGAATCTTCAATCTTCAATAAACGGGGGTTCAAGCATATCGAATCCAAGAAAAGTAGGAATGCCCGTTGGTGGTTACTATGGAGGTCCCGCAGGCATGGGTGTTATTTCACAATTCCCTACATCACCTGTTGCCAGTCCAGTGCTTCCATCATCGCCTGTTGGTTCCACCAGTCAACTAGGTCGGCGACATGACATTAGGCTTCCTCAGGTTTTGAATAGAAATACAGGAATATGTTCTGGGTGGCAAGGACAGAGAATCTTTGATGATTCTAAAAAGCATTCGTTTCTTGAAGAACTGAAATCCAGCAACGCCCAAAAGTTTGAGCTCTCAGACATAGCAGGGCGTATAGCTGAATTCAGGTAGTGGTTTATACTGAGTTGTGTTCCCTTACATAAACACAATGTGATTGTAATACCGTCTTGAATGTGAAAATTAATTTTCAAAGTGTTTTTTCCTTCAGCGTTGATCAACATGGGAGTCGATTTATTCAGCAGAAGTTGGAACATTGTAGTGTCGAAGAAAAGGCTTCTGTTTTCAATGAAGTTCTTCCACATGCTTCAAAATTAATGACGGATGTTTTTGGGAATTATGTAATTCAAAAGGTATTCTTTCAATGTCTCTGTGTTTGAAATTATATAACTCTTTTAATCAAATTATCTTGCTTAACTTGTTGACTCCAATGGTGACATGTTATTGATTGTTGGATTCTAATTAATTGCAGTTCTTTGAACATGGAAGTCCTGGGCAGAGGAAGGAGCTTGCAGAAAAGCTTGTTGGGCAGATGTTGCCTTTGAGTTTGCAGATGTATGGCTGTCGTGTGATACAAAAGGTATGCTAAATTTATTTTGAAAAGTATTTAATAGTTTTATTTAATGTTATATTAACATCCTCTACTACCGTTATTTTTCCTAGCAATTTAGATCTGTAGTAGTCTTACATCAGAGAAAATGGTATTTACCACCCCACTATATCCAGCCAGTTCGATACTGGCTTCATTGTTGGAGAAATTCAAGCCTTGTGTATAGGCCTGCAAGTGCTGAATGATTAGAAGGCCCTGAAGCAAGTTTGGCCTTTCAGAGGTGTTCCCCAGAAGGTGAGACAATCAATAGACTGATCCTACATCACTATATTTAGAAATAGGCTAGAATCTGTCCTAACCCCTCCACTTTTCATGTCAAAAAGTAAGAGGATATTTGGAGAAGCTAGATAGGAAGATGCAGATTTTGTGGCATAAGGCTTATTTTATTTTTTAAAAAATAATACATGATTGTAAACCAAACCCCCGCCCAACCTTGGTATGTGCAAGATTTTGAACCCCTAATCTCTTTTACAATACAAGAAGTTTTACCAGCTGAACCAATGAGCATCTAGAGATGAGGCTCATTTCTTGTCTCACTTTGGGCATCAGTTTCAAATTAATTCAAGAATATTTCCCTTTCTTCTTTACATATATATGAAATTTGGGAGGCTATTATTAGAACTATTTGGTTTTTAATTTTTATTTGTTGTTTTGATTCTTTTCTGGTCCACTTTCTTTTATTCTTCTCATCAATAGATCTCTGGTTCGTAAAAAGATTATTATTCCATTGATGGGAATCATTTGTAGATAGACTATTAGTGCATGTAGGTCATTATTTCAAATTTGTCCAAATTTCTGTAAATATTGAAAAATGCTCTATTGCGTTGATTTGCATTGTTATGATTTCCACATTTATGCATATTGTCTAGGATATTAGGAAACTGGGAGTTACATGCAATAAAGATTTTTTATTTTCACTGATTCTGTGTGTTTATATTGTTCCCTTAGTTGATCTTATCATATTCTTCTTCATAGTGTATGTTTAACGGAACTTTGTTCTTGCTCCAGAATACATGTGTTTTTTTTTGGGGTGTATTAATATCAAATATTAATAGCCTTTTCTTTTTAACCATGTATATCTTGATATCAATGTTAATAGCCTTTTTTATGATTCTTGATCTTTTCCTTCGATGCTTGCTCTAGGCCCTTGAAGTGATTGAGCTTGATCAGAAAACACAACTGGTCCTTGAGCTTGATGGCCACATTATGAGATGTGTCCGTGATCAAAATGGAAATCATGTGGTACAGAAGTGTATAGAATGTATGCCTGCACAGAAAATTGGATTTATTATTTCTGCTTTCCAAGGCCAAGTCGCTACGGTTTCTACTCATCCGTATGGTTGTCGTGTCATCCAGGTAAGACCAGGCAATCTCTTGGGTCTGAATGCTTCAATTTTCTTTCTGAGCATAGGAAAGATTAAGATCCTAGTATGTTTGACATTTTGGCTGCACAATATTTCTTATGGTATTCTATAGAGAGCTCTGGAGCATTTTTCGGATGAGCAACACTGTCAATGCATAGTGGATGAAATCTTGGAATCTGCTTTTGTTCTGGCTCAGGACCAGTATGGAAACTATGTCACCCAGGTCAGTACTGTGTGCTTTGTGCTGCTTGCTTAATTCTTTTAATAAAGGTGTATTGTTAATTGTTTCTTTTTTCTCAAATCCTCTTAAAGTTAAAAAAAATTACAATCGTATTATCAGCTGTTACTGCAGAGCTTAAAAACTATCTTTCAGTTTGTTGTATTTGATTTTGCTTCTTGATCATAGTTATAAATTGTTTGTAATTGTAAACCTCAACCATCCTTTGCCATGGTTGATGAGCAAGCTCGTTTGTGTGCATTGGACCTGTAGATTTTCTTTAGTTTCTAGCTCAAAGATTTTATGATGTAGAATTCTCTTGGTGGATTTTTTCTATCCCTAGCTTGTATAAAAGATTGAATGGAGTAACAATTTCTTACAAATGAAACCCTAATCTGTTTGCTGTGCTAGTGTGTTATTTACACAGAAATTACTGATTCTTCTGCTTCCTCCACAAAGAAGAGGATAAGGTATTTATGCTAAGCTTCTGAACTTATCCAGTTTAATATTTTAGCTTGTTTAAGACTTATGGTCATGCTCTCCTTAATTAAGGGAGGGTTATGAAAAGTTTGAGAAGCAAACATAGAGTATATTTATCTACCTGACTTGCTCCCGCCTTTTAGGATTTTGAAAACTGGTTAACTTCTCTCATTTTCTTGAGAATTGGTTAACTTTAAGGAGAACTCGGGGTTCTTAATGTATTTCTCAATAAATTATCCTTATACCATTGAGGGTCTTTGAACAGTAGGGGCAAGGGTCTAGATTCTATTTCAAGAACTAATTTTTTGTAAAATTTGCCTCGAGAGTTCATTATATGTTGTTTCTCTTTTTACTAAATAGATTACAAACACAGAAATTTTAATACTAATAGACATTACAATTCGGTGAACAAGCTATAAATGAACAAAGTTGAAACAATCTGAAAGTCAACAAAAATGTCATTTACATTTGTGTACTGAACAGCCGTCGATTTAGCATCTTTATCTTGCTCTTCCTTTCTTATTTTTCCTTTCAGTTCTGATGGGAAACAAAAGAGACTTTACTTGAAAAATTAATATGCACAAACAGTGAACACGCTTTTAACAGAATTTAGGACACCTTGAGTAGTAAAGAAAATGAAACATACATTTTTTTTTTGTTAAACCGCTCAAAAATTCAAGAATCCAAATCCAATGATGCATGCCCTGGATCTTTTGAAAAAATAAAACTAAATACAAAATTATCCCAAGATCCCTTTCCAATAATGATGAATGAAGAAGAATGAGAAATCCTGGATCTATTGAAAAATCTAAAACTGGAGCTTTCTTATTATTTATTGTAGATCTTTAATTGGTGATCTTGTTTGTGGCTCTATCTGCCAAGCAACTCCTAATTATATTTGTTAATTTCACCTTCAAATCTTGTGGTTGTTTGCACATCTCAACCTTTAGAACTAATAAGATGTCTTTATGAGGTCTTATGCCCGTCTGTATGAGTGTGATTTGAGAATTTTATGCCTTTTGTAAAGGATTCATTTATGGATATTTTCATCTTTGAATTATGTTTCCTATCAACAAAAGGAAAGAAAAACGAAGGTGGACGCACCCTCTAGGAGGGTCTGCCTGTGGTCATCCTGCTTTTTCTAAAGTTCATCATCTTTAATCTCAAATTTATGGATTATTATATGCTGTTTTACTGTAACCTGGCTGCATGTATAATTGGCTTGGCTGTGTGCGCTTTTAAATTTACTTCAAAGAGGGTTTGTTTTTGGCTTCAGATAATTATTGTATGTTCAGAGTTAAGGATGGCAGAAAAGCCCGGTCCCGGGATCAAAAAATCCCGGGCCAGGCTGTAGTTTTAGAAGCCCGGCTCAGGCTCGGGCCCGAGCCGGGCTCAGCATATTTAGCCCGTCCGGCCCGTCCCGGGCTAAAAAAAATAATTTTTTTTTTAAAATTTTTTACTTATTATTTGTACTTTGTAGCATTTGAATTGTTAGTTTATAGACTAAACTTTTAATGTATTTGTGAATTATCTTAAAACAAATGGCCTCTATTTTGTATTTGTATGTTCTTAATTTTAATTTTATTATTATAATTTTTTTAAAACGGGCCGGATAAAGCCCGGGCCCGGCCCGGCAGACTCCTTGGCCGGGCTATTCAGAGTCTACTTGGAGGCTGAATTTCATCAACTTTTTTCTGTTGTTTCTGCGTGGTACTTCCTATATCACTTGTGGTTTTACACTGATTCAAGTTGAATTGTGCTGCTTGCAGCATGCTCTTGAGAGGGGAAAGCCTCATGAAAGAGGCCAAATTTTCAGCAAGTTGTCTGGGAAAATTGTGCAGATGAGTCAGCATAAATATGCATCAAATGTCGTTGAGAAATGTTTGGAGTATGGAGGTCCTGCTGAACGGGAGCTCTTGATTGAGGAGATTCTCAGGCAATCTGAAGAAAATGACAAGTTGTTGGTGAGTAGATATAAAAGCTTAGATTCCAAGCTTTGCTACTAGTGCTTTGACACCTGAATATTTTCCATTATGTTTGGTTGGATCAACCAAAAGCTACCAGTTTTGGACCTTTGGTTGAATCTGGACATATATCCAGTATTGGTGTGGATGTAGATGCAAAATTAGTTTTGACATCAGTATTAAAATACGAGAACACGAGAATAATGGAATGTAATATCATTTCGACATTAGTATATTAAAATAATTTACCTTCCTTAGTTTCTCTCTCATTTTTTTATTTTCTTTTTAATTTTTTTCCTAAAATAAATGTTAGCTTGATGTAGACATCTGATGCCATAAGAGCAAATTCTTAGAAATGGAATTTCTGGATGTAGACAGTATTTTGAACTTTTATCTGAGGTTCTGCTGACTCTTCTCTTTTTCGATTTCTATATCCTAGGTAATGATGAAGGACCAATATGCAAATTTTGTGGTTCAGAAGATTCTTGAAAAATGTACTGATAAACAGCGAGAAACATTGATCAGTCGCATTAGAGTTCATTGTGATGCCTTGAAGAAATACACTTATGGGAAACACATAGTTGCTCGATTTGAGCAACTTTATGGCGAAGGTGCGTAAATTTTCTTTATGGGTGCATGAAAGTATTGAAAACTATGTCTAATGCACTGTTCTAAAAAGGGGCCTAGGTGGCCCCTAGGTGCTGGCCGGCGCCTAGCCATTCTGATTATGCATGAAGGCGGACTTGTTCCCCAAATTTAATTTTTCCCCAATTATTTGAATAAAAAATAAAACCGCCTAATGCCGCTTAGCCTATCCTTCTAGGCGGCTCCTAAAAAGCCTAGGCACTAGGCGTTCCCCAACCGTACGCCTACCACCTAGCGTTTTTTTAGAACATTTAGTTATTTTTGCTTTATTTATATAATAGGGAATATTAGTTTGTGCATTTAAGCACATAACACTTCTGGCTGTAAGGCCGTAATCTTTATGGAAACGTTGCACTTGGAAATATTTGTGAGAAACTTGTAGATTATCTTCTAAACAACAAATACTGTTCATTGTTAAGCTATCAGTTACAGTAAAGTTTGTTCTTCACACAATCACTGGTATACACCTTTTTCATTACTGTGAAAGAACATCACCTCTGTTGCATGCAATAAATCTTGCACAATATGAAGCTTTTTCTTCATACCACCATGAAAATCACCATTTTTGCGATATACTACCATGGATGCATTCGTTAAATTCCGCTACAACTATCTATGGATACTGTTGCGTTTTCAACTTGAATAAATTTGTTGCATGACATTAACTGTTTTCTTCATAAAACTGTCTTCTCCGACTCCGATACATTACCATTTATGACCAAAAATTCAAAGAAATGCTGGTATAATATGGGGTTTACCCTGCCAGCAGGATCAGAAAAGCAGCATGACTCTTGCCTCACATGCGCACACAACCACCAGCATTTATATGATAGTTCGTATCTACATTGTCACGTTGATTCTTCTATCGCTATGTTAGCACTTGATTGGCTACTGTCAGTGTTCATTGATCAACATTTGTGTGGAGTTCTGTACTTCGATTTTTCTACTTAAGTTTCATCTTGTTATCATCTATCTGTAGCATGGTGAAAATTCCTGGAGCTTAATATACTTGAACTGCAGCAAGTTTTCTGTCTGTATCACATCCATTTTGCATTGCATGTGATGTTGATGCTAATTACTTTATCGTATCAAAGTTCATAGTAAAATACTGATGTTGATCTTCAACATGCAGAAAGCCAACCCTCAGAAATTTCAGATGCATAGAATGGACAGAACTTCCATTGAATTTCCTGTGAACTCGGTCGCCGGCAAAATCAAACAAATGGAAGTGCTGGGAGCAGAAAAGCATGGATTGAACAATCAGCATATCATTCTTTGCAAAAATTTGCCACTTTGGTGGCTGATTATGATAGCTGCCATTTTGATGATTTGCTCAAGTATCTATACATGTAGTATGAATATTGCCTATATGTTATCTTCAAACTGTTTTTATGTATGCTTGTGTATAGAAAAATAATGAATGGTGATTTTTCAAACGGTGTATTGGACACAAATACGATCAGTTTATTAATCGTGTCATATTCAGGTCGAGTTCTTGGCATATGAATCCAACACCATTGACTAAACTTCGAAGGATAGTCCATCCTCATAAGTCTTAATTCACTGATCTAATTTCTGTGGAAAATCGAATCAATTTATTATGTTACATTTGTCATGTAATGTTTAAAAAAAGGGTTATGTGGTACATAAAATATTTTAGAAACCGTATTAATTTAGTATATTAAAAGAATAATATGATAAATAAATAAGTCATATGTTAGTCAAATTTAACGAGACCAACACAACGAATCAACCTAAATTTATAAAAAAAAAAAAATTAAAAATTATTTAATACGTTTTTAACACTCATTTCACATGACAAAAACTAGTGACTAATATTAACAATACTCGTGTATCCAAAATTAAAAATTAAAAACTAAAAAATCACTTTTTAAATACCCAAATATATACCTAAATGGGAAAAAAAATTGTTGCAACTTTTTGCATATACTCTTTTACATTTAGATAGATCATTATATCCTACGGGCATGCTCAACAAACATGAAATACAACCGCCCAAGTCAACCTCAAAAGTCAAACAATACAAATAGAAGGAAAAATTATCTGTGCAGCACCTAAGGTTCAGAGAAAGTATTTGTAATCACTACGGATTTCTGACAATAATATTGCACTACCTCTGAATTGTGTTTTGTATTAATAAACCACTTTTCTTTTAACTGTATTGAGTAAATGATAATGTCTGAAAGTGTTTTCTCAAATTACTATATTATAATGATTCTTTAATATAAATATAAAGATTATGAAGTGCAATGATATTATCATAAATCTTTGGTGGTGTTGAGATAATCTCTAAAAATAATCTATAATCAAGCGACAATGTCAAAAAATATATGTAACAAGATTTAATATTAATAAAATAGCGAAATCATAAACATAAACTCTCCATAAAATCTTTACTGAGGTTCCATTGTAAAGTAATAAGCGAAATTGATAATAATAATTGAACACTATCAAAAGATAATGGCTGAGGGGGATTATAATAGACGCATGTGTACGCTTCCCAGCTTGATTATGAGTCACTGTACAAACACATCTAAGTCCTCCACCACACGCACATCTAGCTTCCTCACCACACACGAACGCCTATTATAACTCCATCGCTCCCCAAGCAACAGCCCAGACATAGCTCCCCCCAAATATAACTATTGAAAATAACACAACAAGAATAGTCCTCACTCTACGACAAAAAAAATGAGAGGTTTGAGATATTAAATTTTATTTTATTTAATAATAATATGAATTATTATAAATAATTATATGAATTAATTATTAAATTGAAAATTATTATTTATTTTTTGGTGATTATTTCTGCACCATTAAAGAATTCTAAGAATGTACTACACATCCTAATCTTTTTATTTTGTATCAAGGAACCATTATCCTTATGACGTTTTCATTCACTTTTAACAACATTAATAAAAAAAAAAAAGCTCATGAAATGATGCAGTGTAATTGTCATAAATCCATGGTGACTACATATATTTCCCTAAACATGAGGTGATATAGATAATTTCCCAAAATGGAATCTTCATTTCCGGTATAAAACCTAAATGGCGATTATAACCTCAAGATATCCAGGTCTCGAAGGTCAAAATCGGAAAACCATAATAAGATAACATTCTTATGTTCTATTTTCTCCCTCTAACAAGCTCATCGAAATTTCTCTCTCTATATCTAATTTCGCGACATCATACGGACGAGGCCAGGGCTAGTGAAAACGTATCGTTGATATGTTTTCTGTTAGTGACATATTCTCAAGATGAATTTTGATGATGCAACGTGGAAGACTTTGATGCGCATTAGCGGACATTACAAAAAGATGTCAAAATAATTGGTGGTGAAGAGCAATGAATGTGAAGACTAGTACTAATTGAAGAAAATCTTATGTGGTCTTAGCTTAAAGCTTTCTTTGTAAGCGAGTTGAAGATTTAAGTCTCTAAACTCATAGGACTCATATACACATTCATTTAGATACATTAGGGTCATGTGCAAACATACCGATCTCATACAGAGAGTATGGGCAATATTTCACTTTCTCTATAAATTGAGCTCTAATTTCGTTTTTGCCTAGCTCTTGCACCTTCATACAATTTCTTCTAAGGCAAAAACAGAGAGTAAACAAAACATTTATCATCATACACTCTCATACTCAAGCTCACTACATACATCTTCATATCATTTAGGGAGCTTAGTTACTTGGGTTAGAAACTCACAACTTTAATCTTATTATCTTTTGTGAGTGCCCAAGTGTGTTACACTTAAATTTTCATATCTTAAACACTTGAGGTTGTGAAATCCCTTTGTGAGTGGGCATATTCAAAAAGGTGATTTGGGTAAAATTTTAAGAGTGAACATAGGGATAAAACTCTTATGTAAAGGTTTAGAGTGAACCTAGGGGACAAAATTCTTGGTTACGTGTAAGCCACGAAAAAACTCGGTGTAAGTTATAGATTCAACTTAGTGGAAATCTTCAAGCGTGGTTTGGGGGAGTGGACGTAGGCAATGAGTTGGCAGAACCACTATAAAATACCGGTGTCAATTTTTCTATCCCTTAACTTTTAATTATCGCAAGTTTATTTTAGTATTTGTATATTAATTAGTAACTTGTATATTAATGATGTCGATGGTGGTTGTTAACCCCGATGAAGTTTGAAGCCTAAGGAGGGGTAGATTGGGGTTTACACTTGGCGGATGATAGAGGCCTAAGGTCATTGGGGGAGAGAGAGGTCAGACAGAGCCTGAAGTGCAGAGGAACACCTAAGGGAGAACCAGTTGACGAAGCTAGCTTGGGCTACCGACCAGACCTAAAGAAAATGTATCAGATTCGATATCATTTGAGCACACATGGAAGATGACCCAACGTGATTCATGGCTACCGACCCGACCTGATAAAGAAGTAAGGAATAGTTGACCTAGCACCATCCACCTCGGCACACCGACCCGGGGACCGAGGTAGAGGTCTCAGTATCTTGTACCCACAAGTATGTGACACATGTCCTACATGAAATTTTGAGCTTCTAGAAGACTGATGTGACGGTAGTAAGTCAATGACTCTCCTAGGAAGAGACTCTAACAGATGAAACAGTGCTGGAGTGGTTGAGTCATAGACTGTCACGTTGGTAGAACGTGTAACAGTGGACAAAAGGTTGGAATGATGGGCTTCTGCTAGCAGAGGGTGGTTGAGTTAGATACCAGAGCTACTGTTTACAAAGTGGTTGGGGGAAAAGTAGCATGGCCGACGATGATAGGGTGACATGAGCTGACGTCATGGATTTATGGATTAGTAAGTTTGAAAGCCTATATAAAGGGGTTGAAGGCACAAATTCAAGGACTAACAATTTTGATATTTTACCACTGATAAAGAGAGATCTAAAAGCTTAGTGATAGAGAGAGAAAGTATGTCAGTTTTGACACAAGCAAGTAATGAAATTCCCTCTCTTTACTCTCGTGGACGTAGGTTGGAGTCACTTTTCGCCGAACCATGTTAATCTCCTGTTCTCTCTGTGATTTTTTGTCTGCTTGCTAAGTTTACTTTGTTTCCCAATTAACCGAACAAATTCACTGCCTAAGGGATTTTTGTTCGAAGGGTTGAATTCCCAAATCGCTTTTGGAACGAAAAATAACCGTAAACAAGTGATATATTGTGAATGAGAAATTGATTGATAAGCTTAATTGATAAAACTACTAGCTTAGTAGTATAAAATCGAAAAGATTTATATTTCCGTAAAATTATGTCATTACTCAATTCACCACTTCTTGGTATAAAGAGTTTATTTGTTGTGTGTTTGTAGGTAATTTCATTTTCTTTTATTTTCCAATTTTAAGGTAATTCATTTATGGAATTTCAGTGATTTTTATTTTCGAAAAAATAATAATTATTGTTGACGGGTGATTTTAGTTCCAGGGGCAATATCGGGATAGTGCTCCCGGGACAATCCTCCTCCAACCGTGAATTTGTTTGGTTATTGGGGACCAAAAACAAATTTAGCAGAAGACAAAACAAACATAAAATCGACAAGAGGGTTTTACGTGGTTCGGCGAGATGATCCAGCCTACGTCCACGGGAACAAAGTAGAGTGTTGATTTGATTACCAAACCGAGCTCGGCCGACCTGTCTTTAAGGGTGGTCTAATGTTACCGAGCTGTTTGCCTTCTTTTTTTGTAGTATTTTTACAAGTGATATTTTTTATGAGATTTTTGCTGACCAACCCTATAAAAATGAGACTACCCTCACGTTATATATTAAGAGAAATACAACACTATTCCCATATCTTTTTGACGTCAACCACGTGGATCTCCGTCTGATTGACGGGCTCTCTGCCCCAACTATTTTGCCGAAAGCAAGCCTGCCATATGACTCCTCGTTAAGTCACTCTGTTTTATACACTGCCACACTCAACACTTACGATGACAGCCTATAAATGTGGTACATGTCAGAGGGAAAAGTCCAAACGGTCTTGATCATGTTGGACAGTTATGACCCATAACGTCACTATTTGTACAGATCATGGTGTTGTTGTATAAATTAACTATGTGACAAAGGAGATTGCATTCTTATCATTTATGATTAGATCACCTGGATGTATAAATGATAGGAGGTCCCTATGATTTGTTCCTGGACGGAGAATGATATGAGACAGTTTCAGTCCACGAAGGATAAATCATTAAATATCTATAGTCAGAGTATTATCGAGATTGAACATCGATAAATACGTAAAAGACTAGTATTACACTTGTGCGCGTTGTGAGGGCACAACGACATAGTTCTCATATATTTAGGTATAAGATACTCATGCAAGTGTAATAGGAGGTTGTGTTTTACCGATGGTACGGGAAACAACTTTGCTTTGGATAGACCCAATCGGAATTCCATTGGTAGTATGACTATGTGTCTATGGAAGTCCGAAATCAGGGTAGGTGTATTTGGTCTTAACCTGAGACTTGCACCGCTAATACTTGCGACAATCAATATACTTTGGTTGCGGTCTTCCAGGACTTTAACAGGTTATGTGTACGCCAATGCTGGGTATATTGAGAATCGTAGTGTGTTGGGTGTGATGTCAAGACGAAAGTGTCACTCCAGTCATATGGAGATGATGGTCACGTATGATACGATACTAACACTCTTAAGTACTGCAGTCATCGGGATAAAATGACAAAGTCATGTTTATCCGATTATAGAGACTAGTTACCAGACATCCGACATGTGCTTCGTACGGGGCACACAATTCCAGCCCCAGGCCTAGCACATGATCATTCGATACTGGATAGAAATACGCAATACTACGTATACTACGCCTGATATAGATCCTTTATTCCTGTAAGGATATTTCCGGAGAATTGGGTAGGCATGTCGCTTTGCTAGAGGCCAACATTGTCTTGTAAATCGGTAAAACGTAGTACTTGGTACTTACGTGTTCGGATAGTCCGACGACCGAATTTACTGCCAACATATCCGGGGATCTCATGGGTCGCTTCCCGAAGATTCACCGATGACGTATGACTCGCACTCTAAATTAATCTGGGATTAATAAGATGAGAGAGAAAATTAATATGAGATTAATTACGGAGATATTTTATCTGGGATAAAATATCAATTAAAGAGAGATAACGATCGATTTGGAATTAATCCGTTAAATTAATATATTCGATATATTAAACAAAATTGGATTTCGACGCGGAATTAAAATTAGATTTTAATTCGGGCGAAAGAATTAATTTAGAATTAATTCGTTAGCGACGTGAATAGTGATTTCACTAGGCGTAATCATTTAATTACGACGCAACGGAAAATTCGTTAATTTGGAATTAGCGAACCCGAGCCCGAGATTATTTGCGAGCGCATTCGCATTTCGAATCCGAATGCGGCACGCAAGTCAAATCAAGCGTCAAATTGCTAGTCGTAACTAGCGTCACATCATTCGTCAATCAAGTGATGGATGTCTTTCACTTTGAGTGATTGACGCAAGTCACTATTTATGATTGATGGATTGATGTGAGTTGATGGAAGTGGTTGAAGCCATTAATGACTTGATTTTTTGAAAATCAAAAAATTTGGTAAATCATTTATTTGTTTTTGGAAAATAAATAAAGTGTATTAGATATACACTTTCCATCCAACACAAAAAATATCTCTCTCTCCACTCTCTCTTCTTCCTCTCCACACGCCCAAGGGGCTAAAAACCTTCACTGGTTTGTTAATGCCGAGAGATAAAGGGAAGCCTAGAGTGAGATTTTATGGCAAAATCACAAGTGCTAGCACACTTACGAGACATGCGAAGGTGATAGGAAAGTCTACCCATGAGCCGGGAATCGTTCGACAAAGCTCAGAGCTTGACGAATGAGCACCCATGGCCGAATTTGGAGGGCAGTGGCAGTGAACTGCCGTGACAGTCCAAAGGAGCAGAATTTCAATTTTGTTCGTCGCCGCGTCGCTCAACCGATCGATGTGAGTATTCCGCAACTTCTTCGATTTGTATTCGCACATATTTCATGCTTATTATTGATCTTGGGACCTTAATAGTAACCAACAATGGCATCTAGAGCAAGGTTTGAGCATGAAAAGTTTAGGGCTTAAAATTTGGGTAATTGTATTTGAGCATGATTTGAATAAATTGGATGTTTGAATATGTTTAATACATGTTGAATTGAAGTTTGATTGGATCAATTTCAAGAAAATTGGTTTGGAACAATTTTTGCCCAAAATTTTACGTTGGCCGAAAGTTTGGTGCCCTAATTGTCTTGGAATTTCTTGATTTTTTGTTCATTGGATGAATTGGAATCATTTGGGGATATTGATTTAATGTCGAATTGGATTTAATTTGATTGAATTCGAATCGGACATAAAATACCCTTTATTGCCGAGACATGTAGCATGTAAAATTGGGTTTGATTTTAATCAAAATGTGTTGGACATGTGATGATGAAAATGAGCATGATTAATTGTATAAATCGATGTTTTAGAAATGTTAATTTGGGTGATTAATCATGATATACACTTTAGGTTAATTAAATGAGAAATTGGATTTTTGTATTTAATTAATTAGGCCTTAAAATTGGATTTGGGCTTTAATGTTGTAAATGGGCTTATTGGGCTTTGTTGTACAAAGTTGGGTTTAGGCCAAATGGATTGGATCCAATTGGGCCCAAAACTGCCTCCATAAAGCCCAAATGCGACTTAATGGACCATTAAAGTTTAATTGGGCCTAATGGGCCTAAATTGATTTATGGGCTTATGGGGTAACTCTCGGATTGGATTTTGGTTATTCGGTTTGACCTGAGTTGACCAAAAGTCCACGCCTTAAGAAATTAATTAAAAGCCCATTGGACTTTAATTAAATTGACGTTGGACGTTAATCGGGCTTTGAGACCCGTAACGATTAAATTTGGAATTTAAGTCGTAAAAAGTTTATTAATAAGTGTAGTATTAATTTGGAATTAAATAAGCGAATTAGAATTAAATACATATTAAATTGGATTTAATGATGTAGTTTAATTTAATTTAATTCGAGAATTCGTACTTTGAGTACTTATTCGCAAAAACGAGTTTGACTCGAGCAAAATCAAATCGTTGTTTGAACATTGGATGGTCACTAATTATCAGATTAATTAATTTGATTAGATTGATTGATAACATGCTTGTGTGAATACATGGTTGCGATGCATGAATAATGTATATCGTATGTATATTAGATGGGTGGGAAAATTTTAGAAATTGTTGTAATAAATTTGATTTATTAATTGGACCTGCGTGTCCAGCCTTATACCTCCATATTCTTTGTATTCTCTTCTCACCTATTCCCCTCAATGTAAATGAGGTTTCTTTAGAAGTGTAGTGTAACGGGTAGAAGAAATATTTGTGCTAGCGGGAGAGAGAAAGAGAGAGATTTGATCTAGGATCAATGTGTAAAGTATCCATATGCATATCATTATTATTTATTATACGCGCTTTATTATGTATTTAGAATGCATGTTTAAGGGTGTATGATGATGAGACCTTAACAAAGATAATAAATTAGTTGCCAATTTGCACGCGAAAAACCCTCGCATATATAATATTAAGCGTTTTTCCTTCCATTGAGTGATTCTCACTCAAGATCCGAGACTGACATTGGCTTGTTGGCCAAAGTCAAGGCCTTTGTTCGTCGAGGATGTGTTTGAATCACGAATGCTTTGTTCCATATTGGTGTCTTGTCCAAGTTGTGATTTGTTGGCCAAAGTCAAGACCATTTCTTGTCCATCGACATTGATTACGAAGCTTTCCATGGTCAATGAGTCGCGCTTAACTGGGATCACTAAGTTTGTTGTGCCAAAGCCAAGGCTTAGTTGATTCAGAGGAAAAAGGTTAGGTACTACATTGGATGTATTGACATATATAAGATATATGTTTCGGACTTGGATGTCCCCCTACCGGATCTAGGAATTGGATTGGATCCAATCGATCTTAGAGATCTACCTAGTTAATTATCATACAATTTGTTGGCCAAAGTCAAGATTATGTGATATTTAACGGGATCATAGCCCACTAGGAAACACGGTTTCCCGAGTACTCAACAGAAGGTTAGAGGCTCGCCGAAAAATAGTGGGAGGCAAGAATTGAATTTGCAATATTCGTTTAATTACTTTCCATACACGCTTAAAACAAATATCATTCGTCGTTATAAATTAAATGTTAGTTGGACTAATATTTAAATTGTTGTTTTAATAAATAGTTGGTCTATATTCAAACTTTTCATTTATAGTTGATTTTATAATTGAATTATAGTAATCAATATAATTGATTTTAATCTATTAAATTATAGTTGATTAAATAGTTGGACTATTGTAATCATTATAATAAATAGTACCGAAATCGTTGATTAAATAGTTGGACTATTAAAATCAAGATAAAATTGAAAGATTGACATTTAAAACATAATCCTAGGGAAAATATATTTAAATGGTTTAATTTTCAAATTGGGAATAAAATTTCAGGATGGTCCTGGAAAAATAATAAGTTACTTTATTTGATAAAATAACATATTATGCCTAAGCCCGGAGTTAAGCAAATAGTAGAGCATAATCTTTGGAAGATTTATGTGATGATAACTTAAGTGCTTAATCCATTAAGCTTGTCGCAGTAGACTCCTTAATTTCTGAATCAGAACTAAGGATTAGATCCTTAAAGTATGATACTGAAATTGAAGGATCTTCGTAAATCTATACTTAGATTTTAGAAGTACTAAATTGCAATAAATAACTCTTGGAGGGTTAATGACTATTCTCAAGGAGACAAAGTCAAAGTTTGCAATTAGGCAAGTAGCGCAAGGCGCACCTTACTTCGATATTCTAGAAGGCCAAGGCTTGGCCAAAGGCTTCTGGAGTGTTGAAACTGGCAAAGGCAAAATCATTATAGTCTTCTGGGAAGATAAATGACATATCCCAAAATGTCTGCCTAAATTGTGGCAAACGGGATCGCGGAAGCGTGACTGCCGTTTGAACAAAGCAGATATGAAGGAATTGAAGACGAGCAAGGCTCTGACTTCAAATATGTTTGTCATAAATATATTCACTACTAGTATTTAAATTGGATTTTAGATACTTAGTGTGATATAAATATATATTGATGTTCAGAATCTGCTATGAGCAGGATACTGATTTCAATTGAGATTTAATCTGCGAATCGGAAACGGGACGAAAGTCGCTGTTTTAACCGTAGATACCTAAGTTTAGGAACTACCTTCGGGTATGTACTTAAATTAGGAAACTGCTATAATGTGACTAGTTTGACTAGAAATATTATCTTTATATCATTGTTTAACCCGCTGCGGGTGAACCTTTATATTCTAGAACACTAAAGTGTTTTATTTTATAAAGATGATATTGAGATAAACACATTAGATGTGAATAACAGAATTTATATTTTGAATATAAATAAATCTCGAATATATAATAAGACAAACAAACAGCTCAAACTGATTTGATCAGAAGAAACATATTGTGGCATTGTTGTCTGGGACACAATTAAACAAGACTCGTATATCCGCACTTTTGAAGAGTGGGTACTAGGACTAATTTGATTCCATTCAAATAAAGTCTACGAATCTAGTTTTTTGGGCAAAGTGCCTAAAACACTATTTACTTGGTAAAAGTGAAAATGTCACTAATCTGTTAGCCCTAGTTCATAGTGAAGAAAGTGGGCCCATGTCTAGCTAGGCTAGATATGGATATGAATATTTCGTGACCTATACGGATGTGGCATCGCGTTTAACACAAATCGGAAACTTTTAAAGTTTTCGACACGAAATAGACAAACAGATCGGCTAAAGTATTAAACCGTCACGGTAAGACCGTAATGGAAAATACTTAAGCATTGAGTTTCTATTATACTTGAAAGAGTATAGTATTCTTTCAAATGAGGACTCCTACCGGAACACGTCATCCTGACGGTGTGTCCGAACTGAGTAACCGAATTTTGTTGGACATGATAAGGTTAATCATGAGTCGTTCTGAGCTACCATTTCCTTCAACGGATAAGCATAAACAGTGCAAGAACTTATTTAGAATAAGGTTCCATAAAAATCTGTTTGACAGATATCATATTAGATATGAACGGGAAAGAAACCGGGTTTCTCATTCCTATAAATTTGGGTATGCTAGGCATATGTTTGGATGATACCAAACTAAAACCCAACTTGGATAAGTGCCTATTGTACGTTATCCTAGGGATACCATAAGTATTGTACTTATACAACTCACAAGAGAACAATGTAATTGTTGCTCGCCATGAGGTTTTCCTGAGAGGAATACCGATATGCAGTGGTAAGTGGGATGATAGTAAAACTCGATGAAAATCGGAGTAATACTATTTCAAGCACCAAATCTTAATGGAACATAAATGGTTCATCAAGGATGAAACTATTCCATTAATCTTCGAATACACAAGAACCGCGTATGTCGGAGAGAGTCAGAAACCAACCTGGGGTATGTGTTTCTGATCTCACCTCATAAAGATGTCTATCTTATTGAGGTATACCAACTGACTACGTATGAGGAAGTGATACAAGTTATCGACTCCTTATTATGGCAAAGTGCCATGAATCCGAAATGGATTCCATGTATATCAACAAGTTTGGATACTAGTTGATGTACCGCAAGGCGTTGTGCCTATTGGTACTATAAGTCTTCAAGGAAGACATACATGGATGGCAACATACCAACGTACTAAGCTAGGCTTGTAGCGGAAATGTATCGTTATCAACATTATGTTGATTACGATTCAACCTTTTACTTGTTGCCACGGTAAATCCATTTGGATAATGCTTGCTAATACTGCATGTTTCATGTATGAAATATGTCAGCTTAACGGGAAAATCGCTTTCCTGAAAAGGAAACCTTTCGGAGGATGTTTACAACATCCTGTCGGTTTTGTCGTATCATAACTAGCAAACAAGGTTTGCGGGTTATTCGATCCATGTTTGGATTGAAGCAAGCATAGGTTCTTAGAATTATCATTTTGATGTAATCATAAATAATTTATGGTTTAATTCAAAACGAAAATGATTCTTGTGTATATAAGAAGGTTAGTGGGAGCGCACTGCCAATCGCTGTCCTATAAATAATGATAATATATGTCATTTCTTGGAAATGATATTCCCATAATAATAATCGGTGAAAGCTTGGATTTCGATAAAACTCTCCGAGAAATCGTACATTGAAAAATGTACGCGACCTGGTGTCTCATACGCTTTGAGCATATGGATTCACAAACAGGCCAATCCGAGTGATAGCCACTGGATTGAAGTAAGAACATCCGTTAGTTTCTTAGAGAACTAAGGATTCTGTCTTAGTCTATGGAGAAGGAGAACTTGAAGTGACTGGAATCACTGTAGCAAGTTTCCAAACCGATAAAAACGACTATAAGTCGCAAACGGTACTATACAGTTTGAATAACGGAACAGTGAGCTGGAAATCTTCCAAGCAAGATATCGTTACCGAATAAACAACAAATGCTGGTTATTGCTGCAGCTGAGGCAGCAATAGAAGCCTTCTGGGTCGATAAACAAATCTAATTAGATTAGATATAGTTCTGTTAGCAGCTGAGCTAGGCGTCGGCACAGGCTAAAGAATTAATGGTCTCATCAACGATCCAGATACATACTTCGATATTCATCTGATCCGTTCGGATCATATATCGTGGCGATGTGATGATCGTATAAATCGCATCAGATGATAATCATGCAAAACCGCTGACGAAAGTCTTTTCTCAGCAATTTGAGCCAACCGTACATAGTTCGGGTGTCAAGCACTCGAGTGATTTTCTATAGGCCAAGTGGGAGATTGTTGGACAGTTATGACCCATAATGTCACTATTTGTACAGATCATGGTGTTGTTGTACAAATTAACTGTGTGACAAAGGAGATTGCATTCTTATCATTTGTGATTAGATCACCTAGCTGTATAAATGATAGGAGGTCCCTATGATTTGTTCCTGGATGGAGAATGATATGAGACAATATCAGTCCACGAAGGATAAATCATTAAATATCCCTAGTCAGAGTATTATCGAGATTGGACATAGATAAATACGTAAAAGACTAGTATTACACTTGTGCGCGTTGTGAGGGCACAACGACATAGTTCTCATATATTTGGGTATATGATACTCATGCAAGTGTAATAGGAGGTTGTGTTTTACCGATGGTACGGGAAATTGCTTCGCTCTGGATAGACCCCCTCGGAATTCCATTGGTAGTATGACTATGTGTCTATGAAAGTTCGAAATCAGGGTAGGTGTATTTGGTCTTAACCTGAGACTTGCACCGCTAATACTTGCGACAATCAATATACTTTGGTTGCGGTCGTCCATGACTTTAAGAGGTTCTGTGTACGCCAATGCTGGGTATATTGAGAATCGTAGTGTGTTGGGTGTGATGTCAAGACAGAAGTGTCACTCCAGTCATATGGAGATGATGGTCACGTAGGATACGGTACTAGTACTCTTAAGTACTGCAGTCATTGGGATAAAATGACAAGGTCATGTTTATCCGATTATAGAGACTAGTTACCAGACATCCGACATGTGCTTCGTACGGGGCAGCCACAATTCCAGCCCCAGGCCTAGCACGTGATCATTCGATACTGGATAGAATACAAAACGCAATACTACGTATACTATGCCTGACATAGATCATTTATTCCTGTAAGGATATTTCCGGAGAATTGGGTAGGCATGGCGCTTTGCTAGAGGCCAACCTTGTCTTGTAAATCGGTAAAACGTAGTACTTGGTACTTACGTGTTCGGATAATCCGACGACCGAATTTACTGCCAACATATCTGGGGATCTCATGGGTCGCTTCCCGAAGATTCATAGATGACGTATGACTCGCACTCTAAATTAATCTGGGATTAATAAGATGAGAGAGAAAATTAATCTGGGATTAATTGCGGAGATATTTTATCTGGGATAAAATATCAATTAAAGAGAGATAACGATTAATTTGGAATTAATCAGTTAAATAATATATTCGATATCTTATACGAAATTGGATTTCGACGCGGAATTAAAATTAGATTTTAATTCGGGCGAACGAATTAATTTAGAATTAATTCATTAGCGACATGAATAGTGATTTCGTTAGGCGTAATCATTTAAATACGACGCAACGAAAAATTTGTTAATTTGGAATTAGTGAACCCGAGCCCGAGATTATTTGCGAGCTCATTCGCATTTCGAATTCGAATGCGGCACGCAAGTCAAATCAATCGTCAAATCGCTAGTCGCAACTAGCATCACATCATTCGTCAATCAAGTGATGGATGTCTTTCACTTTGAGTGATTGACGCAAGTCACTATTCATGATTGATGGATTGATGTGAGTTGATGGAAGTGGTTGAAGCCATTAATGACTTGATTTTTTGAAAATAAAAAAATTTGGTAAATCATTTATTGTTTTTTGGAAATTAAATAAAGTATATTAGAGATACACTTTCCATCCAACACAAAAAAATATCTCTCTCTCCTCTCTCTCTTCTTCCTCTCCACACGCCCAATGGGCTAAAAACCTTCACTGGTTTGTTAATGCCGAGAGATAAATCGAAGCCTAGAGTGGGATTTTGTGGCAAAATCACAAGTGCTAGCACACTTACGAGACATGCGAAGGTGATAGGGAAGTCTACCTATGAGCTGGGAATCGTTCGACGAAGCTCGGAGCTTGACGAAGGAGCACCCATGGCTGAATTTGTTGGGCATTGGCAGTGAACTGCCGTGACAGTCCAAATGAGCAGAATTTCAATTTTTTACGTCGCCGCGTCGCTCAAATGATCGATGTGAGTATTCCATAACTTCTTCGATTTGTATTCGCACATATTTCATGCTTATTATTGATCTTGGGACCTTAATAGAAACCAACAGATCACACGTCGGGCGTCATGAGAAAGCCAGACAATGAGCCGCACTATGCCAACTACTTTCGACCTGACCAAAAATATATGAGCTCATCCTCATAATTCAAGAGGAAAGATAGAACTGGACCGAGCTACCAGACTAAAGTGGTCGGTCTCGGCTCTGATGTTGTTGGTCTCTGACATATGCACCATGTTGTGTCTTCAGGTCGGTCAAATCCAAGAAGCCGGGTCCGAACACTATGTCCGGTCAAAGAATGGCTTATACCCTTAGAACATTCATCCTCCCAAAAAGAGAAATTTCCTCTCTGCCATTGCCGAGCTCTTCAAAACATTTGGTCACAGAAATCACCATCAACATCCGTCCCATAGTTTTTGGTTTCAATGAGTGCACGAGTTGGTACCGGGAACTATGAATTCAGGAAAATACTGATCAACCGGGTAGATGATTTCCTCTGGGAGCCATAAAAACTGCCACAGCTACTAATCAGGTCGTCTCGATCATCTTCATGTGCTCGGTCACTGAGGATTCCGATGCCTATCCATCATGAAGATGCTCTGAACCTATGTCGATGATGACATCACGACAGGACGTAACTCGACCCCGAGCTTAGCAGAATATTTACCTCCGAGGGAATGTTGCCTCCCCGGTCCGACGGGAATCCGGCCATGGGGGAAATGCTCTGACCCCATGCCAATGATGATCCACTTGGTGGGACGTAACCCAACCCCGAGCTTGTGGTACACTTGGCTCTGAGGGAATGTTACCTCCCCGGACTAACATGAATTTGGCCATGAGGGAAATGCTCCAACCCCATGCCGATGATAAGCCTCTCGGTGGGACGTAACCCGACCCCGAGCTAGCAGAATACTTGGCTTCAATGGAATGTTACTTCCCCAGACCAACATGAATCCGGCCATGGGGGAAAAGATCTGACCCTATGCCGATGATAATCCACTCGGTGGGACATAACCCGACCCCGAGCTGGTGGTATACTTGGCTTCGAAGGAATGTTATCTCCCTGGACCAATAAGAATCCGGCCATGGGGGAAATGCTCTGACCCCATGCCGATGATAACCTGCTCGGTGGGACGTAACCCAATCCCGTAGTAGCAGAACAAATGACCTTGGCGGAACGAATGCAGCCCCGAGCAAGTGGAACAGATGACCCCGGTGAAACGAATCCAGTCCGGAGCCGGTGGAACAGATGGCCTCGGTGGAATGAATCCAGCCAGAATGAATCCTGCCCCGAGCCGGTGGAATAGATAACCTCGACGGAACGAATCCAGCCCCGAGCAGGTGGAACAGATGGCCTCGGCGGAATGAATCCAGCCCCGAGCCGATGGAACAAATGAGACTTAATCACGAGGGAAAAAACTTCAACCTCTGAGGCTCTACGGATCCCGGCGCATGTGTCACTTTGCTGGGTATCAGCAAAAACAAAAAGTGGAAACAAGACAAGGTTAGTACATCGAAGGTGATTTAGCACATACTCCACCTAGACCCAAATTGATAACAACTCGGGTGCCCTGAGGCAGCGTCATTCTTGGTGCCTCCTAAAACAAAAATTTTGAACCTTACAATTCAGCGTCCCGGCTAGCCAGGCTATGGATCGGTGAACGGCCAAAGCCATGAACTTGAGTCCATGCTGGGCGGGTCTGGAGTCTGCAAACGCTATGAGGGCAGAAACATCCCCATGCTATGCTTCTCCTGATCCGAGGCGGTTAGACAGATAACTCACGGGGGAAGAAACCTCCATGTGTTCGCCATTCTTAAGGTTGCAAGATTCACGGAGGCACTAGGGCTTTCCCCGCACCGTGCACCTGGTGTTTCTCAACGGGACTCACTAGCCAACTCGCAGAGTCAGAAGACACAAGGGTCATGGAGGCCATTCAGTCGTCCCAATGCCATGTGTCTGATGTTTCTCAACGAGATTCACCAGCCAACTCGCAGGGGCAGAAACCTCCCTGAGTCCGATTTACCCGAACTATTCCTAAAAAATACGAGTCATAGGGTAGTAACGCTCCAGCCTCGGTGATTTGATAATGACACCTGAGATTGGCGTTCCACTAGGGGTTCACGATTTTCCCACATGTACTTCATCCATTGATGCGTTATGGATCCTCATAGGTGAGAGTAGCTAGGTCGGAACACTTCCACCCCGGGGTTTGATAATGACACCCATGATTGGCGTGCCACGGACTTGGTGTCATTCCCAGCTACTGAACACCCATTCGCTTCGAGCACATCCCATGAATATTGAACGTGCCTTTCGCATTCAATTAATAAACAAGTAAAGTGGACAAGTTTTTTAATTCAAAAGATAAAGTCTTACTCATATTCATGAGACCTACTGCCATTCTTACAACTCTTTGCGGGTTATTTCAAGAGAGGCTTTTACAATAATTTGTTGGTTCTTGTCTTGTAGTCTGATCACATTCTTCTGGTCTGAACTTGATTCTAAAATTCCCGACCATGTTAATAGGTAGTGGAGGAGTCAGGAATTTGATTTAGGAGGTGCTTGTTATTTATAATGCGTTATTAATCAATTTTAACATGCAACTTTCAATCAAATTTTTAATGTGATACATTCAATAAAACATAAACATTGAAACTTAGAAAAACCTAAAAATTTATTTAGAAGATGATAAATGATAATCAAGTTGAGTTGTCTCTGTCATCAAGAACTTATTAGCTCTGCGTCGGTACTCGACGGATTACTTGTGGGCATTTGGCTAACATTCTCCCATGATAACTTGGTTGCTTCATGTTGAAGGGACACTCATTTCTCCAAGAACTTGAACTTGAAAATGAAGGAAACTCTTTCTATACTTCAAACTTTTTAGAATGAATATTTTTGGATAATCAAAAAATGAATTCAATCACTCTTTTTTTATAAACATGGAGGGTTGTCTTTGAAAATACATCATTTTGTCAATGAAGGCAATTCTTTAAGGGTTATAATCCTCCATGGGGTCCTTTCAACCCACGGATTATATTAAAGAACATATTATTTCCTTTAAACCTAAATTTTTAGTCTTTTTCACTTAAGGATTTTATCATTTCATTCCCTATATATATATATTTATACACCATATTTAGAAAAAATTTCAACATGGCTAAATTCAAAGGCTTCATGAGTTGTCCTAAATTTTGAGATGACATAGGTGAGTTCCTGAAACGAGACCCATATTCATAAACAATAAAAAGTATAAAAGTCATTACACATAAAATTTAACATTTTGTTTAGATTTTGGATAAAATTTTGGGACCCCTCTGATTGAATAGTTGGTGGATTGATTTAAAGTGGTGGCCAAGAAAATTAACAAAAATAAAAATTAGAAAATAAAAATATTTTACTTTAAGATTTGATATTTTAAAGTTTTGAAATTTTAGAAAGGTCTTTTATGTTAAATCAAATAACAATAATTTATTTATAAAAAAAATAAATATATTTTTTTCTTGGACCAGCAGGGGCTGAAGCCCCTCATGATCTCCAAGTGGCACCGCCACTGTTAATAGGGTCCCTTTGTGCCGAACGCTCTATAAGCATCTCTGGACAATTCTGGAGCTCGATCAAAAACCCTTCCCACGACCGCCGGTGGTTCCCCGTGAAATTTTTCTCATTTCCCCTCATTCGGGGTGACCATCACATAGTATGCCGGTGGCACTCATTGAAACTGACCGAGTACCCCAGGTATATTGGTTCGCATGCCTCTTGAAGAGGAACATCGGGGCCGAGAAGCCGCTGATCTGGCAGGTCGAACCATTGCCACAACTTCTTTTGTACGAGCCAGTCCGTACGCCAGAGGTAGCGTGTAGACTCGGCTATCTCCAACGTTACATTCCATTCTACAGATCAGTCCTAATCGGTGATTTCTGGTCACCTTTTTCACATTCCATTCTACAGCTCAATGAGGAGAGCTATTCCTGCTCTAACTCATTGGGCGTTCCTTCCACCATTTTTACTGCTATCGCCAACATTCTTTCCTCTCGCGATCCCCTTCCTCTTTCCGCTCTGACCAGCTTCCGCTCGCTCATTTTCTATTTCCTCTAGTCTTTCTTCTATTTTCTCCATCCACTCTGTTGTTGAACTCTCTGATGATCTATGGTTCCCGTCTTCTACCATTGTCTTACTACGCAAGCTGCTTTTTGCTCTCTCCCCACAGACGGCACCAACTGTTGACGGGTGATTTTAGTTTCAGGGGCAATATTGGGATAGTACTCCAGGGACAATCATTCTCCAACCGTGAATTTGTTTAGTTATGGGGGACCAAAGCAAATTTAACAGAAGACAAAACAAACACAAAACCAACAAGAGGGTTTTACGTGGTTCGGCGGGATGATCCAGCCTACGTCCACGGGAACAAAGTAGAGTGTTGATTTTATTACCAAACCGAGCTCCGTCGACCTGTCTTCAAGGGTGGTCTAATGTTACCGAGCTATTTGCCTTTTTTTTTGTAGTGTTTTTACAAGTGATACTTTTTATGAGATTTTTGCTGACCAAACTATACAAATGAGACTACCCTCCCGTTATATACTAAGAGAAATACAACAATATTCCCATATCTTTATGACGTCAGCCACATGGATCTCCGGCTGATTGACAGGCTCTCTGCCCCAACTGCTTCACCGAAAGCAAGTCTGCCATCTGACTCCCCGTTAAATCACTCTGTTTTATACACTGCCACACCCAACACTTACGATGACAGCCTATAAAGGTGGTACATGTCAGAGGGAAAAGTCCAAACGGTCTTGATCACATGTCGGGCGTCATGAGGAAGCCAGACAATGAGCCGCACTATGCCAACTACTTCCGACCTGACCAAAAATATCTGGACCGAACATAGTGTTCAGACCCGGCTTCTTAGATTTGACCGATCTGAAGACACAGCATGGTGCAGATGTCAGAGACCAACAATATCAGAGTAGAACTGGACCAAGCTACTGGGCTAAAGTAGTCGGTCTCGGCTCTGATATTGTTGGTCTCTGACATCTGCACCATACTGTGTCTTTAGATCGGTAAAATCTAAGAAGCCGGGGCCGAACACTATGTTCGGTCGAAGAATGGCTAATACCCTTAGAACATTCATCCTCCCAAAAAGAGAAATTCCCTCTCTGCCCTTGCTGAGATCTTCAAAACACTTGGTCACAGAAATCACCATCAACAATTATAAATGGTGAATTTACTGTCTTTAATTTATGTGAATTTAATTGCTTGTAGTGTGCTTTTGCATAGTGTTATTAAACCATTTTTTCGCTCTGTTAGAGTTATATTATTTATTTGATTTGATTTTGTTGAATGGTTGTTGATTGCTTGATTGCTTTTTGGTGTTTTTGAAGTGGTAGGGTAGGGTTGAAGATCTGACCTTGAGATTTTGGATTCGAATTCAGGGAGTGCGTTTCTTGCAAGAGTCTGAGACAGTTGGAAGTTTTACCTATTCCGCTTGGCGGCGGGTTTCCAACGATTCCAAAAAAAATGTCAATTGTAAGATGTAAGATGTTAACTAAATCTTCAAAGCTTAAATCTGTCGTTCATCGATGGCTCGCAGCAAGCAAGCTCAGTTACTCACGCTACTAATACTGCCTCTCAACAGCCACTAAGCTCACCACTCACTCTTAGCTTTGACATTGTGAGTATAGTGTATATGAATTTGATTGTTGTTGTACTATAGGGTTTTTATATAAAGATATGATAAGATTGATTGTTTATGATATGATCAATTGTTTCACTCCTTTACTGTGAATTTCCGTAGAGTTTGAGAATTAAAATATGTTATTTGAGGTTATAGTTTGTGTGGATCATTTGAATTGAGAATCTTTTTGATTGATCTTGATGGGATCAAAGAAACCATTGGTGTGGGATCAGTACAAGTTTTTCTTTGCTGAAACTGTAACAGGACGGAAAGATGAAATGTTAGAAGTATTGGAAGTAATTTACTATCTGATGAATCTTAATTGGAAGTATTTACTATCTGATGAAATGTTGAATTTGGAATTTGCTTTTAAATATGAATACAAAATGAATAGGAAAATGTGTGTGATTATTAGTGCACCCTTTGCTGTGCTTATATTATAGTAATGTGTGTATGCGAACTAAAAGTTATAATCATATAGTTTTATGCAGTAACATAATCAATTTAGGAGTTGTTTCTGGATAGAAGGTGTTGACGGGTGATTTTCGTCCCATGGGAAGTTTCGAGATAACTCTCCCGAGACAATCCTCCTTCAACCTTGAATTTGTTTGGTTATGGGAGACCAAAAGCAAATGTGGCAAAAGGCAAAAGGAACACAAAATCGTCAAAAAGAGTTTACGTGGTTCGGCGGAGCAAGTCCAGCCTACGTCCACGGGCACAAAGTAGGGTGTTGCTTATATTACCAAACCGAGCTCGGCCGACCTATTTAGGGGCGGGTCTAAAGGAAACCGAGCTGTTTGTTTCTTTTGTTTTCACAAATAGTGTTCTCTTCTTTTTACAAATTTGGCTCTCTCCTTCAAATGAAACTAACTTTCCTTTATATCCTAGGAGAATTACAACACTATTCCCATGCTTCCATGACGTCACCCACGAGAACCTCTAGCTGACTGATGAGCTCTCTGCCTTGAGACTGTCTTCGCCGAAAGCAAATCTGCCACATGACGGCTTGTCACATCAATCTGTTTTCTCCACTGCCACACGCAATGTAATGAAGCAAGCCTGTAAAGAGCTCCCAAACAGTGATGTATGTAAGAGGAAAAAGTCCAAACTACCCCAGTCACACGTCGGTCTTCAAGAGATCGGCCAGAAGATCTGCCGAACTACCCAAACAACTCCCGACCCGACCAAATGTATCCGAGCTCATCATCTCGATCCAGGAAGAAAGATAGAGCTGAAATGAGATACCGGGCTACAGTGGTCGGTCTCGGCTCTGAAGTGGTCGGTCTTCGATATTCACATCACATTATGTCCTCAGGTCGGTAAGATCTGGGAAACTGTGTCCAGACCCTCTCACTGGCCGAGGACTGTCTAATACCTCTGAACATCTGATCCTCCAAAAAAGGGAAATTCCCTATCTGCCCTTGCCGAACTATTCAAATACCTTAGTCACAGAAATCACCATCAACAGAAGGTCAAGATGGCGGCTACAGAAGAGAATAGTCAGTTGTTCCCAACTTTCATTTTGACAATTATGGCAATACCTCTGGTGCCTTAGACGATACTAAAGTATGTCGTGCTTTTTCAAAGAAAATAAAGAACATCCACTGCCAGTGCTCGAAGTGCACTCGTTCTGGGAAGTACAAGAAATCTATATTCAAGCGGGTGAGTTCCCTGTTTGACTTCTTAATGTTCTAAAATTCTTAATATGTAGTGAGTTCCGTTGTTTGATTGACTTACATCATTCATTTCTGCAATATATTGGATTTGTTGTCACAGATCTCAAACTTTTCTACGTGCAGTAACTTGTCGCAAGTACTGCTTTGGGTTGTCATGATAATTCTGATTTATTACTTTAAAAGTACAAGTCGCGAGGTAAATATGTTTGTTACAATTTCAACCATGATTGCTTGGTCATATACTTCTATTAAAAGCTATGCTACTTCTATTGAATCACTTTATTGTAGCTCTTACATTCACCTACTTTTATCGAAGATTCAAGTTTTTGAACCATTCAGCATCCTTGGATTACAACCTGGGGCTTCAGATTGAGAAATAAAGAAAGCATATAAAAGACTCTCTATACAATATCATCATGATAAAAACCCAGATCCAGGTTGAAGGTTTTTTGGTTCTTCTATGTTAGTTCTATTTTTATTGGCAATGTCCGTAACAAAACAAGTTCAATTGAGTTGTAATGAGTCTTGAAGATCTCGGAGCAATTGGACAAGTATTTGGACAAAATCTGATGGAGTTATCCGAGTAATATTCACTCTTTTGAATATTCTAGAATATTTCGAGTTCCAATTGATATGAGGTCGGTGGCATTGGAAATTAGACTTGAAGAAGATTGTATACATATAAAGAACGCATGATTTGGCCAAGGGACGAGAAAGTTACAAGCGTTTTAAATTGTACCTGAAAACCAGTCCGCGACCTGTGTTCGTGTTGCGTTCGTGTTTACGTTCGAACGTTTTCAGGCAGAAACTTTGCGTTTGAGTTGCTTTTGAAGTGAGTTCGAATGCCTATGCGTAAGTAGGATACTTTAGACATTTTTTTAAGCCAAAATAACACTAGGAAACCCTTTTCCTTTTCCCTACCTATATAAACAAACATTGAACCGCCTTCACAAGGGTTGAAACACAATTCATTTGAGCAAAAAACATCGATAGCTTTCAACCTTCTTGATTTCACCTTGAAGACTCATTGCTTCTCCTGTATTCTGTATGTTTGGTGAAACCTTTCTTTGATTTACCATCAACACAACCAAACCCAACTTTCTAAGCCTTCATAGTTCTTTACGAGGAAGATTGGTAGTTGGAGTTCTGGCGTTTAAAGGTGCAGAGACAATCTACTCAGAGACTTCAGAGGTTCTGAAGAAAACCGTGGGATACGAGCTTGAAGAGTTCCTTGAGTTCTTGTAGTCTAGAGGTACTTGAGTCGGTGGAGTTGCCACCATAGGTCTTGACTATCGCTGTAAGTTTTTCTCTACATAGTGGATTGGGCTGGTAGCCGAGATACCCGAAGTGATTTTTTACTCGCACGAGTTTTCCACATCGTCACAAAAATATTGTGTTGATTTTGTGTGATGTTTATTTATTTTCTGCATTTATATTTTGTATTCAATTAATATTTTGGGGTTATATTGTAATTGGTTGATATTGTAGTTGCCTGTTAGAATTCCATAGTTACAGTAATCAGAACTTGTCTTGATTATTGTGTTTAATTCCGCATAGCGTCAGAACTTAGGCTAATCGCGAACTTTCATTCTGTTTATATGTGTTTGCTTAGATGCTCTGGTGAGATGGAAATATGATATTCTTGAAAATTTCTTGTTCCTGCTGACTTTTGTGTTGTATGTTTTCAGAGGCCCACAACTACTTTGTGGAGTACATCTCTAAGGCTTATCAAGCTCTAACAGATCCAATATCTCACGAGAATTTTGAAAAATATGGTCATCCAGATGGTAGACAGGCAATGTTCCATTCACTTTTGAAAAAATCAATTACAATTAGCATTTAGTTTTCTTTTTGAAATTCACCAAGTCATAACACTTTTGAAAATAATGTCCAAGTTTGTTGATACATGGATTTCAAATGGGCATTGCTCTCCCCCAGTTCCTGCTCGACACTGATGGGGCATCTGGTGGCATATTCTTACTTTGGATCGTCGGAATTTGTATTCTTCTGCCATTGATGATAGCTGTTATCTATCTCTCAAGGTCAACAAATTATACATTATATGAAGCTGTCCGGTGAGTTTACAAGTGTCTGTGAAGTCATTTACTAATGTTCTTTTGAGAGTTTTCTCAATGGAACTCTTAATCCTCTTTCTTGACTTGGCGGGTGACACGCTCGAAAAATGATATTTTACTCCCAAGTATAAGAGTGTCGAAGTAATAAAATAACCCGGTGAGTTCGGGGTCGATCCACAGAGAAGAGATTTAGCAAAATATAATAATGAACAGTGCGAAAAAGAAAAGTTTGATTTGTTGAAGTAGTTGGGAACTTTTAGATTGAATTACAATAATGGAAAGAAATGCTGGAGTGAGGGGATCCACTTTTAGTCTTTTAAACATTTAGAAATCTCGCTTTATTATAATTTACAAATTGCCATTGATACCTACTTAATTTATTTCAGGAATTAATTATGCCAATAAAAAGAACCATCCATAAAGGCGGTAATCATTTCTGTCAATAATTAATCCTACCAAGGTACTAAGCATGCCAAAAATATAAAACCAGCCATAAAAGTGGTGATACCGTTTGTCTATAACAAGTCCTACCAAGATACTTAATTATGCCAAAATCGTATAAAACCAGTCATAAAGGCGGAAGAAAGATAAAACCAGCCATAAAGGCGGTAAACAGATAAAACCAGCCATAAAGGCAGTAGAAAGATAAAACCAGCCATAAAGGCGGTAGACAGATTGTCAATAATTAATCTAGATTTAAATCAAGTTTTAATCATTAGATTTCAATTTATTTATTATACTAGAAGCGAGTTTAATCTATGTTTTCATTATAAAAATTTCACCATCTCCCAGCATAAAAGAAATTATGCTACTCATTTTGTAATAAAACATACTTGTACTTTTATTACTGAAAGAAAAAAATATTACAAAAAGCTTTAAGTAAATAAACAAACAAGACACTACCTCTCCAAGATTTACAGAGGAATCAAGAAAGAAAATATGAAAATTTCTAATGCCAGACGCTCATATTTATAGGCAACTTGGCCACCCAGACCAGCGAATGCATGTTGTGGACACGTGTCAAATAATGGTGAAGCCACGTTGGGGAGACGTGTCAGAGAATGGTGAAGCCACGTTGGGGACACGTGTTAGAGAATGGTGAAGCAGCAATGTCTTTGTTTTATTAGGCGCATCGCGACGCAAAGGTTCCACGCGTCGCGACGTGACAGCAAAATTTCCGTTTTTTGCCCTTTTCAAGTCTGGTTTGTCCTGTCGAGCTTCCGAGGAGTATTTTTCCAGACAAAAACCTAAAATAACACAGTAAAAGCACTCAAAACATAACTTTAAAATATTATTTCACAAATGTGTCAATTTAAGGGGATTAGTGAAACTATAAGTGTAAAATGATTAACTTATCGTCTAATAAATATGCACTTTTTAGTATTCATCACACCCCAACCATCTTATTACTAGTCCATAGTAATTCTAGCGGAATCTAACAAAAAAATTCTTATCTAAGTCAACAATTGTTTTTTTCTTTCTGAATGATCAAATAAATGACTTCTCCTATACTCTTTACCATTTTTCCATATACTCATAAAATAAGGTATTAATCAATATATTGTGCCCACAATATCACAGGTATTTGTTGAAAATAGAGTAATATTTTTGTCCTAAAATTATATTAGAGTTTACACATTTTTGGCAGTGAAAGTTTATTTAAAAACATATCTTCAATCCATGTATCGAACTTTGGGCCAATGACTCCCAAACCAGTTGATTTTAGAGCACTAGATGTTAAGACACCCATACGGGCTTAATTGCTCGGATCTCAGATAAACAGTGTCTAAAATATATCTTCAATCCATGTATCAAACGTTGGGCCAGTAACTCCCAAACCAGTTGGTTTTAGGGCACTAGGTGTTAAGACACCCATACGGGCTTAATTGCTCGGATCTTAGATAAACAGTGTCTAAAATATATCTTCAATCTATGTATCGAACGTTGGGCCAGTGACTCCCAAACCAGTTGGTTTTAGGGCACTAGGTGTTAAGACACCCCTACGGGCTTAATTGCTCGGATCTCAGATAACATTGTCCGATTCCATTAAGCTTTCTTTTTAACCCTTGTAACGAGCTTTGGGCCAGTAATTCCCAGACCAGTTGGCCTTAGGGTACTAAGTGTTAAAACACCCATTCAGACTTAATTGCTCGGGTTAAAAAGGCTACGAAAACGAACTTTATTCAAACTTTTTTTTTTCGCATAATAATAAAAATTTCACTGCTTTTAGGTGTTACCTCCAACAAATTAGAGAATTGAATATTATAGAATTTTCACTTACCACCCACGGTCATATGTTACCATGTTGTTGATAATATCTGCCAGGCGAGCATATAAAGAACAAATTTAATCAATGTTATGGAGAATTCACAAATTTAAATGATTCAAAAAGAAAGGAACGATAAATAACTTGTTACGAATTAAATTGAGATGCATCTCAGGAGTGAAAACTCCTTACACAGCCACCTCTGAACAATAATTCCACTTGGTTTAGAAAAAAAATTTGTTGTTAGTTTGTGTGTATATATATGGATATATATTTTTACACAGAAATAACAACAAAGTAAAAACTAACAGACATAAACATGAAAATTATTTCGTAAACTATCCTCTCCCCCCAACCAAAACGAGACATTGTCCCCAATGTTTAAAGAAAGAAAGAAAGAGTTTAGAAGATATCACATGATTATTGTGGAATTGACAGTTATAACTAAAGATTACAGATTAAGGTCCAGATTTACTTTGTGCTTTTTGCCACGATCGTTACCAGACCAGTTCAACTTGGAAAGAATATGGTCGATTTTTGGTTCATAAGCTAGGAGTTGGTCAATTAAATCATCAACTGTTCATGCAGTTAGGAAGATATCTCTTACCGGTTTTGAAATAAACCCATTTCTTTTGAAATCTTCAAGAAACACAAAAAGAAAATCGAAAAATCCATTAACATTAAACAGCTAAATAGGTTTTTGGTGAATATTCAAGTTTTCCCATGACGCAACAGTTAATATTTCTTCCAACGTTTCGAGCCACCTAGTAAAGCAATGAAAGCATCAGCATGATTGATCATTTCATTGAGTCTTTCAGACATACCTGGGATAATACATTATTCTCCATTTGATTTTCCGATGATGTGGCTTTATGTTAAAGGTTTTGCGATTATCCCTAAAACTTGACTCCCACATTCCTGTACAGATTTTGAAATACACCCCATCAATCCAAGATTGCCACCGCCATATACTAAGTGCATATTTCTGTTTGGCATAACTCTACCCAATTCTCTTACTCCTTCAACAAATTTCGATTTAGTTCCGGAGCTAGTTCCACAAAATACACAGATATTAGTGAATCGTCATTTTGAAGTTGTCTCCATTTGTGCTATCTCCCTTAGCTAGATGTGTTGAAAAGCAAAAAGTGAAGAGCTGAATTTATAGATCCTGAAAAGGGTGAGTGATAGATGCACTAATATATGCAAAATGAAATTTATTATGAAAATAGATCGTGATAAAAAAGGCTAGATACTGTCGGCAAAAAGTAAAGGAAAACAATAATTTAAAGTAAAGGAAATCAACACAATAATATATACTAGTAGTTGTGATTGTGGCTCACATCTTCCTCCGATTTTACATCCAGTAACGGCTTGAACGCTCTCTATGGGTCGGGGATAGGCTTCCCATCCAATTTTCTTATAAATTGGCAAACATGGTCTTTTAAAGTCAGATCCCAAGACTGTATGGTTGACTATCTTTAATAAATTGTGTGTGTAATCTGAGAATTTCACGATGAACATATCCACTAGGATGTGTCTCAATAGTCAATGATATATCATCAAAAGGCTCCTTACTCGGTCGATCCCTATTGAATTGTATTTTATCCTCGTGATTATCAGACACCATTCCTAAAGAATGACAACGAGTGTTGCACGTACAACGTGCACACTTATAACAAACATCGATTTGTTTAGCTCTTCATTTTTTAGAATAGGTGCTTTTCCCTGAACCAGACATGTAAGGAATGAAGGAGTCAGGTGACTCACCTGCCAAACGAACCATTACTTCAATTACCCAAAGAATGTCACTAGGAATACCATGAATTATAAAAATTCTCATTCTTTCTATGCAAGCTTTGTAAATTTTTGCCAGAGCATTTTGAGGAAGTGCAAGAAAATATTTGTGGAGGTTTGTGAGATTTTCTTCCATGCCTTAGTTTGTAGGGTATCAATATTTTTAGGAAACTGAAATAACCGACTTTGAGTCACAAAGTACCGTTATCCGCTGCTTTACCGGGGTGTGAGATAAAATTAAAGAACAAGAACGCTGCAAAACTAAGAAAAATGGAAATTACAGAAATATTAAATAGAACATGAAAGAAATTACATCAATCAAGGTATACTGGGTCTGATAGGAAAAAAGTTTCTTGAAATTTTGAGCACTCCAAAAAAGGTTTCAGACGCTGTCCATTTACTTTAAATATATCACCATCCCTAGGATTCTCAATGTCAATTGCCCCATAAGGATAAACATGTTTCACAATAAATGGGCCACTTCATTTGGATTTTAACTTTCCAGGAAATAAATGAAGACGAGAATTATAAAGCAAAACTTTTTGACCAACTTCAAATATTTTTAGTGAAATTCGACTATCATGAAAGGCTTTAGTTTTAGCTTTAAGAATTTTCATATTCTCATATGAATCATTCCTTAACTCTTCAAGTTAATTTAGTTGGAATTTACGTTCATGACCAGCATTTTGAAGGTTTGAATTAAATGTTTCAATAGCCCAAAATGATTTATGCTCAAGTTCTACAGGAAAATGACAAGGTTTTCCATAAACTAGACGATAATGGGACATTCCCAAAGACGTTTTGAAAGCTGTTCGATATGCCCATAGTGCATCAGTTAGTCGGAGAGACCAATCTTTGAGATTTGGGTTAACCATTTTTTTCTAAAATTTGTTTAATTTCCCTATTCGCTAATTCAACTTGTCCGTTTGTCTGAGGGTGATAAGAGGTGGAAACTTTGTGTGTGACTCCATACTTTTTCATTAGGGACTCAAAGGGTCTATTACAAAAGTGTTTACCTCCATCACTTATGATGGCCCGAGGAATTCCAAATCGACTCAATATGTTTTCTTTTAAAAATTTGATCACAGTTGTGTGATCATTGTTCTGACAAGGAATCGCCTCGACCCATTTTGAAACATAATCGACTGCAACTAAAATATATAAAAATCCAAAGGATGATGGAAATGGGCCCATGAAATCTATCCCCCAACAATCAAAGATTTCGATGACAAGGATGGGATTTAAAGGCATCGTGTTTCTTTTTGAAATAGATCCAACTTTTGACAATTTTCGCAAGTTTTGCAGAAAGTGTATGTATCTTTAAAAATGATGGGCCAATAAAATCTACACTGTAAGATTTTTACAGCGGTTTTCTTAGATGAAAAATGACCTCCACATGCTTCTGAATGACAGAACTGAATAACACCACTTATCTCACTGTCCGGTATGCATCTTCTGAAAATCTGATCTGAGCAGCATTTAAACAGATAAAGATCATCCCAGTCGAATCTTTTGACTTCGGTCAAAAATTTCCTCTTATCTTGTTGGCTCCAATCTGGGGGTATCTTTCCTGTTGCAAGAAAATTGACAATATTAGCATACCAAGGCATTAAGTTTACCGAAAATAAAAATTCATTGGGAAAAGAATCATTGATGGGAGTGGTATCGATTAGTGACTCGTTTGTGAGTCTCGATAAGTGATCTGCAACCACATTCTCTACCCATTTTTTGTCTTTGATTGTAAGATTGAATTCTTGAAGTAACAAAATCCACCGTATTAATCTTGGCTTGGCATCTTGTTTAGACATCAAATATCTAACAGCAACATGATAAGAGTAAACAACAGTTGAAGAACCGATTAAATATGATCGAAATTTATCCAATGAAAATATTACAGCAAGTAGTTCTTTTTCGGTGGTAGTGTAATTCTTTCATTGGGAAAAGAATCATTGATGGGAGTGGTATCGATTAGTGACTCGTTTGTGAGTCTCGATAAGTGATCTGGAACCACGTTCTCTACCCATTTTTTGTCTTTGATTGTAAGATTGAATTCTTGAAGTAACAAAATCCACCGTATTAATCTTGGCTTGGCATCTTGTTTAGACATCAAATATCTAACAGCAACATGATAAGAGTAAACAACAGTTGAAGAACCGATTAAATATGATCGAAATTTATCCAATGAAAATATTACAGCAAGTAGTTCTTTTTCGGTGGTAGTGTAATTCTTTCATTGGGAAAAGAATCATTGATGGGAGTGGTATCGATTAGTGACTCGTTTGTGAGTCTCGATAAGTGATCTGGAACCACGTTCTCTACCCATTTTTTGTCTTTGATTGTGAGATTGAATTCTTGAAGTAACAAAATCCACCGTATTAATCTTGGCTTTGCATCATGTTTAGACATCAAATATCTAACAGCAGCATGATCAGAGTAAACAACAGTTGAAGAACCGATTAAATATGATCGAAATTTATCCAATGAAAATATTACAGCAAGTAGTTCTTTTTCGGTGGTAGTGTAATTAATTTATGCACTATTTAAAGTTCTACTTGCGTAATATATTACATGCGACTTACCTTCCTTTCTCTGTCCTAGAACTGCACCAACTGCATAATCACTAGAATCACACATTAGCTCAAAGGGCAAAGACCAATCAGAGGATTGCATAATAGGAGCAGAAGTCAAAAGACTGCTAATTTTTTGGAATGATTTTTGACATTCTTTTGTCCATTCAAATGTTACATCTTTTAATAGGAGGTTACATAAGGGTCTGGATATAATACTGAAGTCTTTAATGAACCTCCTATAAAATCCTGCATGTCCTAAAAAAGAACGAAGGTCTCTGACTATTTTTGATGATGGTAATTTAGAAATGACCTCTATTTTTGCCTTGTCAACCTCAATACCTTTAGACGACACAACGAGTCCTAAAACAATTCCTGAATTAGTCATGAAATGACATTTTTCCCAATTTAACACAAGTCATTTTTCTTCATATCTTTTCAAAACATTTTCCAGATTAGTCAAGCAATCATCAAATGAACTTCCAAAGATAGTTATATCATCCATAAAGACCTCTAAACAGTGTTCAACCATGTCACTAAATATGCTTAACATGCATCGTTGGAATGTTGCAGGTGCATTACAAAGTCCAAAAGGTATTTTCCTAAATGCAAATGTTCCAAATGGGCATGTGAATGTGGTATTTTCCTGATCTTCTAAAGCAATGGGAATCTGATAATAACTCGAGTAACCATCAAGAAAACAATAGTATGGGTGTCCAGCTACTTTTTCTAAAATTTGGTCAAGAAATGGCAAAGGGAAATGATCTTTTCTAGTTGCGTCATTTAATTTTCTGTAATCAATGCACATAAGCCAACTAGATGAAATGCGAGTTGGGATTAATTCCCCTTTATCATTTTTTACAACAGTAATTTAGAATTTTTGGGTACAATCTGTGTAGGACTTACCCACTTACTATCAGAAATAGGATAAATAATGCATGCATCAAGAAGTTTAAGGACCTCAGTTTTTACTACTTCTTTTGTGTGAGGGTTCAATCTTCTTTGGGGTTGACGATATGTCCTAGCATTATGTTCTATGTGTATTCTATGTGTGCAGATTAACGGATTAATACCTTTTATATCTTTTAATGTCCATCCAATTGCCAGTTTATGTTCTTTCAACACATTTAAAAGTTTACCTTCTTGATCGCTTGTGAGAGAAGAATAAATTACCACAAGGTAAGTTTGATTATCTTCTAGAAATGTATATTTCAATCATTCTGGCAAAGCTTTTAACTCCAAATTAGGTGTTTCTTCATGTTTTCCTTCGTCCAGTGTTCCGAGTTCCTCCAAGTTTTTAATTTTTCCCTCGTCTTCCAATACATGTGTAGAGTCAAGTATAAAATCAATAGCAATATCCGAATTCATTTGCGCACTTGACTCAACAAAATGAACAGTAAAAAATTCCATAGGATCAAATAAACTCCCCTGAATATGCTCGTCCACAATAGGTTCAATTGATTCTACGCTTTCGTTTTCATTATCTTCATCATATGGTTGTTTGCACATGTTAAAAATATTTAGCTCTAATGTCATGTTGCCAAAAGAAAGATTCATGATTCCATTCCTGCAATTAATTAAAGCGTTAGCTGTCGCTAAAAATGAGCAACCAAGTATTACATGGATTGGCTTATAACTGTCTGCTACAGGTTGTGTTTCTAAAATAATAAAATCCACAGGATATACGAATTTATCGATTTACAATAACATATCTTCCACAATTCCTTTTGGTACCTTAACTGATCTATTGGCAAGTAAAAAAGTAGTCGAGGTTAGTCTCATTTCACCGATATTTAGTTGTTGGTAAACCGAAAATGGAAGTAAATTTACAATAGCTCCAAGATCAAGTAAAACATGTTCAATGTTTTGATTTCCAATAATACAAGAAATAGTTGGACAGCCAGGGTCTTTGTATTTTAATGCATTATAGGTTGAGAGAATGGAAATTACCTGTTCAGCTAGAAAAATTTTGTTACCTGATGTTTTCTTTTAACGGTGCACAGATCTTTCAGAAATTTGGCATAAGATGGTATCTGTTGGATGGCATCTAACAAAGGGATATTGACATTTACCTGTTTGGATATTTCATAAATTTCCAGGGAATGGTTCAATTTCTTTGTTTTTAATGCCTGAGGAAATGGAGGTGTATGAGAAAAACTGTTATTATCGATGACGGGTAATGGCTCATCAACCCATTCCTTACCATCTGATTCTGATTTATTCTCAATTTCGCGAGGTTCATGGATAAGTCTATGGATGTTCTTACCACTGCGAAGAGTAATAACAGATTTGACTTGGTCTAAGTGTTGATTTCCAAAACTATACTCATGCGGGTTTTGATGACTTTTGGGATTTGACTGAGGTTGTGCAGGAAAATTACCTTTCTCTTTAATGGCCAAAGCATATGTGATTTTATCAATAGTTTCTTTCAAATCATTCATCATTTGTGCATTTTGGTTATTGATGGTTTCTTGTTTTTCCATGAATGCACTCAAGTTATCTTCAATAGTTTTCCTAGGTGGTGAGACATATGGTGCATAATTCTAGGAATTTCGGAAATTCTGGTATACCTGGGGAGGTTGGTGTGAAGGTTGTGCTTGGTTATCATTTCTCCAATTGAAGTTTGGATGGTTTCTCCAACCAGAATTATAGGTCCGTGAGTATGAGTTTGGATTTGGTCTATTGAATGTGTTTATGGAACTGACTTGGTCATGGAGACATTCTTTCAAGGCTGGTAAGGACGGGAAAACTTCTGTGACATGTTCATTTGAACTACAAATTTGACATATGACTTCCTGGACTGACTTGACATGATCACTCTTCCTTGTTTCTAAAGCCTCAATTTTTTTAGACAGGAATGCATACTTGGCAGCAAGGTCATGGTCTTCCCTAAGGTTAAACATACCTCTACCAGATGGCTGTGGTTTAACAGATGACTCATAAGTACCAATTGTGTCTCATTGTTGTGTATTCTCCGCTATGTGCTCTAGGTAATCTAGTGCATCTTCGGGATCTTTGTCCCTGAACTCACCATTACTCATCATCTCTACTACTTGTCTACCTTGGGGTGTTAAACCCTCGTAGAATTGGGCAACTAACCCCAATGTTTCAAACTCGTGATGTGGATAAATATTTAACATCTCTTTATACCTCTCCCAACATTGGTAAAGTATTTCCTCCGACTCTTGTGTGAATGTTGTAATTCTTCTCTTAAAGGAATTTGTCCTGTGAGGAGGAAAGAAATTTTTAAGAAACTACTCTTGTAAATCATCTAATGTTCTAATAGATCTTGACCTAAGGTTTTGTAGCCAAATTTTAGCTTTATCCTTTAAAGAAAAGGGAAAAAACTTTAACCGAATTATATTCATGCTATAATTTTGGTATGTGCAAGTGTTACATAATTCTTCAAACTCTCTTAGGTGCTGATAAGGGTTTTCTGATTCTAAACCGTGGAATGTGGGTAAAAGATTGATGACACTTGACTTAAAATTGAAACATGCTGCTTCTGGTGGAAAAACAATGCAAGATGGTGATCCTGACCTAGTGGGATTCATGAATTGTCTGAGTGTCTTAGGGTGATTAGGATCTCCATGCTGAGACTCGTTTTGTTCCTGATTAACTGGGTTTTCAACTTGGGCATGTGGATTTTCAATTTGATTTTCAGCCATTCTAACAAACAATGAAGGTGATGAAGACTCTCTTTTTAATCTGCCGCTAGATGTTCGAGACCAGTGTTTCATTCAACTTAAAAATAAACTATATGCAAAAATATGAAATTGCAAATACAAAACTTAAAAACGAAATTAAACTAACAAAATAAAAATGAAAAGAACAAATAAAGGATATACATATGCATAAAATAATAAAAACAAAATACGAAATAAAAATAAAAATAAAGAAAAGAAAAGTAGAAAAATAAGAAATTAAAGACATTATATCTACTAAATAATACTTTTCCGGCAACGGCGCCAAAAACTTGACTCGCTCGAAAAATGGTCTTTTACTCCCAAGTATAAGAGTGTCGAAGTAATAAAATAACATGGTGAGTCCGGGGTCGATCCATAGAGAAGAGATTTAGCAAAATAGAATAATGAACAGTGCGGAAAAGAAAAGTTTGATTTGTTGAAGAAGTTGGGAACTTTTAGATTGAATTACTCTAATGGAAAGAAATGTTGGAGTTAAGGGATCCACTTTTAGTCTTTTAAACATTTAGAAATCTCGCTTTATTATAATTTACAAATTGTCATTGTTACCCACTTAATTTATTTCAGGAATTAATTATGCCAATAAAAAGAACCAGTCATAAATGCGGTAATCATTTCTGTCAATAATTAGTCATACCAAGGTATTAAGCATGGAAAAAACATAAAATCAGCCATAAAGGCGGTGATACCGTTTGTCTATAACAAGTCATACCAAGGTACTTAATTATGCCAAAATCGTATAAAACCAACTATAAAGGCGAAAGAAAGATAAAACCAGGCATTCAGGCGGTAGACAGATAAAACCAGCCATAAAGGCGGTAGAAAGATAAAACCAGCCATAAAGGCGGTAGAAAGATAAAACCAGCCATAAAGGTGATAGACAGATTGTCAATAATTAATCTAGATTTAAATCAAGTTTTAATCATTAGATTTCAATTTATTTATTATAGTAGAAGCGAGTTTAATCTATGTTTTCATTATAAAAGTTTCACAATTACCCCAGCATAAAAGAAATTAACTACTCATTTTGTAATAAAACATACTTGTACTTTTATTACTGAAAGAAAAATACATTACAAAAAGCTTTAAGTAAATAAACAAACAATACACTCTCTCTCCAAGATTTACAGAGGAATCAGGAAAGAAAGTATGAAAATTTCTAATGTCGGACGCTCATATTTATAGGCAACTTGGCCACCCAGACCAGCGAATGCATGTTGTGGACACGTGTCAAAGAATGGTGAAGCCACATTGGGGACACGTGTTAGAGAATGGCGAAGCGGCAGTGTATTTGTTTTATTAGGTGCGTCGCGACACAAAGGTTCCACGCGTCGCGACGTGACATCATAATTTCCATTTTTTTCCCTTTTCAAGTCTGGTTTGTCCTGTCGAGCTTTCGAGCAGTATTTTTCCTGACAAAAACATAAAATAATACAGTAAAAGCACTCAAAGCATAACTTTAAAATATTATTTCACAAATGTGTCAATTTAAAGGGATTAGTGAAACTATAAGTGTAAAATGATTAACTTATCGTCTAATAAATATGCACTTTTTAGTATTCATCAGCGGGGAATTTTAATGATATTCCTTGAGCTGGTGGAGAGGATTTTTTATGGGAGCTTTCTTATATGTAGCTTTTGTCTTCTTCCATGAACAGAGGATGTTGTCCTCGCTTGATTAGTCGTCCATCACTATAGGAGTGATTCGATTTGGCTGAAAACTATCGATATATATATATATATTCGATTTGGCTGACAAAAACATAAAATAACTTTTATCAACAAACATGCAACTTAAATCATTAAACATGCAAACTCTGTCAATAAACATGAAACTTTTCAAAACATGAAATTAATTGCATATTTATTGGTAGAGTTTACACGTTTAATGGTTTAAGTTGCATGTCAAATACTAAAAGTTGCATGTTTTGTACCCAATGGTATTTGATACCCTTGGGTACCTTAGCATTGGCCATTCATTGAGTAATTCTTTGTTACAAAGTTATGAGTGATATGGTATCATAAATTAACAAGTTTATGATATATGTAGTTATATTAAATATGACTACTATTTATTAAGATTTTTTAAATATTTTTTTTACCATATGTGATAAAATAATATTGGATTATTATATGGGTGATATGTTATCATCGTTGTAGCTTGAAGAAACCAATGGATATTCCTCAAGGAGCTCGAAATTATTGTGTACTCTTGATGGATGATATCTTTGTGCATGAGTAATTGTTTGATGCACAATAAAATTATGAGTCATGTGATATCATTAATTTATAAGTATATAACATATATAGTTATACTAAATATAATTATAATTTATTTAGTAGTGTTCTAATATTTTAACATGTGTAGTAAAATATTATTAGATTGTCACATGATTGACGTGGTAACAGGGATATCTAGTGGGCACTGGGCAGACAGCACGAAGCACAATATGGGCATGACATGCGTTTGTATAGCACGATTCGATAATTTTTTTTTTCCGAGACATGCGAGCATGGCAAGCCCACATGTGAAAGCATGACATGATTTGAGATGGATCAACGCACAGCCCGTGAGAAGCCTGCTTCAAATTTTATGGTTTAATATATATATATATCTATTGATGTTTTGTTTCATATCAATTAAATTGATTTTTTTATCATTAAAATTTAAATTATTATTGAAAATTGAATTGAATTGAATTATCATTTAGTGGTATGTTATTTGTTAAATTTTATTCTTCTTATTATTAATATATTTATATTATCTATTTAATTTTAAATTCAATTATAATTTTTTTTAATGTGCCTCAATTTAATCCATTGACGTTATTCTAAAAATAATTCATAAAATCTAATTTAATATTATTCACAATTTTTTATTTTTTATTTTAGTCGGGTGGCAACTACTTGTGCAAGTCGTGGTACGAGACGATACGACCTGTCAATTAAATGGACAAGACCGACATGACACGAGAACTTACATGGACTCACTTCTGACCGGCACTGTCCATTGTACATCTCTACATGATACTAGAGATGTCAAATTTATTCGGATCCAGCTAGGATCCAAAAGGATATGGAAAAATTCGAAAATATAGAATATGATATGAATTTTAATGATATGTGCCGATTAGGATCCGAATTTAAGTGAATTCAGAATTCGGATATCCGGATCCGCATATAATATTATAAAAATTATTTTTATTTTTGGTTTATTATAATTTTATAATTAGATTTGTATTATTTTTGATGTATTTTGAATTGTAAATGTAATTTTAAATGTTAAATTATTATTATTTAGTTAAAGATATTGTTTTATTTAATTTTAAGAATTTAAAATTAAATAATTTAAAAATAAAAAATAAAATCTGAATATTCTTACGGATTCAAATATTCAAAGATTTGCATAAAAAATACGCGCATCCGAATCTATATATTTTTGTATGAATCCGAATTCATGATTTACCATCCCTATTTGGCAAGTTTCAATTAATGGTCTATTCAATTATTTTTTTGTAAAAGATTCGTTCTGAGTTATGTAGGGTGAGTAGGGGTGGGCGCGGTTCAGTTTGGTTCGATTTATGGTTCAGTTTTTTTACCTCTCAAACCAAACCATTAAATAACGGTTTGGTTCGGATTGACATTTTTTTAAACCAGCGGTTTACGGATTGGTTCGGTTCGGTTTACAGATTATTATACTTTAAAAAAATTCATCTACTTAAGTGAAGACAAAAAAAAAACTAGTCTAGCGAACAAATAGTATGAAGTGCTACGGTGTAAGCTGTGACTCCAGAGAACACATGCACTCAATAGAGGATTGAAAAATGAGGCACAATTAATTATTGTATTTTTTAAAAATTACCTCGAATAATGATGCTACCATCATTCTAATTAAGAGACAAATCAAACAGCTTACTTTTAAGAATAAACCATAAAACAAAAAATTTAAGAATAAAATTATTAACAAATAAATTTAAGAATAAAAGTATTAACAAAAAATTAAGAATAAAAGTATTAACATACTAATAAAAAGAAAACATAAAGTAAAATTAAAAGAAAAATGCAAATCTTTTTATAAAAATATATAAGTTTTTAATTATAACGGTTCGGTTCGGTTTAACATGTGCGATTCGGTTTATCATCTGAACCGAACCGTAAACCGTTTGGGGTGGACCAATCCGAACCGCAAACTGAACCGTTAGAAAAAAAACCGTAAATTCGGTCCGGTTTGGTTTGGTTTGCGGTTTGGTTCGGTTCGGTCGGTTTTTTTGCTTCACCTAATATTTGAGGGCTGATGTGATATTTATTTTATTTAATTATTTAATTATTTTGTTCCCAAATTAATGCCCAGCCTTAAATATTGGACAACATATTACTTTTATTTACCTAGAATATATTAATAATTACTAATAATTAAAAATCTGGACCAACTGATCGGACCGGTTCTCGGTCTAAGATCCTGTTGGGGCAGTTATGGAACCCCTAGGGTCGGATCGGTGCCCCGGGCAGAGGAAATGGGTCTAACCCATGGATATCAAGTATTGGTGTAATTTTAAATCATTTGATGAAATACTATATTCCATTACAAGTGTATAGGAAAAAACCGAGACTGAAACGGAGTCCGGAAGCTCCCGAACGAAGGAAAACAAATTCAGCGCACGCGAAGGGCGCCACACGCGTGTGCCACACGCGCTACAGTGCGCGGGACACTGTAGCGCGCAGCCCCTTCTCTTTCTTTCTTTTTTTTTTTTATTTTATTTTATTTTTTATTTCACTTGTTAAGCTTCAGCTCTCTGGAATCCAGAGAGCTGATGACCCTAATTGCTTCCGATCTTCCCTAAACACTTCAAAAACACCCAAAAATAATTTTTATTTCAAAACCAATATAAACACATGTTATAGAATAAAAATCTAGTTTTTCAAAATATCAAATATTTTTCCAAAAACATAAATTTATTCTAAATACGCATTAGCGTAAATTTTGAATCCAATACACAAACCATTTTAGAATCTCAATTAGAAATGTCTCATGAACAATTCTAGTCCACTTAAAGGTGGCCAAGTGAATCTAGAATGGTAGCCATAGCTCTAAGCTTTAATCTAGACTTCCAAACTCTAATTAATTGTTTCATGTCCAACATGAACATCTTTGACCTAATTACAAGCATGTTGTGTTTATACTTCTAAAGTATCATAACACAATTGATTAGCCTTATTCAACATTAAGCTATGTGATCATGCATCTAATACACAAATAAACATAGCTTTGGAGAAGATCAAATATTACCTAGTAAGCTTGATGCAAGATCCAATCTACTTCTCCTTGTTGAAATTATTGAAGAACCTCCAAGGTGTGCAAGCTTGACTTCAAAATCCAATCTTGTTTCCAATGCTTCCAAGTTTCACTTCAAGATCCAATCTTGATTTCTCCTAGATGAAATGTTGTAGAGACCTCACAAGCTTCTCTAAACACTTTTCTAACTTGGGCTAATCTCTCAAGAATTTGCTTATGTTTGTATTTGAACTTGTAATTAAAACCTTCCTAAAGCTTGCTATTTATAGCAAAACTTAGGCAATTTTTAATTAATAAAAGTTGTAATCAACTTTTAAGTGGGCTTAATCTAATTTGTCCAAATATGTATAATTAGGTGTGACTAATCTCCATTATCTCCCACTTTAATTTAATACAATTAAATCAAGCCAAAGATTAGGAAATGGATTAGTTAAATGTTTGCCACCTTGATTTAATCCAATTAACTCAAGCCAAAACCATCTATTATTACATATTTACAATTACCATAATATCCTCAAATGGTAGAGATAATTATGATTTTACAATTAAGCCATTGTTTAATTATTGAATTAATCCAATTAGGTCAAAGTAAATAATCAATGTTATCCAATAACACTTGATCATCTTAGTTGATAATTATAATATCGAATATTATATTTTATCAAAAATAATCGGCTACCCAAGAGCTCAACGAGTACACTTCATATTGGGACTCTCTAAGTTCAGATACGTTCGTCATATAAGCTGATGAGTGGTAAATCTATCACTATTTCCCACTCATTTAACCTAATATTTTGTATAGTTTCTTGAGTTTTGTGAATATTTTGATGTGTTTTGTGTTATTTTGTAGATAAATAAAGTTTCAGGACATTCTGGAGGTGATTTGGACCAAAACAGTGAAAATTGGAAAATGGCATTTTGGTAATTTTGGCGCGTCGCGACGCCTAACATGCACCAGAGCTGCTAACGTGCGCCGGGTCCACATGTCAGAATCTGAAAGTTTGACTTTGCTAACGTGCGGCGTGCCATGTGTCACCATCACAGCCGATCTGCTAACGTGCGTCGTGCCACGTGTCATCATCCTACGGTGCTGACAGTCGCCATCGCTACGTGTGCCACGTGTCATTCCATGTCATCGTCCACATCACTAGTTGACCGAGTCAAAGTGCCACACGACACTCCCTTTCGACACGTGTCGCCACGTCATACCACGTCAGCATAATAATTGATCTCTCAGCCGCATTGCCATGTGTCGCCTTATCTCCTTATCCAGAATCGCTACGTGTCAAGCCCTCAACATGCCACACCAAAAGAGACCGGCGTCGCGACGCCAAAGGCTTTGGCGTCGCGCCGCTAGAGGCCTATCCGCGCCTATAAATTGAGCTCGAGATTTCAGTTTTAGATGTACCATTCTCTCTGAATTCTCTGATGTAAATAGAGAGTTTTCTATCTAGTTTATTCTAATTTCAGTTTTGTAATTAATTTTAATTACGTTCTGTAATAGTAATAGTAATAATAATTTACTTTCTTTACTTTTTACAGTTTTTACTATTCAACCATGAGGATGTAACTTCCCCATGCTATGGTGAAAGGTAATTCTTTTACTATTGTTATTTAGATTAATCTCCCTTAAATATAATATATTCACTACTTAAAATTTGACTTAAAAAGGATACCGCCAGATTGGTCTGTTGGTAATTCATTTTAATCTGGTTTAAACCTGACTAATCAATGATACCGCCAGATTGGTCGGTTGGTAATTAAATTTTCTTACCGCCTATATGGCAGGTTTGTTTTGGTTCCGCCTTTATGGCTGGTTGGACTTAATTTGACTTAATCAGGTTACCGCATATATGGCTGGTTGGTAAAATAATCACAAGTTAATATATTAGATTAATGGAGATATCTAAATTAGTAGTAGTAAAAGTTGATCCTTTTACCTTAGCATTTTATTTTATTTTATTGCAATTTACTTTTCAGCTTTTACTTTACCGCAATTACTTTTCAGTATTTTTACTTTATGTTTTTTAAAGCCTTAGTTATGTGTCGTAACTAAGTTAGTTATATGGGGTTGTGATGACTTTTAATATCACCGGTTTATAAGGGGTTATTTTATAGTTTGGGTAATTTAAAGGTTTACTTATTAAGTCTTAAGCCTAATGCGTCTTGTTAATTGGCCACTAATAAGATTGATATGATAAATCTAAAATGAACTAGACATAGGGATTTTAGGTTTCAGCCTTAGACTTAATAGCCCACGGTCCTCCTTGAGGATAGATAACCCTTTAATAGATTTCCTTACAGGATAGACATATACCTGTCGGGCGAGGGTAGCCATAATTGGAACTTAAACTTAATGAATCCAGATAATTTGGTTGACATAGACATATGGTTCAATTGGGTTAAACTGGGTATTTGCGTCTGACCATCGACAGAGGCTTTCACATAATTTAGTGTTCCAGGTTAGTAAACCGATTTATTACACAAACATAAAATAACCACTTCATCTTTAAAATGATATTAGAAGAAATCACAACCCTACATAGTTTTTAATATTGAATTTTCTTAAACCTACTTTCGAACAAATTTATTTACTTGTTTTTTTTTTTAAATTTAGAATCATCACCATTTCAATTCAATCAAACAACCTGTTAGATACTAGTAATCATTTGACCTCATAAAATTAATAGATTATGTATTAAGTCCTCATGGGATCGATACTTTTTATACTACTTGAACGATACGTGCGCTTGCGTTATACGCGTGTGTAAGCACCAGTCAAGTTTTTGGCACCGTTGCCGGGGACTTATTTATCTTTCACTATTAGTTTTAAGGTTAGATACCTTTACTTGTATCTATTTTTTTTACTTATTGTTTTTGTTTTCTTGTGTTTCAGGTTCTCAGAAACTTCATGAGACGAACCAGAAGCTTTGAACTCTGACCGCTTGACTTGGAAATTGAAAGAACCATCAGATAATTGAGAAGGGAAAAGTGAGAAGGCCAAGAAGCTTTAGTCAACATGGAACCTGAACCTTTGGAGGTTGCACCACCAATTCCTATTCGAGACAGAACCATTCCAGTGGTTGACATACTCATTTCTTGTATTGTACTTCCTCCCTTACCAGCAAATGCGGGTGACATCAAAATATACATTCAGATGATTCAGCAGTCAGTTTAGTTTGGGGGGAATGCAATTGAAGATCCTAATGCCCACATCAGCAACTTCCTGGAAGTTTGCGGCACTTTCAATTACAACCAAGAAGCTGAAGAAGCAATGAGACTGCGTGTTTTTCCATACTCCTTGAAGGACAGATCTAAAGCTTGGCTACATTCACTACCAGCAGGTTCCATCACAACTTGGAACAATTTAGCCACCAAATTTCTTGTAAAGTACTTTCCACTAGCCAGAACTGGAAAGCTGAGGAATAACATCACATCCTTTGTACAACAAGACTCAGAAACTCTCTACGAAGCTTGGGAAAAGTACAAAGATTTACTCCGGAAATGTCCTCACCATGAGATTCCAAAATAGCTTCAAGTCCAAACCTTCTATAATGGACTTTCTGGAATAATGAGAACCACAATCGATGCTGCTGTTGGAGGAGCTTTAATGGCAAAAGGAGAAGATCAAGCCTGGGACCTAATCGAAGAAATGGCCAACAACAATTCCTTGTGGCCAACAGAAAGGAGCATGATCCAAAGAATTGCAGGAATTATGAAAGTGGAGCCAATACAGCAGTCAACGCCAAGCTGGATCAGATATGCAAATTCATGGAGACTCTTACCACTGGATCCACAAGTTCACCATATAGAGGAGCACCAGAGCCGAACTGTAGGGGTTTTTAGGGGCATAATCCGGTAACGCAGCGGAAGCGGCGGAAGATCGTATCTTCCGATTTCAAAACTTTTTCTCGGATTAATTAAATAAACATATTTATTTAATTATCCAATAATCAAATTATGAAATAAAATTCAAATAAATCATATTTAAGTGAATTTACCAAATACCCTTACTTTAGTTTTGTCCATTTTAGTCCGAAATTGATCTAATCAATTTTGAATGATTCTAAATCATTTCTAAGATGAACTTAGCATGTTCAAAACATCAAAACACCAAAAGCACCAAAAATCCCAAATTTTTAATCCTTGGCCGAATGCACCTCCAAGGTGCCATTTTGTGCACTTTATCATTTCATGCATCAAAACACATCAAGATGTAATCCAATGAACATGAAACTTTATATGCATCATATAAACATCCAGATACACAACATATATGAAAACCCCCAAATTTGGAATTGGTCATGAACCCTAATTTTTCAATTTCTTCAAATTGGACAAATTAGACCAAATGGTTAAATCAACTACTTCAATCACGTTTCTTTCATCCAATCAAAGTCTCAACACAATGAAACAACTCAAGATCAAATCTAGGTCATCTAAGAGTGGGTCAACAACTCTAGATTAGCAACATGGTTTCCAAAACCTTAAAAGAAAGCTTATAACTACAATAGTCACAACCTTCCTTCATCATACATGCACAACACTTCCATCAAAACTTCCATCAACAAAAACACAAGGAATAAAGAAAGAAATAACCTAAGAACATCATATGTTAAAGCCTAGATCCTAAGGAACATTTTCCTTTCTAATAGCAAGTTGGAAAAACTCACTAAAATCCAAGCTTTCTTTGATTTCTTCTTTCTTTCTCACAAGCTTCCTTTGCTTCCATTAATGGAGTTTTTTTCTTTAAAGTGTATTAGGTTAACAATGAAATGAAATGAAAAACAATATATACTTGTATCAAAGATGCCTTGGCCGAAATTCACCAAACCAAATACAAGTTAATTAATTTCAATTTCATTTCACCTTACATTTGATCAACTTGATAAAATATCTTAATAACACTTTATAGATATTTAATTAAGTCAACAAATGCAACTAAGAAATATATCTCTTATATATAAAGTGTATTGGCCGAAATTATAAAGAAATAAAGGAAAAAAGATATTTTATTTTTCAAACAATTTTGAACAAATATCTTAAGAAGTCAAAATCAATTGACAACCTTTTCCTTTAATGTAAAGCCAAACATTTACACTTATAATCATTTCCTAACTTTATCATTTGGTGATATATTTATATTTTAATTATATTAATCATTTAACAATTAAATAATTAAATAATTAATTAAATACAAATATATCAAATTATGTATTATATTTACTTTAATATCTCAAATACATATATTGATGATATATGTCAAATACCTTTATTCTCCCACTTGCTCTAGTGCCAATCCACGGTATCATATACACGTCTCAATGTGCATCGTATGCACATGGTCCTCAAAAGCTCACCCAGTACTTAAGAGGTAGGCAACAAAAACAAGTCCGCTATGAAATATCGAGTTTGTCAAACAAACTCTATCGTTTCCCATAGTCAGCATCATTCATATTTAGTAGAATCTAAATTATACATTAATATGAAATGGATGCTATATCTGTATTATGCTACAGCTACTAAGTTGTCCAAGTATTTAGGGATCAAATCCAAAAATACTATGAGGACAACCGCAAGCACAACACCAATTTAAAACTTCTATTTTAAATGGTCACTATGCAACTTCATAAGTCAATACTTCAAAAGTTGCATTTGATTCCACTAAATAGTAGAATCCTTCGTGACACTCCCACTGCATCTTTTGTGACTCTTTATGACGTAGACTGTCTAACGTCATAATTAGTCTCAAAACTAATATGACCCTAATGGTTGCAGACTATATTCTCCATGAATTAGAAACTCGTTCTTAATATCTCAAAGATCACAAAGAACGTGTTTCAAGATCCATCCTATGGTCTATAAGATGTCAAAATAACTCGTAACAATTACGATTAAATCGACATCGATAATCGCATATAATAAAGTATTCACTATGTCATCATCAAATGATACATAATATTGTTTAGACATTCTAATCAATATCTCTTTCGAAAAAGGAATAATCATTTATGAAAGATGAATACTATGTATAAGACATACAATAACTGTCCAACAGTTATACTAACTGTCATACAGATAGCCTAGTTATGTCCTTCATTAGATCATATCTAATGTACGACTAATAGGAGTATCTCACAAGTCTCTTGTTTTTATATCTTATATAAAACTTTATATCAAATATAACAGAGACTACTCCCACTGATTTCACGGAGTAAAGAAGACTTAGGTAAATCTTTTACCTCACAAACATCTCATTATTACTATAATAATGATAATGTCGTTAGGATATAACACTAGAAAGTAATTTGTACGCTCCACTAACCCTTTTATCACATATGTATTCTATATACTTTGACAAGATCAGACAATCTGACGATATCAAAAATAGAGAACACATATTTCTGGAAGACTTATCCGAGTCTACAATAGGCTCTGTAAGCTAGCACACTAAACTGCGATCTCAGCAGAACACAAACTCTAGGGCCATTTCAGAATGAACTCTTCAAATAAGGAAATCACAACTGATCTCTTATCTGAATAAGTCATCCAAAAACGCCACTTTGCATTCTTTAGCTAAAATATACAGTTTATTATCAACATTAACCAATATATCTTTAATTGTTCATTTAGTGTGACTAGAGATAAGTTTTCTCAGAATCTACAATAGATTGCTGAGTATAACATTTCTCACTGTCATACTGTAAAGGTCAATCCTTTAATAAGCTCACAATGCTTTCGCTGCGCAAACAATTAGCAAATTTCATGAACTAATTCATAATGAAAGCTTAATCAAGTTCAAAACTTGATCGTAGTAAGCTATGAACAATCTTAGATCTAAGGTTCAATGGTGAACTTCCAGAATCGATATCAAATATCGCTTCCATTAAAAGTCATAGGATAATTTTTCTTCAATAAGAAAACAACGGAACCATTAAGTATCAAATACTCGTGAATGATTCTGTTATCCTATTGGACTTGCACGGAAGATGTATAAGGGTTGTTTCATCTTATTAATTACATAGTTCCATTTACAATTTATCATTCTCACATTTGACTTCAATAAGTCAAGTCTTTTCTACAATAGTTAACATCTGATGTTACACACCAAGTAATAAAACGATTTTATTACTTAGAATCGTAGGAAAGATATTCTATTAAATAGAATACAATATTCTATTAAACAGAATAAACGATAAACTTTTACTTATACCTCCGAGGTGTAAGTAATTTCCATTATATAACTATTATATAAAAGAAAGATTGAAATCTCAAACTTTTCAAGATTCAAATTTTCTACCTATACATATCATATATGCAACTGTAGAAAATAATGGAACATTAATTAAAGAGATGAATTAGTGTTACTGGAGTATAACACCAAGAGTATTGAAACTAATTCGGTAATATTCAATATCAAACGAACCAAATCATATAAGATCCGATTGCTCCCACTACTCAATTCCATCAAGATGGAATCATGGAAGAATAATATTGAATATGAATCATATTCACTAAATAACCTTAGAACTAATTGCTTTAAATTCATACGTTTGATCGTATCAAAGATCTTTGAACAGTTCAAAGACATGTTATGAATTTTGAGGATAGAATTCTCTAAAACCTTTAGATTGAATATATTTGAACAAGTCAAAAATGTTCAATCTACGTTTCATCAGAACGGATTGAAAGTACTTGATACTTTCAAGACTTTCAATATGTGTTCCTTCAGAAACACATAACTAAGTTATGACAATTCATCAACTAAGTTACGAAGTATAGAAAACTACCTTAAGCAATTATTATTTATAAAACTACATACATCCAATGTATCAGTTAAATAAATTTGGTGGTCCAATGACAATCATTGGTTAAATGAGATCTTAATCACTTTCCTGAATACAATATTCATTAAATGGACAAGGATGTGTGGTGTGATCTAGTATCAAACCATCCTTTACCATACGGAATAAGCATCCTATACTTAAGTGATTAAATTCATAAAGCACCGTTCTAAATTATTTACTTTACCGAATAATTTTTCTTAATGTTTATCTCTACGTCAATGACACTACTAGTTATATAAAAATATAACAATTATTTATAAAGAACAAGTAACTATCCAATAGTCGCAAGTTCCGATATCAAATATCAAAACAATCGTTAACTAATATTTCAAATAACTAGACGGGAGATCTGGTATCCAATACCTATAGTTGTAGTATTGTGAAAATCGATATTTTCTATACACAACTATACGCATCTCCTTTCTTTAGCTTTACTATTTGCATTCAACTATTCACAACAATTGTAAATAACTGATTAGCAAATTGTGTCAGACACATTACCTCTAAAGGTAATTAAAGCTTAGAAACGTCATTACGAGATAAACAAATACCTAATGGGGCTTTCTAAATGCCAGTCAAGAATCTCGAGACATGAAATTCAATTCAAGTCAATTCTTACTGCATAAGAAACTATTATCTCTAAAGTATTATATCCTAAAGGGATATCTATCTAGATTATCTATCATGACTTAACTAAGTCACTAACCATCTTTATTTTTGAAGAAAATCGGAACAATAGTTCCCGATGGTTAGACCAATCTAATAATATCCTAGTCTATTAGTATCTAGAACCTATTCTAGAATAACTGCAACCAAGAGTCTAGTCAGATAACATATCAAAATATGTGTGCAGTAAATAAAAGTTTAATTCTATCTACTATAGAATAAGGAAACAAACAAGCGGCAATTTCCATAATAACATACACTGCCTAAGTTATGGAATATTTTAAACTTAGCAGTGCCTCCCACTATTTTTACGTAATGCCGTAATCCCCAACGGAAAGACGAGAATTCAATAATTAAATCGAATTCCATAATGGGAAGAGGACCCCATGAATATATTTCGACTCACAGCAGAGGCACGGTCTCGCCTACGTATATTCACAGGTAGACAACTAATTGTCAATCACTCACTAGTGACTCCGAGGTTCCGGTCCTGGCCGTTTCTCGTTGTCGCTGCGAAGGCAGGCCCACAAGGAGACGTACCAAGGTTAAACTTGTCAATGATAAACTCAAGTTACTTGCGTAACCCTGACAGCTAGGGCACGTTCAGGATTCCACTTTCGCTTGAATTTATCTAGTATCTAATATACATTCGGCATAAATAAATTTCTATCAGCTACACCCTCACAGCAGAGGCACGGTCTCGGATGTAGTCAACGAAAAGATATTTATAAACCGTATTGACAAGACGGACCAAGACAAGTATTCCAAATACTAGTTACTATAAAACCTTATTAAGCGGGGATATTCCATTAAGTGTCATACACCCTAAATCTAATCAAATTAGATTATAACATGCATGTATAAAGTCAAGAAAACATGATTAAACATTGAATAAAACAAGCTAATCATTTATGGAGGCCTAGAATCAGACTCGCTCTGATACCATTTTGTAGGGGTTTTTAGGGGCATAATCCGGTAACGCAGCGGAAGCGGCGGAAGATCGTATCTTCCGATTTCAAAACTTTTTCTCGGATTAATTAAATAAACATATTTATTTAATTATCCAATAATCAAATTATGAAATAAAATTCAAATAAATCATATTTAAGTGAATTTACCAAATTACCCTTACTTGGTATTTTGTCCATTTTAGTCCGAAATTGATCTAATCAATTTTGAATGATTCTAAATCATTTCTAAGATGAACTTAGCATGTTCAAAACATCAAAACACAAAAGCAACCAAAAATCCCAAATTTTTAATCATTGGCCGAATGCACCTCCAAGGTGCCATTTTGTGCACTTTGTCATTTCATGCATCAAAACACATCAAGATGTAATCCAATGAACATGAAACTTTATATGCATCATATACACATCCAAATACAAACATATATGAAAACCCCCAAATTTGGAATTGGTCATGAACCCTAATTTTTCAATTTCTTCAAATTGGACAAATTAGACCAAATTGGTTAAATCACTACTTCACATCTTCTTTCTTCTTCCATCCAATCAAAGTCTCAACACAATGAAACAACTCAAGATCAAATCTAGGTCATCTAAGAGTGGGTCAACAACTCTAGATTAGCAACATGGTTTCCAAAACCTTAAAAGAAAGCTTATAACTACAATAGTCACAACCTTCCTTCATCATACATGCTCAACACTTCCATCAAAACTTCCATCAACAAAAACACAAGGAATAAAGAAAGAAATAACCTAAGAACATCATATGTTAAAGCCTAGATCCTAAGGAACATTTTCCTTTCTAATAGCAAGTTGGAAAAACTCACTAAAATCCAAGCTTTCTTTGATTTCTTCTTTCTTTCTCACAAGCTTCCTTTGCTTCCATTAATGGAGTTTTTCTTTAAAGTGTATTAGGTTAACAATGAAATGAAATGAAAAACAATATATACTTGTATCAAAGATGCCTTGGCCGAAATTCACCAAACCAAATACAAGTTAATTAATTTCAATTTCATTTCACTTACATTTGATCAACTTGATAAAATATCTTAATAACACTTTATAGATATTTAATTAAGTCAACAAATGCAACTAAGAAAAATATATCTCTTATATATTAAAGTGTATTGGCCGAAATTATAAAGAAATAAAGGAAAAAGATATTTTTATTTTTCAAACAATTTTGAACAAATATCTTAAGAAGTCAAAATCAATTTGACAACCTTTTCCTTTAATGTAAAGTCAAACATTTACACTTATAATCATTTCCTAACTTTATCATTTGGTGATATATTTATATTTTAATTATATTAATCATTTAACAATTAAATAATTAAATAATTAATTAAATACAAATATATCAAATATATGTATTATATTTACTTTAAATATCTCAAATACATATATTGATGATATATGTCAAATACCTTTATTTGACTATTTATTAATGTGTATTTAATAATATCATATATTAAATACAAATACACATTAATTAGGAAATGACGGTTCGGCCCGTTCGCATGTATTTTTCGTTTAACGATTAAACGATTTATAAATAATCATCATTATTCATAATTGTTGCTCTAGTGCTCTACGAGTATGTTTCATTATTGAGACTCTCTAGATTCAGGTATATCCGTCATGAAATCCAATTTCATGTACATAATCTATCCACCCGTAGATTATGACGATCACGGATAAACTAGCTGAATCATACAGGTCGAGGTCATTGCATACGTATAATCCCTCCGTCACAGGTATCCAGATAATCCCAGAGATATAGATGTAAACGTCAAATCTCTATAGGTATTATCTCGTCGACGTATCTATTAGCAATTCTAAATAACACTCGGAACTTACTTCCGATGTATACTGTGGCCACAGATTTAACAGACTGCTAATATATATGGACTACCTATGCTCTGTACACAGAACTGACGGATCCTATCTTGACACACACAGGATATCCTGAGGATCGATCCACACCCAACGAACAGGCGGAGGTCTGATCTAAATAGATCGGTGACGTGACTGCCATCTAAGTGTGGAGGATGTCTCATACATCCACAGTGGTGTCTCAAGTCGAAGGACCACTATGCTACTCAACCCGAGAAGATTCTTATTGACGTTGGCGTACCATCCATTAAGAATCTTCGGTGAGCCGTTCAGTGTTTATCCACTATAAACACCTACACGTCTATACGAGTCTCCCTAGACTCATGGTTCATTGGGATAAACCATCGGACCAAGTCTCGATATACGACATGTACTGGTCTCAACGGATTTGACTAACCGACCCGTGTTAGCAAATCTTGACCAGGAACTATGTTTGATAATATACATATAGCAGTGACACTTCCCAATGTCAATTACAAACTAACTTTGTAACTGTGTACTGCATTATATATTATCGGGCCTTTGTCTAATATATACATATCACTAAACCATTTTAGTTTCAATCTAATCGTAATCAGATCGAATATGTATATAAGAACAAGAGGTGCAACCATAAATAAGTAATATTATGGAATAAGGGGATGTTTGTATTCATGAATCAGACATAAATACGGCCCGGATTGGCGCTCTGAGCACCAACCCCAACAGAACCAACTTGAAGAGACGGTGAATTTTGTCAACAATTTCAACAGACAGGGGAACCATCCATATTCCAACAGTTACAACCCAGGGTGGAGGAATCATCCCAATTTTTCATGGAACAACAATTCGGGGCAAAAAAACAATCCACCACCTGGATTCCAACAGCAGAACTATCCACCTCCTGGATTCCAGCAACAGAACAAAGGCCAGGAGCAGGAAAATGAACCAGGAATAGCAGAAGTGTTGGCTCAGTTAAAAAAGTACGATGCTATGTTTCAGATCCAATCTGCTTCCATCAAAGCACTGGAAAATCAAATCGGACAACTGGCCAATGCTCAGAGTTACAGACCGCCAGGTAATTTTCCCAGCAACACAGAACCAATTCCAATGAACCGAGGGAAAGAGCAATGTCAAGCCATTACTTTGAAAAGCGGTACTGAAATCAACAGAGATGTTGGAATTAAGGTATCCAATGAAGAAGTTCCAAAAGAAGCAAAGGAAAAAGAAGCAAGGGAAAAAGAACTAGAAATAATCACTCCACCTCCACCTTTTCCACAACGACTTCAGAAAAACAAACTGGACAAGCAGTTCGCTCGATTCCTGGAGGTGTTCAAAAAGCTGCATATCAACATCCCATTCGCAGAAGCGTTGGAAGAAATGCCCAGCTATGTTAAATTTATGAAATATATTCTTTCACGAAAATGGAGATTGGGAGACTACGAGACAGTAGCATTGATGGAAGAATGCAGTGCCATTATTCAGAGGAAACTTCCCCCAAAGTTGAAAGATCCTAGCAGTTTCACTGTTCCATGCACCATTGGAGAACATTATATCGGTAAGGCTTTATGTGATTTAGGTGCTAGTGTTAACTTGAGGCATTTTTCTATTTACAGGAAACTGCAGATTGGAGAAGCAATACCTACCTCAGTCTCGTTGCAACTTGCTGATCGAACACTAGCATTTCCAAGAGGTGTTGTTGAAGATGTGCTGGTCAAAGTTGACAAACTGATTCTCCCAGCAGATTTCATCATCCTTGACATGGAATAAGACAAAGAAGTACCTATCATTCTTGGGAGACCATTATTGGCTACAGGTAAAACTGTGATTGATGTGCAAAAAAGAGAACTGACCATGAAAGTGCAGGACCAAGAAGTTACCTTTAATGTTTTCAAAGCCATGAAATTCCCGAGTGATGAAAAGGAAGAAAAATGCTTCAGAGTTGATGTTGTTGACAGTATCGTTCAGGATACTGAGCCAAATCCCACAGATACACTCGAAGCTTGCATCACCAACATGACTGACAGCGAGCTAGATGCTGAAATCCTGGAATATATCAACTACCTTGACAAACCATTCCGAATCAAATCAACACCACCAGTTGAAAGCTTGGAACTTCCAAAGAAAGATCGAATCAAGCCTTCGATTGAAGAACCACCACAGCTGGAGCTGAAGTTACTTCCGAGCCATCTCAGGTATGCATTTCTTGGAAACTCTTCTGAATTACATGTTATTATTTCTTATTCACTAACATTGGAGCAAGAAGAAAAGTTACTGAGAGTATTACGAGAGCACAAAAGAGCCATTGGCTGGACTATAGTAGAAATTCGAGGCATTAGTCCATCATTTTGCATGCCCAAGATTCTGATGAATGATGAGTACAAACCCACAATGGAGCATCAACAGAGACTCAATCCAATCATGAAGGAAGTCGTAAAGAAAGAAATAATCAAATGGTTGGATGCTGGCATCATTTACCCTATCTCAGATAGCAGTTGGGTGAGTCATATGCAGTGTGTACCAAAGAAAGGAGGAATTAATGTGGTTACCAATGAAAAGAACGAGCTCATCCCAACAAGAACGGTGACTGGATGGAGAGTATGCATGGACTACATGAAGCTGAACAAAGCCACGAGAAATGACCATTTTCCGCTACCATTCATTGACCAGATGTTAGACAGACTGGCAGGACATGTGTTCTATTGCTTTTTGGATGGATATTCAGGGTACAATCAGATTGCCATCGCACTAGAAGACCAGGAGAAAACTACCTTTACATGTCCCTATGGTACTTTTGCTTTCCGCAGGATGCCATTTGGATTATGTAATGCCTCTGCTACATTTCAGCGTTGCATGATGGCCATCTTCTCAGACATGTTGAAGCAGAGTATGGAGGTTTTTATGGATGACTTTTCTGTGTTTGGAGATTCTTTTGACCACTGCTTGCAAAATTTGGAACATGTGTTACAAAGGTGCGAAGATACAAACCTGGTGCTCAATTGAGAGAAATGTCATTTCATGGTACATGAGGGCATTGTTCTTGGAAACCGGATCTCACAAAAAGGAATCGAGGTAGACAAAGCAAAGATTGAAACAATTGAAAAAATACCTCCGCCGACATCTGTCAAAGGGATTCGGAGCTTTCCCAAATGCATTATGGGCCTACCGAACAGCTTACAAGACACCCATTGGTATGTCCCCATATCGATTGGTGTTTGGGAAAGCATGTCATCTGCCAGTTGAGCTTGAACACAAGGCGTCCTGGGCACTGAAGAAGTTGAATCTTGATTCACAAGCTGCAAGAGAGAGACTTCACCAACTCAACGAATTGGAGGAATTTCGCCTACAGGCTTATGAGAATGCCAGATTGTACAAAGAAAAGACCAAGAAATGGCATGACCGAAAAATAGTGCACAGACAGTTGGAACCAAGGCAGCATGTGCTGTTGTACAACTCAAGATTGAAACTTTTCCATGGAAAGTTGAAATCAAGGTGGTCAGGTCCATTTGTAATCACTCAGGTTTTTCCATATGGAGCTGTTGAGTTACTAGATCCCAACACCAACGAAACATTCAAGGTTAACATTCAGCGTGTCAAGCACTACTGGGGAGAATCATTTGAGCGACAAAAAGAAAGTGTCACACTTTCAGATCCAGCCTAACGATCGAGAAGTCAAGTCTAGCTGATGACTTTAAACTTAGCGCTCGCAGGGAGGCAACCCATGCAATTTGTGTATATATTGTGATTTGGTGTGATTTAATTTGGTGTGTTTAGCTTTTACAGATTAAGTCATTTCAAGATGGAAGAAGCTCTCGCAAATATTCACAAGCAATTTCCTTCTCTCCCTCAAAAATCTCTGATGAAAGTTTACAAAGCTCGCTTGGAACGGATGAGACTACTAACGATCCATGGTGTTCCTAATGATATTCGTTGGGTAATTGAAGCACGGGTCCGATTGCCATGTGAGTCTTCTGAATCTTTTATTTCACATCTGCCTGGTTTTGGAAGAAGCATCTATGCAAAGAAACGTAGAGCTAAGCAAATTGGTGTTTGTTACAAATGTGCACGCTGGAATTGCAATACTCTTTGTCGTTCTTTAGGAATGGTGTCTGATAATCGCGAAGACAAAATTAAATTCATTAGGGATGGCTTGAGTAAGGAGTCTTTAGATGATATATCTTCGACTCTTGAGACGCATCCCAATGGATATGTTCACATAGCCATTCGTAAATTACATACACAATTTCAAAAAGAAAGACAATAGTTAAGTCTTGGGAATCTGACTCAAAAAGACCCTGTTTGCCAATTTATAAGAAAATTGGATGGGAAACTTGTCCCTGACGCATAAACGTCAATCAAGCCGCTACTTTTCTTGTACATATTATATCTCTTTGTCTTTTCCTGATAATTGTGATTTGTTTTTTTGTTTTCTTTTATTTTCTCCGACATGATCCAAACTTTTTTTACTATCACGATTTATTTTACTGTTTAACTAATAATTGTCATTTGGCAGGTACTAGTGCTATTATTTTACTCACCCTTTTTCAGGTTTTATAAATTCAACTCATCATTACACTTTTGAGGACATCCAAAGTAAAACATGGAAGCCACTTCAAGAAGATGAGTTGAAAACATCTGTGTGTTTTGCGGTACTAGTGTTGGTGTTAAGCCACAATATGTAGAAGTATCACAGGAATTGGGTCGAGTCTTAGCTGCAAGGAATATGCACTTAGTATATGGCAGAAGCAATCTTGGACTAATGGGGATCGTTTCAAAGGTCGTACAGGAATGAGGCAGTCACGTTTTGGGAATCATCCCAAAACCCTTGGCAGAGGCAAATCTTATTGAACCATCAAACAAAGAAGAACTGATCGTGCCAGGTATATCTGAACGATTGGTAGAAATGATTAACCGTGCTGGTGTTTTTATTGCTTTGCCAGGTGGCTTGGGCATATTGGAGGAAATTTTTATAGTGCTATATTGGGCGAACCTGAACATACACCAGAAACCGCTTGGACTATACAACGTTGAAGGATTTTATGATTTTCTTTGTGTGTTTCTTGATGATGCTCGGAGAAATGGGTTCGTGTCAAAACCGATGAAAGAACTCCTCTTTACTGCCAGAACTGCTCCGGATCTAATTGACCAAATCTTAGCCTATGAACCACAAGTTGACCCTATCCTTTCAAAGGTAAATTGGTCTGAGGACGATCGTGGTAAGAGACGTCGGATTAATCTGGATCTTAACCTTTAATTTCCTGTAGAATTTTAGTTATCCATGTATTATCTTCTAAACTCTTCTTCTACTGTTTAAGACATTGGGGACAATGTCTCATTTAGGTTTGGGGAAGGGAATTAGTTGATCAGTATCTTATTTTTAGTTTGTGTGTTGTTTTTATTTTTAGTCCGAAATATTTCGAAAAATACAAAAAAATTTTGAAAAATTTTCAAAATTTACAAAAATATTTTACGTTTTTGTGTTTTTATTTTGACTAAAAAGGTGAAATTGGTGAGAGATAGCTGTGTAAGGAGTTTCCACTCCTGAGATGTATCTCAAACCTATTTCGGAACAAGTTAATTTTTGTTTATTTCCTTTTGAATTATTTAATTTGTGAATTCTCCATAATACTGACTAAAATGGATCTTCATATGCTCAGTTGGCAGGTATTATCAACATGCATGGAAACATACGGACATGAGCTATAATTGAAAAGTTTGTAATATTCAGTGCTCTAGTTTAATTGGAAGAAGCATCTCAAAAAGTGATGGAGTAAAAAAAAAAAAACGTCCGAGGTCCGAGTTATTAAGTCTGTAAGGGTGTTTTAACACCCAGTGCCCTAAAGCCAACTGGTTTGGGAGTCACTGGCTCAAAGCTCGCTATATAGATCAAAGATGCTGCAAATATATATATATATATATATATATGAAGTTTGAGTAATTAAGTCCGTAGGGGTGTCTTAACACCTGGTGCCCTAAAGCCAACTGGTTTGAGAGCCACCGACCCAACACTCGCTACATAGATGGAAGATATTGTATATAAATAAAAAAGAAAAATCAGAAAAATCGGAAAAATTATTCCATTGCTACAAAAATGTGTGAATTCTGATTAAACTTTAGGACAAAAATATTACTCTCTTATCAACTGCACTTGTGACTGTTGTGGGCAAAAATGAGTTGTTTAATATTTTGTTGGCTGTGTATATGGAGAATGGTAAATATAATCGGAGAATTTACATCTTCAGTAATTTAGAAAGAAAGAAAACAACTAGTAACTTAGAGTTGAAATTTCACCTGATTAGTCACTAACTTCTTTATTCTCTTTTCGCTTGTCTTTTTACTTTTGTAAAATGTTTGTGGGTATCATTGCTGTAAACCCTCACGAGACTACAACTCGTCCACTAGGGACACCTAGGGGTTTAAAGGCTTGTTGCATACGCTAAATGCAACCGTGATCCCTACGAAAGTGGCTTAGTTAAATCTTATTTTAAAGATGTTTATGTTATTTTATTATGTGTTTTGCTCGAAGACTAGCAAAATGTTAGGTTTGTGGGTGTGATGAGTGGTAAATCTATCACTATTTCCCACTCATTTAACCTAATATTTTGTATAGTTTCTTGAGTTTTGTGAATATTTTGATGTGTTTTGTGTTATTTTGTAGATAAATAAAGTTTCAGGACATTCTGGAGGTGATTTGGACCAAAACAGTGAAAATTGGAAAATGGCATTTTGGTAATTTTGGCGCGTTGCGACACGCAAGCCTTTGGCGTCGCGACGCCTAACATGCACCAGAGCTGCTAACGTGCACCGGGTCCACATGTCAGAATCTGAGAAGTTTGACTTTGCTAACATGCACCGTGCCACGTGTCACCATCACATCCGATCTGCTAACGTGCGTCGTGCCACGTGTCATCATCCTACGGTGCTGACAGTCGCCATCGCCACGTGTGCCACGTGTCATTCCACGTCACTGCCACGTCATCATCCACATCACCAGTTGACCGAGTCAAAGTGCCACATCACCGCAACATTATCATCAACCAATCACAGCGTGCCACGTGTCGTAATCCTACGGTGCCGACACTCCCTTTCGACATGTGTCGCCACGTCATGCCACGTCAGCATAATAATTGATCTCTCAGTCGCCTTGCCACGTGTCGCCTTATCTCCTTATCCAGAATCGCTACGTGTCAAGCCCTCAGCATGCCACGCCAAAAGTGACCGGCGTCGCGACGCTGGAGGCCTATCCGCTCCTATAAATTAAGCTCGAGATTTCAGTTTTAGATGTATCATTCTCTCTGAATTCTCTGATGTAAATAGAGAGTTTTCTATCTAATTTCTTCTAATTTCAGTTTTGTAATTAATTTTAATTACGTTCTGTAATAGTAATAGTAATAATAATTTACTTTCTTTACTTTTTACAGTTTTTATTATTCAAACATGATGAGGTAAATTCCCCATGCTATGGTGAAAGGTAATTCTTTTACTATTGCTATTTAGATTAATATCTCTTAAATATAATATATTCATTATTTAAAATTTGACTTAAAAAGGATACCGCCAGATTGGTCGGTTGGTAATTCATTTTAATCTGGTTTAAACCTGACTAATCAAGGATACCGCCAGATTGGTCGGTTGGTAATTAAATTTTCTTACCGCCTATATGGCAGGATTATTTTGGTTCCGCCTTTATGGATGGTTGGACTTAATTTGACTTAATCAGGTTACCGCCTATATGGCTGGTTGGTAAAATAATCACAAGTTAATATATTATATTAATGGAGATATCTAAATTAGTAGTAGTAAAAGTTGATCCTTTTACCTTAGCATTTTATTTTATTTTATTGCAATTTACTTTTCAGCTTTTACTTTACCGCAATTACTTTTCAGTATTTTTACTTTATGTTTTTTAAAGCCTTAGTTATGTGTCGTAACTAAGTTAGTTATATGGGGTTGTGATGACTTTTAATATCACCGGTTTATAAGGGGTTATTTATAGTTTGGGTAATTTAAAGGTTTACTTATTAAGTCTTAAGCCTAATGCGTCTTGTTAATTGGCCACTAATAAGATTGATATGATAAATCTAAAGTGAACTAGACATAGGGATTTTAGGTTTCAGCCTTAGACTTAATAGCCCACGATCTTCCTTGAGGATAGATAACCCTTTAATAGATTTCCTTACAGGATAGACATATACCTGTTGGGCGGGGGTAGCCATAATTGGAACTTAAACTTAATGAATCCAGATAATTTAGTTGACATAGACATATGGTTCAATTGGGTTAAACTGGGTATTTGCGTCTGACCATCGACATAGGCTTTCACATAATTTAGTGTTCCAAGTTAGTAAACCGATTTATTACAGAAACATAAAATAATCACTTCATCTTTAAAATGATATTAGAAGAAATCACAACCCTAGATAGTTTTTAATATTGAATTTTCTTAAACCTACTTTCGAACAAATTTATTTACTTATTTTTTTAAAATTTAGAATCATCACCATTTCAATTCAATCAAACAACCTGTTAGATACTAGTAATCATTTGACCTCATAAAATTAATAGATTAGGTATTAAGTCCTCGTGGGATCGATACTTTTTATATTACTGGAACGATACGTGCGCTTGCGTTATACGCGTGTGTAAGCACCGGTCATAAGCGTAGCTAATATGTACACAATTCGGCCACCTCTGAATTCGCGAAGAACACGAACGACCTTTCTGAACTATATAAGTCGAGGTCATTACATATGTTTAACAATCCCTCCGTCGTAGGCTATCCGAGTTGTGCTTAGGAAACATATAATATACTGTCAAGTTTCCAAGACGCACATCTCATGTCGACATGTCCACGATTCTTCATAACTGATGTGATCCACCCTAGGTGATCGAATTTGGCCAAAGATTTAAGAATCGTGACTTTACTAACATGGATACTTAAACCCCTTATGGTACACATACGGGCCGACGGATCCTATCTTGCTTCGCACTTGATTACTGTGTGCCTCGGTCCACACCCAACGAACATCTAGAGGCCAGACCATGAAAGGTTTCTGACATACATAGAATCTAAGTGTGGAGGATCTCACACAAAATCAATGATATCCTATAGTCAAAGGATTACATATGCTACTCGACTCGATGAGATTCCTATTGACGATGATGTGTACTTCCAACTATTAGGAATCACCAATGAGTCATTCAATATTCGCTCCAACGAATACCCACATGTCTATACGAGTTTCCAAAACTCATGGTACATCGCGTTAAACCATTGGAACTCCAATTCCAATATACGACATGTGCTAGTCTTCTAGGTTATAGGAATTCGACCGTATTCCAAAACCAACGACTATGAATATTTACTTTAAGAATAGTTTACACCTAGTGTCAAAACTATTCTAAGGTCGATGTCATTCTTAGCATAACGATACATCAATTTAATACGTGTAATGACAATACCATTAATAGGGTATGAAATGAAAAATATAGTTATTTTATTAATAAATAATAAAATGTATAATTCGGATTGGCACTCCAAGCACCAACTCCATGAGATCCGGTCCGGGTGACCCCCACTAAACCCAGATTTCTACGAACCAGCCACATAATTACCAACCCGGCCGGTTCAACCGGTGACCCAATCCGGATCAGGCAGGGTTTGGTCTGGTTTTTTAGTTTTGTTTTTGGTTTTTATTAATTTTTTTTTTGTTAAAAAAAAAATTAATAAAAAGTTACAACACTGACCCCGGTTCGATTCCCAGTCGGACCTTTGACTTTTGACTCTTTCGTCAGACTGGGTCGATAGACCAGTCCGAATTTTAAAACACTGATAATCACATACCTCCGAGAGTTAGTTATATGATTTATTTATTTATTTTTACATATTTTTCATGGACTTAGTTCAAAGTTAATTGACAGGCAGTTGGAATGGAAACAAAATAGTAAAAAAAAAAACTAAAATATCCTTTAATGCACTAGAATAAAAAATAAAAAATGAATCCTCTTAATAATTAAAAAAAAAAAAAACAAAAACAAAGAAGTTAAAGTTTAACAAATAATTACAAATGTCTATAAGTTGTTCACAAAAAAATCTCAAATTTTTTAAAATATATTATTTTTACTAGAAGTTTCAAAATACATCATTTTCACCTTTTTAGATAGAAATTGATAAAATTTTATAAGTTTTTAAATGGAAAATGTATACTTTTCAAATTCTAAGTGGACAAATGATTAACATTTGAAACGTGATGTGAAAAATAAAAGTTTTGATTGGAAAAAGAGAAAGTTAATTATTATTTTGATTTTTTTTATTTCTCATAAAAATGATATTAAAATTTTACTAAAATAAATTCTTAATGAGTGTTCTAAGAACACTTATTAACATTACCATTTTTCATTATCTTTACGTTCAAATAATGAAAGAGAAGGCGAATAAGTTGGTTGGGGGGAGGGCAGATGTGAAATTAATGGCCGGCCTAAAATATTTGACAATTAATAATGTTCATAGCAATTAATTTTAGTGTTGATTGCAAGTTTTTTTTCAGAAGTGACACATTTATTTTCAACTGTTGGTTTGTTTGTTTTTTTAACTTTTCTTGAATTTATTGTTCTAATTTTTTCATAATTTTTTATATCACGTATGTAATAATAATATTAATAATTCTATTATATTTTATTTATTATTTAATAACTATCCATCATTATTTAAAAAAAAAAAAAGCTCATCAGTAAATCTAAATTTGATAAATATTTGTTATTTTAAAGTTGGAACAGGACATTTGACATTCATATCATATGGACAGGTGTGGGTGATATTGTTGGTGATAGTGATGTTGATGATGATGATAGTAGAATGATAATAAGTGATTTTTTGGTATGAATTTGGTTCTAATATGGTGTTAAATTGTTCGAAATTTTTTCATAATTTTCTATCAATCATATTTTAATAGTAATATAACATTAAAATTTAGTTATATTATTATCCAAAAACTACAAATCATAATTTATAAAAAATTCAATATAAAGATCAGCTTGGTATCGAATCCAAATCAGCTTGGCAGTGCTTCTTTATTGGCCAATCATAATTTTTTTTTTATCCCAAAAGCTATTTTAATTTTTTTTTTTTAGTGTTGTTTGGTTACATTTGAATAGAGTTTTTTTGGGATTGAAAAAAATATTTTGCTTCTATTAGTAGAGTAATTCTTTGGAATCAATGTTGTATCGTGTATGGATTTGGTTCTAGTGTGAAGTTTAATACGAAGTTGTATTAAATATAATTATCATTTATTTATTTATACTATTTTAGAAAACATGATAAAATATTATTGGGTTACTATCTGAGTGATATGATACTATTGTTATATAGTAAAAATTTTCCTACTAACAAAAGTTCAAAATTATGGCATTATAATTAAAATTTTGTAGAAAAACTAAATTATTTAAAATGCTCTTATTTTATTTCATTAAACTATTAACTCTTTTCACAATAAAACTCACATTAACAATCAAATAACTATTTTTTTCACTAAAGCTTTTACTTGTAGAAATTTTATTTGTAAAAGGACCCACTACTTAAAAAGTTAACGGAGCTTCAAACAACTTTTTTAAAAAAATAATAATAATAAGACAAAACAGATAATATATATGGAAAACAACGGTGCTACTTTGCCTAAATTGATGGCCGAATGGGCAAAATCCAAAACTGTATATTGTGTATTTTGTCAATTCGAATATCAATTCAGATGTCCGTTTCGGATAAAGTAGCCTTTTTCTATGGATTTTATTTTATTTTATTTTTTTTAAGAAAATGTCATCAAACATTTAAGATAATAAATGACTCGTCTATAAGAGTCGTGATTTTGTGGTGTAGGGTTCAGGATCTCACCTTGAAGTCAGAGACTCGAATCCAGAGAATACGTTTCTTGTAAGAGCCAGTGACAGCCGGAGATTTTACCTGCTCCGTTTAAGTCCGGAAGAGGTGGTTTGGCGGCGTTGTTTCCAACAATTCAAATAAATAAATGACTTGAGAATATGCTTACGAAATATGGAGGAAATTGGAAGACATGTTCCAGGTCAAAACAGCTCGGAATAAAGCCTTAATCATAAGGCATTTGGTGAACCTTAAGCTACGGAGTGGAACTTCCGTTGCAGAACACACCAACGAGTTCCAATAAATAAATGACTTGAGAAGATATTCTCGATTCCCATTTTGTCTTTTTCTTTTTTCTACTGTGTTCCATAACTCAATAATTTAAGGGATTTTTCATTGGAATAGGACTTTTCCTCTCTATATGTGTGTATGTATGTATGTATATATAAATCCAAATAGTTTGTGTAATGAGCAGAGAATAATTTAGAAGAATGTGGAGGCTTAAGATTGGAGATTATGGAGCTAAAAACAATCCATACTTATTCAGCACAAACAACTTTGTTGGTAGGCAAATCTGGGAATTTGATCCTGATGCAAGCTCCCCTGAAGAGCTAGCTCAAGTTGAAGATGCTCGTTCAAATTTCTTCAATAACCGCTTCATTGTTAAAAATGCTTCTGACCTCCTCTGGCAAATTCAGGTACTTGGTTATATCAGTTACGATCATTTTCGAATAGACAAAAATTTTACGCTGTATCATAATTTTTACCTATTCGAAAATGAAATCGAGACATCTTTATTATTATATATATGTATATGTATACACACAAACATCTATTTCGAGGCAGATCAGAATTCGGAACACTGAACTAGAAATTCAGCTGATAGTAATTAATTAATCTTCGTATGCTTTTGCAGTCTTTACGAGAGAAGAAATTCAAACAGACGATTCGCCAAGTCAAGATTGCTGATCAAGGAGAGGAGATTACACTTGAAATTGCTACAACTGCATTGCGGAGGGCACTTCACTTATTTTCAGCCTTGCAATCTTGCCATGGCCACTGGCCTGCTGATAATTCTGGCCCCTTGTTTTATAATACCCCATTTGTAATCACCATTAATTTATTCCTTTCTCTCTAATTTTCAATCACTATCTTAATCATTCAACTGTTAATCTAGCCTTTATTTTTTAGAAGGAAAATTTTCATTATCCCCCCCCAAAATAGTCGAAAGTTTGGTCAAATTCAAAGTTTGGTAAAATTTTCGGATGAAAGATGGTATGAATTTAGCAGTATTGGGTGAAAATTGATACGCTTTAAAATCTTTTAATTTGACAAAAGTTTCGCCTATTTTCGGTGGCAAAAAATGATAATTTCCCTTTTAATAAAAAAATGTGCATGCAGGTTATTTGTTTATACATTACAGGGTATCGTAACATTGTATTCACTAGTGAACATCGTAAAGAAATGCTGCGTTACACATACAATCATCAGGTAAGAAAAAATTATATTCATTTATGGGAAAATAACACCCAATTATCCTATAACTTATTTTAATGATATTTTAATCCCTATAGTTTTAGAAATATAAGTTTTTAATTTATGCCATTAAATATTTTTAATTAATTGAGTCATTTTTCATTTAATTTTGACTATATCCGAATAATTTTTAGGATATTCAAATCATTAAATACAAATCGAATGAAAAATTATTCAAAATTAATATAAAATATTTAATAAAAAGAATTAAAGTTTATATTTTCAAAATTATAAAGACTAATATGTATCGTTATGATAATAAAAAAGGTAATTAGATGTAACATTAGTTTATTGATATTACTTTTCAGTCTTGTGATGGAAGTGAATTAAATAAATGTACAGAATGAAGATGGTGGATGGGGGTTACACGTTGAGGGAAACAGTACAATGTTTTGTACAGTTTTTAACTACATTTGTTTGCGTTTACTCGGAGAAGTGTCCGGCGACGGCGAAAAAATTGCTTGTACAAGAGCAAGAAAATGGATTCTTGATCACGGTGGGGCAACCGGGGTGACATCTTGGGGAAAGACTTGGCTTTCGGTATGATCATTCTTCATGCTATATATTAAAGGATATTAAAGGAAAATAATAAAAATTAGGGAAAATGACGTTTGGGTTGTTAATTTCTTTCATAATTACTCATAAGATCTCTTTTATTATGATATTAAAGGATTGTTATTGTCTTATGTACCGTTACTATTAGAATAGTAATGACAATAGGGATGTCTAATTTAGTCCTAATTTCATCTCGATTATGATTCGGGACGGAAAAAAATTATCTCGAGTCCATATCGATTTTTTAAACTTGGAAATAAAAATCATCGCGAATCACAACTGAAATTTGTATTCCGGTCAATTTTTCTTCTAAAACCTCATAGCATTCAATATATGAATTCGGTGTTAAACTGAGCTCAATTTGCACTGATCACTTTTTACAAAATATAATTGGCAGTATGATATTAGAATTTATATATAATTTAATTTTAACCACCCATTAATATATATACGTACACATGTCAGTAGATTATATAAAGTTGAGCACAACTACTTTCAGCACTGGTCCTGGAACTAAACCTTAATATACTGAAATCATGAGTATAAGCCCAAAAAAAAAATATAATAAAATATATATATAATAAAAAAAAAAAAAATCTAATAGTTTATTTGTTTCCATTTGTCTCTGGTAGATTCTTGGTGTATATGATTGGGCTGGATGCGATCCAATGCCTCCAGAATTCTGGAAATTTCCTTCTTTTCTTCCCATCAGTCCAGGTTAGTTCTTATATTTCTTGAAATATATATGCACGAATTTTTCACACACATTCACAAAAGAGTTCATATATTTTATCGTGTAAATTTTATAAAATGTGTATATATCTATAATGATTTTTTTAATATGGACGTCCGGATGATTATTGTGTCCATATGCACATAAAGTATTATTACTTTATCGTGTAAATTTTTTAAAAATTCGGATAAATATAAAATATTAATATTTTACGTGTATTCTGAAGAAAATATTCGTCTGAACGTTTGTATTGGAAGCTGACTCTATATATATATATATATATATAGAATGAATGAATATTTTATGCACAGTATCTGTATAAGGATCAAACAAGTAATTAAAAGGGCAAACCTGCATTTATCTAGGGTTAACTTTAATTATGAATAGTGCTAAATAAAAAAGGACGATTAAATTAAATAGTTGGTCAATACTTTTTAGTCCTTAGGTTTTGAGTCAATCACCTCGTTAATTCTCTATTTTGCAACAATTGATTTCTTAGAATTTTAAATTATATAAATATTAGATGATACGATTTTGCACTTGAAGTTAAGTCTAATACGTACCTATAAAACTAATTACAAGAATATTTTCTAAAAATATAATATAATGAATAATTATTTTAATTAGTCCAAACTCTAAGGATTAAGAGAGATTTAACCTTAGTTTAAGATAAAAAATTGTTTTAAAAAAAATATATCTTAATTTCTAACAATATTTGATTCAAGTTCATATCCTCATCAATTTTCATTTTGTTTCAATATTACAGGAAAGTTGTGCTGCTACTGTCGGTTGACATACATGCCTATGTCATATTTATATGGGAAAAAATTTGTTGGTCCAATCACTCCACTTATTTTACAATTGAGAGAAGAGATTTACACCCAACCTTACAATGAGATTAATTGGAGTAAGATGAGACATATATGTGCAAAGGTCTGTTTGATTAAGGTTCTGTTTATTTTAACTTTTCAACGTACGGTTGTATGTAGCAAATGGAATATGTAGAGGCCTTAATCCCAAATCAGGCAAAAAATTCAAGAAAATAAGGAATTGAATTGAAATTTTTCTCATTTGTATATAGAGAGTTGATATATAGCAAAAAAAAAAAAACATGGATAAATGTTGGAACCAAAATAATATCGTTTTAATTGTGTTGTTCTCGTTTTGTCACCTATTTACCTTTCAAACATTTTTCTTCTGCATATATTTTGTAATAACATGTTAAAGTTTATGGTTTCTTCTTTGATTGATTGATTGATTGAATGATTATGAAAACTTTTTTTTTTTTTTTTTTTTTTTTTTTTTTTACAGGAAGATATCTACATTCCCCATACTTCATTACAAAACTTACTTTGGGATATTCTTTATAATGTTGTTGAGCCGGTTCTTAGTCATTGGCCCTTCAACAAATTGCGAGAGAAGTCTCTAGAATTAACAATGAACCACATTCATTACGAAGATGAGGCCAGTCGGTACATGACCATCGGATGTGTTGAAAAGGTAACATGATAATAGTGACAATATTAACTTTACTTCAAGTGCAAAATCGATTCGCTTTAAAGCGAATACGGGTTTGAAAAAATGGATTCTTTTAATAAATGGGTCAATTCGATTCGATTCGTTTATTAAACGAATCGAATACGAATTTAAGCTCATTGATTCGTTTATTCGTTTTATTATTTTTATTTACAAAGTGTTTAAATTTTACAAAAAATCTCACTCCCTCTACACTCTCAAATCTTTCTTCACTTGAAGCTTTAATGTTTTGGGATGCCTAAAGCTTATAAATGAGCTCTGTATTTATAGCAAATATCAAGCTCACAATTTCAACAACCGAAAGTGGTTTGGAAATTTGCTCAAGATTTCCACAAACTTGATCTTCCTCCGAAAGTCGCACGGCAGCTCTCCTCCCATGCATGATAGTTGGACTCTACAATTCTCCTCCTCCAACTTGATCCGGCCGGCGGTTCGGTTCAGTTCCGGTTCGGAACCGAACCGAACCGGCCGGTTTCCGGTTCCACAAGTGTGGAACCGAAACCTTGAACCGAATCGGAACCGACCGGTTCAGTTCCAAACTTTTTTTTTTAAATTTTGAAAATTAATTAAAATAAATGAGATTAATTTTATAAATAAATAAAATTATTACATTGAAGAGCTTGAGCTTAAATTTTTAAAAATTTAAGTTGCCTACGTATCCTCCAAGGGTGAGAGGAATCAAAGCTCACGTAATTCCATTATAATTTTAAGACATATCCCCTTTGTAAATTACAATTTTATAATTATCAATCATCATTATCAGTTGATCCTTCGGCTCCGGTTCCGCTTGCACTTGTTGTTGCACTTGCATATGCATTCTCGAATAAATCTTCAAAATCATCGGGGGCATCTTCTTGTTGTCTCAGATCAGCTCGAGTCCAATCATCCACACAAGCTGTTGCTTCTAGAGTGCTTGGATGTAATGAAGATCGCCTAGCTTCTAATATATTGCCTCCCAAGCTGAAGGCTTGCTCAATCGCAACAGTGGAAATAGGTGTTGCCAATATCTCTTTAGCAATAATTGATAAAACATGATATATATTTTGATGTCGGTTCCACCATTCAAGGATTTTAAAATTTTTACTAACTAAACTTTCAGTAGAAAACTCGAAATCTGTAGATAAATAATTATCTAATTCGGGGTTATTAGTTGTCGTATCCCTAGCTTTTTTATTTCGTTGTAATAACCAACGATCTCCTGCGTTAAGTCTTGTTTGAATTACCGGTTCACTACTACTAGATTCACCTAATGTTCCTAAGTTATATATTACAATATAATCATTAAATAAATCAATTAAATCATTTCTTAATTTCGTCATTATTCTTGTAATATCAATTTCAGCTAATATTCCTAAATAACCATAGTAAGCTTGTAAAGCACCATTCAAACCTTCTAATTTAAATTTAGGATCAAAAACAGCAGCAAAAAGATAAAGTAAAGGAATTTCTCTAAAATAATGCAACCATTTTACCTTCATAGCACTAATGGCTTCGAACAAAACATAATCATTAGGATCGCTACTTTCAGCATCTTCATCCAAAGTACCAACAATATTCAAACTTTCAAGAACAAATAAATGTGATGTAGGATAATAAACACCGCTAAAAATTAAAGTAGCGTCATTAAAAACTTTTAAAATATCTAAAAAAATTTCACAAATATCCCACTGACTAGGATAAAGTGTGATATTTTGAACATGTTGAGAAAAAAAACTTCATAATGCATCTTTGTATTGAAATGCTTGACATAAAATAAAATAAGTTGAATTCCAACGTGTTGAAACATCTCTTGAAAATTTAATCGGTTTAATACCATTTATTTTACAAAACTTCGTCCATTCTCTCCTAACTTGAGAATATGACCAAATACAGTTAAATGTCGTTTTAATTGGATCAAAGAAATGTGATAATAATTTTAGACCGTCTTGAACACATAAGTTAAGGACATGACATGTACAACGAATATGAACAAATTGACCCCCTAAATTTGGTTGACATAAGGATTTTAAATCATTGATGGATGCAGTATTTGCAGATGCATTATCAAATCCAATTGTTAAAATTTTGTGCAGTAAACAATATTCATCAAAAATTACCTTCATCATTCTATAAATATTATGTGCAGTATGTTGGTTATCAAAAACTCTAAATGCAATAAATGATGTGATAGCATTTGTCTATAACAAGTTTAGTTAGGTATTTAATTATGCCAAATAAATAAAACCAGCCATATAGGCGGTAACAAAGTTTGTCAATAATTAATCCATATTTAAATTAAATATTAATCATTAGATTACAATTTATATATTATAATATAAATAAAATTAATCTAAATTTTTATATTAAAAGCTTCACCCTTTATCCCAATAAAATGAAATTAGCTACTAATGATTTGAATAAAAATACTCATAATTTTATTATTGAAAGAAAAAGAAATTACAAGAAAGCTTTAAAAAATTAAAACACACATTTTGGATTTTCCATCAATTTCGATCTTAAAAAATTCAGAACTAGAAAATCTTCTCGACAATAAAGTTGTAGATATTTGAGTTTTCTTTCATCTGGAACTGAAATTGTCTCAATCCGATATCGGAGTAAAACGTTATGACCAAATATGAAAATTACGCAAAGTTGGCATTTTTGAAATTGTACAATGTTAGAATGTCCTTTTAAGTTTCTGACATTCAGGATCCAAATATTACGTCCATTTTTCTAGTTATGCACCCAAAGTATTGTTTCACCTATATAAAATAAAAATTACAATAAATATATAAAATATAAATTTAATTATTATTTTACAAATGTGCTAAACTAATGGGATTAATGAAACTACAAGTGTAAAATGATTAATTTTTCTTTTAATAAATGTGTAATTTTTAGTGTTCATCATGGCGCTGACGTGTCTGATGACGTGGCATTGACTGTGCGCTGACCATATGCTGACGTGGCACTGACTATGCGCTGACTGTACGATGAATGTGCACTGACGTGGCACTGACGTGGTCGTCTTCAACCTTCGGCTGGCACGTGGACACTCTGTTGGAAGGCGGGTGCGGCGCTTGCAGGCAATCTAAGCCTCTGTTCGATTGTCGAAAAATACCACTGTTCTCACTGTTCTCGTACGAGAACAGTGGTATTTTTCGACAATCGAACATGGGCTTAGATTGCCTGCAAGCGACGTGAAAAAGCTGATGGTATACTCAAAATTAATTTTTGACAATTTTTCCGAAACCTGAATTTTCCTAACCGAGTTCCGTTCTTCGGTTTTATGACCCCCAATGTATAACCAAAGCTCTGAAATCACTTGTTGTGATTCTCTGATCATTGAAGAGTGTTTAAGAGGAAAATTCGAATTATATTACTACAAGAATAGACTTTACAAAGTGTTTAAACTTTACAAAAAAACATCACTCCCTCTACACTCTCAAAGCTTTATTCACTTAAGTTTTAATGTTTTGAGTTGTCTAAAGCTCACAAATGAGCTTTGTATTTATAGTAAAAATCAAGCTCATAATTTCAACACATAAATAGTTCCCACCGAAAGTAGTTTGGATCTTCCACCGAAAGTTGCATGACAACTCTCCTCTCATGCATGGCGGCTGGACTCTACATAGATAAATTTTTAGGTGTCAATATAGTCGGGGTTCAAGATATTATTTTGATGCTTCATCCATGAGGTCATTTTATAGAAGAAAAAAAACTTTAATTATAAGCTATACATACATATTGTTGAGAGTTATATGTGTATATATGTTAATTGTTACATGATGGAACAGCCATTGAATATGCTGTGTTGTTGGGTCGAAGATTCCAATAGTGATTATGTCAAGAAGCATCTTGCTAGAATCGGCGAATACTTTTGGGTCGGAGAAGACGGAATGAAAGTGCAGGTTTGTATAACTTCCTCCTGTATGAAAGTTGAGAAAAAATTTAAATATACAGAGTCTTAGTCCTGTTTTTCACAGACATACTTGAGAATTTTAATTATTTTAAATTTAATCGTTGTAAGTAGAAAAGTTATTGTTAATGATAAATGATACAGAGTTTCGGCAGTCAAACATGGGATTGTGCTTTTGCCGTTCAAGCGTTGCTTGCTTGCAATCTCACTAATGAAATTGGCCCAACACTTAAGAAAGCACATGACTTCCTTAAAAATTCTCAGGTAATTAATTTTCATATTTTTGTCCAACTTTATATATAAGTATAACAAACAAACACTGGGAACAACCCACATGGGCAGTCAGTCAACAAGTAAGCTCATGTTTTATCAATAGAGATTATATATTTTAAAAATTCGTCTATCATCTCTCAAATAGATATTTTTAATATTAATAATGTCAAAAAATGATCCATCTTTAGTTCACACATATATGATATAAGCATGCAATTTTGGCAGATCACTGATAATCCTCCAGGAGATTTTAAAAGCATGTTTCGTCGCATTTCTAAGGGAGGATGGACATTTTCCAATAAGGATCACGGGTGGCAAGTTTCCGATTGTACTGCAGAAGGCTTGCTGGTAATTAAAGATATTTGAAAGATGACTGATATGGAGACAAATGACGATAAAAAAAAAAACACAATTAAAATGATTTCGTTTTAGTTGTCCCATGTTTGTCTCCCTAATAATTTTTCTTTTGGTGGTTTGAAATGATAGATTTTGTTTTTCCATATAACTTTACTCATTCAATTAATTTCTTTTGTATTTCATACATGTAGTGTTGTCTACATTTCTCAGTGATGCCACCAGAAATTGTTGGTGTAAAAATGGAACCTGAAAGATTTTATGATGCTGTAAATTACATTCTTTCGATGCAGGTAAGGAACCAAAGGATTTCAATTGTAATTTTATCTTAATATGTTTGCAAATTTTATGACATTGAACCAAAAAAATCTTCCTCCTAACCAGTTGTATGTAAGCATGTCGTTAATGAATGAAATGAATGAACATATGTACAAGTAAAAGAAGCTGTAGGTTAGGAGTAATCCTTTCATATAAGAGATGAATATGTTAATAAATATATAATATTTGAAATTGTATTAAATATAGTAAGATTATCCTTTACGTCTATTTTTTTTCTTCATAATTTCCCATTATGTCCATGCTATTAAAGGTTGGCAGAAATCTAGAAACTCAATCGGGATTCGAGATCTCGTAATAAACGGTATGAGATTCGAGATGAAAAATCTATCATAACACAATTATAATTATCATAGGATAGATGCTTCCAACTAGCTATGATGTCAGACACTTTTTAATCATTTATTTTTTCTTTAAAAAAAAAATTCCTCATTTAATTTGTTTAATTAATGTAGAGTAAAACTGGTGGAATAGCAGGCTGGGAGCCAGCGGGAGCTCCATCATGGTTAGAGGTAAAAACTTCAATATATCAAAATAATATATTAAAGCCTACTCAAGTTTATGGTTAGTCCATTATAATCTTCATTACTAGCCGATTCAAGTTTATAGTTTCTGTGATATAGGCCCGTCAAATCAAATTTCTGTTTTCTAAACAACAAGTGATATGAATAAAAATAAAAGTCTGATAATATATATATATTTATATTTTTTTGGGAAATAATTAATTGTTTTTTTTTTATGTTTTTGTGTGTTCACTTTTTAGCTGCTCAATCCTATCGAATTCCTTGACGATGTTATGATTGAATATGAGTAAGATATATGTTTCAAAATTTGTTTGATCTTCTTGTACATATATTATTTATGCATTGCTATAAATTATTTGTAGACTAATTGTAAACTTTTAATGGATACAGTAAAGTTGAGTGCACTGCATCGACATTGAAGGCCATGACTTTGTTTAACAAGTTATATCCAAAATACAGAGAAAAAGAGGTTAAAAACTTTATCAGAAATGCTTTGAAATTTGTCCAAGACATTCAAGATCCTGACGGTTCTTGGTACGTTTAATTTCATTATAAAATGTCACCGGAGGATTGAATGGGATAAAAAATATTATCGTTTTTGACTGTGGTTTTGTCCCGGTCGTTAGTATTTTCCTGTAATTAATATTTCTTATAGATATTGTGATATAATCACTCCCTAATGCCTTTACATGATAAGAAAAAACCTGATGATTTTACATATTTTGGTTGTATTTTTTGTCCTTCCCGTTTGATTAATATTATTTATTGATTTTGGCAGGTGTGGTAGCTGGGGAATCTGCTGCATATATGGTACATGGTTTGCAATACAAGGGCTTGTTGCTGCTAAAATGACTTTCAGTAATTGTTCAACTTTACGCAAAGCTACAGATTTTTTACTCAGAACCCAATGTGTTGATGGTGGTTGGGGAGAAAGTTACCTTTCCTGCCCAAACAAGGTAATTTTTTTTTTTAGATTTGATTAATAATTCAGAATGCAACAACGATGCTAATGACCTAATATTAATTATGAAAAAAAAATTAGAGATATAGAATATCATTAACCTTGTCTTATTATAATTGTGAAATCATCTGTAAATTGAAATTCTCGATAATAAAATACTACATCCTAAAAAGTACAATATATAAAACAAAAGCATGTTTATGCTACCTAAATTAAACTAAACATATTATTCCAGTTTATATTTCGAATCATTCTGGGTTCATATATACTCAAATATACGTACGCCAAAAAAAAAAAAAAAAAATGTTAACTAAATTTTCAATTATTTCTCATGGATTATAGTAATTAAATAAAATTCATGAGTATTTCTCAATCCAAAAATTAACTTGAGAGTTAAGAATTGTACAATGTTTAATTACTATTTTAGTTCATTCGTTTATCATATTTTCCTCAACATTTCCCTTCATGTGCAAGCCAGTCTTTTGTCTGATCTGTGTCACGTGGATAGTTAGTATGGGTCCGCATATTATATTGAAATTCATTAACCTAACTTAATCCAAAAATTAATTTGAGTTAAGGGTTGTCCAATACATATATTTTAAGTTTATTCATTTATCTTGATTGATGAAAATTATTTTCCTCAACATAATTTGTTCTCAAGTTTTTCTGATTTTTTTATATTCTCTGTCATTTTAAAAAGTAAAACAATATTAGTATTTTGCAAAATGATAATCATTCCATTTTTACAATTACAAAAATTACTAACTTTTGGATAATGATAATATTTGTGTTTGGTGAAATAGAAATATGTGCCTCTCGAAGGAAACCGATCGAATTTAGTACAAACAGCTTGGGCTATGATGGGTTTAATTCATGCTGGACAGGTTAGTTGCTGATTACTAAACAATTTTTTATAAAAAAAAATAACTTGTGTATAGACACACAAATATATATCAGGACTAAAATTGTGAGTACTAAATTAATTATCAGGATTTATTTACGTGAGCCTTTCACAAGTAGGGTTGGTAATTTTTCCATTAGATCCCATCATAGCGGGATTTCTATCCTGTTCATGACGGGTTCATAATTCATATAATCATGCTCAAGACTGAATATTCAGATTTTGTAAAATTTCATTTTTTTTTGTTTTTTTTAAAGATGGAAAGAGATCCTACTCCTCTTCACCGTGCTGCAAAACTGTTGATAAATTCGCAGCTAGAAGGTGGCGATTTTCCCCAACAGGTGATTCTCTAAAAAAATCGAATTTTATCCTCATTTAACCAATATTGTAATTATGTCATTGATAATTAATTATTACATAAATGATATAGTACTAGCGTTATATTCTAGAAATTTTCATCTTTTTATATGGAGGTATGAAATTGAATGATTTACTTATTTGATGGCAGGAGCTCACTGGAGTTTTTATGGTGAATTGCATGTTACACTACCCAACTTTCAGAAATATTTTTCCAATGTGGGCTTTGGCAGAATATTGTTCAAAGTGTTTATTGCCCAATAATTTCTGAAACTTAATCCGATAATGATCAGATTATGGTTCTTAATCAAGGCCACTAAACATAGCAAATATTATTAAAACTATTGCATATAGAAGCAATTTCTAAATTATGTGATTGATTATATTCCTTTTGAGTTATTTATATTCTTGCAAAAATAAAAGGAACAATTTCAACAATTTTTTTAAAGAGAAATTATCATCTATTTATTCAAAAATTATCTGATATTTGGAAAAACACCAAGTTTTAAAAAAAAATGACCCCAAAATTCTCAAAAAATGAATACTTATTACCCAAAGACTCTGTTTTTTAAACATCTGCTAAATTGATTTTCTATTTATCTCAATATCTTCCACGACAATTCATACTCGTGATAATAATATTTTTAACCTTATAAGTTTTGTGTTTTTTTTTTTTATAATAAGTCCTAAAAGATTTTTTTTTTTTTTTTTTTTAAATTTGATCCTGTAAATAAGTAAATATCATGTTAGTCTAATCCGTTAACCAAAAAATAATAAATGTGACCATTTTAGAAAATAGGGATAATGGTTTTTTAATTCTATAAATTTTGTGTTTTTTACAATCAAATCCTAAAATAATTTTTTTAATATATATAATTTAGTATTTAAGTGAGTAAATATCATGTCCTTAGTCCTTTGAATTAACAGAGTAAGACTAGACTAATGAGATGATACTTGTTGACTTATAGGATCAAATTATATAAATATACTAGCGTGTGTCCGTGCTTACGGCACGGTGTTACAGAATTTGCAAAGAAATTAAGATTCTGTTATTTAATAAATGATTTTATTTTATAATGAATGATTTTATTCTTTAATGAAATGATTTTATTCTTTAATTTATTTGGTAGTTTTCATTTTCCATTTTTATAGAGATTCTATAATGAAAAGATTTTTATCAGCCATTAGATTATAATGAAATGATTTGAACCGCCAATTAAGTCGCATAAAGATAGCCTTTAGATACATTATCTATCTAATCCTAACCATTGATTGTCTTCTATTTCTCCCCACACCATTGTGCTTTATAATATATATATATATAAATTATGACATGATTGTAAAAACGAAAAAGAAAAACCCATATATGACTAAAAAAATCGATATCCTTACAAACAACAATAAGCATGCAAATTATCAATAAATACGAGACAATGATACACATATATACATTTTTTTCCGAATTTTCATCCCAACTATCACCGTAGCTATCGTAAGAGAATTGGGATGAAAGTCGGGAAAAGTATATACATGTGTAAGGATAAATAAATAAGTAAAATTTTTAAGCGGTTAAAAAAACCCTTTGATAAGTTATGCTCCAGTGTGACTCAATACAGGAGACTTTCCACACGATGGACTCCGGAGACTCTTGCCCTTCTTTTACAAAAAAATAATTATTTTCGTGATTTAAAACTATACTCTCATATAACAATGAAATAATCTTTACCGTTACCCTACCCTACCCTTGTTGGTAGCAATGATGTCTATCCAAAATATTGGCATTCGAAAGTAAAGAGGTAAAAAAAACACATTACAAGCAACACTTGATAAGTTTTCAAGGATAATGACAAGCCTTTCATCCAAAATGCGCATGAATTCTCTCTTACACGATTTTAACATCTTCCCACTATCCTCTATGGGGTACATGTATGACCAAAATTCATGGACTATATTACCCCGCACATTCAACTTGATGTAAAAATAGCTATAAATAAATAAGAGGACCAAAAAAAAGAAAAAAGAAAAAAGAAAACAGGATTTGAGTAGCAATGTGTAAATGATCTAAGAAACCTGTTGATGATATATGTCAAATCGTTTATAGGATGCCAAAATCGGTAACTGACCAAAAATTCTGGTCACGTAATGCTACGGGCTAACAGAAAAATGTAGCCCTTTATAAACCTGCTTGACCCTAATATAGGCCACAATGTCCTTAGTGTAACCTGGTCTTTACCGGCACAACACCAGAACATAGCACTCTTATTATTCGAGAAGCGATCCCAAACTCTGTTTCAAAAAGGACCAGGTTTAAGGGGGAGCAGTATGTCTTTCCAAGCTTCATAAAACATCCAGGTTATGCCAGAGGCAGGCATGACCTTTAAACAGCTTGCGCCCCATCCTCTGTAAAGGCCCATCAAACCCTCCTCCCGAATGACTTCAGCAAGTGCTGCTGCCATGTGGGGTGGACACTTACCTTGCAAAGCTCCTACCATCAGCCGCTTTCTAGCAACCTCTAGGGGAAAACTGATGGTGCTAGCTGTAAAACCTGAGAAATCAACATGTAGATGGAACTCCAATTAGCTGAGAAGGACAACAATACCATCATACAAGACTAAAGCCCATTTCACCATTTATGCTCCCATCTTTATTTTAATTTTATCCAATTAGGATGCTTGCAAGGGTAAGGAGAAAATAAGAAATGCTTGCCAGCTCAACCAATAGGAAGAAAAGATGCCGGCTTATATCGGGTGGAGTTGACAACCAGAAATGCTAATATGTATTTTTCTTTCTTTACTCATTCCGAAACTTGTAATTGAAATTTCATACACTATATAATAGAAGAGGCTAAAGTCTCCATATCCCCGTGAAAATCAGGGCGATAACAAATATATTGGACTTTGTAGGACATTGGAACAGAAAGGAGAAACCCTACAGTTCGTCAATATGAGAATAGTGACAGTGCACAAGAACTAAGACGAGATTCTTACCTGCAAGAGCTCCAAGCACAAGCATCTCCGGACGGTTTAGTGACTTCTTATTCTTTGACTTGCAGTGTGATGTTTTCATTGTCTCATACAAGAAATAGTAACATGTACTGTACGGGAGCATGCCAATCAGCGTAGGTGAAAGACCGGCATAAAAAGCACCAATTCCACCATCCTTGTAAATTTTACTAATTGCAATGCTTAAACTAGGGTACACGTCACGACTTACAGTCAACCGATCCTAACAGGAAATTAGATCGACAACGTCAGTTTTACAGAAAAAGAAACAAGATGTAGTCATGTGACAGAAAATCAATAAGGTGGGAGAATCTAGCACAGTATCTCCAAGTGAAATTTTAATAAGCGAGGTTTAGGGGAAAACCAAACCAAACAAAACAAAGTCGTTTCCCACAGGATAGTGTGCAAATACCTTCAAAACTTCAAGAGGATGGCATGCAAGCGTGCTAAAAACTCCAGCAGCAGCACCAGCTACAGCAGTAGGAGAAATCCAGGAGAGAGAAAAGTTCAAACTGTGAGGACCAATTTGTAATTTCAGGCATTCTTCCTGACTCCACTTCTCTTGTGCTGATGTCATAGCTCGCTTGACACACTCAAATGTTCCAAGCTCAATTGCCTGGGTAGGGACTATTCGAAGCATATTTATTCCATTTCCGGCCCATAGTCCTTGCCAACCCTGTTGCTCAATTACCTCAATGAAACTACCAGAAATATTTTTGGATCCAACACCAACCACCATTCTTGTCCTGCGTATTTCAAAAGCTGCTTATCAGCAAATATGTTGCAATTGCTCATAGGGTAGCTGTCACATAATAGGCACCAATCATAAGAAGTTCAAATGTATGAATCTGTTAATAAAAAATCAAATCCAACTTTCAGTGTGGAGGAAATCTTGGGAACCTTTTAACTTCAAAGAATTAATATGTCAGTTTAATGACAGCCAATTATTTGTTAAGCAAGTTGGTTTGCAGACAAATAAATCTTTGTTTAAATGGTTTGTTGACAGATAAATCTCTGTTAATGACTTAATTCACAAAAACTAAAATTCCAACAAGAAGTAAAAAAGTGAATCATAATACAACATGCTTTTTACTATTAATATGTATGTAAAGTCAAGTGCAAACATTAAGCTACAATGCTACATCTATAAGTTTTGTATTTACTATTAATATGTATGTAAAAGTGAGCAGCTATATATTTACAAATACATCTTCAACTAAAACATTCAATCCAGCATGTAAAGTAATATCAAATATGATTAATAAACATCTGAGCATTGAAATAAAATTAAGAAGTTTGATGGAAAAATGCGGAAAAATGAGACAAACCAAACCTGATGGTCTCAAGAGGAGCAAGAATAGCTTTAGTCATAGCCCCTGCTAAAGCCCCGCTAAGAAACTCCCTGACTTCTCTGGTGCTCAAGACATCCTGAATTACAGCAAAGCATGTTCTTCTGTTACCAACAACAAAAGACACGTTTCACTCGTTCAAAATGACTCAACAATTACTATAGCTAGAACAACAAGTATTGCCAAGACTTAAGCAAGGCTACCAATAATATATAGCTACTTGCTGTGCACTGTTCATTTTGCACAACCAAAGAACTTGACATATAAGTATATAACGTTCTAAAGTGAAAGCAAATACCCTTTTCTGTTTTTCCGTAAAAATAAAAAAAAAAGAAGAAACAGCTTGACCTCACTTTTCCTAGCAACTAAACAAAAGGCAAGGGAATGTCAAAGAACAAAAATGATTTAGTGGTTAAATGATCCACAAAACAAAGCAACAGAAACTGATCATTAAAAAAGAATAGCAATGCAAAAAGAGAAGCAAGAGGATAAAAAAACTATTTAATTTCCAATCAAGAAATTTAGAAATAAATCCACTCGAGTAAATCCAATTCAACTTTCAATACATTATATTAAACCCAGTTCCAAAATGGGATTTTCATAAATGAACTGTCAAATTCTCCAAACAAAAAAACTAATATGGATTTGTAGATATGAGTTTCCATCAGAAATTGGGGTTTTCCCCCACAATTTCCTGCCAACCAAACAGCTCACCCGCACAGTAATTAAAAAATCATTTAAAATCCAAGAACAAAAATAATCCACTCACTTTCATAGCAACTACAGCAAAGAACATAACAAAATGGACTCCCCTTCACAACCAAACATGAAACCCAAAAGAATCCTTTTTTTTTGTAACCTATTTCTTCTATTTCTCAGCAGCCAAACATGAAATAAATATAAACCATAAAAGCAAAAATATATATATAAAAAATAATAGTAGTAATAATAAAAACCACTCACTTGAAAAGCAGCCCTGAAATCAGGAAGCTGAAACCGAAGCTCTAGAGGAGAAAAGAAACTGAAGCAGAAGAAACAGAAACATCTTTCTCAATCTCCGGTTCTTTAGGAAGCATCATGGCATTGTAAATGTCCCCAAAAAACCCCAGCTCTGTAATTCTTCTTCTGCGTTTCAGTTTCAAAATCCATTTTTTACTCGATATTTCTCTCCAAAAACAAAACTTCGAAACACAAATATGACAAATATGGCATAAAAAATAACTAAATAAAACATTCCCATTTCTGTAAATAAAGAGAATGAGAATTGACTTGCCTCCGATGTTGATTTTTGGGACATGGGGACAAAATTTTTGATAGAGAGGGAGGGAGACTGAGATATTGATATTTCTTGTTTGAAATTGATTTTGGGTTTTTATTTATAGTGGATTATGTTTGGTTTTTTTAGGGTTTTATTTTTGCCGTGTTGGTTTTGAAGTGCAAAATTTGTTTTTCATTACTAACATTCTTAATGTTAGAATCTATTATTACTAATAATGAAAACGGGCCGAATATGATACGAGATATTAAGGCTATGTTTGGTTGGGGGGTTTTTGGAGGGGAGGGGAGGGGAGGGGGAGAGAGATTATTTTAAATAATGGTTGTTTGGTTCAATTTTTTGGAGGGGAGGGGAGGGGAGTGGAGGGGAGCAAAATCCCTCCTAAGCCAATTTTTGCTCCCCTCCAAAAGTGGGGGGTTTTGGGGGGGGAGAGAAAGTGAGCAATTAAATATTAAATGCATTGACTAAATTATCCATACTTATACATTAAAATCCAAAATATCTAATTACAAATCTCTCTTATATTTGCTTCACCATTCAATTCTTTTTATTCTCTTATCTTATATTGTTTTAATTTTATTTTTAATAACACGTATTATGTAGAGCTTTTAATTTTAATTTTATTATTTGTTTAATTCAAAGATAATATAAACCTATATTGTTTTAAATTTATTTATAAAATGCTATAAGGATAAAATAGTAAATTAGTTTTAAAATCTCTCTCCTCTCTTCTTTAACCAACATATATTTAATAAAAACTCTCACATCCCCTCTCATCCCCTCATTTTGAACCAAAACATATATTTAATTAAAATACCTCCCCTCCCCTCCCCTCCCCTTCCCTCCCCTCCATTAAAATCCCTCCCCTCCCTCCCCTCCGTTGAACCAAACAGACCCTAATATTCATATCAAAATTCATTTAATTAATGGGCATTGAAATTTAATTTATATTAAATATTATTGGATCCTACGAGTTCTCTTTTCACCGATGTATTAATATCTGTTCCAACCCATCTAATTAATAGTTAAAAAAATTACACACATTGTCTCATCCTCGCGGAGATTTTTATCATCGATATCTAATAGTGCTTGAATCATATACCCAATTTGATATATATATCTATTTCAATTTAATTTTTTAATTAAAATTTTGACATAAATTTTGATTTCATAAAATCCATAAATTGAAATTTAAAATAACATTTAATAATGTATATATTTTGGTCAAAATTTTAAGTCAAACTTTAAGTGAAAAATAGCCTAACCCTTTTTTAATATTTTAAGCATTTAAAAATTTAGATAATTATACGAAATTACTTCAAACATATCCTAACTTTGTGTGTGGTTTAAGAGGGTTTTATCTTGTACACCTTTATTTTCCCATTTTTTATTAAATAAGGGATAAATTTTTTTCTCATTTTTGGGAATTGACAAGAAACAATGATATACTTAGCATGAAAACAAGACATCTTTAATCCAACTCAGAAATGCAATATGGTAAGTGACAAGTAAATTTTCTTCCCTTGGTAGCTTTTGAAGCTAGATTTTGTATAACTTTCTCAACTTGAAAAAAAAATTAGGTTGCCTAAAAAATCTTTGGGCTTTCCCCTTTGCACTTACAACACAAGAAATTTTATAAATTGGACTAACTAATATCCACACTATATATATATATATATATAATAATAATAATAATAATAACATTGAAATTATGTTAGAAAGTTTTATTTGGGTTCTTTAATTTTGTTGTGTTTTATTGAATAAGGACATGGTATTAAAGAACTCTTTACTATTAATTCTTTTCAACAATTGCTAAAGATGAAGGAACAAATATGAAATTCAAAACATAGGACTGAAAAAATAAATAAATAAATTATTATTTATATTTAAAATTTTCTTTTAGTGTCAATCAGCGTCTGTATGAAAGTTTTGTAACCCTTTCAAATAGTGTTCCTGATAGTATATATACTACCTCGTGTGTCCACATGTTATTTTCATATTAACGCCCGCACTAGATAATGACTAAATATATATATATATATATTTAGAGAAAAATATAAAGGTATCAAAATATATGAGTATTTTTCACATGTTTTCCCAAAGTTGGTTGATTTTTAGTTTTGATAGAAAAGGTGGCAAAAATATTGAAATGTCCTTCATACATAAATCACTGTACAATAAAGACAAAATTGAAAAAGAAAGAAAAATAATATTCAATATTCATAAAAATAAAAATAAAAATAAAAATAAATTACATCATGTGTAAAATGTAGAAATTAAAAAAAAATGATATTAAGAGAATTGATTTTTGTCCTTTATACATAAATCAATGTACTATAGAGACAAAATTGAAAAAGAAAGAAAATTAATATTCAATATTCATAAAAATAAAAATAAATTACATCATGTGTAAAATGTAGAAATTAAAAAAAAATGATATTAAGAGAATTGATTTTTGTCCTTTATACATAAATCAATGTACTATAGACACAAAATTGAAAAATAAAGAAAATTAACATTCAATATTCATTAAAAAAAAAGTTGCATCATGTGTAAATGTAGGAATAAAAAGAACGATATTAAGATAATTGAAATTAAAATAGAAGTAAAAACAGGAATAAACTTCCAAAATTCATGGTAAAAATAAATTAAAAAGGGAATTAACAATAAAAATTTAAACCCAATGTTCCATCCTTCTTATATTAAAAAATATATAAAATAAAGTTTAACACATAATTTTTCTTTATCTTTTATTTTTTTGCTGAAGTTCTATATAAATACATGTTTCGCTTAAGCTTGTAAGATGTGATTTAGCGGTGAGGTTTTCAACGATTTCAAAAAAAAAAAAAAATCTTGGGTTAGTGAGTGGAATCCTATATTTGTTCACTTTAATTTTTATATATTTTTAGTATAAAGAGGATTGGACATTAAGTATTTTTAATATATTTTTAAATGTGTGTTTCACAAAAGAAAATATATGTGAAAAATATTCGCCATCATATTTAACTCTTAACATAAACATTTATATACGTGTAGCTTATTGTTAACGTTAAATTGATAAAAGAAAATCAAATGTATGATGATATTTGAAATTTATTGATCTTTTTTGGTCAAATCTATAACATGACCTTTTAGTTGAATCTCAAAAAAGCTTTCAAATTCTAAGCCTATCATAATTGACAGTAGCGAATCCACATAAATGTTAACGAGGCAGTCACTATCGTTCAAATCGAAATTTTATTAAAATATGTTTTATAAATTAATGAAAAATCTGATTTTTAATGAAATAATTTTGATTTATCTTTATTAAAATGAAAAATATCAATCATTTTTTTTTTTTTATGAAAATCACCTCTCATGTGGCCATGAGAGGTGGTGGCCTATGCACATTTTTCTTTCTTCTTTTTCAATGACTAGAGAGTACTTCATTTTGGGGACCATTTCTATAATAATGGAAGGTGAAAGCTCACTTTCAGGTCCGTTGAAGATATGAACATCACCAAAAAGTTTGATGCCACTTGCAGAGGAATCTCAAATACATACAAAATTGGCATTGACACATGTTCATTTATTTATTAAAAAAGGGGTCATAAATGTATGGAAAAAAAAAATAGTTTTGTAACTACAAGAATTCAATTTTGTAACGCCAAAGGTCGACGCCAGAGTTTTTAATGTTGAAAAAAAGTAGATGCTAAAGTCTGATCGAGGAAATAAATCACCCGACGACACTAAATATTTCTACGTCGTCAATTTTTCATCGCCAAAACCCATATAGACGATGCATAAATTTATAATTTAGCGTCGATAATTATAAGCGACGCTAAATACCATTATCTTTAGCAAATGAAATATGTGATGTCACTAAAAATCTAATATATTTAGAGTCAAAATTTACCATGTCGACGTTAAAATAGTACATTTAGCGTCACTTCTTTGGCGAAGCTAAAAAATTTTAAAATTTTTTAAAAATAAAATATTATTAAAAATATATATATAATTAATTTTAATAGTATTTTATTTTTAATTTTTTCAAAAATAAAAATAAAATAATTATTATATATATAAAATAATAGTTTTATTACATTAAAAAAATCATGTAGCATGATCGGTTAAGATAGGTGCTGCATTTGTTGGGTTGGAGGAATTATGGAGGTCAATCATGCAGCACTGCTTTGAGCAAACTATCTCCACAAGCGCTCACAAGGTCATCGTATCTCGATCGTGCTCCTGTTTCTGCCACCCCATCTCTTCATTCTGTATCTCCAGTCGGTGTTAGTTAACTTCAATTGCTCTGAAGAGTTGGACGATCGAGAAGTAGTCCATGCCGTCTTCCGACGAGTGTTAAATCCAACGTTGTAAAAGGTGGTGTTCTGGAACAAGTGACGCGAAAGCTCCTCATCAGCCAAAGGTTGATTGCTCTGTGTGAGGTTCCGTGTCTTGATGTCCACCATGCGTTCCTACATTTTAAGATTTTGTGTTAGAGTAAAATTCTGATATTTTGCATAATTTATTTAATTGAACATTTACATAGCACTCTCAGGTGACATCGTTCACCCAACCTTTATTTGGAGTGCAGTAGGTGACTTGGAAAAAATCAGACATCGGGAGGACTGTAGCACCTCTTCCGTGTTGCTATGCTGCAAACGAAAAATTTGGCAATTCTATACCGGCTGGTGACATCTGTCCAAGCAACTCTAACATTATATCAATGTTTTTATTGGTTATTCCATTACTTACTTTAATGTGGAGTAGCTTGACAATAAAAATTCAAAGTCGACATGTTAGCACCATCAAACAGTATCTTTTTAGCCTCTTCAAGTAACCGACTAAACATTTTATATTTGTCGTTCTCCTCCGGATGTGATGTTTATCCATCAAATGTTGAACCTTGTAAGTCATGCAAAGCAACTATCATATCATCACCATTATTTTCTTGACGATGCCCGTGATAATTGATACTAGCTTCTGAATGGGTATACTAGGAGATGTAGTTGTAATTTTCACTATGGTAAATCCACGTCCGATAGGTTGCTGAAATTCCCGACATGCATAAGTGATTCATAACTTCGCTCAAATGTTTATTTCTCCTATTCAAACAGTTATTACACATGGCTAACTTTGTAACTATTATCTAATATACTTTGAATATTGGATATTTTTCAGTTTGAATAATATCGTGTTGGGTGTGCAAACAAAGTCCAAAAGTCCCACATTTGTTAGAAATGAGGAAGATCATGAACATATAAGGATGGACATGTATCTTCATTGGTATGAGGCATTTTGAGAATAGCCCAAGAGCAAATCCGTGAGGGCTTAGACCCAAAGTGGACAATATCATACCAATGTGGAGATAAGTGGTATAATAATAAGTTATAATACAAACCCAGATTAATTTCATATTTTTTCGAGGATGTCAAATGTTCTATTATATAATTATGGAATAAAATTCTGGAATTTGGAGATTTCTTGTGGTATATACAAGGATTGTGAATTTTGAAGTTTGTTATCGCTTCCGAAAACTTTAGGAAAGTTGGTTTAGGTTTTGAAATTCTGAAAATGTAAGATTAGGTGCTTTGTTAAGAATAAGATCTTTTTAGTCTAAATTATGGAATTCGGAGATTGCTATAAGTTTGCATATCAAGCTAAAATTCTGGAGAATGTTAGAATGTTTCAAGGTTCCACGAAATCTTTTTAATAGCAATGTATGTTTGGGATTTTGGTTGATGATGAAATTTGTTTGTGAATTATTTAACAATCTATCAAAAATTGGTGGTGCTCATTCATATAAACAGCTAACGTAGGAAAATTTTAAGATGTATATAAATATAGGGAATGAATGAGTATGATTCTTAATAAGAAAAGATTTAATCATTGGGTTTAAAAGGATTCATTGAAAAGGAAAGAACACGATCCTTGGAGGATCATGGCTCATAAATGGATGTACATTTTGACATAATGATACTTTTTCAAAGACAACTCTCAATGTCTATATAAAAGAGTCATTGGGTTCATTTTTCATTCAATCTTAGATTCAATTCTATTTTCGTAAGCCTTAGGCAATTGTTAGAGTCTAAAATTTTCCAAGTGAAAGAGTTTCCACCATTATACTAGTTCAAATTCTTAAAAAAAGTATTCCGGGAGAACGTTAACTATAAGAGATCCGTAGTGTACCAAGACGAGGCTAATAAGTTCTTAAGGACATAGACTTTCTCGACTTGGTTCTGTTGGGGTAAGCGCAGCAGAATGCGCGGTGGAAGGGCGAAAATGGTTTTAAACATTTTAAATTTTTTCCGAACGAATTAATTAATATCAAATATTATTAATTCATTCAAAGTAGTTTAAATATATTATTTATTAATAATTAATAACATAATATATTTCGTTACACAATGAATTATTTACGAAAATATTTTCGACAAATACTACGGGCAAACGGTCAAACCAGTTGACCAACCGCCGATTCGTGCCAACCCGATCACTTGGGCAGTAACCGGTCCGCCCTTAGGCTTCCCAAACAGTGCTCAATTCACTGGTTTCACAGTCGTTATACAACGAGTCCATTTCGACCCGATTTTCCCTATTTTCTCGCGTTTTCGCCCAGAATTAATCCACCACCCAATACACATCCAAAATCATCCAAATAACATACTTTTCCATGAAAAGTATTCTATTTTAAGGGACCAAATCAGATCTGATTCCAGAAATATTTTTAACCATTTTTCATGCCAAAATTCAATTTATTCACAAAATTAATCCAATTAATTTACACCAAAATTAATCATCACAATATAAAATTCCAAGAACAATTATAGGCAACATTTGAGTGGCAACGTCACTCTAGAATGGTAATTAAATTTTTTTAGATTAATTCACTAATTAATCTTTTATACATATGCTTAGCAAAGAAAACTATTAAGGTTAATTACACAACTAACACCAAATTTTGCACCAAATATATATTCAAAATACATATGTGCATAAAACATGCAATATACATATCTCATCCATACTTTGCATGCTTAGGAAACAAAAATAAGAAAATAGAAAATAGAAAATAGAAATTTAGTATTACCTTAATATCAATTCCAATTTCTTCAATTTTTCTTCTCTTTGGTGTTGATTGCTTTGTTCTTAACCCTAATCCCTTTTTTCTTTTTGTTCTCAACACATGAGAAAATGGAAAAAGCTTGCAAAAATGAAACAACTTTCATTTATATATTTTTACCATGTTGGCTGAAAATTATGGAATTTCCTTAACCAAAATTAACAATTTTTTAGGCCAAGATTTTGATACCTCATGATCTTATCCAAATAAAATAATTATTTTGATATTTTTGTTAATAAAAAATATGTGTCAAAAACACATGGTTTAGCCAATGAAAATTAACAAATTAATTAATTCATTTAATTATTAACAAAAAGATAAAATAAGTTATGGAAAAATATTCTTCCATTTTATCATTATTAATAATTAATTAATAATTAATAATAAAATAAGTGTCAAAATCTAATTGATCAATAATGTGTATCTAATCAAAATTATGTATCACATACAAATACACATTATTTAATACGCATGTGTAAATTATGAATAATCCAAATTATCCATAATTAATTGCCCAAGTGCTCAACGAGTACACTTTATATTGTGGGGCTCTTTAGGTTCAAGTTTATCTGTCACATAAATAATTTTCATGTCCGTAGTTTGTCCACTCACAAATTACGATGACCACATATAATCAAGTTGAACAATCCAAGTCGAAGTCATTACATATATATAATCTCCGCTATGAACAATTTATGTGTCGCGACATATTTATGATTCTTAAATAAATATTCGGAACTCGTTTCCGAATCATACCTCAGCCAATGATTTCAAAGAATCACAAATTGGATATCTAAATCCCGTATACGGGACTGACATATCCTCTCTGGATACATCACAAGATATCATGAGTATCAGTCCATACCCGACGAACAAGTGGAGGTCTGATCTTAAAAGATCGTTGACGTGACTGCTATCAAAGTATGAATGATATAGATATCTCACATATCCACAGTGGTATCACAAGTCAAATGAGCTAATATGTTGTTCGACTCGTAAAAATTCCTATTGACGTTGGTGTTGTTGGACAATTATGACCCATAACGTCACTGTTTGTAAAAACATTGTGGTTTTGTACAAATTAACTATGTAGTAATGGAATTGCCTTTTAATCATTTCGTATTAGATTACTTAAATGGGTGAATGATGAAAGTCCTTATGATTAGTTCCGGATTGAGATGATATGAGACAGTATCAATCCACGACGGTTTAATCATTAAATACCCTAGTCGTAGTATTATCGAGACTGGACATCGATAATGCGGAATAGACTAGTATCGCACTTGTGCGTGTATGGAAGCGTAACAGCATAGTTCTCATATATTTAAGTATTTGATACTTATGCAAATGTGATAGAAGGTTGTGTTTTACCGATGGTACGGAAAACAGCTTCGCTCTGATAGACCCCGCAGAATCCCATTGGTAGTAGGACTATGTGTCTATGGGAGTCCGCATCAGGGTAGATGTATTTGGTCTTAACATGAGACTTACATCGCTAGTACTTGCGACAATCGATACGCTTTAGTTTTGGTCATTCATGACTTTAACAGGTTCTGTGTACGCCTCTTCTATGTTTATTGAGAATCATAGTGTATTGGATGTGATGTCAAGACGAAAGTATCACTTCAGTCATATGGATATGATGGTCACACAGGGATACAGAACTGGTTCTCTAAGGGTTACAACCATCGGGATAATATGACTTGGTCATGATTATCCGATAATAAAGAGACTAGTTGCTAGTAATCTGATATATGCTTCGTATGGGGCAGGCATTGTACCAGCCCCAGGCCTTGCATGTGACATCCGATACTGGATCGAAATACGCAATACTACGTATACTACGCTTGTTAAAGATCGTATATTCCATTGAGAATATTTCTGGAGAATTGGGTAGGCATGGCGCTTGCTAGAAGCCAACCTTATCTCGTAAATCGGTAAAAATGTAGTACTTGGTACGTACGTGTTCGGATAGTCCGACGACCGGATTTACTGCCAACATATCCAGGGATCTCTTGGGTCGCTTCCCGAAGATTCACCGATGACGTATGATTCGAGCTAAATTAATCTGGGATTAATTGCGGAGAGATTTTATCTGGGATAAAATAATATTTGAAGAGAGAGAAAGATTAATTTGGAATTAATCGATAACATAATATATTCGATATATTATTCGAAATTAGATTTCGACGCGGAATTAAAATTAGATTTTATTCTGCCAAACGAATTAATTTAGAATTAATTCGTTAGCGACGTGAATAGTAATTTTGCTAGGCATAGTTATTTAATTAAATTCAATTTAATTACATTGCGACAGAAGTTCGTTAATTCGGAATTAGCGAACCCGAGCCCGGGGTGTTTGCGGGGCTCACTCGCATTCGAAAGCTTGAAAGACTTTTACCAAATACACTTTGTGGTATTAGATATAAATTGATTTTGGAAAATCAACATATGCTTCACTTTTACTCTCTCATTGCCGAAACTAGTGAAGAAAATTCACTCTCCCAATTTCTTCTTCAAGACCGAAAATAGCAAGAAGAAAGTGAATGATTTTTGTTGCAAAAATTCTCAAAGAGCTAGCACTCTTCAAGGGATCATACAAGGTATTAGGGAAACCAACACAAGAGCTTGGAATCTTGAAAAAGCTTGGAGCTTGATCATCTTCTTCCTTGGACTGCCTTGGCCGAATCTTAAAGCTTCTTGGAGGAGAAATTTTGTTGATCAACGCATCCATTATCCGCTCAATGTAAGTGTGTTTCCGCCACTCTTCTTTGTTATTCATTCATGATTTTATGCTTATTTGATCTTGGGACTAAATCTAAAAACCCAACAGGTGTACCATCTATTAGGAATCTTCGAATGAGTCCAATAAACACCTACGTGTTTACACGAGTCTCCCAAGACTCATGGTCTACTGAGACAAACCATTAGAACAATTCTAATATACAACAAGTATTGGTCTCACAGGTTTACTAACTAACCAGGTATGTAAACTTTGACCAGGAACAAATTTAAGAATGAATTATATTGTGACAATTCTCAGTGACAATTGCGGCGCTTTTGCAATAATGTCACAACCATTCATTCTAAGGTCATTTTACGCCTTAACCATATAAATAATTATATTGATGAAAACTACTAAATTTTATTCATAATAAAATAGAAATGTATATTGTATTTACAATAAATACAACAAAATTTGGCGCGCCGAGCACCAACTCTAACATTTTCTCCCACTTGCTCTAGTGCCAAATTTGATGGTATCTAATACCCATCACCTCTACATGTCTATCATATAGTTTCGGAGGCAAGGCCTTCATAAGCGGGTCTGCTATATTGTCCTCTCCAGATATCTTTCATAAGGCAACATCTCCTCGAGCGATTATCTCACGAATAATGTGATACTTCCACTCCACATGTTTCAATTTCTGATGCGCTCTCGGTTATTTTGCATGTGCAACGATACCATTATTATCACAGAACAACGGGATCGAATCCTCGATGTTTGGGATAACTCCCAATTCTATGATAAATTTTCTAATCCACGTAGCCTCATTTGCAGCATCTGATGCCGTAATATATTCTGCCTCGGTGGTGGAATCAGCTGTTGATCCTTGTTTGGAACACTTCCAACTAACTGCAGCATTATTAAAAGTAAATACAAAACCTGAGGTAGACTTTCTATCATCAGGATCTGACTGAAAGTCAGAATCTGTATATCTTTTTGTCTGTAAATCACCTTCTCCATAAATAAGAAACTTATCCTTAGTACCTTTTAGATACTTTAGGATATGTTTAACAACCATCCAATGATCGTTACTTGGATTTGACTAATATCTGCTAGTAACGCTTACTGCATGACTGATATCAGGTCTCGTATATAACATGGCGTACATGATACTTCCTAAGCATGATATATAAGGTTGACTAAACATTCTAGCCTTTTAATCTTCTGTCTGAGGATAATTCTTCTTCGAAAGATGAATGCCATGTCGAAAAGGTATATTAGTAATTTTACAATCGCTAAAGTTGTACCTTTGTAGGATCTTATCTATGTACGAAGATTGAGATAACCCAATCAGCTTGATTTCTTTATCTTTATAGAATTTTATACCAAGTATATAGGAAGCTTCACCCAAGTCTTTCATGAAGAAGTTTTTACAAAGGTATGCTTTAACACCCTACATCATTCCAAGATCATTTCCAATGATCAGGATGTCATCAACGTAAAACACCAAGAACACTATCATACTCCCACTAACCTTCTTATAAACACAAGGTTCTTCTTCGTTTTTGAGAAAACCAGACAATCTGATTACCTCATCAAAATGAAGATTCCAACTCCACGAAGCTTGTTTCAGTCCATAAATGGACTTCTTAAGCTTACATAACATCCCAGAATTTTGGCTGGAGACAAAACCCTCCGGCTGTTCCATATAGATTTCTTCATCAAGAAATCCATTAAGAAAAGCCGTTTTGACATCCATTTTCCAAATATCATAATCATGGTAAGCAGCGATAGCCAATAAAATCCTAATATACTTTAGCATCGCTACTTGTGAAAAGGTTTCATCATAGTCCACACCTGACTTTTGAGTATAACCTTTAGCAACCAGTCGGGCTTTGAAGGTTTCAACCTTCCCATCAGGCACACGCTTCCTTTTGTAAACCCATTTACAACCTACGGGAAAAATTCCCTCAGGAAGCGAAACCAAGTCCCATACTTGATTCAGATGCATAGAGTCTATTTCAAAATTCAAGGCTTCCTGCCATTTAGCGGAATCAATGTCTAATATTGCTTCTCTGTAGGTATACAGATCAGTCTTCTCAACAAGGAGCACATCGAGACTCTTGTCTTGTATCAAATACAAGCGCTCAGGAGGTCTAGATATCCTAGTAGACCTACGGAGAGTTGAATTAGAAGGTTCTGCTTCTGTCTGAATATGTGATTCATTTATTGGTATATCTTCTATAGGTTGGACTTCATCAAGCTTAACCTTCCTATGATTACCATCTTCTGCCAAAAATTCTTCTTCAAGAAATCTGGCAAAACGAGGAACGAACATATTTCGACGCTCGGGTTCATAGAATTGATATCCTTTAGAATTCAAAGGATATCCAACAAACCTAACTTTTCGCTCTCGAGGTAAAAATTTATCCTGCTGCATCACTCTGACGTATGCAGGATAACCCTAAACCATAACATAATTAAGGTTTGGTTTCCTACCAACCCATATCTCATATGGAGTAGTGGGAACAGTTTTAGAAGGAACCCTATTCATCAAATGTGCAACAGTAAGAAGAGCACACCCTCACAAAAAGTAAGGTAGATTTTTAAAACTCAACATTGATCGAACCATATCCAATAAAGTCCGATTTCTTATTTCAGATACTTCATTGTACTGTGGAGTACCCGGATGAGTATATTGAGCGAGAATCTCATTCTCTTTAAGATACTCCGTAAACTCACTACTCATATATTCACCGCCTCGATTTGATCGAAGATATTTGATGAATTTTCCAGTTTGTTTTTCTATTTCGTTTCGAAATTCTTTGAACTTTTCAAATGTTTCCGATTTTTATTTCATCAAGTAAACATAACCATACCATGACAAATCATCGGTAAAAGTTACGAAGTAAAAAAATCACTATGAGCAGTGTGACTTATAGAACCACATACATCACTATGTATGAGTTCTAATAAGTGAGTGGCCCGATGTCCAACACCAGTAAATGAAGCTTTGGTTATTTTACCCTGAATATAAGATTCACAAGTTGGAAAAACTGTATGGTCAGATTCCCAATCAGACCATTCTTAACCAACTGGGTTAGGTGTCGTACACCTATATGTCCTAACCGCATATGCCACAATTTAGTATCAGTAATTTCAGATCTATTACGTTTATTATCCCCAATATCATAAACATCTCTAATGGCATGTAAAATATAATAAACTTGCAAATTTGAATATTTGTGTAACAAAATATCATTCATATCATATATAGACATAGAACAATTCTTAATATGTACATGATATCCTTTTGTATCTATACAAACAAGGAGATAATATTAGCTACACAACCAGGCACAAAAACACAATATGTTAAAATGATGCTGCCTCTAGATAAGCGAATCTCGTATTCGCCAACGGCTGCTACAGATAAAGAATCTTCATTCCCAAAACACAGCTGCATCTCGCCTGGATCAAGCATCGTACTGACCCTCAGTCCCTACAATGAATTGCAGATGTGAGTAGGACTAGAATAATCTAAAACCCATCCAGAACATATGGCTTCACAAGCCAAAGAGATATCAATGATAGGGAAAATAAATATACCTGATGCGACGACTCTCTCTCGTATAACGGAAGCTATGTAATCTGGACAGTTGCACCTCCAGTGTCCAATCTTGCCACAATGGCGGCATTTATCCTCAGTGGCTTTCTTCTTTGCCTTGCCTGACTTCGCTACTTTTCCTTTGGAAGGAACACCAGAGCCAATCTTCTTTGCCTTTTTCTTATTCTTCTTGTCAGATCTCACAGATTGAGAAGGAGAAGAACTAGGCAAATATGACTTTGAAAAGAGTGTCGGCACACCATTCTTGATGTCATCCTCAGTAGTCTGAAACATCCTATGAAACTGACTATAGGAACAACGAATGCCATGCATGTTGAAGTTCATGATGAACTGGGAATATGACGGTGTGAGTGAGCCAAGAATCAAATTCCGGCCCAAAGTCTCATTCAGCTGGAAGTCAAACCTCCTAAGCTGCTCGATGAGATCCATCATGTGCAAGACATGTAGACTCACTAGCTTTCCATCAGCCAAACGAGCATGGAATAATTCCATGGAGATCATGTATATCAGGGTCTACTCCTGGTTTAAAAACTGTTCCCTAAGCTGAGTTATGATACTGAAGGAGTAAGACATATTAGCATATTGCCTCTTCAGATTAGAAGACATAGTACAGAGAATGAGTGACCTGACTCTCAGATCACAATCTCTCAATTTCTAAAATGTCTCCATCTCTTCAGGTGTTGACTTCGGAGCAATATCCAACGACACTGGATTATCCAGCACATAACCCAACTTCTCATACCTCAAGACAATCTTAAGATCCAATTCCCATTCAGAAAAGTTATCAGGACCTTTAAATTTGTTCGCGTCCAGGACATGTGTAAAAGGATTAGAGGAAGTAGTAACTGCCAACACAAACTTAACAAAATAAACAAAAATTAACATAAATATCATCAATATCATAAAACATCCAACATATCATGGAATTTTAATATAAGGATGTCCTCCCACAATTTTACATAAATTGATAATCCCCAAATAAAATATGAGAAATTAATAATTAAATTAAATTCTATAGTAGGAAGTAGACCTCACAAATATATTTCGACACACAGCTTTGGCACATTGTGCCCAAATATATTTGAAATTAGATAACAATTATCAATCACATCCAATGTGACTCTTGTAAAATAGGTCCTGAACCGTTTCTGATCCTCACTGCTTTGGCATCTATTGGATGGGGCGTATTCAAGGCAATACTCGTCAATGAACTGTTGGTTTCTAATATAGTCCCAAGATCATATTTTAACAATGAAAAGAATGAATACTCAAAGAAGTGAGGCAGAATCACACTTACATTGAAGGGATTTTGAGATGTGTTGAAGACAAAATTTCCTCCATTGTTGATCCTTTGAAGTTTCGGCCAAGGAGGTTCTTTGAAGAAGATGAACAAGCTCCAAGTTTTGTAAGGATTCCAAGCTCTTAGATTAGTTTCCCTATCACCTAGTGATGATTCTTCAAGTGCTAGCTTAAGAAAAATTTGCTTCAAACTTTTCTATCCACCAAGGGAAGCTCACAGTTTTTGTGAGCTAATGGAGAGAGAGAGTGTTTTCTTTTGTTTTGATTTTGTTTTCTAAAACAACTTATGCCAGAAGTGTTTTCCAAAATTTGGTATATGCCTTTCAAAAAGTCAAAACCAAATTTGGAGCCAAAAATGGCATTAAAGGCTCTCAACAACCAACATCATAAATAGTGACTAGTTGTCACTCACCAAAAAGGTGAATGGACATCCATCACTAAAGTGACATGTGATGTGACGAGCGATGTGACGAGTGATGTGACTTGTGGCCGCACTTGATTCAAAATCGGAGTGGCCTCGCAAACACATCCCGGGCTCGGTTTCGTTAATTCCGAATTAATGAATTTTCCTTTGCGACGTAATTAAATCAAATTTATTATTCACGTCGCTCGTGAATTAATTCTAAATTAATTCGTTTGCCCGAATTAAAATCTAATTTTAATTCCGTGTCGAAATCTAATTTCGTTTAATACATCGAATATATTATTTTATCGATTAATTCCGAATTAATCGTTCTCTCTCTTCAAATAGTATTTTATCCCAGATAAAATATCTCCGTAATTAATTCAAGATTAATTATGTTCGAATCATACGTGATCAATGAATCTTCGGGAAGCGACCCAAGAGATCCCTGGATATATTGGCAGTAAATCCGGTCGTCGGACTATCCGAACACGTACGTACCTCGTACTACATTTTTACCGATTTACGAGACATGGTTGGCTTCTAGCAAAGCGCCATGCCTACCCAATCCTCCAGAAATATTCTTAATGGAATATACGATCATTGTCAGGCGTAGTATACGTAGTATTGTGTATAGCGATCCAGTATCGGATGTCACATGCAAGGCCTGAGGCTGGAATAATGTCTGCCCCATACGAAGCATATATCAGATTACAAGCAACTAGTCTCTTTAATCGGATAATCATGACCATGTCATATTTTCCCGATGGTTGCAACCATTTAGAGTACCAGTTCTGTATCCATGCGTGATCATCATCTCCATATGACTGAAGTGATACTTCCATCTTGACATCAGACCCAATACACTACGATTCTCAATAAACCCAGAAGAGGCGTACACAGAACCTGTTAAAGTCCTAGACGACCAAAACCAAAGCGTATTGATTGTCGCAAGTACTAGCGATGCAAGTCTCAGGTTAAGACCAAATACACCTACCCTGATGCGGATTCCCATAGACACATAGTCATACTACTAATGGGATTCCGCGGGGTCTATCCAGAGCGAAGCTGTTTCCGTACCATCGGTAAACACAAACTCCTATCACACTTGTATAAGTATCCAATACTTAAATATATGAGAACTATGCCGTTACGCTTCCATAACACGCACAAGTGCAACACTAGTCTATTCCGCATTATCGATGTCCAATCTCGATAATACTACGACTAGGGATATTTAATGATTAAACCTTTATGGATTGACACTATCTCATATCTTATAATCCGGAACTAATCATAGTGACTTTTATCATTTATATATATATTAAGTAATCAAATTACAAAATGATAAAATGCAATTTCATTGCTACATAATTAATTTGTACAAAAACCACAATGTCTTTTACAAATAGTGACGCTATGGGTGATAATTGTCTAACAATCTCCCACTTGGCCTATAGCCAGTCACTCAAGCATCTAATACCTGAACTATGTACATGTCGCTCAAACATTTGCTGAGGAATAGCTTTCGTCAGCGGATCTGCAATGTTGTCCTCTGATGCGACCTTCTCGATCTTCACATCGCCACGATGTATGATCTCACGAATCATATAGAAACGTCGAAGAACATGCTTGGATCAGTGATGAGACCGCGGTTCCTTAGCCTGCGCTATAGCCCCGCTATTTTCACAATACAATGGAACGAGCTCAGCTGCTAACGGAACTACTTCTAATCCAATTAGGAATTTTCGGATCCAAACTGCCTCTTTTGCTACTTTAGCTGCAGCAATATACTCCGCTTCTATTGTTGAATCGGCAATAGTCTCTTTCTTGGAAGATTTCCAGCTTACTGCTCCGTTATTCAAACAAAATATGTACCCAGACTGCGACTTGCAGTCCTCTTTGTCGGTTTGGAAACTTGCATCGGTATACTCAGTTACCTCAAGTTCTCAATCTCCATAGATTAAGAAAGCATCCTTAGTTCGTCTAAGATACTTAAGTATATTCTTAACTGCCATCCAGTGACCATCACATGGATCGGCCTGATAGCGACTACACATGCTCAAAGCATACGAGACATCAGGTCGCGTACATATCATGGCATACATGATCGATCCGACTGCCGAGGCGAACGGTATCCGATTCATGTTGTCTCTCTCATCTTAGTTTTAGAACACATGTCCTTAGATAGAGAGACGCCATGTGACACTGGTAACATTCCTCTATTGGACTGATCCATGTTGAATCTCTTCAACACTTTGTCAACATATGTACTCTGGGAGAGTCCAATCAGCTTTCTAGATCTATCCCGGTAGATCTTTATTCATAGAATAAAGGCTGTTTCTCCCAGATCTTTCATGGAGAATTTTAATGAAAGCCAAGCTTTCACCGATGTTAACATGGGAATGTCATTGCCAATAAGCAATACATCATCAACATAAAGGATAATGAATGTCAGTGCGCTCCCACTAACCTTCTTATATACACAAGGATCATTTTTGTTTTGAACGAAATCATATTCTTTTATGATCTCATCAAAATGTTGGTTCCAAGAACGCGATGCTTGCTTCAATCCATAAATGGATCGATTTAACTTACAAACCTTGTTTACAAGTATTGGCACGATAAAACCGTCAGGCTGTTGCATGTAAACATCCTTCAAAAGGTTTCCGTTAAAGAAAGCGGTTTTGACGTCCATATGCCATATCTCGTAATCGAAATATGCAGCAATAGCAAGCATTATGCGAATGGATTTAATCATGGCAACTGGTGAAAAAGTTTCATCGTAATCGACACCATGTCGTTGACGATACTCTTTTGCTACAAGCCTAGCTTTGTACGTTTGTAAGTTGCCATCCATGTCAGTCTTCCTCTTGAAGACCCATTTGCAACCAATAGGCTTTACGCCTTCTGGTGCATCAACCAGTGTCCAAACTTGGTTGGTGTACATGGAATCCATTTCGGAATTCATGGCATCTTGCCAAAACCGGAGTCGATACCTTGTATCGCTTCCTCATACGTAGCCGAATCGTCTTCCTCAATAAGATTAATATCCACATGAGGTGAGATCAGAAACCCATACCTCTCAGGTTATTTTCTGACTCTCTCAGACCTACGCGGTCCTTGTGTATTCGAAGATTGTGGTACAGTCTCATCCTTGATGGACTGTTCATGTTCCGTTAAGGATTCTGTGCCAGGAACAGTATCACTCCGATTTTCATCGAGTCTACTTTTTTCCAACTTATCACTGCATTTAGGAATTCCTTCTCAAGGAAAACCGCATGTAGAGCAACAAATACTTTGTTCTCTTGTGGGTGATAGAAGTAATATCCTTTGGTTTCCCTAGGATATCCTACAAATAGGTATTTATCCGATTTGGGTTCTAGTTTGGTACCTTCCAAACGTTTGACGTATGCCCAGCAACCCCAAATCTTCAGGAATGAGAAACCCGGTTTCTTTCCTGTCCATATTTCATACGGAGTCTGTTGAACAGACTTTGACGGAACCTTATTCAAAATAAGTATTGCACTGTTCAATGCATATCCCCAGAAGGAAATAAGTAGCTCTGTGCGACTCATCATAGACCTTACCATGTCTAACAAAGTTCGGTTTCTCCGTTCGGACACACCGTTTAATTGCGGTGTTCCAGGAGGAGTCCACTGTGAAAGAATACCATAGTCTTTCAAGTAATCAAGAAACTCATTGCTCAAGTATTCGCCACCACGGTCCGATCGTAATGTCTTAATACTTTTGCCGGTCTGTTTTTCTACTTCGTGTCGAAACTCTTTGAATTTCTCAAAAGTTTCCGACTTGTGTCTCATAAGATACACATAACCAAAACGCGATGCATCATCCGTAAAGGTTACGAAGTATTCATATCCACCTCTAGCCTGGCTAGACATGGGCCCACACAATGTCACTATGAACAAGGGCTAATAGTTCGGTGGCACGTACACCTTTACCACTAAAAGGTGACTTAGGCATCTTGCCTAATAAACAAGATTCACAGACGTCATATGAATTTGGATCAAATCCGTCCAAGTACCCACTCTTCGAAAGTGTGGATACATGTCTTGTTTATGTGTCCTCGACGACAATGCCACATATAAGTTTCATCTTTGTTACTTACTTTAAGCCTTTTGTTTGTTACATTATATGTTTGAGATTGATTTATATTCAAAATATAAAGACCATTATTTGCATCAGCAGTGCAAATTTCCATATCATTTTTATACATAAAACACCCAGTGTTTCTAAATACAAAAGTATACCAATATTGGGCTAATATAGATACATAAATAATATTCCTAGTCAAACTAGGTACAAAATAACAGTTTATAAGTTCAAGTACATGCCCTGATGGTAGTTCCAAAACATAAGTGCCCACGGCCAAAACGGCAACTCGAGTCCCATTTCCAACGCGGAGGTCAATCTCTCATGAGGCCAGTCTCCTGCTAATCTGCAGATCCTGCACATCAGTACATATGTGAGTACCATAACCAGAATCAAAAATCCAATTTTTAAAACTAGAAGTAGACATGTGTATTTCTATAACAAACATGCCTGAAGCTGGTGCCTTGCCCGCTTTGATTTCCTTCATGTGTGCCTTGTACTCGCGGCAGTCACGCTTCCAGTGACCCCGCTTCCCGTACTGCAAGCATACATATTGGGATTTGTCCTTGGGTTTCCCAGAACCCTTTGACGATTTGGCCTTGCCCTTGCCCTTGCCCTTCTTCTTATGCTTCTTTTTCTTAACACCTCCAGTCGCCTTGGGCCAAGCCCTCGGAGTCTGAGATGTTGAAGTATAGTGCGCCTCGCGCTTCTTGCCCTTAAGGAGCTCCTTTTCTGCCTCACGCAGAGTGGACATCAACTCTCCAAGAGTCTGGTATCGGTTCAACATGTTGTAGTTCATGATGAACCCACTCTAAGTGTCGGGGAGAGACTGTAGGATCAAATCTACTGAAGTCTCAACCTCGAAGACTATGCCCATCTGTCCGAGCTGCTCAATATCAGCAATCATCTGTGAGACATGGTGCTCAACAGACGTACCCTCTAACATGCGAGCCCGGAAGAGCTTCTTCTGCAACTCATATCTTTGCTATCTAAGGTTAGATCGGTGGAGATCGTGCAACTTCGCCATCATCTCATAGGGATCCAACCCCTTTGTTTTGACGACGGAATTGCGGAGTCATAGCGGCAATCATTACCGATTGAGTAGTCGCATTATCATCGCTATGAGTCTTCCAAAGCTCTAGCTCAAGCAACTGATCAGGTCGGGGCTTAAGCCCAATAGGTCGCTCTAAAGTATAGAGTAACTTCTCGGATCCCAGAACAATTCTGAGATTCATATCCCAATCCTGAAAGTTTGTGCCATTAAAGACGTTGTCGCCCATGACAATTTCCCTAACGCTCAACTTTCCTGTCATCTTAACCGCAATAGTTCAACTATTCGATTAACGATGTATGGGTACAGTATAACTGTTACAAGAAAAATAATAATATATTAGTCCAACTAATAAAATAATTGACGAAATAATTTGAAAAAAGCTAAATATTTGAACAAAATTGCAAATTCAATACTAGCCTCCCACTATTTTTCGGCGAGCCTCTAACCCTCTGTTAAGTACTCGGGAAACCTAGTTTCCTAGTGGGCTAGGATCCCGTTAAATAACACACAACCTTGAATTTGGCCAACAAGCTGTATGATATTTAACTAGGTAGATCTCTAAGATCAATTGAATCTCATCCAATTCATAGATCCGGTAGGTGGACCTGCAAGTCCCAAACATATATACAATATATATGCCAATATATTTTCCTAACATTTTCCCTCTGAATCAACTAAGCCTTGGCTTTGGCACAACAAGCTTAATGATTCCAGTTAAGCGGAACCCATTGACTTTTGGAAAGCTTCGTAATCGATGTCGATGGACAAGAAGTGATCTTGACTTTGGCCAACAAATCACAACTTGGACAAGACACACGATATGCAACAAACCTTCATGATTCAAACACATCCGCGATGGACAAAGGTCTTGACTTTGGCCAACAAACCAGTGCCAATCTTGGATCTTGAGTAAGACTCACTCAATGGAAGGAAAACACTTAATATTTTATTGAGGGTTTTTCGCGTAAATTGGCAACCAATTTATTATCTTTGTTAGGTCTCATCATACACCCTTAAGCATGCATTCTAAAAGCATAATAAGGAGCGAAAATAAATTAATAATGATATGCGGATGGATATCTCACAGATTGTTCCTAGAACAAATCATTCTCTTTCCTCTCCCTTGCTAGCACTATTCATACTTCTACCCAATTACATAATACAATTAAAGAAACCTCATTAACATTGAGGGGAATTAGGTGAGAAGAGAAATACAAAGAATCAAAAGAGATAAGGCTGGACACGCAGGTCCAATTTAATAAATTCTAAATTTACATCAATTTCCAAAATTGCCATTTCCATTCTAATATCATCCGATATACATTATTCATTCAACACATCCATGTATTCATTCCAAGCATGTTATTCAATCAATCTAATCCAATTAATTAATCTTTGAATTAAGTGATCATCCAATGTTCAAACAACGATTTGATTTGCGCGAGTCAAACTCGTTTGAGAATAAGTACTCGAAGTACGAATTCTTGAATTATATCGAACTACAATTTAAATCTAATTTAACTCGTATTCAATACTAATTCTATATTTAATTCTAAATTAAATAACTACACGTTTTAATGCGCCTTTACGACTTAGATTCCAAATCTAATCTAAATGGGTCTCAAAGCCCAATTAACATCCAATGTTGTTTAATTAAAGTCCAATGGGCTTTCAATTAATTTCTTAAGGCATGGAATTTGGTCAATATGGGTCAAACCCAAATACCAAAGCCCAATTAAGGAATCACCCTTATTTTCAAGAAACCAATTTAGGCCCATTAGGCCCAATTAAACATTAAAAGGTCCATTAGTTATATTTGGACTTAATGGAGTGGTTTAGGCCCAATTTGGATCCAATCCAATTGACCCAAACCTTCTTGGCCCAACCAAGTCCATAAGGCCCAAATACAACATATAAAGCCCAATTCTAAACCAAGCCCAATTAATAAAATTCTAATTTTCCAAATTTCAAAATTCAATTAATTAAAGTGTATTACATCAATTAATTATCTAAATCAACATTTCCAAAATACTAATTTGATCAATTAATCATGTATTAATTTGTTCAACTCATGTCCAACATTTTTAAACAAAAAATCAACTCATTTCATGCTCCATAGCTCACGACATTCATAGGGTTTTTTGTCCGATTTCGTTTTCAATCCGATTGAATCTCAAATCATCATTTCCCAAGTCTTTAAACTCATCCAATGATCAAAAGAACAAAAAATACCATGACTTTAGGGTATACTATGCATTCGGCCAAGCCCAATATTTGGGGAAAAATTAATCCAATTCAATTTTCATCAAATTGATCATGCATAACACTATGTTATCATCATTCAAGCATACTCAATCAATCAATTTTATCAAATCATGCTCAAATAATTTTTACCCAAATTTTAGCATAAGTGTAAGCACTGCATTTTTGCATATAAGTCCCTATGATGAGTCTCATTTGGAGGCACTACCTTTTAAGTCACGGTAGTCACGGGAAACGGACGTCGGATTGGGAAATTCAGAATAGACATGTCATCGGATTCATTTCACAAGTTCACTGTTTTCGTTCGTGCTGCGTTCGTTACCACGTTCGAACATCAAACAGATTGCAGACATTCGTGTAGCGTTCGAAGGGGCGTTCGAACGGTGTCGGTATTTCTGGTTTTGCTGCTAGCCTCACACCCAAGCCCAATTAGCCCACCAAAGCCCATTAAAATATTAATTAAATCATATACCAAATTAAATGAAATATTAATTAAATCATATACCAAATTAAATAAAACATTAAATAAAATCATGCCTAATTAAAATCAATCAACCAATATTATTCCTAATTAAAAATATATTATTCCTAACTTAAAATATTGTATGCCTAATCAACACAAATTAAATATTTCAACTTCCTAATTAGCCAAATCTTGTCCCCAATTAAAATATATGTTTTCCTTGTTTGAAACCAAATCATATCTCACCTTTAATGCCAAATCCTTTCATTGTCAAGCAAGGAGTAGCCCTACCCCATTTGCCTAAAAAAAAGAACCCTTCACCACACATCTAAACCCCTAATTCATTCACATAAGAAACACCCAAGCTCATTGACACAACCAAACTCACATACACAACCCTCATAAACAAAATAAGCAAAAATAACTTCTTTTCTTCTCCATCCTAGGACCGAAAATCACAGCCACCAAACACCTCATATCACCAAAATACACCTCTAAAAATAGTGCGCAGAAACCGCATAAACATCAGCCACATACACTCCCAAACAGCAGCCCAAACACCCAAAAAACAGTCCCTTATTTACCGAAAACCAGTAAGCCAATATTGTGACCAGAATACAGTAGCAATAGCAGCAAATCGGAGTCAAAACAGTAGCTCGAGCAGTGGAACAACGAGGAAAGGCGTGAACCTGTGAACCGGAGGAGTTGCGGAGCATCCCCCTTTTCCGACGACCGTGCACCATACTTCCGAGAGTCGACATAAAAGCTTAGACCTGAGGGCACCTTTCTCATTAGTTTATATTCGTCTTTTAATTGTTTATTAAATTCTATTCGCATGAGTCATTTGTGAATGCATGTTGTGGCTGTGAATAAAATGGAAAATGTGTCGCCTCTTGTGGTATATAGGATGGAAACCCGGACATAAATTTCATAGCCAATTCCGAATGGACGGTAGTATGATCTGTACCCGGGATACAACTCCACGTACCACTTGAGTAAACGGCGCATATTTCATTTTCTGTTGTTTTGATGTGTTTATTATTCGTTATTTAATTTCTGCATGTTATTCGTTCACGTAATGATGTGATCGAGCGCATGTGCTTAGTAAGTCGGATTAAAGGTCCCCTATTTTGAGGGGTTAAAACCCTTTACCACGATGCTTTGCCGCACCGGTTGATGTATATTCGGTTGAATGTAAGATGTGTTCAATCGGGTATACAAAATTAGATATTGTTTCTTTTATTTCTTATATGCATTGGTGATAAAGCGCATGGGCTTAGTAAGTGCGATTAAAGGTCCTCTATTTCGAGAGGTTAAAATCCTTTACCACGATGCTTTACCGCACCGAATAATGTATATTCGATTGGATGTGAGATATGTTCAATCGGATACACGAAGTCCTATATCGTTGTCTTTACTTTTTATATATGTATTGTGTTGTTTGCGCATGGGCTTAGTAAGTGCGATTAAAGGTCCTCTATTTTGAGAGGTTAAAATCCTTTACCACGATACTTTGCCGCGCTGGATAGTGTATGTTCGATTGGATGCGAGATGAGTTCAATCGGATACGTGAGGTCCTATATTGTGGATTTGTTTGTTTATGTATGTGTTGTATGCATCAGGTCTGATTCCGTTCGAACGCGTTCTCGAACGCCACACGAACGAGAACCTTCTGTTTACCGTTCGAACACGTTCTCGAACGCTACGTGAACGCGCACGTAGTTTCTTAGTTTCATCATGCATCAGGTCTGGTTCCGTTCGAACGCGTTCTCAAACTCTATACGAACATGAACCTTCTGTTTACCGTTCGAACGCGTTCTCGAACGCTACGTGAACACGCACCCATTTTCTTTATTTTATCATGCATCAGGTTTGGTTCCGTTCGAACGCGTTCTCGAACGCTGCATGAACGCAAACCTTCTATTCACCGTTCGAACGCGTTTGCGAACGCTACACGAACACGCACCCACTGCACTGAGTCATTTTCATCACATCACGACATGTCTATTTTAGCATGTAGTTGTCTCTTTTTTACCTTATGCATTTGTAGTACCACTTTAAGTATCTATTTCTGTCATGCGCTTAATTGTCTTTCTTTAATATGCATGCTTGTGTGAATGTTATTTGTTCGCGTTTCTGTGTCTACCAATGTGAAATTGTATGCTTTCCGTATGTCAATTTATCTGTATACAAATTGAGACATAGATTACATGCAAATAGGCTGTATACAAATTCGGATATGTGTAACATGTAAATTTAGATGAATTTGTTGATGTATGCATGCGAACTTAGGGATAAATCATCCTTGGAAATATATTGCTTAGGCTTGGTTAAATTATTGCACAAATCATGTTATTACAAGTGGCATAAGTAAAGGACCATTCCGAACCCAACGGTTTGAGGTCTTCCCTTGCGAGGGGTGAGTGCGGCCTTAAATCTCATTTTCCCGGTTCACATAGGGTGGCGACTCCATTATTCTCCGGTTTAGTCCCCCGTGGGCTACTCCGTACTCCCAACCGGGTCGCGAGCCCGGAACAGCATGCGTCGCCCAGTTTGTGTTCTACAATAAGAACCATAATATTTTTCATGCTCAAATTAGGCTCATTGATACCATTGTTGGGTTTCTATTACATTCCCAAGATCGATTTAAGCAATGAAAAAGAATGAATACTCAAAGAAGTGAGGCAAAATCACACTTACATTGAACGGATTTTGAGATGTATTGAAGACAAAATTTCCTCCCTTGTTGATCCTTTGAAGTTTCGGCCAAGGAGGTTCTTTGAAGAAGATGAACAAGCTCCAAGATTTGTAAGGATTCCAAGCTCTTAGATTAGTTTCCCTATCACCTAGTGATGATTCTTCAAGTGCTAGCTTAAGACAAATTTGCTTCAAACTTTTCTATCCACCAAGGGAAGCTCACGGTTTTTGTGAGCTAAGGGAGAGAGAGAGTGTTTTCTTTTGTTTTGATTTTAATTTCTAAAACAACTTATGCCAAAAGTGTTTTCCAAAATTTGGTATATGCCTTTCAAAAAGTCAAAACCAAATTTAGAGCCAAAAATGGCATTAAAGGCTCTCAACAACCAACATCATAAATAGTGACTAGTTGTCACTCACCAAAAAGGTGAATGGACATCCATCACTAAAGTGACATGTGATGTGACGAGCGATGTGACAAGTGATGTGACTTGTGGCCGCACTTGATTCAAAATCGGAGTGGCCTCGCAAACACATCTCGGGCTCGGTTTTGTTAATTCCGAATTAACGAATTTTCCGTTGCGACGTAATTAAATCAAATTTATTATTCACGTCGCTCGCGAATTAATTCTAAATTAAATCGTTTGCCCGAATTAAAATCCAATTTTAATTCCGCGTCGAAATCTAATTTCGTTTAATACATCGAATATATTATTTTATCGATTAATTCCGAATTAATTGTTCTCTCTCTTCAAATAGTATTTTATCCCAGATAAATTATCTCCGTAATTAATCCAAGATTAATTATCTTCGAATCATACGTCTGACCGGCGTAAACACACACGTATAACGCAAGCGCACATATCGTTCAAGTAGTATAAAAATATCGATCCCACGAGGACTTAATTCCTACTGTTGTTATTAATTGTTGAATCTATTTATTTACAAATATCTAATTATAGGGAGAAGAGAATGATTGTTTGATTGATTGGTTGAATGTGGTTTTCCTTAATTAAAATAAATAAAATAAACAAAAGAAAATACTAAGGAAAATAACAAAAGACTCAAAGATCTAGGGTTGTGAATCTTTCTAATATCTTTTAAAAGATGAAGTAATTATTTTATGTTTGTGTAATAAATCGGTTTACTAACCTGGAAGACGAAATTATGCGAAAGCCTCTGTCGATGGTCAGACGCAAATACCCAGTTTAACGCAATTGAACCATATGTCTATGTCAACCAAATTACCTGGATTCATTAAGTTTAAGTTCCAATTATGGCTACCCCCGCCCGACATGTATTTGTCTATCCTGTAAGGAAATCTATTAAAGGGTTATCTATCCTCAAGGAAGATCGTGGGCTATTAAGTCTAAGGCTGAAACCTAAAATCCCTATGTCTAGTTCATTTTTGATTTACCAGATCAATCTTATTGGTGATCAGACAACAAGAAACATTAAGCTTAAGACTTAATAAGTAAACTAAAGAATTACCCATAAAAAGAAAATCAATTATTAAGCCTAGTAATATTGTGTTTCATCACTTCCCTAGAATAAAATAAAATGCTGGGGGTTAGAGGATCCACTTTTAGAAATCTCAAATTATTATAATATGGAAATTGCCAGTAGTATATAATTAAGTTGAACCAGCCATAAAGGCGGTATTATTATTTATCCATAAACCAGCCATATAGGCGGAAATTATATGTCACCTAAAGACCAGCCATATAGGCGGTGTCACATTATGTTACATAATTAAAACCAGCCATTAAGGCGGAATCAACTTTTAATTCATATTATTAAAATTACAATTTCCATATTATAATTAAAGTGAGATTAATCCACCTTTACTATTTATAATTTAGAAATCTCCCATATTATAATATATAAATCTGTGTGATATTTACCAACCAGCCATATAGGCGGTATCCTGATTAAGTCAAATTAATAATTAATTACCAACCGATCAACCAGGTGGTATCCTCATTAAGTTAGGTTAAAACCAGTTTAAAAATAATTACCAACCGACCAATATGGCGGTATCCTTGTTAAGTCAGGTTTTAAATAATTTATATATTATAATTAATGGAGATTAATCTAAATTATAAAAGTAAAAAGCTTCACATTTACCCCAACATAAATTTAACTACAAAACATAAAAGAAAAGAGAAGAAGAAGAACTATTATTACTACTGAAAATTAAAATACATAATTAAAATATTATTTATATTTGAAAACTAGATGCAATCCTCTAAAAACAGGGAAAAGCTCCCAAGGAAAGCACACCAAATGAAGTGAAGAAGGCCTGAATTTATAGGCAAAATCGTCTTTTGGCGTCGCGACGCTGGACATTATCGACGTGGCACGCTCTGGTTCGTCGGCTCAGATTCTGGATAAGGTGATAAGGTGACACATGGCAAGGTGGTTGGGATCTCAATTATTGTGACACGTGGCGGCTCGTGATTGGCTGAGTCAGATTCTTATCCGCCATGTGTCAGATAAGGATAAGTCAGTCAATAATTGATGCTGACGTGGCGATACATGGTAATTTGACTGTAGGCACCATAGAATTGCGACACGTGGCACGCTGTGATTGGTTGATGATGACGTGGCAGTCATGTGGCACTTTGACTTGGTCAATAGGTGATGTGGATGATGACGTGGCAATGACGTGGAGTGACACGTGGTGATGGCGACTGTCGGCACCGTAGGATGATGACATGTGGCACGGCGCACGTTAGCAGATCGGCTGTGATGGTGACACATGGCACGACGCACGTTAGCAAAGTCAAATTTTCTCTCGGATTCTGATTTATGGACCTGGCGCACCTTAGCACTATTCGGCGCATGTTAGGCGTCGCGACGCTGAAAATTACCAAAATGCCCTTTTTGTCCAATTTTCACTGTTTTGCTCCAAATCACCTCCAGAATGTCCTGAAACTTTATTTATCTACAAAATAACACAAAACACATCAAAATATTCACAAGACTCAAGAAACTATACAAAATATTAAGTTAAATGAGTGAGAAATAGTGATAGATTTACCACTCATCAACGTCATCGGTAAATCTTCGGGAAGCGACCCAAGAGATCCTTGGATATGTTGGCAGTAAATTCGGTCGTCGGACTATCCGAACACGTACGTACCTCATACTATATTTTTACCGATTTACGAGACATGGTTGGCTTCTAGCAAAGCGCCACGCCTACCCAATTCTCCAGAAATATTCTTAATGGAATATACGATCTTTGTCAGGCGTAGTATACGTAGTATTATGTATAGCGATCCAGTATCAGATGTCACATGCAAGGCCTGGGGCTGGAATAGTGTCTGCCCCGTATGAAGCATATATCAGATTACAAGCAACTAGTCTCTTTAATCGGATAATCATGACCATGTCATATTATCCCGATGGTTGCAACCATTTAGAGTACCAGTTCTGTATCCCTGCGTGATCATCATCTCCATTTGACTGAAGTGATACTTCCATCTTGACATCACACCCAATACACTACGATTCTCAATAAACCCAGAAGAGGCGTACACAGAACCTGTTAAAATCCTGGATGACCAAAACCAAAGCGTATTGATTGTCGCAAGTACTAGCGATGCAAGTCTCAGGTTAAGACCAAATACACCTACCCGGATGCAGATTCCTATAGACACATAGTCATACTACCAATGGGATTCCGCGGGGTCTATCCAGAGCGAAGCTGTTTCCGTACCATCGGTAAACACAACCTCCTATCACACTTGTATAAGTATCCAATACTTAAATATATGAGAACTATGCCGTTACGCTTCCATAACACGCACAAGTGCAACACTAGTCTATTCCGCATTATCGATGTCCAATCTCGATAATACTACGACTAGGGATATTAATGATTAAACCTTTATGGATTGACACTATCTCATATCTTATAATCCGGAACTAATCATAGTGACTTTTATCATTTATATATAAATTAAGTAATCAAATTACAAAATGATAAAATGCAATTTCATTGCTACATAATTAATTTGTACAAAAACCACAATGTCTTTTACAAATAGTGACGCTATGGGTCATATTGTCTAACAATCTTCCACTTGGCCTATAGCCAGTCACTCAAGCATCTAATACCTGAACTATGTACATGTCGCTCAAACTTTTGCTGAGGAATAGCTTTCGTCAGTGGATCTGCAATGTTGTCCTCTGATGCGACCTTCTCGATCTTCACATCGCCACGGTGTATGATCTCACGAATCAGATGGAAACGTCGAAGAACATGCTTGGATCGTTGATGAGACCGCGGTTCCTTAGCCTGTGCTATAGCCCCGTTATTGTCACAATACAATGGAACGGGCTCAGCTGCTAACGGAACTACTCCTAATCCAATTAGGAATTTTCGGATCCAAACTGCCTCTTTTGCTGCTTCAGCTGCAGCAATATACTCCACTTCTATTGTTGAATCGGCAACAGTCTCTTGCTTGAAAGATTTCCAGCTTACTGCTCCAATATTCAAACAAAATATGTTAATAATTAATAACATAATATATTTCGTTACACGACAAATTATTTTACGAAAATATTTTTTGACAAATACTATGCGTAATGGGAAAACGGTCAAACTAGTTGACCAACCGCCGATCCGGGTCAACTCGGTCACTTGGGCAGTGATCGGTCAGCCCTTGGACTGCCCAAATAGTGCCCAGTTCACTGGTTTCACAGCCGTGACACGGAGAGCCCATTTCGACCCGATTTTCACCGTTTTCTCGCGTTTTTATCCCGGAAAAATTTCCCGAATTAATCCACCACCCAATACACATCCAAAATCATCCAAATAACATACTTTTCCATGAAAAATATTTTGTTTTAAGAGACCAAATCAGATCCAATTTCAGAAATATTTTTAAGCATTTTTCATGCCAAAATTCAATTTATTCACAAAATTAATCCAATTAATTTACACCAAAATTAATCACCACAATATAAAGTCCCAAGAACAATTCTATGCAACATTTGAGTGGCAACATCACTCTAGAATGGTAATTAAAGTTTTTTTAGATTAATTTACTGATTATTTTTTTATACACATGCTTAACAAATAAAACTATTAAGGTTAATTACACAACCAACACCAAATTTTGCACCCAATATATATTCAAAATACATATGTGTATAAAAGATGCAATAGACATTTCTCATACATACTTTGCATGCTTAGGAAACAAAAACAAGAAAATATAAATTAGGAATTTAGTATTACCTTAATATCAATTCCAATTTCTTCAATTTTTCTTCTCTTTGGTGTTGATTGCTTTGTTCTTAACCCTAATCCCTTTTTTTCTTTTTGTTATCAGCACATGAGAAAATGACAAAAGCTTGCAAAAATGAAACAACTTTCATTTATATATTTTCAACATGTTGGCCGAAAATTAGGGAATTTCCTTTACCAAAATTAACAATTTTTTTAGGCCAAGATTTTGACACCTCATGATCTTATCCAAATAAAATAAATATTTTGATATTTTTGTTAATAAAAAAAATGTGTAAAAAATACATGGTTTAGCCAATTAAAATTGGCCAAAAATCAAGAATATTCCATGTAATATTCTTAATTAAAATAAATAAATTAACAAATTAATTAATTCATCTAATTATTAACAAAAAGATAAAATAAATAATGAAAAAATATTCCAAGAATATTCTTCAATTTTATCATTATTAATAATTAATTAACAATAATAAAACAAGTGTCAAAATCTAATTGATCAATAATGTGTATCTAATTAAAATTATGTATCGCATACAAATACACATTATTTAATACGCATGTGTAAATTATGAATGATCCGAATTATCCATAATTAATTGTCTCAGTGCTCAACGAGTACACTTTATATTGTGGGATTATCTAGGTTCAAGTTTATCTGACACAAAAATAATTTCCATGTCCGTAATTTATCCACTCACAAATTACGACGACCACAGATAATCAAGTTGAACCATCCAAGTCGAAGTCATTGTATATATATAATCCATTTGTCATAGGTTATCCGAATTGTTTCGGAGATATAGAATAAACATAAAATCTCCGCTATGAACAATTCATGTGTCGCGACATATTTATGATTCTTAAATAAATATTCGGAACTCATTTCCGAATCATACCTCGACCAAGGATTTCAAAGAATCACAAATTGGATACCTAAATCTTGTACACGGGACTGACAGATCCTCTCTGGATACATCACAGGATATCATGAGTATCAGTCCATACCCGACAAACAAGCGAAGGTCTGATCTTAAAAGATCATTGACGTGATTGCTATCAAAGTATGAAGGATATCTCATATATCCACAGTGGTATCACAAGTCAAATGAGCTAATATTTTGTTCGACTCGTAAAGATTCCTATTGACGTTGGTATACCATCTATTAGAAATCTTCGAATGAGTCGTTCAGTATTTATCCAATAAATACCTACGTATTTATATGAGTCTCGCAAGACTCATGGTCTACTGAGACAAACCATTAAAATAATTCTAATATACATCACGTACCGGTCTCACGGGTTTACTGTAACATCCCTCTCATGGAGATGCTACCGGCAGGGAATAGACTGATCTATCCCCCTAAGCCTCTAACTTTCTGTCTATAATCCATCCTACATCTCAATCTCAAATGTTAACTCATACATGTGACCATAACTCAAATCAACAACATGCAATGTAATTTAATACCTATAACAGTAGACTCAAATATACTTCTCTTTACAACTTTGTACCAGACACTTTTAATTTATTACAATGACTTATTCAATTCAGGTGTATGCATGCAACTCTACTATGACTCTGACTGGATTGTAACTTTGTACTCAATCAGTTGGACCCAAACACTATAGTGACTGCCATCAGTATCCATCCTCTCGAACTCGTCCTCCGGGTAAACCTGTAAAATAAAAAATATGGGTGTTGGGGGGGGGGGGTCAAATCGTTTGAACAACCTAGTGAGTGGATACTGAAAATAACAAAACCATAAGCAAAATCCAAAACATATACGTAAACCGTTTTTCATGCATGCATCGTTAAAAACATATCAAACGCTCAACGCCCAAGTCGCGCGCATAGACTGAGTGAGGAACGAACAATCCCATGTCGACAAGGTAGCGGGTCATACCATTTCAGATGGACGAGACCCTAATAAGCACCCCGATGGAAATATATGATGGGTCATAAAAACACAAAACATGGAATAAGCATCAGGGCGGAAACATGTCATCAATCGATCATCTCAGCGGAAACATATAGATAGTTTAGAAATCATAAAAACAGTAAACAAACGCTGAGACAGAAACATATAATCATCATGTTTATTCTTCATCAATTTAAAACCTCAAAACATGAAAAGCATTTTAAAGCTTAAGTCTAGAAAATATAAAAAAAGCATCCACTCACTATACTATGGCAAATCGAGAGCGGTACACGGTGTGGAGGATCTTCGAGTATCCTGACGTTGATTTAAAGCCAAAACAACTGTTAGTTTCTATAACTCGGAAAATTTTTATATGGCATAAGAGAATATGTAATGCATGGACTCTAATATTTATGAATATATGAGATATTTATGGTGCTTATGAATTTTACGGCTTAGGTTTCGAATTACGCAAGTGTGATAACGAAATTTCAAATTCTGCCCAATCGTTAAAATCCTCATCTTAACGGTTAACTTCGAAAATTCACTGTAACTAATTGGGATGGAATCTAAAGCTGAAATTTTAATATAATGGACTTTCAGGTGTCTAGTTTATGTTGGTGTTTACGGATCTTAGTTTCGATTTCGGAAACTTAGTTCTAAGCTTTCGATTTCGGAAACTTAGTTCTAAGCTTTCGATTTCGGAAACTTAGTTCTAAGCTAAATTTCAGGGGTGATGAGAAAAACAAATTGGGTGTATTGATAAACGGAAAATATATCAATATTTACTGCCCCTTTTACTTAATATTTTGTTTAGTTTCTCAGGTTTGATGAACATTTTGATGTGTTTTAGTTTATTTTACAGATAAAATAATATTGGGACTCAATGAAATCATTTAGGACGAAATATGGGTCAAATAAGGGCAAAAATTGGACTTGACATATTAATTTTGGAGATAGGAAACTTGAAAGGGCGTTCTAACGAAGTGCAGTTTCGGAAATTCCAATTTTGCGCAACTGTCATATTTTGGGAATCACATTTTACTCCGATATCGGATTGAGCTGATTCAAGTTTCAGATTAAAGAAGACTCAAAGCTCTACAACTTTGAAGAACAAAATAATTTTGAATTCTGAAGATTCCATGACCGAAATTGATGAAACATCCAGAAGTGTGTTATGCATAATTATTAAAGTCATTTTCAAAGCAAATAAATAAATAAATAAATAAATAAAAATAGTCAAGCTCCCACCAAACATGATAGCAATTAATAATGAATTTGGTGGATGATTTGATGGAGGCAAAATTTTGCCTATAAATACCAAGCCATTTCATTTGTAAATTCATACTTTCTTCTTTGAAATTCCTTAAGAATAACTAAGAAGATTGTATCTTGTTTGTTTATTTACAGCTTTCAGTAATTAATTTCTGCTTCGCACTTTCTTTTATTTACTTTTCGGTTTTTACTTTCCGCAAAATACTTTTATGCACAATACTTTCCTTTCTTTACTTTTCAGTTTTTACTTTTCAAGCAATGAGGAGGTAACTCCCCATTGCTGGGGTAAAAGGTAAAGCTTTTATTATTGCTATTTAGATTAATCTCCCCTAATTATAATATAATAACTATTTAAAATATGACTTAACGAGGATACCGCCAATTGGTCGTTGGTAATTAATTATAAATTGGTTTTAACCTGACTAAGCATGGATACCGCCGGGTTGGTCGGTTGGTAATTAATTATTAATTTGACTTAATCAGTATACCGCCTATATGGATGGTTGGTAATTATTACGCAAAGTTAATATATTATATTAAGGGAGATATCTAAAATAATAGTAATAAAAGTGGATCCTCTAACCCCATCATTTTCTTTTATTGTACTTTTCCTTTATTTACATTTCAGCAATTTACTTTCCAGTAATTTAATTTCCAGCATTTACTTTATGTTTTCTTTTATTTAAGTTTTTACTACCCGTAAATATGTGTCGTAACTAAGCCAGTTATCTGGGGTTGTGATGAAATCCAATATCATCGGTTTATAAGGGGTTAAATTACAATTTTGGTAATATAAATGTTTATTTATTGAGCCTTAATCCTAATGCTTTTTATTAACTGGCCATTAATAAAATTGAACTGGTAAACTTAAAATGAACTTGGAAAAGAGATTTTAGGTTAAAGACTTTAGACTCAATAGCTCACGATCTTCCTTGAGGATAGATAACCCTTTAATAGATTTCTTTATAGGATATGAATATACATGTCGGGTGGGGGTAGCCATAATTGGAACTTAATCTTAATGAATTCACATAACTTGGTTAACATAGGAATATGATTAATTGGGTTATGCTGGGTATTTGTATTTAACCATCGGAAGAGGCTTTTACATAATTTCGTGTTCCTGGTTAATAAACCAATATATTACACAAACGTAAAATAACCACTTCATATTTTAAAAAGATATTGGAAGGATACACAACCCTGGATAGTTTTATAAATTTGAATTTTCTTCAATCTAATTTCAAGCAATTTTATTTACTTGTTTTAATTTTAAAGTCACCACCCAATCAAACAATCAATCCATTAGATACTTGTAAACATTTAACTTCATAAATTGATAACAAAAGGTTTTAAGTCCTCGTGGGATCGATACTTTTTATGCTACTTGAACGATACGTGCGCTTGCGTTATAGGAGTGTGATTACGCCTGTCATGTATTCGCAGCAGGTCATCCACTTCAAAAATTCGGTCCGGTCTCAATTTAAGTCTAAAAATTTTAAATTTTGGATATATTTTTCTCTTAAATCTCTATTTTACTTAAAATTTTACGGTTCCTCATTTGGACATCAAAAACTCAAGTTACACACAGCCTATAATTTATGACCTGTCTAGAATGTAACTTTGTTATACTTACTGCCCAACATACTAATTTCACCACTCTCTTAAATTAATTTAATTAGGCCACTGCCACCAGATTTTTCAGCATATAAAATACATAAACAATCCGCTATACTTCAATATCTATATTCAAGAACAAACCTCAAACCTCAATCTCTTATATACTATTAGATCAAAGCATGCATACTAGATCCTTAAAAGTTTCAACACTAAATCAAATTCTTCTTATAATATAAATCATTCCTAGCACACTTCATCATTAATTTTCATCAAATCAACAACAACTCATTCTCTAAAAATAATGACACTTCTGGCCCTTTTTTACATGCAATGCACAATTCCATTCTTATATTATCTTGAACTGCACAATCATGCATGCTAGTAACTTAATCAAAGCTAATTAAGCAATTCCAAATCCTAGGGTTCATAAGGTGCGAATTTAGGGCTTCTAAAATTCAAGTTCAAAACTGAAACTAGAAGAGGGGAAGATGATCGAGAGCTTACTTGCATGAAGGAAGCTTGAACTCATCAATTTTTTCCTTCACCACTTGGCCTGAGAAAGAATAAATTTTGAAGTTATTTTTGGAGTTAAAACCGTGACTTGAGGAAGAAGAGAAGATGATAAATAGTTCCTACTATTTATAGTGTTTATGAGAGATTTTTGTTTGTAAATGAATGGTCTAAAAATTTCCACATCATTCATTTCTATTTAATTCCCGAATTTCACTCTAGCAGTCATGAATATTAAGATTTTTTTACCAACTTCGGTTTTGAATTTGGAAAAATATTCAACGCGGAAGTTGTAGGTCTCAATCTTAGATTTCCGAAGATAGAAAATTCATAAAAATTGGAGTTCGTATGAAAAATTTATTCTCCAAATAATAAGGGCTGTCCAAATTTTACCTTGGAATAAATTCTGTATCGGAACTGCGAGAATTTTTCCGAATATTCAAAAAGTCCTCCATGAGCTCAAACATGTTTAAACATGATTTTTATCATATATCAATTCTCCGATAACGTAGTAGTCGTCAGCCTGTGATAACGTACAAGTCGTCAGATTACCGGATGTTATAAATTCTCCCCCTTAAATAGGATTCGTCCTCGAATCCTTTTTAAAATCAGAATCTGGAATCTGCCTAGGCTTGAAATTTATGATATCGAATATCTTACCACAAGTCACATGGTTCACAGCTATTTCTAAACTACCAATTTTCAACTGACTATATACTCGTAACCTTTGTGTCATCCACTGATCCTTAATGAGCTATCATTACACCACATGTCAATGTGTTTATCACATTGAACCTTGAATGCCATGACTTGGAAGTCATTACTAGGGCTATACACTAATTTATTTGTGTGAAATCTGACTCTGCTGTAACTATTCTGCATAATTTGGGATTCTATTTGACTTAATAACGAAGATCTCTGCCCAGCTGATCATTTACCATTTGACCAATAGGCATATGATACTTTTCATCTTTCTTAATATCTACTTCATGCATCGTACCTCTTGTCATACTTGGGTAAACCGTTCTAAAGTTCGTGGCTACTAAGCAATAACTGCGATGGTTTATCACACCCTTCCTAACTTTGAGTACAGCTATAGTGTTATACCTAATTCTTAGTCTCAAATGTCTTAAACACATACTTTAGGTTCGCTAATAACCCTCTGGTCTTACAAGGGCCTAATACTGCTACTATATAACTTCTCTGAATTCTCTAGTCTCAAAGGCTCATAAAGTTTCAACTCAAGATAACTTCTTCTAGTATGAAAACATCTATTCTATACACATCAAAATAAGACCTCCATATGTATCAAACAAATCTAATTTCTAAACCTCTAGCTATGCTCAACATTCCTTGTCCCAAAGAAACCTTTTTCTCTAGGCCTCTAGTCATGCTCAATATCTTATTTGACTCGATTGAGTTCTTCTTAGCTGATATTTTTGACTTTCTCTAGAAATACTGGTGTCTCTATAGTTGGACTTCCCACGTTCTCATTCCGAGATAAATAAATTTACAAGAATGATCATTGTCATTATAACGATGATTATACTCGATGCTTTTTTAGCTCCACTTGCTCGACTTGATCTTAGTATTCTTTCTTATATCTTAGCTATTTAATTCTATGTATTCTCCTTGCTAAGTTTAAACTGCTTATGAGTTTCTTTATTCAAGTTCTCGTATCTCTGCTTATCTATGGGCCTATGGCTTTATAGCTTACTGATGTTGTCTACTGATGACTCTTGTACTTAAGATGTTAATTCTGGGTAGTTTTTTTTTTCTAGTGGTTCTCCTGAATTGGCCAAAGATTCGGGCTTAATTGCATGCACACTTGTGCTTGAACCATATTCCCTATTATTGACATCGACACCGGTGATTCGGTCCTGGCCAGAGTTCATGCTTTTTCCGTACTTTACTTTCGTTGTTACTATAAATCCAGTTGTTGTCTTTCACACCAACTTATTTTCCATACCTGGTTGCATGCTAAGATATCTCCCTTTATATTGTTTCCATAATCTTGCGCTGTCAATGGTCGTTAATCAAATATATGTAAATATACACAGCTTATAAATCTCATCTTTACCCAATGGTCATTTTTGTATATATTACACCTTGATGGGTTACCCACTGCACTGAATACAACATTGCAGTAAACTTATCTTCTCGATTCCATATTACACTACATATCTACCAAACCACCCATACCCGTGGCTAAGGCCATCCCAAACTCGTGGTGGTTGGTCAACTTAAACTATGGCTGGTTACTTATATAAATTGCATGAGTTAAAACGTAATAGAACTTTGAGTTCATTCCAACGCTGAGAAATCTTGTTGTTACGTACTTTTGTCTTGTTGGGGTTTTATCAGAGCGGCGCATCGGAAGAAGCGCGGTTCGGGCGAAATCATAATTAAATTTTTTTAAACTTATAAATAAATTATTCAATATCCAATATTAATAATTCATTCGTATTTCACCTAAATATATTTATTCGATATCAAGTAACAACATATATAATATAAAAACACTGCGAAACTTTTACGAAAATATTTTTCCCGTAAAATAGCAAAAAACACGTTTCCGACCGTATCGACTGACCAATGCATATAAGGGCTGCCCAATTTAGCCCCAAAAATATTTGGACAGTTCGTGGGCTGCCCGAACAGTAACCAGTTCACTGTTTGGATAGCCGTTACTCGATAACGCTGTTTTTCACCGTTTTCTCTGTTTTCAGTATTTCACTCCGAAATAATTTCCGATAATTATTTTTCTTGGGAATTAAAATAAACTCATTTATTTTAATTACCCAATACTTAAAAACTGAAATTTCATCCAAGAAATAATATTTCTTATAAATTACCGTTTGACCCATATACTTTGCATTTTGTTCATTTTAGTCATCAAATTGTCAAATATAATTTTGGATGATTCCAAATCAATTCTAAAATGATTTTCAACATGTCCAACACATCAAAATACAAATTGCAACAAAATCCCCACTAAAAGACAAATTGCTGAGACACCCCCTAAGGATTTCAAATTTTATAATTTAAACCAATCTTATTCAAAACAAGTCAAGATCAAATCGAATCCATCCAAAATTTGATATACATCATATATACATCATATATACATCATAATACATCACATTTACGAAAAGCTCTAAAATTGGAATAGGTTAAGAACCATAATTTTTCAAATTACTCCAATTGATCAATTTACACTAAATTGAATAAATTCAACACTTTAATCAATTATTTAACACACCAAACAAGTCTCACCACTTAAAATAACACAAAAAAAATTCTAGGTCATAAATGAGTGGCCTTAAAACTCTAGAATGGCAACTTGATTACTAATTAATCAAAAGAATGCTTAATAACCAATTATAAGCATACTTTGTTAATAAACATGCAAACATCTTTCCAACAAATCTCAAACCAATTTAATTACATACTTTAAAGAGTAGAGAAAATTCTAAGCAACACATGTTGAAGCTTGGAGACATGGAAACATTTTTCTAGTTGAAGAAAGTTGGAAAATACTTATAAAATCAAATTTTCTTTAAGCTTTTTCTTTTGTTCTTCAAGCTTTTCTCTCAAACTTTACTTGTAATAATTTAGGTAACTTATGTTAATTAAAGAAAATGAAACAAAAAACCTTATATACTTTCCCACAATTGGTGTGAATGGTAGGATAATAATAATGAGATTTTTGTTAATTTCATTTCAATTTCATTTACTTAGTTACTTGTTTCATTTGATAACTAATACCATAAAGTAAATAAACAAGTGTAGCTAACCAAAACATGCCATTTCCTAATCATTAATCATGGTAAAAGATATTTATAAAATAATTACTTAAATAATTTAATATTTAAATGATAAATAATTAAATACAAATATCTTAAATATATGTATTATATTTACATTAAATAATAAAAATACATATATTAATGATATATGTCAAATATCTCAATGTGACATTTAATTAATGTGTATTTAATAAAATCAAATATTAAATACAAAAACACATTAATTAGGAAATGACCATTAGGTCCATTTGCATGTATTTTTGTTTAAACGTTAAACGGCTTATAAATAATCTTCATTATTCATAAAAGTTGCTATAGTGCTCTACGAGTATATTTCATTAGGGAGACTCTCTAGATTCAGGCATATCCATAAGGAAATCCAATTTCGTGTCCATAATTCACCCACCCGTAAATTATGACGACCACAGATAAACTTACATACAGGTCGAGGTCATTGTATACGTATAATCCCTCTGTCACAGGTATCCGGATTATCCCAGAGATATAGATATAAACATCAAATCTCTATCGGTATAATCATGTCGACGTATCTATTAGCAATCTTCTAAATAAAACTCGAAACTTACTTCCGAAGTATACCACAGCCATTAATTTAACAGATTGCTAATCATATAATGAATACCTATGCCTTGTACACAGGATTGACAAATCCTATCTTGATACACACAAGATATCATGAGCATGAGTCCACACCCAACGAACATGCGGATGTCTGATCTTAATAGATCAGAGTAACATCTCCCAGATCAGGGATGTTACAAAGATAGATCGGGGATGTTACAATCAGTGACGTGACTACCATCTAAGTGTGGAGGATAACTCATATATCCACAGTGGTATCTCAAGTCAAAGAATCACTATGCTACTCAACCCGAGAAGATTCATATTGACGTTGGTGTACCATCTATTAGGTAATCTTCGGTGAGTCATTCAGTATTTATCAAATAAATACCTACACGTCTATACGAGTCTCCCGAGACTCCTGGTTCATTGGGATAAACCATCAGATTAAGTATGATATACGACATGTACTGGTCTCATCGGATTTTACTAACCGACCCGTGCCAGTATATCTTGACCAGGAACTTAATTTGATAATATACTTCTAGTAGTGACATTTCCCAATGTTAATTACAAGATACGTTGTAATTACGCACTATATTATATATTATCGGGTCTTTGTCTAATATATATATATATATCACTAAACATGATTTAGTTTCAATATAATGAATTAGATCGAATATATAAAATAAAATACAAGAGGTGCAACCATAAATAAGTAATATTATAGAAAAATGTATTGCTCGTATTCATGAATCAGATATAAATACGATCCGGATTGGCGCTCCGAGCACCAACCCTAATAATTTCACCCACTTGCTCTAGTGCCAATCCACGGTATCATATATACATCTTAATGTGTATCACATACGCATAGCCCTCAAGAACTCACCTAACACTAGGGATGGAAAAATCCGGATCCGGAAGAAGTTTCACAACCCCGGTCCGGTTCCGGACCCAGGTCTACCCGGTACGGATCCGGGTAGACCCGGTCCAGACCCGATTACCCGCATTCTTTTTTTTTTTTTTAATTTTTTTAAGTTTTAATTGTATTTTTTAATATTTATATTTGTATTTTGTCAATTTTATTAGTTTTATTTCAATTCTTTAAATTTTTTTTATTAAATTCTATTATATATATATATATATATATATTATATATATATGCATAATATTTTATATTTTTTTTTATTAAAATCTAATTTATTTATTTATTTTTTTACGGACCCGGGTAGACCCGGGTCCGGATCGAGTGATCCCGGGTCCGGACCCGGAATCACCCGGGTCTTCGTTTTAAAGACCCAGGTCTGGATTTTTTAATTCCGGACCCGGGTCTTCCCGGACCCAGGTCGTCCAGGTCCATGCGGACCCGGGCCGGGTCCAGTCCGGTTCTTGTTGCCATCCATATCTAACACTCAAGAGGTAGGCAACAATGAGTAGGTCCGCTATAACATATTGAGTTTGTCCAATAAACCCAATTGTTTCCCTTAGACAACATCATTCATATTTTATAGAACCTAAGTTATACATTAATATGAGTCAGATGTGACATCAATATTGTGCTACAGCTACTAAGTTGTCCAAGTATTTGTGGATCAAATCCAAAATAATATGTAGACAACCGCAATCACAATACCAATGTGAAAACTTCTAATTTATAAGGTCACTATGCAACTTCATAAGTCATTACTTCATAAATTGCATCTAATTCCACTCATAAAGTAGAATCCTTATGACACTCTCACTGCATCTTTTCTAACTCTTTATGATAGATTGTCTAACGTCATAATTAGACTCAAAACTAATATGACCCAAATGGTTGCTGTTGGACAATTATGACCCATAGCGTCACTATTTGTACAGATCATGGTATTGTTGTACAAATTAACTATGTGACAAAGGAGATTGCACTCTTATCATTTGTGATTAGATCACCAAGATATATAAATGATAGGAGGTCCCTGTGATTTGTTCCTGGATTGAGAATGATATGAGACAGTATCAGTCCATGAAAGATAAATCATTAAATATCCATAGTTAGAGCATTATCGAGATTGGACATCGATAAATACGTAAAAGACTAGTATTACACTTGTGCGCGTTGTGAGGGCACAACGACATAGTTCTCATATATTTGGGGATATGATACTCATGCAAGTGTAATAGGAGGTTGTTTTTTACCGATGGTACGGGAAACAGCTTCGCTCTGGATAGACCCCCTCGGAATTCCATTGGTAGTATGACTATGTGTCTATGGAAGTCCGAAATCAGGGTAGGTGTATTTGGTCTTAACCTGAGACTTGCACCGCTAATACTTGCGACAATCAATATACTTTGGTTGCGGTCGTCCAGGGCTTTAACAGGTTCTGTGTACGCCTATTCTGGGTATATTGAGAATCGTAGTGTGTTGGTGTGATGTAAGACGGAAGTATCACTCCAGTCATAGTGGAGATGATGATAGCGTATGATACGAAACTTGTTCTCTTAAATGCTCGAGTTATCGGGATATTATGACTAGGTCATGTATATCCGATTATGGAGACTAGTTACCAGACATCCGATATGTGCTTCGTATGGGGCAGACACAATTCCAGCCCCAGGCCTAGCACGTGGTCATCCGATACTGGATCGACATACACAATACTACGTATACTACGCCTAATATAGATCACATATTCCTATAAGGATATTTTTGGAGAATTGGTTAGGCATGGCGCTTTGCTAGAAGCCAACCTTGTCTTGTAAATCGGTACAAATGTAGTACTAGGTACTTACGTGTTCGGATAGTTCGACGACCGTATTTACTGTCAACATATCCGGGGATCTCATGGGTCGCTTCCCGAAGATTCACCGATGATTTATGACTCGCACTTTATTAATCTGGGATTAATTAGATGAGAGAGAAAATTAATCTGGGATTAATTATGGAGATATTTTATCTGGGATAAAATATCAATTAAAGAGAGAGAACGATTAATTTGGAATTAATCGATAAAATAATATATTCGATATATTATGCGAAATTGGATTTCGACGCGGAATTGAAATTAGATTTTAATTCGGGCGAACGAGTTAATTTAGAATTAATTCGTTAGCGACGTGAATAGTGATTTCGCTAGGCATAATCATTTAATTACGTCGCAACGGAAAATTCGTTAATTTGGAATTAGCGAACCCGAGCCCGAGTGTGTTTGCGAGCGCATTCGCATTTCGAATTCGAGTGCGGCACACAAGTCACATCAAGCGTCAAATCGCTAGTCACATCAAGCGTCAAATCACATGTCACTTTGAGTGATGTGACTATTGAGTGATTGATGTGTTAGTTGAAAAAGCTTTAATTACTTTTGCTTTTGACTTTTTTGAGATTTGAATGGTTTTGTGTATTTGTTTTTGTTTTTGAAAATAAAAATAAATATATATACAAACACTTTTCTTTTCTTTCTCTCTCTCACCCACACGTTTTTTTCCTCCTCTCTTTCCTTCTCTCTCACACGGCTTTGAGCCATTTCTCTCCTTCTTCCTTTTCTGGTTTTCTGCCGAGAAGAGTGCAGTGAGAAGAAGATGAGTATTTTGTTGCAAAATACAAAGTGCTAGCACACACTTGAGTCATCCTAAAGTGATAGAGGAAGCGTTTTCGTGAGCATGGAATCGTTTTGAAGCTTGAAGCTTGGAGCTTTGAGGGAGCTTCAATGGAGGTCATCAATGGCCGAATCTTGGAGGAGCTAAAGGAGCCACAACCGAGCAGTCCACTGCCAAGGGGAGCTACTGCCGTGACCTTTGAGGGAGCTTGAAGGCTTGTGTTCTTCGCGTCGCAAGATCCGTTCATTGTGAGTATGTTTCCGCCATTCTCCTTTGTTGTATTCACTTGTTTCATGCTTGTTTGATGTTTCTTGGGACCTAATTAGAAACCAACAATGGTATCAGAGCTTATATCAAGCATGAAATTTTTAGGGTTTAAAATTGGGCAAAATCGATTTGAGCATGAATTGGTTAAATTGTTTGATTAAGTATGCTTGAATGAGGTTGAATTGAAGTTGTGCATGATCAATTTCAAGAAAATTGGATTGGATCAATTTTCCCCAAAAGCTTTGCTTGGGCCGAAAATGGATAAACTAATTGTCTTGGTAATTTTTGTTTTTTTTTTGATCATTGGATGACTTAAAACAATTGGGTAATGTTGATTTGAGGTTTAATTGGATTGAATTTTGAATTGAACAATTTTTCCCCAAATTATGGCTTGGCCGAATTCATATTGATATAAAATTCATGGTGATTTTTTGATTTTGATTCATTGGATGAGTTGAAATGATTTGGAAATGATGATTGTGGATTCAATTGGATTGAAACCGAATCGGATTGAAAAACCCCTAATTGCCGAGAAGGATTGAAGCATGAAAATGGGTTTGATTTTGATTAAATTGTGTTGGACACTATTTGATGTTAAAGTGCATGATTAATTAGGCTAATTGATGTTTTAGAAATGTTAATTGGGTGATTAATTGTGTATTACACTTAGGTTAATTAATTGTGGAATTTGGAATTTTATAAGTTAATTAATTGGGTTTAAATTGGATTTGGGCCTTAAAGGTTGTAATTGGGCTTTTGGGCTTGGTTGTACCAAGTTAGGTTTAGGCCAATTTGGTTGGATCCAATTGGGCCCAAAACCGCATCCATAAAGTCCAATTATGACTTAATGGACCTTAATTATTTAATTGGGCCTAATGGGCCAAAATTGATTTATGGGCTTATGGGGTAAATCCCGGATTGGATTTTGGTTATTGGTTTTGACCCGAGTTGACCAAAAGTCCACGCCTTAAAGAAATTAATTAAAAGCCCATTGGACTTTAATTAAATAAACATTGGATGTTAATCGGGCTTTGAGACCCGTAACGATTGAATTTGGAATTTAAGTCGTAAAGGTTCGTTAATAAAGTGTAATATTTAATTTGGAATTAAATAGTGAATTAGTATTAAATACAAATTGAATTGGATTTAATTTTGTAGTTTAATTTAATTCAAGAATTCGTACTTTGAGTACTTATTCGCAAAACGAGTTTGACTCGAGCAAAATCAAATCGTTGTTTGAACATTGGATGATCACTAATTATCAGATTAATTAATTGGATTAGATTGATTGATAACATGCTTGTGTGAATACATGGTTGCGATGCATGAATAATGTATATCAGATGGATATTAGATGGGTGGGGCAATTTTAGAAATTGTTGTAATAAATTTGATTTATTAATTGGACCTGCGTGTCCAGCCTTATCACCTCCTTATTCTTTGTATTCTCTTCTCACCTATTCCCCTCAATGTAAATGAGGTTTCTTTAGAAGTGTAGTGTAACGGGTAGAAGTAAATACATGTGCTAGCAGGAGAGAGGAATGTGAGAGATTTGATCTAGGATCAATGTGTAAAGTATCCATCCGCATATCATTATTATTTTATCATATGTGCTTTATTATGTGTTTAGAATGCATGTTTAAGGGTGTATGATGATGAGACCTTAACAAAGATAATAAATTGGTTGCCAATTTGCACGCGAAAAACCCTCACAAATATTAAGCGTTTTTCCTTCCATTGAGTGATTCTTACTCAAGATCTAAGATTGGTTGTTGGCCAAAGTCAAGGCCTTTGTCCGTCGAGGATGTGTTTGAATCACGAGAGCTTTGTTCCATATCGGTGTCTTGTCCAAGTTGTGGTTTGTTGGCCAAAGTCAAGACCACTTCTTGTCCATCGACATTGATTACGAAGCTTTCCATGGTCAATGGGTCGCGCTTACTGGGATCACTAAGTTTGTTGTGCCAAAGCCAAGGCTTAGTTGATTCAGAGGAAAAAGGTTAGGCAATACATTGGATGTATTGGCATATATAAGATATATGTTTCGGACTTGGATGTCCCCCTACTGGATCTAGGAATTGGATTGGATCCAATTGATCTTAGAGATCTACCTAGTTAATTATCATACAATTTGTTGGCCAAAGTCAAGATTGTGTGATATTTAACGGGATCCTAGCCCACTAGGAAACACGGTTTCCCGAGTACTCGACAGAGGGTTAGAGGCTCGCCGAAAAATAGTGGGAGGCAAGTATTGAATTTGCAATATTCGTTTAGTAACTTGCCATACGCGCTCAATCACAATTATTTCGTCGTTAAATTAAATGTTAGTTGGACTAATATTTAAATTGTTGTTTTAATAAACAGTTGGACTGTATTATAGTTGATTATATAATTGGATTATAGTAATCAATATATTTGAATTAATTAATTTCAATTTATAGTTGATTTTATAGTTGGACTATAGTAATCAATATAATTGAGGTTAATTAATTTAAATTATATTTGATTGTATAGTTGGACTATAATAATCATTATAATATATAGTACCACAAATCGTTGATTAAATAGTTGGACTATTAGAATCAAGATATAATTGAAAGATTGACATTTAAAACATAATCCTAGGGAAAATGTATTTAAATGGTTTAATTTTCAAATTGGGAATAATTTCAGGATGGTCCTGGAAACTAATAAGTTACTTTACTTGATAAAATAACATATTAGGCCTAAGCCTGGAGTTAAGCAAATAAGTGGAACATGATATTTGGAATATTCATGTAATGATAACTTTAGTGCTTAATCCATTATACTTGTCATAGACTCCTTAATTTCTTTATCAGAACTAAGGATTAGATCCATAAAGTATGATAATGAAATTAAAGGATCTTCATAGATTAGATCTTAGAAGTACTTTTATTGCAATAGTAAACTCTTGGAGAGTTAATGGCTATACTCAAGGAGACAAAGCCAAAGTTTGCAATAATGCAAGTAGCGCAAGGCGCATCTTACTTCGATATTCCAAAAGGCCAAGGCTTGGCCAAAGGCTTCTGGAATGTGAAAATGGCAAAGGCAAAATCATTATAATCTTCTGGGAAGATAAAAGGACATATCCCAAGAAGGAATTGAAGACGAGCAAGGCTCTGACTTCAAATATGTTTGTCATAAATATGTTCACAACTAGTATTAAAATTGGATTTTAGATACTTAGTGTGGTACATAAATATGTACTGATGTTCAGAATCTGCTATGAGCAGGATACTGACTTCTATTGAGATTAATCTGCGAATTGAAAACGGGACGAAAGTCGCTGTTTTAACCGTAGATACCTAAGTTTAGGAACTACCCTTTGGGTATGTACGTAAATTAGGAAACTGTTATAATGTAACTAGTTTGACTAGAAACATTATCTCTATATCAGTGTATAATCCGTTGCGGATATACCTTTATATTCTAGAACACTAAAGTGTTTTATTATATAAAGATGATATTGAGATAAACACATTAGATGTGAATAACAGAATTTATATTTAGAATATAAATAAATCTCACACGTATAACATGACAAACAAATAGCTCAAACTGATTTGATCAGGTTGAAACTTGAATGTGGCATTGTTGTCTAGGACACAATTAAACAAGACTCGTATATCCACACTTTCGAAGAGTGGGTACTAGGACTAATTTGATTCTATTCAAATAAAGTCTACGAATCTAGTTTATTGGGCAAAGTGCCTAAAACACCTTTACTTGGTAAAAGTGCAAGTGCCATCGATCTGTAGCCCTCGGTCATAGTGACGTAAGTGGGCCCATGTCTAGCTAGGCTAGAGATGCATATGAATATTTCGTGACCCTACACGGATGTGGCATCGCGTCATGGTTATGTGTTTCTTTTGAAACACAAATCGGAAACTTTTAAAGTTTCGACACGAAATAGACAAACAGATCGGCTAAAGTATTAAACCATCACGGTTTGACCATGATGAAAATACTTAAGCAATAAGTTTCTCATATACTTGAAAGAGTATAGTATTCTTTCAATGAGGACTCCTCCCGGAACACGTCAATTTGACGGTGTGTCCGACAGGATAACCGAATTTTGTTGGACATGATAAGGTTAATCATGAGTCGCTCTGAGCTACCATTTCCTTCAACGGATACGCTAAACAGTGCAGAACTTATTTTGAATAAGGTTCCATAAATATCTGTTTGACAGATAACATATTAGATATGAACGGGAAAAAAACCAGGTTTCTCATTTGAATATTTGGGTATGTAGGCATATGTTTGGATGATACCAAACTAAAACCCAAATCGGATAAGTGCAAATTGTAGGTTATCCTAGGGATACCTAAGTATAGTACTATACATACAACTCACTAGAGCAATTTAATTGTTGCTCGCCATGCGGTTTTCCTAAGAGGAATACCGATATGCAGTGGTAAGTGGGAGGATAGTAAAACTCGATGAAAATCGGAGTAATACTATTCCAGGCGTCCGAATCCTAATGGAACAAAAATAGTTCATCAAGGATGAAACTACACCAATAATCTTCGAATACACAAGAACCGCGTAGGTCGAGAGAGTCAGAAAACAACCTGGGGTATGGGTTTCTGATCTACCTCATAAAGATGTCAATCTTTTGAGGAACACAACTGACTACGTATGAGGAAGTGATACAAGGTATCGACTCCCTATTATGGCAAAGTGCCATAAAGTCCGAAGTGGATTCCATGTATACCAACTATGTTTAGACACTAGTTGATGTACCGCAAGGCATTGTGCCTATTGGTACTAAATAAGTCTTCAAGGAAGACATACATGGATGGCAACATACCAACGTACTAAGCTAGGCTTGTAGCGAAAAGGTAGAGTTATCAACATTGTGTTGATTGCGACGAAACCTTTTACCTGTTGCCACGGCAAATCCATTTCGACAATGCTTGCTGATGCTGCATGTTTCATTTATGAAATATGGCAGCTGAACGGGAAAACTGCTTTCCTTAACGGAAACCTTTCGGAGGATGTTTACACATCCTGACGGTTTTGTCGAACCATAACAAGCAAACTAGGTTTGCAGGTTATTCGATCCATAAATGGATTGAAGCAAGCATTAAGTTCTTGGAATTATCGTTTTGATGTAATCATAATGATGTATGATTTAATTCAAAACGAAAATAATTCTTGTGTATATAAGGAGGTTAGTGGGAGCGCACTGACAGTGAATGTCCTGAGTAATGATGATATATCATTTCTTGGAAATGATATTCCCATAATATAATCGGTGAAAGCTTGGCTTTCATGAAAACGACTATAAGTCGTGACAACGGTACTATAAAGATTGAATAACGGAACAGTGAGCTGGAAATCTTCCAAGCAAGATACTGTTACCGAATAAACAACAAATGCGGGTTATTGCTGCAGCTGAGGCAGCAATAGAAGCCATTTGGGTCGATAACAAATCTAATTAGATTAGATACAGTTCTATTAGCAGCTGAGCTAGGCTTCAGCACAAGCTAAAGAATTAATGGTCTCATCAACGATCCAGATACATACTTCGATATTCATCTGATTCGTTCGGATCATACATCGTGGCGATGTGATGATCGAATAAATCGCATCAGATGATAATCATGTAAATCCGCTGACGAAAACCTTTTCTCAGCAGTTTGAGCCAACCGTACGTTCGGGTGTTAGACACTCGAGTGACTGGCTATAGGCCAAGTGGGGATTGTTGGACAATTATGACCCATAGCGTCACTATTTGTACAGATCATGGTGTTGTTGTACAAATTAACTATGTGACAAAGGAGATTGCACTCTTATCATTTGTGATTAGATCACCAAGATATATAAATGATAGGAGGTCCCTGTGATTTGTTCCTGGATTGAGAATGATATGAGACAGTATCAGTCCACGAAGGATAAATCATTAAATATCCCTAGTCAGAGTATTATCGAGATTGGACATCGATAAATACGTAAAAGACTAGTATTACACTTGTGCGCGTTGTGAGGGCACAACGACATAGTTCTCATATATTTGGGTATAGGATACTCATGCAAGTGTAATAGGAGGTTGTGTTTTACCGATGGTACGGAAACAGCTTCGCTCTGGATAGACCCCCTCGGAATTCCATTGGTAGTATGACTATGTGTCTATGGAAGTCCGAAATCAGGGTAGGTGTAATTTGGTCTTAACCTGAGACTTGCACCGCTAATACTTACGACAATCAATATACTTTGGTTGCGGTCGTCCAGGCTTTACAGGTTCTGTGTACGTCTATTCTGGGTATATTGAGAATCGTAGTGTGTTGGGTGTGATGTCAAGACGGAAGTATCACTCCAGTCATAATGGAGATGATGATCACGTAGGATACGGAACTTGTTCTCTTAAATGCTCGAGCTATCGGGATATTATGACTAGGTCATGTATATCCGATTATAGAGACTAGTTACCAGACATCCGATATGTGCTTCGTACGGGGCAGACACAATTCCAGCCCCAGGCCTAGCACGTGGTCATCCGATACTGGATCGACATACACAATACTACGTATACTACGCCTGATATAGATCACATATTCCTATAAGGATATTTCTGGAGAATTGGGTAGGCATGGCGCTTTGCTAGAAGCCAACCTTGTCTTGTAAATCGGTACAAACGTAGTACTAGGTACTTACGTGTTCGGATAGTCCGACGACCGTATTTACTGCCAACATATCCGGGGATCTCATGGGTCGCTTCCCGAAGATTCACCGATGATGTATGACTCGCACTTTATTAATTTGGGATTAATTAGATGAGAGAGAAAATTAATCTGGGATTAATTACGGAGATATTTTATCTGGGATAAAATATCAATTAAATAAAGAGAAGAGAACGATTAATTTGGAATTAATCGATTAAATAATATATTCGATTTATATTATGCGAGAAATTGGATTTCGACGCGGATTTAAATTAGATTTTAATTCGGACGAACGAGTTAATGGAGAATTAATTCGTTAGCGAGACGAAGATTGTTGGTAGAATTATATTTAGATTTTAGTGCTAGGATACTATCATTTAATTATCGTCGCAACAGAAAATTCGTTAATTTGGAATTAGCGAACCCGAGCCGAGTGTGTTGCGAGCGCATTCGCATTTCGAATTTGAGTGCGGCACACAAGTCACATCAAGCGTCAAATTGCTAGTCACATCAAGCGTCAAATCACAGTCACTTTGAGTGATGTGACTATTGAGTGATTGATGTGTTAGTGAAAAAGCTTTTATTACTTTTGCTTTTGACTTTTTTGAGATTTGAAATGGTTTTGTGTATTTGTTTTTTGTTTTTGGAAAATAAAAATAAATATATTTACAAAACACTTTTCTTTTCTTTCTCTCTCTCACCCACACGTTTTTTTCCTCCTCTCTTTCCTTCTCTCTCACACGGCTTTGAGCCATTTCTCTCCTTCTTCCTTTTCTGGTTTTCTGCCGAGAAGTAGTGAGAAGAAGATGAGTATTTTGTTGCAAAATACAAAGTGCTAGCACACACTTGAGTCATCCTAAGGTGATAGGGCAGCGTTTTCGTGAGCATGGAATCGTTATTGAAGCTTGAATCTTGGAGCTTCAATGGAGGTCATCAATGGCCGAATCTTGGAGGAGCTAAAGGAGCCACAACCGAGCAGTCCACTGCTAAGGGGAGCTACTACCGTGACCTTTGAGGGAGCTTGAAGGCTTGTGTTCTTCGCGTTGCAAGATCCGTTCATTGTGAATATGTTTCCGCCATTCTCCTTTGTTGTATTCACTTGTTTCATGCTTGTTTGATGTTTCTTGGGACCTAATTAGAAACCAACAGTTGCATAATGTATGCTCCATGAATTAGAAACTTATTCTTAATATCTCAAAAAACATGTTCAAGATCCTCATATGGTCTATAGGGTATCAAAATAACTCGTAATAATTATGATTAAATCGATATCTTTAATCATACATAACAAAGTATTCATATGTCATAATTCCATTATACATAAGATTGATTAGACATAATCAATATCTCTTTAACAAAGGAATCATCCTTTATGAAAGATGAATACAATATATAAGACACACACTAACTGTTAAACAATTAACTACTGTCATACAGAAGCCTTGTTGTGTCATTTATTAGATCATATCTAATGCACGACTAATATGAGTATCTCACAAGTCTCCCAGTTTTATATCATATATAAAAGTTTATATCGAATATAACAGAGACTATTCCCACTTCTTTCACGGAGTAAAGAAGACTTAGGTAAACCTTTTACCTCACAAACATCTCATTATTACCATAATAATGATAATGTCGTTAGGATATTTAACACTAGAAAGCAATTTGTATGCTCCCACTAACCCTCCTGTCACTCATGTATTCTCTATATTTTGATAAAATCAAACAATCTGACTGATATCAAATTAGAGAACACAGATTCCAGAAGCTCACCCGAGTCTAAAATTTTGACACTATAAGCTAGTATACTAAACTACAATCTCAGCAGAATACAAACTCTAGGGCCATTCCAGAATGTACTATTCAATCAAAGAAATCACAACTGATCTCTTATCCGAAGAAGTCATTCAAAAAAAATGTCACTTTGTATTCTTTAGCTAAAATACACAATTTAATATCAACATTAACCAACATATCTTAAATTTTTCAATCATTGCGACTAGAGACAAGTTTCCTTAGAATTTACAATAGATTGCTGAGTATAACCTTTCTCACTGTCATAATATAAAGGTCAAACCTTTAATAATCTCACAATCCTTTTGCTGCGCAAACAATTAGCACATTTTATGAACTATTCATATCAAAAGCTTAATCAAGTTCAAAACTTGATCTAAGTAAGCTATGAATAATCTTAGATCTATGGTTTAATACTAATTTCCAAAATCGATATCAAATATCGTTCCCACTATAAGTTATAGGATAACTTTCTTCGATAAGAAAATAATGTAAGTGTTCCTAGAACATGCCAAGATCGTCTAAGAGTGATTTGTGTGTGAATAAAATCAAAAGAGTTGCGGAAAATACTTACATTGATCGGATGAGTTCAAAACTTTTTATGCATTTCGGTGGAAGCTCCAAGTCATTCTTGAGTGTTTCCAACATTTGGGTGAGTTTCCATATCACCTTGATTCACCCATTGATGTGCTAGCAAGAATAAAAATTGAAAGAAAAATTTCTCCTCCAAGAAGAAGTGTTCAGCTAAAAGGTAGAGAAAAGAGAGAGAAGAGTTTTTGTGTTTTGTTTTCTAAAACAAAATTACCAATTTCTTTTTCCAAAAAAGTGTATATACTTTTCAAAAAAGCAAAAGTCAAAAGTGTGTTGTGTAAGATTCATTAAATGCTTTCAACTACCACCATCAATCTTGTGAAGACATTTGATATAAGTTGGTGGACCCACTTTAAATTCAAAATTCAAGTGGGATTGCTCAACACACTTCGGGCTCGGGTTCTTTTAATCCGATTAAACGAATTTTCCGTTGCGACGTGATTAAATCCAATTAAATTAAATAATAATACCTCGTAAAATTATTACGAAAGTCGCTTGCGAATTAATTCTAAAATAATTCGTTCGCTTGAATTAAAGTCCAATTTAATTCCGCGTTGAAATCTAATTTCAATTAATATATCTAATATATTATTTTAGCCAAATTAAATAGATTAAATAGAAAAATCCAATTTATCTATTAAATTTTTTTACCGATTAATTCCAAATTAATCGCGTTCTCTCTTCTCGACGGATTTAATCCCAGATAAATTCTCATCGCAATTAATCCTAGATTAATTCTTTCTCTTTTAATTAATCCCAGATTAATTTATTGCCGTAATTAATCCTAGATTAATTTTCTCTTTCATAATTAATCCCAAATTAATTTTCTGTTCGAGTCAAATCTCAACGGTGAATCTTTGGGAAGCGACCCAAGAGATTCCTGGATATGTTGGCAGTAAATACGCTCATCAGACTATCCGAATACGTGCGTACCCAGTACCATGTTCTTACCGATTTACAAGACATGGTTGGCTTCTAGCAAAGCACCGTGCCTACCCAACTCTCCAGAAATATTCAACGAGGAATATATAATCTTTGTCAGGCGTAGTATACGTAGTATTGCGTATTACGATCCAGTATCAGAATGTCACATGCTAGGCCTGGGGCTGAAATTGTGTTTTCCCCGTACGAAGCATATATCGGATCACATGTAACTAGTCTCTATAATCGGATAATCATGACATTGTCATATTATCCCGATAACTGTAGCATATAAGAGTACAAGTTTCGTATCATGCGTGATCATCATCTCCATATGATGAAGTGATACTTCCATCTTGACATCACATCCAATACACTGCGATTCTCAGTATACCCAGAAGAGGCGTACATAGAACCTATTAAAGCCCCGGACGACCAAAACCAAAATATACTGATTGTCTCAAATATTAGCAATGCAAGTCTCAGGTTAAGACCAAATACACCTACCCTGATTCGGATTCCCATAGACACATAGTCATACTACCAATGAGATTCTGAGGGGTCTATCCAGAGCGAAGCTGTTTTCGTACCATCGGTAAACAGAACCTCTTATTACACTTGCATGAGTATTCAATACCCAAATATATGAGAACTATGCTGTTACGCTTCCATAACACGCACAAGTGTAATACTAGCCTATTCCGCATTATCGATGTCTAGTCTCGATAATACTACGACTAGGGATATTTTAATAATTAAACATTTGTGGATTAATATTGTCTCATATCTTATTAATTCGGTACTAATCATATGGACTTTTATCATTTATATATCCAGGTAATCCGATTACAAATGATAAAAGAGCAATTTCCTTTGTCACATAGTTAATTTGTACAAACAACAACATGTTCTGTACAAATAGTGATGCTATGGGTCATAATTGTCCAACAAATAATAGAACCATTAAGTATCAAATAATTTGCAAATGATTCTTACATCCTATTGAACTTATATGGAAGTAATTAAAGGGTATTTTCATCTTATTAATTATGTAGTTCAATTTATAGTTTATCACTCTAACATTTGACTTCAATAAGTCAAGTCTTTTCTACAATGGTCAACATCTGATGTTACACACTAAGTAATAAAATAATTTTATTACTCGGGATTGTAGAAAAGATATTCTATTAAATAGAATACAATATTCTATTAATAGAATAAATGATAAACTTAAACTCGTACCTCCAAGGCACAAGTACTATTAATTATATAACCATTATACAAAAGAAAGATTCAATATTAAACATTTCAAGATTCGAATTTTCTACTTATACATATCATATATGTAACTGTAGAAACTAATGGAACCTAAATTAAAAGGATGAATTAGTGTTACTGGAGCATATTCCCTAGAGTATTGAAACTAATTCGGTAACACTCCATATCATGAGAATCAAATCTTATAATGGCCTTAAAACTCTTCTCAAATTACTCCAATTGATCAATTTACAATAAATTGAATAAATTCAATACTTTAATCAATTCTTTAACACATCAAACAAGTCTCACCACTCGAAATAACACAAGAACAATTCTAGGTCATAAATGAATGGCCTTAAAACTCTAGAATGACAACTTGATTACTAATTAATCAAAAGAATGCTTAATAACCAATTATAAGCATACTTTGTTAATAAACATACAAATATCTTTCCAACAAGTCTCAAATCAATTTAATTACATACTTAAAGAGTAGAGAAAATTCTAAGCAACACATGTTGAAGCTTAGAATTATGGAAATATTTTTCTAGTTGAAGAAAGTTGGAAAATACTTATAAAATCAAATTTTCTTTAAGCTTTTTCCTTTGTTCTTCAAGCTTTTCTCTCAAACTTTACTTGTAATAATTTAGGTAATTTGTGTTTATTAAAGAAAATGAAACAAAAAACCTTATATACTTTCCCACAATTGGCTTGAATGGTAGGAAAATAATAATGAGATTTTTGTTAATTTCATTTCAATTTCATTTACTTAGTTACTTGTTTCATTTGATAACTATTATCATAAAGTAGTAATCAACAAGTGTAGCCAACCAAAACATGTCATTTCCTAATCATTATGGTAAAAGATATTTATAAATAATTATTTTAATCATTTAACATTTAAAATTAAATAATTAAATATAAATATCTTAAATATATGTAATATATTTACATTAAATAATCAAAATACATATATTAATGATATATGTCAAATATCTCAATTTGACATTTAATTAAAGTGTATTTAATAAAATCAAATATTAAATACAAATACACATTAATTAGGAAATGACCATTAGATCAATTTGCATGTATTTTTCATTTAACCTTTAAACGACTTATAAATAATCTCAATTATTTATAAAAGTTTTCCTAGTGCTCTACGCATATATTTCATTAGTGAGACTCTCTAGATTCAGACATATCCATCACGAAATCCAATTTCGTGTCCATAATTCACCCACCCGTAAATTATGACGACCACAGATAAACTTACCGAATCATACAGGTCGGAGGTCATTGCATACGTATAATCCCTCCGTCACAGGTATCCAGATTATTCATAGATATATATATATATAAACGTCAAATCTCTATAGATATAATCCTGTCGACGTATCTATTAGAAATCTTCTAAATAACACTCAGAACTTACTTTCGAAGTATACCACAACCATGGATTTGACAGATTGCTAATCATATAATGAATACCTATGCCCTGTACACAGGATTGACGGATCCTATCTTGATACTCACATGATATCATGAGCATAAGTCCACACCCAATGAACCGGCGGAGGTCTGATCTTAATAGATCGATGACGTGATTGTCATCTAAGTGTGGAGGATAACTCATATATCCACAGTGGTATCTCAAGTCAAAGATATCACTATGCTACTCAACCCAAGAAGATTCCTATTGACGTTGGTGTACCATATATTAGGTAATCTTCGGTGAGTCGTTCAGTATTTATCAAATAAACACCTACACGTCTATATGAGTCTCTCGAGACTCATGGTTCATTGGAATAAACCATCGGACCAAGTCCGATATACAACATGTACTGGTCTCATCAGATTTTACTAACCGACCCGTGTCAGTAAATCTTGATCAGGAACAAAATTTGATAATATATTTCTAGTAGTGACACTTCCCAATGTTAATCACAAGCTACATTGTAATTGCGCACTACATTATATATGATCGGATCTTTGTCTTATTGTAGGACACAGAAACTGACGACGCTGTTCTAGGCTTGCGGCCTAGTTGGGAGTATGGAATAGTCCGCGGGGGAACTAAACCGGAGAAATAAACAAAGATTTAAGGCCGGACTCACCCCTCGCAAGGGAAGACCTCAAACCTGTTGGGTTCAGAATGGTCCCTTACTTATGCCACTTGTAATGATGTGATTTGTGCAATATCTTAACCGAATCTACACAACATACTCAAGAACAACCTATATCTAGTTCATGCTCATAAAGATAAATCCTATGTCTAAGTTTGCATGCTTGGAAAGTAAGTCATCATAATACACGAAAACACACGGCAATCTCATGAATATATTTCAATTATATAATGCGAAATGCAAACAAGAACATAAACTTAATGCAAATTCCAAATGCAAAACGAATAACTAATCATGCTTAAAAATAAATAACTAAATCATGCTTAAAGATAAATAACATACTAGACTAAATCATTCTTACAAAAATGAATAACGTACTAGCAACCTAATCATGCTCAAATACATGGTTGGATGTAATGAAATATGTGTCTCTCAAGTGGTACGTGGCATTGTATCCCGAGTACAAACTGCACTAGCGTCCATTCGGATTCGGCTACGGAATTTACGTCCGGGTTTCCATCCGATATACCACAAAAGGGAACACACATTCCGCTCATCCAACATTCACATCATGCCTCAATAAACGACTCTCATGCGATAATATATTAAAATAAACAAAAATAAACGAAAGGTAATAAATAAAAAGGTTCCATCAGGTCTAACCTCTTTTGTCGTCTCTCGAAAGCGCGTTACACGGCCGTCGGAAGGGTTGATGTTCCGCAACTTTTCTGGTTCACTAATCCAATGTTTTTCCTCGTTGTTTGGACTGTGTTTTCACTCTGTTTTGCTGCTGTTTTAAGGGTATTTCTGGTCACTGTTTTGGGTTAATTTGGGGACTATTTTAGGCAGTTTTTAGGTGCATTTTTGGGGGATTTATGGTGCTCGGTTTTGGGAAGTGGGGAAAGCTTTATGCGGCAGTTTTGGTGGAGGGATATGCGGCAGTTTGGGGTGGTGTTTTGCGGCAGTGTAATGGGGATTTTTTTGATGGTTAATGTACGGCAATGTGGACTAGTAATGGGGGTCAATATGCGTCTGATGCGTTAAGGGGAGTAGGACTGTGTGAGTGTATGCTTATGGCATGACTTCATATACCCGATTGAACACATCTCACATTTAACCGAATATACATCATCCGACGCAGCAAAGCATCGTGGTAAAGGATTTTAACCCCTCAAAATAGGGGACCTTTAATCCAACTTACTAAGCCCATGCGCTCGATCACATCATGCATATAAAAATAAAGACAATAATATCGGACTTCGTATACCCGATTGAACACATCTCACATTCAACCGAATATACATCATCCGGCGCGGCAAAACATCGTGGTAAAAGATTTTAACCTCTCAAAATAGAGGACCTTTAATCGCACTTACTAAGCCCATGCGCTTTATCTCATCATTACATAAACAAATAACATGCGGAAATCAAGTAGTGAATAATAAACAAATCAAAACAACATAAACGAAATATGCGCCGTTTACTCAAGTGGTACGTGGAGTACAGATCATACTACCGTCCATTCGGAATCGGCTATGAAATTTATGTCCGGGTTTCCATCCTATATACCACGAGAGGCGACACATTTTTCATTTTATTCAAGGGCCACAACATACACCATTTCACAATACATGCATTTTTTATCTATTCAAAGGCCACAACATGCATCACTCCATAGTAATCATGCAAACGAAACTCAATAAATAATAAAAATACAACTGAAAACGGATGTGAAAAATACCCTCAGGTTTAACCTTTTTACGTCGACTTTCGGAAGCGTGTTACAAGTCCGTCGGAAGGGCTAATACTCCGCAACTCTTCCGGTTCACTGGTTTAACGTCTGAGCTCGCTGTTTTCACTCCATTTTGTTGCTATTTTAAGGGTATTTTCTGGTCACTATTTTGGGTTAATTTGGGGACTGTTTTGGGCAGTTTTTAGGTGCAGTTTTGGGGGATTTATGGTGCTCGGTTTTGGGCAGTGGGGAAAGCTTTATGCGGCAGTTTTGGTGGAGGGATATGCGGCAGTTTGGGGTGGTGTTTTGCGGCAGTGTAATGGGGAGTTTTTTTATGGTTAATGTGCAGCAATGTGGACTAGTAATATGGGTCAATATGCGTCTGATGCGTTAAGGGGAGCAGGTCTGCGTGAATGTATGCTTATGGCGTGGATTGAAGGCTGATTGTTTGCGTCGGTGAGCTGTATTGAGGGTAGTGGACGTGGCTCTATGTGGGCTGTTATTGACGTTCTGAAACAAGGGATTTGAGGCGTTGAGTGCTAGTGGCGTTTTTGGAGGGTTGCTTTGTGCGTTGAAGGAGTGTGGTGTGTGGCTGATTTGAATGTTGAGCTAGGGTTTATTAGGCTTGTTGTTATGCGTTGAACGTGAAGGGTGCGTGAGTGGTTGCTGGGCTTGTGTCTTTGAGGGGGGCATTAGCTGATCGATGTGGGACTGGGCGTTTTTGGTGCGTGGAGCAGGCTGGTGAAGGCAAGGGGCAGTCTCGGTTTCGTGAGTGGAGTTGCTTTGGGCGTTGATGCCGTGGACGTGTGGAGTGGAGGGTTGCTTTGTGCGTTGAAGGCTGGGAGGACGTGTGGAGGTTTTGCTTTGTGCGTTGAGGCAGAAGGGTTTTTGTTGTTACGTGGGGCTGATTGATTAGAGTCTTAGGAGATGAGAGAGGCTTAGAATATTTTTGTTGTGACTACCTGCGAGAGGGGAGAGAGAGCCGATGGTTATTTTCTTTGTGTTTTTTTGTGTGAATCTGCCAGGGTTGAATGTGTGGGTTAAGAGTTCTTTTTATAGGCCAATGGATAGGGTTTACCTTGTTGGAGAAGGAATAGAATTTGTGTATTAATTGTGAGATATTTTTAATTATTATGTGATAGGGGAAATCTTTAATTAGGGGAATTAATTTGATTTGTTCTTTTTAATTAAGGATATGATTTCTTTAAATTGGTAGGTGATTTAATTAAATTAGGAATGTGATTTAATTTAATTTAAGTTTAATTTAATTGGTGACATGCATTTTAAATGTTTTAATTATTTTGGATTGGGATTGGTGTGTTTAAAAACAGAGGTCCAACAAGCGAACCCGAAGCGAAACAAGCGAGTTAAATCTGACAAAATGCTAATTTCCAACTTTACCCTTCCAACGTCCATTTCCCGCGACATTCACAACTAAGAGGTAGTGTCTCCATACGAGACTCATCGTCGGGCTTATATACAAAAATGCAGTGCCTACAGTCGCCCCCACTTTGATGAGACTTGTGTAGTGTGTGACAATGACAATCCTATCAAAGTTTATGCAATGCATTTTTACTTACATGGCTCGCCAGTTGTTGCTTAACTTACTTGTTATCCTGAGATGCTTTGACCTTTGGGCTTTGTTCCCAAATTGTGTTGAGAGAGAGCTTTATTCCCCTGGGCTGTATTCCCGAACTGTGTCAAGATAGGGCTTTATTCCCCTAGGTTTTGTTCCCGAACTATGTTAAGGTAGGGCTTTGTTCCCAAACTGTGATGAGAGAAGGCTTTATTCCTCTGGGCTGTATTCCCGAACTATGTCAAGATAGGGCTTTACTTCCTGGGCCTTGTTCCCGAACTGCTTTGAAAGTGGGCTTTATTCCCCTAGGCTTTGTTCCCGAGCTATCTTAAGATAGAGCTTTATTCCCTTGGGCCTTGTTCCCGAACTGTGTTAAGATAGAGCTTTATTCCCATCGGCTGTATTCCCGAACTATGTTAAGATAGAGCTTTATACCCTTGGGCCTTGTTCCCGAACTGTGTTAAGATAGAGCTTTATTCCCCTGGGCCTTGTTCCCGAACTGCTTTGAATGTGGGCTTTATTCCCCTAGGCTTTGTTCCCGAGCTATCTTAAGATAGAGCTTTATTCCCTTTGTGCCTTGTTCCCGAACTGTGTTAAGATAGAGCTTTATTCCTCTGGGCCTTGTTCCTGAACTACTTTGAAAGTGGGCTTTATTCCCCTAGGCTTTGTTCCCGAGCTATGTTAAGATAGAGCTTTATTCCATTGGGCCTTGTTCCCGAACTTTGTTAAGATAGAGCTTTATTCCCCTGGACTGTATTCCCGAACTGTGCTGAGAGAGAGCTTTATTCCTGAACCGTGCTGAGAGAGAGCTTTATTCTCCTAGGCTGTATTCTCGAACTGTGCTGAATGTGGGCTTTATCCCCGATCTGAGCTGACTGTGGGCTTTGTTCCTGAATTGTACTGAATGTGGGCTTTATCCCCGAACTGAGCTGACTGTGGGCTTTGTTCCTGAATTGTGCTGAATGTGGGCTTTATCCCTGATCTATGCTGACTGTGGGCTTTGTTCCTGAATTGTACTGAATGTGGGTTTTATCCCCGAACTGAGCTGACTGTGGGCTTTGTTCTTGAATTGTGCTGAATGTGGGCTTTATCCCCGATCTGGGCTGACTGTGGGCTTTGTTCCTGAATTGTGCTGAATGTGGGTTTTATCCCTTGACTGTATTGACTGTGGGCTTTGTTCCCGAACTGTACTGATTGAAGGCTTTATTCCCCTGGGCCTTGTTCCCGAAACTGTTACCGATGTAGTGGTTCTTCGACCTCAAACTGACGTGGGCCTCGGCCCAAAACTGATACTGACGTGGGCCTCACCTTCAACTGATACTGATGTGGGCCTCGCCCCCAGACTGATACTAATATGGGCCTCGCCCCCAACTGATACTGATGTGGGCCTCATCCCCAGACTGATACTGATATGGGCCTCGTCCCAAACTGATACTGATATAGGCCTCGCCCCCATACTGATACTGATGTGGGCCTCGGCCCTGGGACTCATCTCCAAACTGATGCTGATGCGGGCCTCGACCCCCAAATAGATACTGATATGGGCCTCGCCCCTAAATTGATACTGATATGGGCTTCGACCCTCGGGACTCCTCCACAAACTGATACTGATGTGGGCCTCGCCCCTGGGACTCATCCCCAAGACTGAAACTGATATGGAACTCATCCCCGAAACTAACTGATATGGGCCTCAACCCTATGACTCATCCCCAAAACTGATTCATTTCTGAAACTGACTGTACTGTTGCTGCTTCTGATTGGCTTGTCTTTGCCACTTTTCTTTTTCTTCCTCAAAACCTGTGAATACAAAACAAAACAAACACAAAAAGAATGCAAAAAAGCGTTACGTGTATGCCTGAATGCATGAATGGATTTCCTATTCCGTTGGGTTAGGTCTTCCGCCAGTTCTCCAGGTGATTACACAGTCTTCTCTCTGGTCTCATGGCTCAATTTCTTATTATGTCTTGGATTCACGAGGTGGTAGCTGGTCGCCCCCAGTCTTGGTTTAGCTTTTTGTTGTCTGCTGTTTGCACTTGGTCAAGATGAACCATATGGTGGGGCCCTCCATATCATCATACTATATTACATGCTACGAAATAGTCTCAATAGTTATACATATCATTTTCCTCAAAGAATGCTCAGTAATGAAACCAGAGAACCTCCAAAACACTCAATGCCACTCAAATCCAAGTCTTTGAATAAATGATCTAAGACAAACTCAAAGTGTGTGTGTGCCAAGGTTCCTTTGCAGCTCGATTCCTAGATAAGCCAACTCAATGATTTCGTTTCAAAAATTATGATCGATGGGTCAAACCAACCTAGATGTCTTAATTACGCTCTGCAATTGCTTTTCCATGCTCAATGTGATATGTTTTTTTTTCTTCTCCTTTGTCTCTCTCTTTTTTTTTCATTTTGAACTTCATTTTTTTTTTCAATTTTTTTTCAACACACCTACCCTTTAAGGTAGCATTTCTCCTCATGGTGGTCCTAATACTCGCCCATGGGTAGCTTCATGCTTATCGGTTATAGGCGGTTTATTTTTTTTCTTTAGAGACTTTTTTTTTTCAACCATACCACACATCATAACACAAGCAAGTCAGTATAGACATCTAAGCAAACGGTCATTCATCGACCCACAATTTCTTCAACTAGTCACCTTGCCAACTACTCAGGTTTTCATCGCTAAGAACCTATAGTGAAGTGCTTACGAGTCTAGCATAGATCAACAATTCAAAGCATCAGATAAAAGCACATCAAGAGTTTATCATTTCTTAAATTTCATCTTAAAGCAAACGATTTCATCATCGGACTTATGCCTAACTATTAAGGACTAAACAACTTTTTTTTCTTTTTCTTTTCTCTCTTTTTTTTTTCTTTTTTTTTTTTCTCTTTTTTTTTTTTCCTTTTTTTAAGGCCCCCCAATGGTCTTTCTATTATTGCCGTAAGGTTTTCTGTTTCTCGATTTCCTTTTCCCCGCTATCCATGTTTGCTAAACTCCTATTGACAAACCTTTTTTTTTCTTCTCTAACCCAACGGATATCTATGATGGCTTTTAAGACACGGGGTTAACATGATGCGTGTATGCATGGATGCATGAGATACGTGCAATGTATGTCATATATAAACTCATTTAAAATTTTTTACACTAGTTGGCCTATTATCATTTTAAAGTATTCAATCATACTGTTGCGCGGTGCAAACTTGTCCCAGTTGAAAAGGCCCAACAGGTTTACACTTTGTGATAACATGGCTAAACAACTTAAAATGATAAGAGGCCCAAACATAAAATGGCCCATCGACATTTTAGAAGCTTTTGGCCCAACTGTCAAAGGACACGAACTCGTCCCAGTTTAAATGGCCCAACAAGTTCACATCTTTTGACAAAAGGTCCGACCGGATCCAAATGACGACAGTCCAAAACATCAACATAAAAAAAATAATTTCTACTAGTTCTACGACTAAAGTTCACATGTGGGCTTACGGGAGTGCGGATAAAGGCTCTCGTCGATGAAGGATTGCTGACAATGCCTTTAACTAAACCCCTCCAACCCACTGTAGACACGGTTAATTAAAGTACAAATCCAAACATTACAATACATTATTTCGGGGCCAATTCTCTATCCCCAGTGGAGTCGCCAGACTGTAGGACCACAAACTGGGCGACTCATGCTGTTCCGGGCTCGCGGCCCGGTTGGGAGTACGGAGTAGCCCGCGGGGGACTAAACAGGAGAATAATGGAGTCGCCACCCGGTGTGAACCGGGATAAAGATTTAAGGCCGCACTCACCCCTTTCAAGGGAAGACCTCAAACAGTTGGGTTCGGAATGGTCCCTTACTTATGCCACTTGTAATAAAATGATTTGTGCAATAATCTTACCAAGCCTAAGCAACATATTTCCAAGGATAATTTACTCCTAAGTTTGCATGCATAGGTACAAAGATCATATCTAAGTTTACATATAACACATTTTCATATTTGCATACAACCTATTTTCATATAATCTATGTCCGAATTCATGCATAAAGATAAATTGACATACGGAAAGCATACAATTTCACATTGGTAGACACATAAGCGCAAACAAATAACATTCTTACAAGCATGAATATTAAGGAAAGACAATTAAACGCATAATGGAAATAGATAACTAATGAGGTAATACAAATACATAAGGTAAAAAGAGACAACTATATGCTAAAATAGACATGTCGTGATGTGATGCAGAGAAGATATCTAGAATTGACACACACGTGCGTGGGCCTTTTTCCAAGTGGTACGTGGAATTGTATCCCGAGTACAGATCTTACTACCATCCATTCGGAATCGGCTATGAAATTTATGTCCGGGTTTCCATCCTATATAGCACGAGAAATAATGCCCAAATGCTATCATGACATTGGTACACCAATGATAATAGATCGAGCCAAGACAATGATAGATGATGCAATCAATAGATGAAAGACGCAGCAAATATCGTGGTAAAGGTAGCCTTTTAGGCTTTTCTTCCCCCAAATGGAGAACCTTTTAGTCTAACACCATAAGCCCATTGCGCTTTTCATTACAATGCGTACAAAGATAAAGACAACAATATCGGACTTCGTATACCCGATTGAACACATCTTACATTCAACCGAATATACATCAACCGGCGCGGCAAAGCATCGTGGTAAAGGATTTTAACCCCTCAGAATAGGGGACCCTTAATCCAACTTACTAAGCCCATGCACTCGATCACATCATGCATATAAAAATAAAGACAACAATATCGGACTTCGTAGACCCGATTGAGCACATCTTACATTCAACCAAATATACATCAACCGACGCGGCAAAGCATCGTGTGGTAAAGGATTTTAACCCCTCAAAATAGGGGACCTTTAATCCAACTTACTAAGCCCATGCGCTCGATCACATCATGGATATAAAAATAAAGACAATAATATCGAACTTCGTATACCTGATTGAACACATCTCACATTCAATCGAATATACATCATCCGGCGCGGCAAAGCATCATTGTAAAGGATTTTAACCCCTCAAAATAGGGGACCTTTAATCTAACTTACTAAGCCCATGCGCTCGATCACATCATTCATATAAAAATAAGGACAATAATATCGGACTTCGTATACTCGATTGAACACATCTCACATTCAACCGAATATACATCATCCGGCGCGGTAAATCATTGTGGTAAATGATTTTAACCTCTCAAAATAGAGGACCTTTAATCGTACTTACTAAGCCCATGCGCTTTATCTCATCATTACATAAACAAATAACATGCGGAAATCAAGTAGCGAATAATAAACAAATCAAAACAACATAAAACGAAATATGCGCCGTTTACTCAAGTGGTACGTGGAGTTGTATCCCGAGTACAGATCATACTACCGTCCATTCGGAATCGGCTATGAAATTTATGTCCGGGTTTCCATCCTATATACCACGAGAGGCGACACATTTTTCATTTTATTCAAGGGCCACAACATACACCATTTCACAATACATGCATTTTTTATCTATTCAAAGGCCACAACATGCATCACTCCATAATAATCATGCAAACGAAACTCAATAAATAATAAAAATACAACTGAAAACGGATGTGAAAAATACCCTCAGGTCTAACCTTTTTACGTCGACTTTCGGAAGCGTGTTACAAGTGCATCGGAAGGGCTAATACTCCGCAACTCTTCCGGTTCACTTGTTTAACATCTTAGCTCGCTGTTTTGCTGTTTTGGTCGCTGTTTTCACTCCGTTTTGCTGCTGTTTTAAGGGTATTTTCTGGTCACTGTTTTGGGTTAATTTGGGGACTATTTTGGGCAGTTTTTAGGTGCAGTTTTGGGGGATTTATGGTGCTCGGTTTTGGACAGTGGGGAAAGCTTTATGCGGTAGTTTTGGTGGAGGGATATGCGGCAGTTTGGGGTGGTGTTTTGCGGCAGTGTAATGAGGAGTTTTTTTATGGTTAATGTGCGGCAATGTGGACTAGTAATGGGGGTCAATATGCGTCTGATGCGTTAAGGGGAGCAGGTCTGCGTGAGTGTATGCTATGGCATGGATTGAAGGCTGATTGTTTGCGTCGGTGAGCTGTATTGATGGTAGTGGACGTGGCTCTATGTGGGCTGTTATTGACGTGCTGAAGCAATGGATTTGAGGTGTTGAGTGCTAGTGGCGTTTTTGGAGGGTTGATTTATGCCTTGAATGAGTGTGGTGTGTGGCTGATTTGAATGTTGAGCTAGGGTTTATTAGGCTTGTTGTTATGCGTTGAACGTGAAGGGTGCGTGAGTGGCTACTGGGCTTGTGTCTTTGAGGGGGGGCAGGAGCTGATCGATGTGGGATTGGGCGTTATGGTGCGTGGAGCAGGCTGGTGAAGGCAAGGGGCAGTCTCGGTTTCGTGAGTGGAGTTTCTTTGGGCGTTGAAGGCGTGAGGACTTGTGGAGTGGAGGGTTGCTTTGTGCGTTGAAGGCTGGGAGGACGTGTGGAGGTTTGCTTTGTGCATTGAGGCATAATGGTTTTTGTTGTTACGTGGGGCTGATTGATTAGAGTCTTAGGAGATGGGAGAGGCTTAGAATATTTTTGTTATGACTACGTGCGAGAGGGGAGAGAGAGCCGAGGGTTATTTTCTTTGTGTTTTTGTGTGTGAATCTGCCAGGGTTGAATGTGTGGGTTAATCGTTCTTTTTATAGGCCAATGGAGGGGGTTTACCTTGTTGGAGAAGGAATATAATTTGTGTATTAATTGGGAGATTTTTTTAATTATTATGTGATAGGGAAAATCTTTAATTAGGCGAAACAAGCGAGTTAAATCTGACAAAATGCTAATTTCCAAATTTACCCTTCCAACGTCCGTTTCCCACGACATTCACAACTAAAGAGGTAGTGTCTCCATACGAGACTCATCATCGGGCTTATATGAAAAAATGCAGTGCCTACACTTATATATATATATATATATATCACTAAACATGATTTAGTTTCAATCTAATGAATTAAATCGAATATATATAATAAAAGACAAGAGGTGCAACCATAAATAAGTAATATTATGGAAAAATATATTGTTTGTATTCATGAATCAGACATAAATACGATCCGGATTGGCGCTCCGAGCATCAACCCTAACACTTTTGTCTTTACTTACTTAGTATTTGTTATTACTTGTCGTCCCACCTCGACAGTTTCACTTCCAAATATTTTACATAGCGATCTTTTTCGTCTTCTTTCCTGCTTTATTCTTCCTTACTAAGTTTTACTCTATTACTTGACTTTCCCCCTTATCTCAATTCAGTGAACCTCTTACATCTTTTCTTCTTTGGAAGCTCCATCATCTATGACAGGTTAAGGTATCATTACTAATACTTTTGGCTCGTATGTTACCTTCTTACTAATTTTCCTTCTTTTAGCACGGTGGGAAGTTCTGTATGAATCATAGGTTTTACTTCTGAGGGTCGTTATATGTGTCAAATACTCTGGTCCTTTATTCCTTCGAGCTTTTACTTGCTTGAATTCCTTCAATCCTATGATGGGGCAGGTTGTTTTTATAGAATTCGCCTAAACATGCCTCGAATCCCAATCACCCATCTAATATAAGATATTACTGTCTTTTGATCCTTATCTAGGTCCTATTGAGTTTCTGGGTTTAACTGTCACATGATTTATCTATCTTATCCAATGCTCTTCTTTACTTATCCAAAACCTTTTTTGGGCTTTAGGATGAGGGGTGACTAAATGCATTTCATAGAGACCTGAGAACACACATCGTTGTTACTTGTCTAGGTTTAGTGACAGTTTGATTAGGTGTTTATACATTTACTAGAGTCGGGCTACTGGTAGTAAAGTTATCGTCCATTCCGTTGGGATCTGCACCAAATACTCAATGTCTTAAGGGTTCTACAACTTTTATCAACTATCCTGAGGTCTCCATTTGCATCTCTAATACTATACATACTAAACTTCCCTGTCACTTTCCGCATCCTTCTTTACTATTTCCATATCCTATCTCTTGGCTCTAAGCCGTACTATCGAGGCTATTTAGTGGTTCTTTCTTATGGCTACTTTCTAGACGCATATCTTTTTACTCTCACTATACATTGCAGTTATGTATTCTTAATCTTATTATTCGTACGGATACTCCTGTTAACTTCTGAATATCTTCATTCTTTCAGGTCTAATATATGGGTTTTCACTATGTGTGGTCTATTTTATGGACTTCTCCTAGCACCTCAAGTCTCATGCTGACTTGCCTAGATTCTTGAACTATACTAGGTTCTCTTATTTCTAACCTTTTTTGGGAGATATTATCTTTCAACGTTCTCTACTTCTTGCTTAGTAGATACCATTTTCGAACTACCTTATGATTATCTTTATGTATGCTAGCAAAAGATCGGGTAAGAGTTTCACATTTCAATAGATGTTGATGTCCTAGTTCTGGTACCATGTGTCCTGGTAGAGTCTGTTACTCATGTAAGGTAGGTATAAGATAGGCTCCGTCAAGACAACTTCCTTAAGCGGTATCACAGAGAATTTGGGTAACTTAGGGTCGTCTCTGTATCAGGTTTCTTGGCTGAGGCTACTAATAATTCCATACGATCGTCATTTGTTTACTTACAGGCCTAAGTTTGGGGATCTATAATCTCTATATCCCTTCTTGTCATCTCTACTCTATCGGGACTCCCATATCAATTCTGATCTCTTACCTTTCTTATGCTTCTGACTACCCTTTGCTATCCAGAGGGCTTGCCATTTATACAAGGTATTCAAAGACTATTGGTTTGGTTTGAAGGAACTTCTTAAGGAAGGAATGAATCTTTCGAAATGGAGGAAACCTTTTATGGGCCTGTTTGACATTCTTACTCTTACTTAGACTTGCCATATTCCTTTTACTGCTATTAGTTCTAATGTTCCCTTTATAATATAATTCTGTATTTCCCCCATTTACTGTCTCTGGTTACTTGAAAATCTTTGTATCATTCCTTACTTTTCTTTCTAGCTTTCTATTTCTCTTCCTACTTTCTTAGGTGTACCCTTAGAATTTTACTATTTGTCTTCATGACTTACCCTGGACATTTCGACAGTGAACCAGGGTATACGGAAGGATTTTCAAAGAGTATAGTTACTTCATAAATGAGGATATTTGAATAGATCAAGAATTCTTACTAACCAGTCTATAGAACTTTGAGGACATACTCGAGAATCGGATACTGGAGAGGTAGTGCCTCACATACTAGTATCCTGGGCATATGATGAGTGATAATTATATCACTATTTCCCACTCATTTAACCTAATATTTTGTTTAGTTTCTCGAGTTTTATGAACGTTTTGATGTTGTTTTTTTTATTTTACAGATAAAAATAATATTGGGACTTAATGGAATCAACTCGGGGCTAAAATGATGAAATCCGGAGGAAAAAAGGTCAAAAACGAAAATTTACTGCATGCGTCACGAAGTGCAGTCCTAAATTTCAATTTTGCGCAAGTTTGGTATTTTGGCCATAACTTTTTCATCCGATATCCAATTGAGCTGAAATAAAATAAACAAAGAAAATCCTAAGAAAAATAAATAAAAGATACAGAGATCTAGGGTTGTGATTCCGCACAATATTATCGTAAAGATGAATTGATTCTCTTATATATATATGTAATAAGTCAGTTTGCTAACCTGGAACACGAAAATATACAAAAGTCTCTGTCGATGGTCAGACGCAATTACCCAAATAACCCAATTAATCATATGTCTATGTTAACCAAGTTACCTGAATTCATTAAGTTCAAGTTCTAAAAGTGGCTACCCCCGCCCGACAGGTATATGTCTATCCTGTAAGGAAATCTATTAAAGGGTTATCTATCCTCAAGGAAGATTGTGGGCTATTGAATCTAAGGCTGAAACCTAAAATCCCTTCGTCAAGTTCATTTTAAGTTTACCAAATCAATCTTATTAATGGCCAATTAACAAGAAGCATTAAGCTTAAGACTCAATAAACAAACTATTTTTCTTGAGTTATTAATTTTGAAGCTATCTAATTTATTTGTATCTAGTTTTCTTTATTTTTATATGTATTTTTTATTTCCTTCTTTTATTTTTTAGGTGATTGACATGGATATTCGTTGGGAGATTGCAAGATTACGAGCTTTACTAGAAGAAGATACACCCCAACTCAGGGAGCAACAGTCCGGTTTTCTGAGGCCTGTTGTCCTACCCAACAATTATCACTAGATGTCAAGCAATGCAGCATTTGCCCAATCATTTCAGAACGCAATGGGGAGATGTGTGATATGCGATGGTAACCACCCGATTGATCAATTGCATATACCTTTCAGGGTGGAAGAATTATCAGAATCCTTCAAGGTACGAAGAACCAACATATTTCATTGAACCTTATTCTCCATCTTATCCACCATCCACCTACAATCTTCATCAAGGACCAGAACCATCAGAGGAAGAACAAATGATTGACATGCTCAAAGATTGGTTCAAGAAACAAGACGAAAAGTTGGATGCAATGGCTGAAATATTTCAGAGTCAAATTGAAGACCAAGTATCAACCTTACAAAGAATAACAGATCAAGCGAGACAATTAATAGAAAACCAGAGCTACATGCCTCAAGGAGCATTTTCGGATGAAAATGACGAAGCCTTCGAGTACCAAGCATTTCATCATGACACTTTAACAGAGGATGAAGCTGAACAGTATCAAGAATCTGAGGTGTCAGTTCAGGTGCCCAAACCAGCAAAATCTCGATTTGATTTTTATTATTCATCGGACTCTGACGAGGATCAAGAACTAGAACTGTTTGTACCAACAAAAATTGAGGATGAAATTCTGTATCCTAATGAAGATCTTGGAGCTTGCATTGCACAAATGTTTGAAGAAGAGCTACATGAGCCAGTCATATCAACCACAGAGGATGAAGACCTAAAATCAGACACATCTTTACATCCTCAGGTTGACACTTATGGAGCATGCATTTCACAGATGACAAATGAAGAGCTGTACGAGGAAATTCTGAAATACATATGTGAAGAAAAGGTGGAGGAAGATGCACAAATGGAGGAGCAAGTGTCTGACCATATTGAAGATCTCATGCATTCAGGAGAAACATCACTGTTTTGGGTAGTACAAATTACACATATCGCCCAGAATCTTGACAGAATGGAACTCCCATTCCAAGTCAAGCACCATAAAAGACCTCCTGATTTTCATTCTTTCTTTTCAGGAACCACTGGAGCGACAAAGATTAAAAAGGTGGCACAAGCACTGAATGGGACAAAATTATTTTTGCCACTTTACCGTTGGAAAAGACCTTTCAAAAGCAATGCTCATGAGATTGTCTTTAATCGGACATCCAAAACCACACTGAAACCTCCATAACAGATGGATTTCAGTCACGTCTGGCTGAAGACAAAAAATTTAGCGCTAGCAGTGAGGCGACCCATGCAATTTGTTTTAATGTCTATTTTTATATTTTGTGTATACATGTTGTATAGTTTTTATTTTTGTGTGTTATTTTTGTAGGGAAAGGCACAAACGGAGCATTTAAGAAGGAATTGTGTTTGGCAATCACAAAGATGTGATTTAAGTCATTAGTGATGACTGAGTAAGGAATGGATTCTTGAGACACATCCTAATGAATTTATACTAAGCGAGTGGCGTATTGAGTACACAATTCCGCTGCCTTAATAATTGTTTTGGTTTGCTTTTCCATTGTAATTATCTTTATTTTCACCGACAGGATCCAGACTTTTTGACCTTTCACGATTTATTTTATTTCACTAACAATCATCCTTTGGAAGATACTAGTGCCATTATTACTCACCCTTTTTCAGGTACTATAAATTCAGCTCGTCATTGCACTTTTGAAGGCATCCAGGTTTGAGAAAGAAATACAAAAAAAAATGGAAGCCACTTCAAGAAGACGAGTTTAGAACATCTGTGTGTTTTACGGTACTAGTGTTGGTGCTAAACCACAATACGTAGCAGCAGCACAGGAATTGGGTCGAGTCTTAGATGCAAAGAATATGCACTTAGTATATGGCGGTGGCAATCTTGGACTTATGGGGATCATTTCAAAGGCTGTACAGGAAGGAGGCAGTCAAGTTTTGGGAATTATCCCAAAACCCTTGGCGGAGACGAATCTTATTGGACCATCAAACGGAGAGGAACTAATCATCCCAGATATGTCTGAATGACTGGTAGAAATGATTAACTGTGCTGATGCTTTTATTGCTTTGCCAGGTGGCTTAGGCACAATGGAGGAAATTTTTACAGTGCTATCTTGGGCGAACTTGAACATATAACAGAAATCGCTTGGACTGTACAACGTTGATGGATTTTATGATTTTCTTTGTGTGTTTCTTGATGATGCCCTGAGAAATGGGTTCGTGTCAAAACCTGTAAAAGAACTCATCTTCACTGCCAGAACTGCCCCAGATTTAATTGACCAAATCTTAGCATTTGAACCACAAATTGACCATATCATTTCAAAGATAAATTGGTCCGAGAACGATCGTGGTAAGAGGCGTCGGATTAATCTGGATCTTAACCTTTAAATTTCATTTAGATGTAGAATTTAAGTTAACCAGGTACTATCTTCTAAACTCTTCTTCTACTGTTTAAGACATTGGGGACAATGTCTCATTTAGGTTTGGGGGAGGGGATTAGTTGACTAGTATTTTGTTTTTATTTTGTATGAAGTTTTTATTTTTATTCCAACATTTTTTTTAAAAAGCCAAAAAAATTGAAAATTTTCCAAAAATTACAAAAATAATTTTTTTTAATGTTTTTAATTTGATTAATCAAGTGAAATTGGTGTGATATTGCTGTGTAATGAATTTCCACTCCTGAGACGTATCTCAACCTATTTCGGAATAAGTTAATTTTTGTTATTTCATTTTGAATTATTTAATTTGTGAATTCTTCATAATACTGACTAAAATGGATATTCATATGCTTAGTTGACAGATATTATCAACATACATGGTAACATACGGACGTGAGAAGTAATTGACGAGTTTGTAATATTCAGTGCTCTAGTTTAATTGGAGGAAACATCTAAAAAGGCGATGGGATAAAAAAAAAAAGAAAAAAAAACGTCTGAGATCCAAGTTATTAAGTCCGTATGGGTGTTTTAACACCTAGTGCCCTAAAACCAACTGGTTTGGGAGTCACTGGCCCAAAGCTCGCTACATGGATCGAAGATGTTGCAAAAAATATATATATCTGAAGTCTGAGTAATTAAGTCCGTAGGGGTGTCTTAACACCTAGTGCCCTAAAGCCAACTGGTTTGGGAGCCACTGGCCCAAAGCTCTCTACATAGACGAAAGATATTGTATATAAATAAATAAAAAAAAAATCAAAGAAAAATCAGAAAAATCAGAAAAAAAAATCTTCCATTACTACAAAAAGGTGTGAATTATGATAAACTTTAGGACAAAAATATTACTCTCTTCTCAACTGCACTTGTGACTATTGTGGGCAAAATGAGTTGATTAATATTTGTTGGTTGTGTATATGAAGAATGGTAAAAATAATCGGAGAATTTACTTATTCGGTAATTTAGAAAGAAAGAAAACAACTACTAACTTGGAGTAGAAGTTTCACATGTTTAGTCACTAACTCCTTTATTCTATTTTCTCTTGTCTTTTTACTTTTGTGTGCATTAGATTTACTATCTTTTTACTTTTATCAAACGTTTGTGGGTATCGTTGCTGTAAACCCTCACGAGACTACAACTCATCCACTAGGGACACCTATGGGTTTAAAGGCTTGTTGCATATGCTAAATGCAACCGTGATCCTTACGAAAGTGGCTTAGCTTAATTTTATTTTAAATTATGTTATTTTATTTTGTTATTTTACTCGAGGACTAGCAAAATGTTAGGTTTGGGGGTGAAATGAGTGATAATTATATCACTATTTCCCACTCATTTAACCTAATATTTTGTATAGTTTCTCGAGTTTTATTAACGTTTTGATGTGTTTTTGTTTATTTTACAGATAAAAATAATATCGGGACTTAATGGAATCAACTCGGGGCTATACCGATGAAATTCGGAGGAAAAAAGGTAAAAAAACGAAAATTTACTGTACGTGACACGAAGTGCAGTCCTAAATTCCAGTTTTGCGCAAGTTTGGTATTTTGGCCATAATTTTTTCATCCGATATCTGATTGAGCGGATTCAAGTTGCAGATTAAAGACTACTCAAAGATATACAACTTTGAAATTTTAAATATTTTCGAATTCTGAAGTTTTCAACACCGAAATTAACGAATAATCCAATGTGTTTTGTGTAATTACTAAAGTCATTATAAAAAAAAACAAAATGGAAAATGACAATTTATAATTGTCAAACTTCCACAAAACATGCTTGCATGTTTGGTGGAGTGTTTTGTGGAGTGTCTTGTGGCATGTTTGGTGGAGGATTTTGTGGAGTGTTTGGTGGAGTGTTTGATGGAGCAATTGGTGGAGAAATTGGTGGAAGCCTTTAGATTTTCCTATAATACCAAACCATTTCATTTGTAATTCTCATGCTTTCCTTAGGTTTTTGTAAGGAATTTAAGGATTGAATCTTGTTTGTATTTATTTTCAGTATTTAATTTATGCATTTTTATTTTTAGTAATAGTAGTAGTTTCTTTTCTTTTCTTTTCTTTTATGTTTTCTAGTTAGATTTCCGCTGGGGGAAGGGTGAAGCTTTTATTATTTTAGTTTAGATTAATCTCCCTAAATTATAATATGGAAATTATAATTTAAATTAAGGGATTACCGCCTTAATGGCTGGTTTTATTTATTTGACATAATATGACACCGCCTATATAGTCGGTCTTTAGGTGACAGATGATTACCACCTATATGGCAGGTTTATGGACAAATGATAACACCACCTTTATGGTCGGTCGGACTTAATTAAAATCTGACTTAATGAGGATACTGCATATATGGCTGGTTGGTAATATCACTGATAAATTATATATTATAGTAAGAGAGATTTCTAAATTAGAAATAGTAAAGGTGGATCCCCAACCCTCATCATTTTATTTTTATTCTAGGGAAGTGATGAAACACAATATTCACATGCTTAATAATTGATTTAATTATATATTGAGTAATTCTTTAGTTTTTTTATTGAATCTTAAGCTTAATGCTTCTTGTTGCCTTATTACCAATAAGACTGATGTGGTAAATTTAAAATGAACTTGGAAAATGGATTTTAGGTTTCAGCCTTATATTCAATAGCTCACAATCTTCCTTGAGGATAGATAACTCTTTAATAGATTTTTTTACATGATAGGAATATACCTGTCGGGCGGGGGTAGCCATAATTGGAACTTGAACTTAATGAATTCATGTAACTTGATTAACATATGAATATGATTAATTGGGTTATTTTGGGTATTTGCATCTGACCATCAGAAAAGGCTTTTGCATATCTTCGTGTTCCAGGTTAACAAACTAATTTATTACACATATATAAGAGAATCAATTCATCATTAGAATAATATTGTGTGGAATCACAACCCTAGATTTTTGTGTCTTTTGTTTATTTTTCCTTTGTATTTTCTTTTGTGTCTTTATTTATTTATTTAGCAAATCCACATTCAACCAACCAAAAGCAATCAATCCATTCTCCCTTTAATTAGATATCTGTAAATAAATAGAATCAATAATTAATAACAATAGTAGGAATTAAGTCCCCGTGGGATCGATATTTTTATACTACTTGAATGATACGTGCGCTTGCGTTATACGTGTGTGATCACGACGGTCAGCATATTACGTATACAAGACCCTACCACTCTGCCCACTGCAGTCACTGACTTCCTAGACCATGCTCTGATACCATATTTGTAACATCTCTCTCCTGGAGATGCTACCCGCAGGGACTAGACTGATCTATTCCCCTAAGCCTCTAACTTTTTGCCTATAATCCATCCTACATTTCTATCTCAAATGTTAACTCATACATGGGACCATAGCCCAAATCAACAACATGCAATGTAATTTAATACCTATAACAGTAGACTCAAATATAATTCTCTTTAGAACTTTGTACTAGACACTTTTAATTTATTACAACGACTTATTCAATTCAGGTGTATGCATGCAACTCTGCTATGACTTTGACTCTGACTGGACTGTAACTCTGTACTCAATCAATTGGACTCAAACACACTAGTGACTGCCATCAGTATCCATCATCTCGAACTTGTCCTTCAGGTAAACCTGCAAAACAAAGAATCTGGGAGTGGGGGGTCAGATCATTTGAACGACCTGGTGAGTGTATACTGAAAATAACAAAACCATAAGAAAAATCCAAAACATATCCGTAAATCATTTTTCATGCATGCATCATCAAAAACATATCAAGCACTCAACGCCCAAGTCGCGCCCATAGACTGAGCTAGGAACTAACAATCTATTATCGACAAGGTAATGGGTCATACCATTTCAGATGGATGAGACCCTAACAAGCACCCCGGCAGAAACATATGATGAGTCATAAGAATATAAAACATGCAACAAACGTCGAAACAGAAACATATCATCAATCGATCATCTCAGGGGAAACATATAAATAGTTCAGAAATCATAAAAACAGTAAACAAGCGTTGAGACGAAAACATATAAATCATGCATATTCTTCATCAATTTAAAACCTCAAAACATGAAAATAATTTTAAAGCATAAGTCAAGAAAATATAAAACAAAGCATCCACTCACTGTGCTATGGCAAATCGGGAGCGGTACATGGTGTGGAGGATCATCGAGTATCCTGACGTTGATCTAAAGCCAAAACAACTATTAATTTCTATAACTCAGAACATTTTCATATGGCATAAAAGAATATGTAATGCTAGACTCTTAATCTTTATGAATATATGAGATATTTATGGTGCCTATGAATTTTATGGCTTAGGTTTCGAGTTACGCAAGTGTGATAGTGAAATTCCAAATTCTGCCCAATCGTTAAAATCCTATGCTCAACGGTTAACTTCGAAAATTCAATGCAACTAATTGGGATGAAATATAAAATAAATAAATAATCCTTTAAACTTCAATATCTATATTCAAGAACCAACCTCAATTCCCAACCTCTTATATACTATTAGATCAAAGCATGCATACTAGAGCCTTAAAATTTTCAACACTAAATCAAATTCTTCTCATAATACACATCATTCCTAGCACACTTCATCATTAATTTCCATCAAAGCAGCAACAACTCATTCTCTAAAAATAATGACACATCCAGCCCCTTTTTATATGCAATGCATAATTCCATTATTATATTATCATGAAATGCACAATCATGCATGCTAGCAACTTAATCAAAGCTAATTAAGCAATTTCAAATACTAGGGTTTATAAGGTGCTGATGAGTGGTAAATGTATCACTATTTCCCACTCATTTGACTTAATATTTTGTATAGTTTCTTGAGTTTTGTGAACATTTTGATGTGTTTATTGTTATTTTGTAGATAAATAAAGTTTCATGACTCTCTGGGAGCAATTCAGGGCCAAAACAGTAAAAAACAGACAAAAGGACAAAATTGTCTTTTGGGCGTCGCGACGCGCAAACCTTCTGCGTTGTGACCGCTAACGTGCACCGAAGTTTTCTAAAATGCATCGCTTGCTAAAATGCGCCGGACACGTGTCAACATCAAAAAATCTGCTAACGTGCGTCGGACACGTGTCACCATCACATGCTGCCAACAATCATCATCATCGCTAATGTGTGCCTGCCACGTGTCAACATCACAACGAGTGATGCTAACGTGTGCCAGCCGCCGGGACACGTGTCACCATCTCTGGATCCCGCGTACAACGTGGCAAAAATCAACCGCTCTTCGCGATGCGCAAGGTTGTACGCGACGCGATGCGTGAAGCCACTGACGCCTATAAATTTAGCTCGATCTCATAATTCAAATCATATATTCCTTAGGTTTTTATAAGGATTTTAAGGATTGCATCTTGTTTGTTTAAGTTTTTGTAATTTAAATTAAGTATTTTTTTCTTTTAGTACTTTTAATTATGCATTTTTACTTTTTAGTAATTAATTTTATTTTATTTACTTTTCTTTTCTTTTATGTTTAGTAGTTAAATTACCGCTGGGGAAGGGTGAAGCTTTTTACTATTATAATTTAGATTAATCTCCCTTAATTATAATATATAAACTATTTAAAACCTGACTTAACGAGGATACCGCTATATTGGTCGGTTGGTAATTAATTATAAATTGATTTTAACCTGACTAAGTATGGATACCGCCATATTGGTCGGCTGGTAATTAATTATTAATTTGACTTAATCAGGATACCGCTTATATGTGTTAGGTTATCTAAGAAAAAATCCAAGATCATTAAGAATAAAAGATGTGTGAATACTCAACGAAGTTTGCGGAATAAATTACATTGATCGGCTAGGTAGGATGTGTAGACAACAAAAATTTGCCTTCTTTGAAGTTGCTCCAAGCTCTCCTTTGATTGTATGAATTCCAAACTCTTGGGAATCGTTTCCTTATCACCTGGATGACTCTTTGATGTGCTAGCAATGGAGATATTTGTAACAAAATTCCCCTTTGTTCTTCTTGTAACTCTCGGCAATGGGAGTGTGAAAGAAAAAGAGAGTTTCGGTTGAGAGAAGAGAGGAGAGGATGAATTGTGTGACTTGTTTTGATTTTCAAAAAACAAAAAATGATATACCAAATCCAAGATTTGGTAAAGGTCACTCATGCTTTTCACACTTGTGTCTTGAACAAGCAACCAACAACTAACTACTTCCATCAACCAAAAGGTGATGAGATAGACTAGGTGATGTGACTTGTGTGGGCCCCACTTGATTCAAAATTCGAGTGGGCCCGCAAACACATTTCGGGCTCGGGTTCGTTAATTCCGAATTAACGAATTTTCCGTTGCGATGTAATTAAATCAAATTTAATTAAATAATAATGCCTCGTACAAGTATTACGAAAGTCGCTTGCGAATTAATTCTAAATTAATTCGTTCACAAGAATTAAAATCCAATTTTAATTACATTATGAAATCTAATTTCATTTAATATATCGAATATATTATTTTATCGATTAATTCCAAATTAATTGTTCTCTCTATTCTATTTGAATTTTATCCCAGATAAATTCTCGTCGTAATTAACCATAGATTAATTTTCTCTCTCTCATAATTAATCCCAGATTAATTGTATTCGAGTTATACGTCATCGGTGAATCTTCGGGAAGCGACCCATGAGATCCCTGGATATGTTGGCAGTAAATCCGGTCGTCGGACTATTCGAATACGTGCGTACCCGGTACCACGTTCTTACCGATTTACAAGACATGGTTGGCTTCTAGCAAAGCGCCGTGCCTACCCAATTCTCCAGAAATATTCTTTAAGGAATATGTAATCTTTGTCAGGCGTAGTATACGTGGTATTGCGTATTGCGATCCAGTATCTGATGTTACATGCAAGGTCTGGGGCTGAAATAGTGTCTGCCCCGTACGAAGCATATATCGGATCACAAGAAACTAGTCTCTATAATCGGATAATCATGATCTAGTAATATTATCCCGATAGTTGCAACATAATAGAGAACCAGTTCTGTATCCCTGTGTGATCATCATCTCCATTTAACTGAAGTGATACTTTCATCTTGACATCACACCCAATACACTATGATTCTCAATAAACCCATAAGAGGCATACATGGAACCTGTTAAAGTCCTAGACGACCAAAACCAAAGCGTATTGACTGTCGCAAGTATTAGCGATGCAAGTCTCAGGTTAAGACCAAATAAACCTACCCTGATGCAGATTCCCAAAGACACATAGTCATACTACCAATGGGATTCTGTGGGGTCTATCCAGAGTGAAGCTGTTCCCGTACCATCGGTAAACACAACCTCCTATCACACTTGCATAAGTATCCAATACTTAAATATATGAGAATTATGCCGTTATGCTCCCAAAACGCGCACAAGTGAAATACTAGTCTATTCCGCATTATCGATGTCTAGTCTCGATAATACTACGACTAGGGATATTTAATGATTAAACCTTTGTGGATTGATATCGTCTCATATCTTATTAATCCGGAACTAATCATAAGGACTTTTATCATTTATATATTCAAGTCATCTAATTACAAAATGATAAAATAGCAATTTCCATTGTCACATAGTTAATTTGTACAATAACCACAATGTCTTTTACAAATAGTGACGTTATGGGTCATAATTGTCCAACAATCTCCCACTTGGCCTATAGCCAGTCACTCAAGTATCTAACACCTGAACTATGTACATGTCGCTCAAACTTTTACTGAGGAATAACTTTCGTTAGCGGATCTGCAGTGTTGTCATCTGATGCGACCTTCTCGATCTTCAAATCGCCACGATGTATGATCTCACGAATCAGATGGAAACGTCGAAGAACATGCTTGGATCGTTGATGAGACCGCGGTTCCTTAGCCTGCGCTATAGCCCGGTTATTGTCACAATACAATGGAACGGGCTCAGCTGCTAACGGAACTACTCCTAATCCAATTAGGAATTTACGGATCCAAACTGCCTCTTTTGCTGCTTCAGCTGCATCAATATATTCCACTTCTATTGTTGAATCGGTAATAGTCTCTTGCTTGGAAGAATTCCAGCTTACTGCTTCGTTGTTCAAATAAAATATGTACCCAGATTGCGACTTACAGTCATCTTTATTGGTTTGGAAACTTGCGTCGGTAAACCCAGTTACCTCAAGTTCTCCATCTCCATAGATTAAGAAAGCATCCTTAGTTCATCTAAGTTACTTAATGATGTTCTTAACTATTATCCAGTGACTATCACCTGGATCGGCCTGATAGCGACTACACATGCTCAAAACATATAAGACATCAGGTCGCATATATATCATGGCATACATGATCGATCCTACTGCCGAAGCAAACAGGATCCGACTCATGTTGTCTCTATCATCTTGAGTTTTAGAACACATGTCCTTAGATAGAGTGACACAATGTGACACTGGCAACAGTCCCCTCTTAGACTTTTCCATGTTGAATCTCTTCAACACTTTGTCAATATACGTGCTCTGAGAGAGTCCAAGTAGATTTCTAGATCTATCCCAGTAGATCTTTATTCCTAGAATAAAGGATGCTTCTCCCAGATCCTTCTTGGAGAATTTTAATGAAAGCCAAGCTTTCACCGATTGTAGCATGGGAATGTCATTGCCAATAAGCAATACATCATCAACGTAAATGACAATGAATGTCAGTGCGCTCCCACTAACCTTCTTATATACACAAGGATCATCCTCGTTTTGAACGAAATCATATTCTTTTATGATCTCATCAAAATGTTGGTTCCAAGAACGCGATGCTTGCTTCAATCCATAACTGGATCGATTTAACTTGCAAACCTTGTCTGCATGTTTTGGTACGACAAAACCGTCAGGCTGTTACATATAAACATCCTCCAAAAGGTTTTTGTTAAGGAAAGTAGTTTTGACATCCATCTACAATATTTCGTAATTGAAATATGCAGCAATAGCAAGCATTATCCGAATGGATTTAATCATGGCAACAGATGAAAAAGTTTCATCGTAATCGACACCATGTCATTGACGATACCTCTTCGCTACAAGCCTAGCTTTGTACGTTTGTATGTTGCCATCCATGTCGGTCTTCTTCTTGAAGACCCATTTGCAACCAATAGGCTTTACGCCTTTTGGTGCATCAACCAGTGTCCAAACTTGGTTGGTGTACATGGAATCCATTTCGGATTTCATGGCATCTTGTCATAAACCGGAGTCGATACCTTGTATCGCTTCCTCATACGTAGTCGGTTCGTCTTCCTCAATAAGATTAATATCCACATGAGGTGAGATCAGAAACCCATACCTCTCAGGTTGTTTTCTGACTCTCTCCGATCTATGTGATTCTTGTGTATTTGAAGATTATGGTACAGTCTCATCCCTGAAGAACGGTTCATGTTCCGTTAAGGATTCTATGTCAGGAACAGTATTACTCTGATTTTCATCGAGTTTTACTTTCCTCCCACTAACCACTACATTTAAGAATTCCCTTTCGAGGAAAACCGCATGTAGAGCAACAAATACTTTGTTCTCTTGTGGGTTGTAGAAATAATATCCTTTGGTTTCCCTAGGATAACCTATAAATAGACTCTTATCCGATTTGGGTTCTAGTTTGTTACCATCCAAACGTTTAGCGTATGCCCAGCAACCCCAAATCTTCAGAGAATGAGAAACCCGGTTTCTTTCCTATCCATATTTCATACGGAGTCTGGTCCTGTTTCCAACTCGTAGATCAATCTCCCCTGAGGCCAGTCTCCTGCTAATCTGCAGATCCTGCACATCAGTACATATATGAGTACCACAACCAGAATCAAAAATCCAATTTTTAAAACTAGAAGTAGACATGTTTATTTCTATAACAAACATACCTGAAGCCGGTGCCTTGCCCGCTTTGATTTCCTTCATGTGCGCCTTGTACTCACGACAGTCACGCTTCCAGTGACCCCGTTTTCCACACTGCAGGCATACATCTTGGGATTTGTCCTTTGCCTTCCCATAAGACTTGCCTTTCTTCTTCTTCTTATTTACACCTCCACTAGCCTTCGGCCAAGCCTTGGGAGACTGAGATGTTGAAGCGAAGTGTGCCTCGCGCTTTTTGCCCTTCAAAAGCTCTTTTTCTTCTTCACGCAGCATTGCCATCAGCTCTCCAAGAGTATGGTATTGGTTCATCATATTGTAGTTCATGATGAACCCGCTCCAGCTGTCAGGAAAATACTACAAGATCAAATCTATAGAAGTCTCAGCCTCAAAGTGTTGGTTTCTATTAAGGTCCCAAGATCAATAATAAGCATGAAAACATGTGTGAATAACAATCGAGAAGTTGCGGAATACTTACATTGATCGGTTAAGCGACGCGGAGGCAACAAAAATTTTTCTTCCTCCTTGAACTGCATTCGGCAGTTCACTGCCAGTGCTCACTGGTTTCGGCCTTTTGGATCAACTTCGTCAAGCTCCAAGCTTCGTCGAATGATTCCCGGCTCATTGGTGGACTTCCCTATCACCTTCGCATGTCTCGTAAGTGTGCTAGCACTTGAGATTTTGCCACAAAATCCCACTCTAAGCTTCCCTTCACTGCTCGGCAAAACAGAAGAAAAAGCCCACTGTTTGGGCGTGAGATGGGGGAGAAAGAGAGAATGAGAGATGGTTTAGAATGTGTAATGTTATTTTGGTAAAATGAATTTCTAAAAACATATACCAACTTTGCTTTCCAAAAGTCAAAGTAATAAACAACAATATATTCCATTCAAGCTTTCAAAAAAAGCTTTCCAAGAACTCCATCTACTATTCACATCAATCAATCAATCAATGGTCACATCACTCAAAGTGACATGATTTGACGCTTGATGTGATGGTAGATGCGACTAGCGATTTGACGCTTGATTTGACTTGCGTGCCGCACTCGAATTCGAAATGCAAATGCGCTCGTAAATAATCCCGGGATCGGGTTCGCTAATTCCAAATTAACGAATTTTCCGTTGCGTCGTGATTAAATGATTACGCCTAGCGAAGTCACAATTCACGTCGCTAACGAATTAATTCTAAATTAATTCATTCGCCCGAATTAAAATCTAATTTTAATTCCGCGTCGAAATCCAATTTCGTTTAATATATCGAATATATTAATTTCTCGATTAATTCCAAATTAACCGTTATCTCTCTTTAAATGATATTTTATCCCAGATAAAATATCTCCGCAATTAATCCCAGATTAATTTTCTCTCTCTTCTAATTAATCCCAGATTAATTAGAGTGCGAGTCATACTTCATCGATGAATCTTTAGGAAGCGACCCATGAGATCCTCGGATATGTTGGCAGTAAATTCGGTCGTCGGACTATCCGAACATGTAAGTACCAAGTACTACGTTTATACCGATTTACAAGACAAGGTTGGCCTCTAGCAAAGCGTCATGCCTACCCAATTCTCCGGAAATATCCTTACACAGGAATAAAGGATCTATATCAGGCGTAGTATACGTAGTATTGCATATTTATGTCTAGTATCGAATGATCACGTGCTAGGCCTGGGGCTGGAATTGTGTCTGCCCTGTACGAAGCACATGTCGGATGTCTGGTGACTAGTCTCTATAATCGGATAAACCTGACCTTGTCATTTAATCCCGATAGCTGCAGCATTTATGAGAACCAGTCCGTATCCTACGTGACCATCATCTCCATATGACTGGAGTGACACTTCCATCTTGACATCACACCCAACACACTACGATTCTCAATATACCCAGTATTGGCGTACACAGAACCTGTTAAAGCCCTGGACGACCGCAACCAAAGTATATTGATTGTCGCAAGTATTAGCGGTGCAAGTCTCAGGTTAAGACCAAATACACCTACCCTGATTTCGGACTTCCATAGACACATAGTCATACTACCAATGGAATTCCGAGGGGGTCTATCCAGAGCAAAGCTGTTTTCTGTACCATCGGTAAAACACAACCTCCTATTACACTTGCATGAGTATCCTATACCCAAATATATGAGAACTATGCCGTTGTGCCCTCACAACGCGCACAAGTGTAATACTAGTCTTTTTACGTATTTATCGATGTCCAATCTCGATAATACTCTGACTAGGGATATTTAATGATTTATCCTTCGTGGACTGATACTGTCTTATATCATTCTCCGTCCAGGAACAAATCATAGGGACCTCCTATCATTTATACATCTAGGTGATCTAATTACAAATGATAAGAGTGCAATCTTCTATGTTATATAGTTAATTTGTACAACAACACCATGATCTGTACAAACAGTGACGCTATGGGTCATAATTGTCCAACAATCTCCCACTTGGCCTATAGCCAGTCACTCGAGTGTCTGACACCCGAACTATGTACGGTTGGCTCAACTGCTGAGAAATGCTTTCGTCAGCAGATTTGCATGATTATCATCTGATGCGATTTATTCGACCATCACATCGCCAAGATGTATGATCCGAACGAATCAGATGAATAGTCGAAGTATTTATCTGGATCGTTGATGAGACTATTAATTCTTTAGCCTGTGCTCAAGCCTAGCTCAGCTGCTAACAGAATTATATCTAATCTAATTAGATTTATTTATCGACCCAGAAGGCTTCTATTGCCGCCTCAGCTGCAGCAATAACCCGCATTTGTTGTTTATTCGGTAACAGTATCTTGCTTGGAAGATTTCCAGCTCACTGTTCCGTTATTCAAACTTTGTAGTACCATTTGCGACTTATAGTCATTTTATCGGTTTGGGAAACTTACTACAGTGATCCCAGTCACTTCAAGTTCTCTTTCTCCACAGACTAAGACAGCATCATTAGTTCTCTAAGATACTAAGTATGTTCTTAACTTCAATCCAGTGATTATCACTTGGATTTGCCTGTTTGTGAATCCATATGCTCAAAGCGTATGAGACACCAGGTCACGTACATTTTTCAATGTGCGGTTTCTCAGAGAATTTTCTCAAAAGCCAAGCTTTCACCGATTGTTTATACGGGAATATCATTTCCAAGAAATGACATATTATCATTATTTATAGGACAGCCACTGTCAGTGCGCTCCCACTAACCCTCTTATATACACAAGAATCATTTTGTTTTGAATTAAATCATAAACTATTATGATTACATCAAAACGATAATTCCAAGAACCTATGCTTGCTTCAATCCAAACATGGATCGAATAACCCGCAAACCTGTTTTCTAGTTTTGGTACGACAAAACTGTCAGGATGTTTTAAACATCCTCCAAAAGGTTTCCTTTTCAGGAAAGCGATTTTCCCGTTAAGCTGACATATTTCATAAATGAAACATGCAGCATTAGCAAGCATTATCCAAATGGATTTATCATGGCAACAAGTAAAAGGTTGAATCGTAGTCAACACAATGTTGATAATGATACCTTTCCGCTAAAAGCCTAGCTTTATACGTTGGTATGTTGCCTTCCATGTACGACTTCCTTGAAGACTTATAAAGTACCAATAGGCACAATGCCTTGCGGTACATCAACTAGAATCAAAACTTGGTTGATATACATGGAATCCAATTCAGATTCATGACACTTTGTCATAATAGGGAGTCGATACATTGTATCACTTCCTCATACGTAGTCAGTTGGTATACCTCAAAAGATTGACATCTTTATGAGGTGAGATCAGAAACCCATACCCGAGGTTGTTTTTGACTCTCTCCGACTTACGCGGTTCTTGTGTATTTGAAGATTAATAGTAATAGTTTCATCCTTGATGAACTATTTTGTGTTCCATTAGGATTCGATGCATGGAATAGTATTACTCCGATTTTCATCGAGTTTTACTATCCTCCCACTTACCACTGCATATCGGTATTCCTCTTAGGAAAACCACATGGTGAGCAACAATCTTATTGTTCTCTCGTGAGTTGTATAAGTACTACACTTATGGTATCTATAGGATAACCTACAATTGGCACTTATCCAATTTGGGTTTTAGTTTGGTATCATCCAAACATATGCCTAGCATACCCAAATTTTCAGGAATGAGAAACCCGGTTTCTTTCATGTTCATATCTAATATGATATCTGTCAAACCGATATTTATGGAACCTTATTCAAAATAAGTTCTGCACTATTAATGCTTATCCGTTGAAGGAAATGGTAGCTCAGAGTGACTCATGATTAACCTTATCATGTCCAACAAAATTCGGTTACTCAGTTCGGACACACCGTCAAAATGACGTGTTCCGGGAGGAGTCCTCTTTTGAAAGAATACTTTACTCTTTCAAGTATATTAGAAACTTACTGCTTAAGTATTTTCCATTACGGTCTAACCGTGACGGTTTAATACTTTAGCCGATCTGTTTGTCTATTTCATGTCGAAACTATAAAAGTTTCTGATTTGTGTTCTTCAAAAGAAACACATAACCATAACGCGATGCCACATCCGTAAGGTCACGAGATATTCATATCCACATCTAACCTAGCTAGAAATGGGCCCACTTGCTTCACTATGAACTAGGGCTAACAGATTGGTGGCATTTGCACTTTTACCAAGTAAACAATGTTTTAGGCACTATGCCCAATAAACTAGATTCATAGACTTTATTTGAATGGAATCAAATTAGTCCTGGTACCTACACTTCAAAAGTACGGATATACGAGTCTTGTTTAATTGTATCCCAGACAACAATGCCACAATATGTTTCTTCTGATCAAATCAGTTTGAGCTATTTGTTTGTCATTTTATATTTCTGAGATTTATTTATATTCAAAATATAAATGCTGTTATTCACATCTAATGTGTTTATCTCAATATCATCTTTATATAATAAAACACTTTAGTGTTCTAGAATATAAGGTTCATCCGCTGCGGTTAAACACTGATATAGAGATAATGTATCTATTCAAACTTGTTACATTATAACAGTTCCCTAATTTAAGTACACACCCGAGGGTAGTTCCTAAAGTTACGTATCTACGGTTAAAACAGCGACTTTCGTCCCGTTTCCAATCCGCAGATTAAATCTCAATTGAAGTCAGTATCCTGTTCAAAACAGATTCTGAACATCAATACATATATTTATGTACCACACTAAGTATTTAAAATCTAATTTTAATACTAGTAGTGAACATAATTATAACAAACATATTTGAAGTCAGAGCCTTGCTCGTTCTTCAATTCCTTCATGTCTGCTTTGTCCAAACGGCAGTCACGCTTCTGCGATCCCGTTTGCCACATTTAAGCAGACATTTTGGGATATGACCTTTATCTTCCCAGAAGATTATAATGATTTTGCCTTTGCCATTTTTAACACTCTAGAAGCCTTTGGCCAAGCCTTGGCCTTCTAGAATATCGAAATAAGGTGCGCCTTGCGCTACTTGCCTAATTGCAAAATTGACTTTGTCTCCTTGAGAATAGTCATTAACTCTCCAAGAGTTATTTGTTTGCAATTTAGTACTTCTAAAATCTAAGCATAGATTTATGAAGATCCTTCAATTTCATTATCATACTTTAAGGATCTAATCCTTAGTTTTGATTAAGAAATTAAGGAGTCTACAGCGGTAAGTATAATGGATTAAGCACTTAAGTTATCATCACATAAATCTTCCAAAGTTTATGCTCGACTATTTGCTTAACTCCAGGCTAAGGCCTAATATGTTATTTTATCAAATAAAGTAACTTATTATTTTCCAGAACCATCCTGAAATTTATTCCCATTTTGAAAACTAAACCATTTAAATACATTTTCCCTAGGATTATGTTTTAAATGTCAATCTTTCAATTTTATCTTGATTTTAATAGTCCAACTATTTAATCAAAGATTTCAGGTACTATTTAATATAATGATTACTATAGTCTAACTATATAATCAACTATACTTTTAATAGATTAAAATCAATTATATTGATTACTATAATCCAATTATAAAATCAACTATAAATGAATAGTTTGAATATAGTCCAACTATTTATTAAAACAACAATTTAAATATTAGTCCAACTAACATTTAATTTATAACGACGAATGATATTTGAATGAGCGCGTATGGCAAGTAATTAAACGAATATTGCAAATTCAATTCTTGCCTCCCACTATTTTTCGGCGAGCCTCTAACCCTCTGTCGAGTACTCGGGAAACCGTGTTTCCTAGTGGGCTAGGATCCCGTTAAATATCACACAATCTTGACTTTGGCCAACAAATTGTATGATAATTAACTAGGTAGATCTCTAAGATCGATTGGATCCAATCCAATTCCTAGATCCGGTAGGGGGACATCCAAGTCCGAAACATATATCTTATATATGCCAATACATCCAATGTATTACCTAACCTTTTTCCTCTGAATCAACTAAGCCTTGGATTTGGCACAACAAGCTTAGTGATCTCAGTTAAGCGCGACCCATTGACCATGGAAAGCTTCGTAATCAATGGAAAGCTTCGTAATCAATGACGATGGACAAGAAGTGGTATTGACTTTGGCCAACAAACCACAACTTGGACAAGACACTGATATGGAACAAAGCCTTCGTGATTCAAACACATCCTCGACTGACAAAGGCCTTGACTTTGGCCAACAAGCCAATGCCAGTCTCGGATCTTGAGTGAGAATCACTCAATGGAAGGAAAAACGTTTAATATTTAGCGAGGGTTTTTCGAGTGCAAATTGGCAACCAATTTATTATCTTTGTTAAGGTCTCATCATCATACACCCTTAAACATGCATTCTAAACACATAATAAAGCGCATATGAAAAATAATAATGATATGCGGATTGATACTTTACACATTGATCCTAGATCAAATCTCTCACTTTCTCTCTCCCGCTAGCACATGTATTACTTCTACCAGTTACACTACACTTCTAAAGAAACCTCATTTACATTGAGGGGAATAGGTGAGAAGAGAATACAAAGAATAAGGAGGCGATAAGGCTGGACACGCAGGTCCAATTTAATAAATCAAATTTATTACAACAATTTGTAAAATTGTCCCACCCATCTAATATCCATCCGATATACATTATTCATGCATCGCAACCATGTATTCACACAAGCATGTTATCAATCAATATAATCAAATTAATTAATCTGATAAATTAGTGATCATCCAATGTTCAAACAATGATTTGATTTTGCTCGAGTCAAACTCGTTTTGCGAATAAGTACTTAAAGTACGAATTCTCGAATTAAATTAAACTACATAATAAATCCAATTTAATATGCATTCAATTCTAATTCACTATTTAATTCCAAATTAAATACTACACTTTAATAATGAACTTTTACGACTTAAATTCCAATTTAATCGCAACGGGTCTCAAAGCCCGATTAACGTCCAACGTCAATTTAATTAAAGTCCAATGGGCTTTTAATTAATTTCTTAAGGCGTGGACTTTTGTTCAACTCGGGTCAAACCGAGTAACCAAAATCCAATCCGGAATTACCCCATAAGCCTAGAAATCAATCTTGGCTCATTAGGCCTAATTAAACTTTAAAGGTCCATTAAGTCGCATTTGGGCTTTATGGAGGCGGTTTTGGGCCTAATTGGATCCAACCAATTTTGCCTAAACCCAACTTTGTACAACAAAGCCCAATAAGCCCATTTACAACATTAAAGCCCAAATCCAATTTTAAGGCCCAATTAATTAAACACAAAAAATTTCAAATTTCATATTTAATAACCAATAGTAGTATTACACAATTAATTACCCAATTAACATTTCCAAAACACCAATTAGCCTAATTAATCATCCTCTTTAATATTAAATCAAGTCCAACATAATTTAATTAAAATCAAACCCAAACATGCTTTATCATTCTCGGCAATGGAGGGGATTTTTGTGTCTGATTCGAATTCAATCCAATTAATTCCACAATCGACATTAAATCACATTCCTCAATCGTTTCAAGTCATCCAATGATCAACGAAACAAAAATAACCAAGATACTAAGGGATTCATACTCTCGGCTTTAGGGTTTATTATGCCAAATTACAAATCCAATCCAATTGAATCAAATCAACATTAAATAAACATTCCCTAATGATTTCCAACACATCTAATGAATCAAAAATCAAAATCACCAAGACATATAGGATCACCAACCATTCGGCCAACACATCCAATTTTGGGGAAAATTTTTCCAAATCAATTTTCTTGAAATTCATCAAATCAAACTTCAATTAGACATGTTTTAAGCATACTCAATCATCCAATTCAACCAAATCATGCTTGAAAACATTTTACCCAAATTTTAAGCCCTAAACTTTTTCATGCTTAAACCTTGCTCTAGATGCCATTGTTGGTTTCTATTAAGGTCCCAAGATCAATAATAAGCATGAAAACATGTGTGAATAACAATCGAGAAGTTGCGAAATACTTACATCGATCGGTTAAGCGACGCGGAGGCAACAAAAACTTTTCTTCCTCCTTGAACTGCATTCGGCAGTTCACTGCCAGTGCTCACTGGTTTCGGCCTTTTGGATCAACTTCGTCAAGCTCCAAGCTTCGTCGAATGATTCCCGGTTCATTGGTGGACTTCCCTATCACCTTCGCATGTCTCGTAAGTGTGATAACCCTTGAGATTTTGCCACAAAATCCCACTCTAAGCTTCCCTTCACTGCTCGGCAAAACAGAAGAAAAAGCCCACTGTTTGGGCGTGAGATGAGGGAGAAAGAGAGAAGGAGAGATGGTGTTGAATGTGTAATGTTATTTTGGTAAAATGAATTTCTAAAAACATATACCAACTTTGCTTTCCGAAATTCAAAGTAATAAACAACAATATATTTCATTCAAGCTTTCAAAAAAAGCTTTCCAACAACTTCATCTACTATTCACATCAATCAATCAATCAATGGTCACATCACTGAAAGTGACATGATTTGACGCTTGATGTGACGCTAGATGCGATTAGTGATTTGACGTTTGATTTGACTTGCGTGTCGCACTCGAATTCGAAATGTGAATGCGCTCGCAAATAATCCCGGGCTCGGGTTCGCTAATTCCAAATTAACGAATTTTCTGTTGCGTCGTGATTAAATGATTACACCTAGCGAAGTCACTATTCACCTCGCTAACGAATTAATTCTAAATTAATTCGTTCGCCCGAATTAAAATCTAATTTTAATTCCGCGTCGAAATCCAATTTTGTTTAATATATCGAATATATTAATTCTTGATTAATTCCAAATTAACTGTTATCTCTCTTTAATGATATTTTATCCCAGATAAAATATCTCCGCAATTAATCCCAGATTAATTTTCTCTCTCTTCTAATTAATCCCAGATTAATTTAGAGTGCGAGTCATACGTCATCGGTGAATCTTTGGGAAGTGGCCCATGAGATCCCCGGATATGTTGGCAGTAAATTCGGTCGTCGGCCTATCCGAACATGTAAGTACCAAGTACTACGTTTATACCGATTTACAAGACAAGGTTGGCCTCTAGCAAAGCGCCATGCCTACCCAATTCTCCAGAAATATCCTTACAGGAATAAAGGATCTATATCAGGCGTAGTATTGCGTATTTCTGTCCAGTATCAGATGATCACGTGCTAGGCCTGGGGCTGGAATTGTGTCTGCCCCGTACGAAGCACATGTCGGATGTCTGGTGACTAGTCTCTATAATCGGATAAACCTGACCTTGTCATTTAATCCCGATAGCTGCAGCATTTATGAGAACCAGTCCCGTATCCTACGTGACCATCATCTCCATATGACTGGAGTGACACTTCCATCTTGACATCACACCCAACACACTACGATTCTCAATATACCCAGTATTGGCGTACACAGAACCTGTTAAAGCCTTGGACGACCGCAACCAAAGTATATTGATTGTCACAAGTATTAGCGGTGCAAGTCTCAGGTTAAGACCAAATACACCTACCCTGATTTCGGACTTCCATAGACACATAGTCATACTACCAATGGAATTCCGAGGGGGTCTATCTAGAGCGAAGCTGTTTTCCGTACCATCGGTAAAACACAACCTCTTATTACACTTGCATGAGTATCCTATACCCAAATATATGAGAACTATACCGTTGTGCCCTCACAACGCGCACAAGTGTAATACTAGTCTTTTACGTATTTATCGATGTCCAATCTCGATAATACTCTGACTAGGGATATTTAATGATTTATCCTTCGTGGACTGATACTGTCTTATATCATTCTCCGTCCAGGAATAAATCATAGGGACCTCCTATCATTTATACATCTAGGTGATCTAATCACAAATGATAAGAGTGCAATCTCCTATGTTACATAGTTAATTTGTACAACAACACCATGATCTGTACAACTAGTGACGCTATGGGTCATAATTGTCCAACACAAAGGTTATGCCTAGCTGACCCAGCTGTTCGATGTCAGCAATTATCTGCGACACATGGTGCTCGACAGATGTACCCTCTGACATTCGAGAGTGAAAGAGCTTCTTCTGCAATTCATACATTTGCGATCTAAGGTTAAATTGATGAAGGTCCTTCAATTTTGCCATCATAGTATATGGATCCAATCCCTTGTTCTGGCGACGAATTTGAGGGGTCATTGCAGCGAGCATGACATATTGAGCAGTTGAGTTATCATCGCTATGAGTCTTCCAAAGCTCAAGCTCAAACGGCTGCTCATTTCTGGGCTTAGGCCCGAGAGGTCTCTCTATCGTATAGAGCATTCTCTCAGCCCCCAAGACAATCATGAGGTTCATATCCCAGTCAGGAAAGTTTGCACCATTAAAGACATTTTCGCCCATGATAATGTCTCTAACCCCGATCTTTCCAGTCATCTTAATTGCAATAGTATAACTATTCAATTAACGATTTTTGGGTACAGTTCAACTGTTACAAGAAAAATAATAGAATATTAGTCCAACTAATAAAATATATATAATGACGAAATAATTTGAAAGCGCGTATTTGGAAAGTATTTGAACGAAATTACAAATTCAATACTGGTCTCCCACTATTTTTCGGCGAGTCTCTAACCTCTGTTGAGTATTAGGGAAACCTAGTTTCCTAGTGGGCTAGGATCCCGTCAAATAACACATAACCTTGACTTTGGCCAACAAGCTGTATGATATTTAACTAGGTAGATCTTTAAGATCAATTGGATCTCATCCAATTCCTAGATCCTATAGGTGGACCTCCAAGTCCGAAACATATATACAATATATATGCCAATATATCCAATATATTTTCCTAACCTTTTCCTCTGAATCAACTAAGCCTTGGCTTTGGCTCAACAAGCTTAAAGATTCCAGTTAAGCGGGACCTATTGACCTTGGAAAACTTCGTAATCCATGTCGATGAACAAGAAGTGACCTTGACTTTGGACAACAAATCACAACTTGCCCAAGACATGCGATATGGAACAATGCTTTCATGGTTCAAACATATCCGCGATGGACATTGATATTGACTTTGACCAATAAACCAATGCCAATCTTGGATCTTGAGAAAGAACCATTCAATGGAAGGAAAACGCTTAATATTTGATTGAGGGTTTTTCGCGTAATTGGCAACCAATTATTATCTTTGATTAGGTCTCATCATACACCCTTAAGCATGCATTCTAAAAGCATAATAATGCGCGATAATTAAATAATAATGATATGTGGATGGATATCTCACAAATTGTTCCTAGAACAAATCACTCAATTTCCTCTCCTCGGCTAGCACTATTCTAACTTCTACCTAATTACATAATACAATAAAGAAACCTCATTACATTGAGGGGAATTGGTGAGAAGAGAATTACAAAGATTCAAGAGAGAAAGGCTTGAACGCAGGTCCAATTTAATAAATTCTAAATTTATTACAACAATTTCCAAAATTGTCCTCACCCATCTAATATCCATCCAATATACATTATTCATACAATACATCCATGTATTCACACAAAGCATGTTATTCAATCAATCTAATCCAATTAATTAATCTTTGAATTAAGTGATCATCCAATGTTCAAACAACGATTTGATTTGCGCGAGTCCAACTCGTTTTAAGAATAAGTACTCAAAGTGCGTATTCTTTAATTATATCGAACTATAATTTTAAATCCAATTTAATTTGTATTCAAACTAATTCTTATTTAATTCCAAATTAAATAATTACACTTTTATGTGCCTTTACGACTATATTCTAAATCTAATCTTAATGGGTCTCAAAGCCTAATTAACATCCAATGTCAATTTAATTAAAGTCCAATGGGCTTTTAATTAATTTCATAAGGCATGGGCTTTGGCCAATATGGGTCAAACCCAAATGCCAAGGCCCAATTAAGGAATCACCATATTTGCCATGAAATTATTTCCGGCCCATTAGGCCCAATTAAATTTAAAAGGCCCATTTATTATATTTGGACTTAATGGAATGGTTTTAGGCCCAATTTGGATCCAATCCAATTGTCCTAAACCAACTTGGCCCAACCAAGCCCATAAGGCCCAAATATAACATTTTTAGCCCAATTCCAAATTAAGCCTAAGTAATTAAATTCTAATATTCCAAATATCACAATTTATTTAATTAAAGTGTATAGCCATAATTAATTATTCAAATTAACATTTCCAAAATACCAATTTACATAATTAATCATGCTTTATCATTTTCAATACATATCCAACAATATTGAAACAAAAATCAAGTCATTAACATGCTCCTCAACTCATGGTTTTCATGCATAAAATTAACCAATTTTGATTTCAATCCAATTAAATCACAAATCAATATATCTCATGCTTTTTAAACACATCCAATGGTCTTAAAAAATCAAAATCACCATGAGCTTGAGGTTCATTACATTCGGCCATGGCAGGCAAAATTAGGGAAAATTAATCCAATTATTTTCTCAAATTTTAAGATGCTTAAATCTAATTTAACATCATCCAAGCTTAACTAAACCATCAATTTGAAGATATCATGCTCAAATCACAAAATCCACAAAATAAAGTATATAAACCCTAAGTCATTTCATGCTTAAATAGGCTCTGATACAATTGTTGGGTTCTCTAAGAACAAATCCAAGATCATTAAGCATAAAATATGTGTGAATACTCAACGAAGTTTGCGGAATAACTTACATTGATCGGCTAGGTAGGATATGTAGACAACAAAAATTTGCCTCCTTTGAAGTTGCTCCAAGCTCTCCTTTGATTGTATTTTGAGCTCCAAGCTTGATGAATGAATTCCAAACTCTTTGGAATGGTTTCCCTATCACCTTGGATGACTCTTTGATGTGCTAACAATGGAGATATTTGCAACAAAATTCCCCTTTGTTCTTTTTGTAACTCTCGGCAATGGGAGTGTAAAAGAAAGAGAGAGTTTCGGTTGAAGAATAGAGGAGATGATGAATTGTGTGACTTGTTTTCATTTTCAAAAAACAAAAAATGAATATACCAAATCCAAGATTGGTAAAGGTCACTCATGCCTTTCACACTTGTGTGTTGAACAAGCCACCAACAACTAACTACTTCCATCAACCAAAAGGTGATGAGATAGACTAGGTGATGTGACTTGTGTGGGCCCCACTTGATTCAAAATCCGAGTGGGCCCGCAAACATTTCGGACTCGGGTTCGTTAATTCTGAATTAACGAATTTTCCGTTGCGACGTAATTAAATCAATTTAATTAAATAATAATGCCTCGTAAAATTATTACGAAAGTCGCTTGCGAATTAATTCTAAATTAATTCGTTCGCCCGAATTAAAATCCAATTTTAATTCTGTTATGAAATCTAATTTCATTTAATATATCGAATATATTATTTTATCGATTAATTCCAAATTAATCGTTCTCTCTCTTCTATTTGAATTTTATCCCAAATATATTCTCGCCGTAATTAATCCTAGATTAAATTTCTCTCTCTCATAATTAATCCCAGATTAATTCTATTCGAGTCATACGTCATCGGTGAATCTTCAGGAAACGGCCCATGAGATCCCTGGATATGTTGGCAATAAATCCGGTCGTCGGACTATCCGAACACGTGCGTACCCGGTACCACGTTCTTACCAATTTACAAGACATGGTTGGCTTCTAGCAAAACGTCGTGCCTACCCAATTCTCCATAAATATTCTTTAAGGAATATATAATCTTTGTCAGACGTAGTATACGTGGTATTGCGTATTGCGATCCAGTATCTGATGTCACATGCAAGGCCTGGGGCTGAAATAGTGTATGCCCCGTACGAAGCATATATCGGATCACAAGCAACTAGTCTCTATAATCGGATAATCATGACCTAGTCATATTATCCCGATAGTTGCAACATAATATAGAACCAGTTATGTATCCCTGCGTGATCATCATCTCCATATGACTGAAGTGATACTTCTGTCTTGACATCACACCCAATACACTACGATTCTCAATAAACCCAGAAGAAGCGTACACAGAACCTGTTAAAGTCCCGGAAGACCAAAATCAAAGCGTATTGATTGTCGCAAGTATTAGCGATGCAAGTCTCAGGTTAAGACCAAATACACCTACCCTGATGTAGATTCCCATAGACACATAGTCCTACTACCAATGGGATTCTGCGGGGTCTATCCAGAGCGAAGCTGTTCCCGCACCATCGGTAAACACAACTTCATATCATACTGGCATAAGTATCCAATACTTAAATATATGAGAACTATGTCGTTATGCTCCCACAACGCGCACAAGTGCAATACCAGTCTATTCACATTATCGATGTCCAGTCTCGATAATACTACGACTAGAGATATTTAATGATTAAAACCTTTGTGGATTGATATCGTCTCATATCGTATTAATCCGGAACTAATCATAAAGACTTTTATCATTTATATATTCAAGTAATCTAATTACAAAATGATAAAATAGCAATTTTCATTATCACATAGTTAATTTGTACAAAAATCACAACGTCTTTTACAAATAGTGACGCTATGGGTCATAATTGTCCAACAATATGGCTGGTTGGTAATTATCACGCAGATTTATATATTAATATAATGGAGATTTCTAAATTAGAAATAGTAAAAGTAGATTAATCTCACTTAATTTATAATATGGAATTGTAATTTAATATGGATAAAAGTTGATACCGTCTTAATGGCTGGTTTTAATTATGTAACATAATGTGACACCGCTTATAGGTCGGTCTTTAGGTGACAGATGATTACCGCCTATATGGCTGGTTTATGGATAAATAATAACACCGCCTTTATGGCTAGTTCAACTTAATTGGGTAAAACTGACAATTTTCATATTATAATAATTTGAGATTTCTAAAAGTGGACACCCTAACCCCAGCATTTTATTTTTATTGTAGGGAAGTGATGAAACACAATATTCACAAGCTTAATAATTGATTTAATTATATAATGGGTAATTCTTAGGTTTGTTTATTGAATCTTAAGCTTAATGCTTCTTGTTGATAAGATTGATATGGTAAACTTAAAATGAACTTGGAAAATGGATTTTAGGTTTTAGCCCTTAGATTCAATAGCCCACGATCTTCCTTGAGGATAGATAACCCTTTAATAGATTTCCTTACATGATAGACATATACATGTCGGGCTTGGGTATCCATAACTTGAACTTAATGAATTAAGATAACTTGGTTAATATAGAAATATGATTAATTGGGTTATACTGGGTATTTGTGTCGACCATCGGAAGAGGCTTTTATATAATTTCGCGTTCCAGGTTAGCAAACTGATTTATTACACATATATAAGAGAATCAATTCATCTTTTGAATAATATTGTGTGGAGTCACAACCCTAGGTATTTTATGTCTTTTTGTTATTTTCCTTAGTATTTTCTTTTGTATTTTTATTTATTTATTTATTATTTAGCAAATCCACATTCAACCAACCAATCAAGCAATCATTATCTTCTCCCTTTAATTAGATACATGTAAATAAATAGTATCAATAATTAATAACAATAGTAGGAATTAAGTTCTCGTGGGATCGATATTTTTATATTACTTGAACGATACGAGCACTTGCGTTATACGCGTGTGATTACGCACCGGTCACTTGGTATGAGAAAGAAGAAATTTTGAAGTTATTTTTGGAGTCAAAAGAAGAGAAGATGATAAATAGTTCCTGCTATTTATAGTGTTAGGAGAGATTTTTATTTGTAAATGAATGGTCTAAAACTTGCCACATCACTCATTTCTAGTAAATTCCCGAATTTCACGGTAGCAATCACGAACATCATGATTTTTATTTGAATTTGGAAAAATATTCAACACGGAAATTATAGGTCTCGATCTTAGCTTTCTGAAGATATAAAATTCATAAAAATCGGAATTCGTATGAAAAGTTATGCCCAAAAACTAAGGGTTGTCTGGATTTACCTTGGAATAAATTCTGTATCGGAACTACGAGAATTTTGCCGAATATTCAAAAAGTCCTTCCATGAGCTCAAACATGCTTAAACATGATTTTTATATATATCATGTCTTGATAACGTAGTAGTCGTCGGCCTCTGGTAACGTACAAGTCGCCGGATTACCGGATGTTACATTTACTAACTAATCAAGTATGTAAACCTTGACCATGAACAAATTTAAGAATGAATTATATTGCGGCGCTTTTGCAATAACATCACAATCATTCATTTTAAGGTCATTTAACGCCTTAAACCTATAAAGAATTATATGATAAAACTACTAAATTATATTGATAATAAAATAGAAATGTACATTGTATTTACAATAAATACAACAAAATTTGCACGCCGAGCACCAACTCTAACAGGTTCAAGTTCATCATCTTATACATAATAATTTTCAAGTTTTTCCAATTCTTGTGCTTATGTTCAATTGATTATTAGCATGGTCTCTTTTAATAATGCATGTTATATAAGGATTCATAACACATCCGCCCAACCATCAATTTTATATAGAAGAAATTCTTAAAAAGAATAAAATTATTAGGGTTCTTCCAATTTAGTTCAAGTATAAATTATTTTTCTCAATTAGTCCACCAACATGTAAAAGTACATAAATATACATAGTCAAATAATATGATCACAAGTTTTTCATTAAAAAAATATGAAATATTCAGCAACTTAAGTGCCAAAAAAATGTGGGTTTTTATTTCCAACTTTAAATTTAAAACTTAAATATTTCTCAAAATTTATGTTTGAAGGAAAAAAATTACAGATTATTGATTTATAAATAATAAACTTTAAAATAAGTCTCATGATTGATATGTTTTCAACGAAAAAATAGTAAAAAATAACTCTTATATATATATAAGTTATTGATTAACTATTTTCAAAATTCATATCTTGAATTTTATTTTATGTGTTTTCATTTTCAAAAATAACTCTTACATTTATATGTTTTCAACTTATTTTTATGTTGCCTATATTTCTTCTTCATTCGGATTCCAAAACATAATATGTAAGTTACTACATACAATTATATGTTTTCAACTTTATTTTATGTTGCCTATATCTTCTTCATTCAGATTCCAAAACACAATATGTAAGTAACTACATATAGTAAATATTCATACATATAACTTTCATCAAGAAATTTCTCTCAAATTATGATTTCTACAATGTTAAAATCAATCTCAAAATCGCTATGGTTCAATGATAGTAGTCACACAGTCACAATCACACCGTCATCATAGTTACACAATCACGATCACACATATAATTTAGTCACAATATCAATAACATATATAATTTTCAGTCGCATTTATCAGTTACAATGATAATTACAAATATTTAAATATATTTTCTTAGTCACAAATGTCAGTCACATATAAAATATTCAGTCATTCTCAATTAAAATAAAAGTTACAAATACTCAGTCACAGTTACAATATCAATCACATTATATAATCATTTAAATACCTAAAAATATATTTAAATATGTCCAATATTCTTTAAAAAAATAATAATTATTCACATGAATAATAAATATTTAACCCAAATTTGCATTCATAGTTGTTACGAATTTCGCTTTCCGATCATGAATTATAAGTTGTTATTTCCAATACAAACTCTTATGTTTATGTACCGCTAAACCCACCATCTTCTGATTAATCACATCACCAACTTTCCAATGATTATTCTCCACGTTATAAATGAGTGTTTTACTATTTTATTATTTTTCACTTGAGTTGTGAATTGTTGAATTAATTGATGTATGTAAAGAACGAGTAATTATATTATTTACTCAAAGTGTCGTTGTTGTATATAGAGTCGGCTTTTATCATAGACGAGTTAGTCGGCCTGTCTATAGCACCCGATTTTTTTTTTATTATTATTTACAAATAACGAATAGTCCGGAACCTCAACTGTTTTTGTTATGATATTTTACTATGCTGAGAGACCTCAAAATATATAAACCACCTTGAACTCCGAGAACACCAAGACTGACCTCGATTGTATACCTGTTTACTTTAATATTTACTTAATTAATTATTCTCTATTTTTCAATTACTGTATGTCTGGCTTATTAAAATTTGACTTATGATTTACGTAGCTTCTGTTTATAATCAAAACCAAAAGAAAAATCATTATTATTTATGATTAATATGAGGCTTCTGATTGTAATCAAATTGAAAACCAAATCATGGTGGCTTATGATTTATATGCGATTTTTGAATTGCATGCTTAATTCTTATGTTGCCTGAATCCAAATTATTATTATTTTTTAATATTGAAACTTCAAGTTTTGCAGTATAAATAAATCAGAACGAGAAATTCTGAATTTCAATATTAAAATAAGAACCCATAGTTCTAATTCAGAACCTGAAGTTTAGAATCTCAATATTAAAAATTAGAACTTGTAGTTCTAATTCAGAACCTGAAGTTCTGAATTTCAATCTTAAAATTATAGCGCACAGTTCTAATCCATTATGTTATGTTTTATTATTGTTTTTATGAGTATGATATGTGGTTACCATTAAATTGGATCCCCCATATCAGAAAATATTACAAATCTACTGTATGCTCTTAATTTTTATGGGTGAATTGTTGTGTACCTTTATCTTCATTCCGCATGCAATAAACAATCAATTTTTCTGCTGTGAATCAATTTTACGATTGTCATTAATTAATTTTTTAGATTAGAACATGAAGTTCTAATCTCATTGATTTTTTTTATTTGAACTTGAAGTTCTACATTACAACATAATTATAGAACCTGAAGTTCTAAATTTACGTTAAGTTTTAACCCAATCAATTAAATTTTTGGATTAAAACCTGAATTTTAAATCTTCTATAGAACCTGAAGTTCTGAATTTATAATATTATATTTATGAATTTAAAATTCTAAATATTAATTTATCAATCAAAAATGAAGTTCTAAAATATAACTTTCCTTTTAGAACTTGATGTTCTAAAAAAAAAAATTGTAAAATCAGAACTTGAAGTTCTAAATCAAATAAATAGTTTTAAAGATAACAAGAAGTTCCAATACATGCATGTAAATTTTGTTTGCATCATACGAATTTGGTGATTTTTTTATTTTATGTTATTTTTATCTTAATTCTTATCGAATTATAAACTATTTATATTATTACTGCAAGAAGTTGCAATAATAAAAAGCTAATCAGACCTGAAGTTTAAATTGTTGGGAAGCGGCCGCGAGTGCGCAACGGAAAATTAAAAATTATGATGCCGCTATCCTTTTGCCCAAGACCCATTTGTTTTGATTATTCTACAAGCCTAGGCATGTTACTATATATTCTAAGCATAAAAACTCATAAAACATGCAAAGAATATAAACTTGAACATGCTAACTATCATAAGAACTCTAATTAAAAATAAAGAAAGAAAAAGACTTACTTGAACCGAAGACTCCTCCAGTCCTCCCTCCAATCTACAAGCTTTTCTCGAACTCAGCAAGCTCTTCCACGTTCCAAAGAGCCACCCAAGTGTGTGGCCTCCAAAGGTGCACACACCAAAGCCAAAACTCAACGGTAAGACTACGCCTTGAGTGCACGGGTATTTTGCCCTTGGTGCTAGCCTAGGCAAATACCTCAAAACTTTTAACTTGAGATTCCTCTAGTCAATTAGACTTAAGGATCCTCAAAATCAGTGGCTTACTCTTAAACTTTAGAGTTGCTCACTTATATAAACCCAAGATATGAAAGGTTTTGGTGTAAAAATTTGTAAAGAATTCTTTGGGTTTATATAGGTGCTCCAAAGACAACAAAATTAATTAAGAATCTGATGTGGGATTAAATGCTAATTAAATCTTAGCCATTGGATCTTAATAAGTGGTTTAATGAGATTATAAAACCCTAATAAGAGTTTGGGCCGAATTGGAATTCAAAACAAAAAAATAAAATAAATAAAATTAAATTACTATTCACTTTTTTTTTCTTATTCTTTTTTTCCAATTCCCAAAGTGCCATATCGTCATTCACCAATCTCTAAGCCACTTTGGAACCTCATAAATGATCTGTTCAATAATTAAACACATTGAACCATTTATGAACAATTCATACAGCAATCATATATGCTGTTAAATTTGTAATGTGCACTGTTAACCATTGATTTCGACTTTGTGTGTGTGACCTTTTGGGTTCCCCTCAAGTTGGACATGAAATGAATCGTGATAATTTAATCGAACATAAATTATCCTCGATCAGATGGTCGTTCGATTTCAATGACCAAGGTTGACATCTAGCAACATGCCAATGCCCCCAAATGAGAAGAAAGATATATACCATTATGTATGCGATTTACATATGATACGGTCCCTCGCCTCACTGTATCCCCACCGTTTGACCAGGGTATGGAAAATGTCTACCCATATAGTCAAATGTATGATGTTGATAGTGTCATGAATCGTGCTAACCCAAGAATCTCACATGATTCTTCCCTGCGGCCACAGTCTCAAGCACTGATCACACATATCAACCCGAACTGGAATACTACTCTTATAAGAAAATATTATCCGAGAGAGTGGCGATTCTCTGTTGTATCTTTACAAACTTCATGTGTTTCAACAAATGACCCAATCATACCCTATGACCGGATCTTTTGAACCGGGGGGAAGAAATGTCAAAGTTATTTGATCCACACATAAGATTGTAAAGACCTCAAGTCTAAGGACTAGTCATACAATCGATACATGAAATTTCTCACAGAAACATGGGATAAACACTCCATATGAAAACTTCCGGCGGTCAGTTTGATGGACACGAGCAACTCATGCATCCATGTGATACACCAAGCGGACGGATCTCCGCTAGTAGCCTATGAGATCGGCTACCCCACTTAAGGACGGATCATATCATCATGCTAGTCTCTCCGCTTTGTGAACGCCCAGATTATTCACAAAACTATGACTAGGAACGTTTGAGAGTAATGATTCTCATAAGGCGTGGAAGCCATCATCTTATTACTCCAAGGGCTTTATTACAGTGTTTGATGATTCATATAATTTATGTAAGACACGTATAATAAAGATTGCCATTTTATTAATTAATGAAAATATTACAAATACATGTACATATAGCCCATCCACAAGTTGGGTATAGGGCATATCCCTAACAATCTCCCACTTGCACTATAGCCAACTAGTATGAATCTGGACACCATACTCTTGGGTGTGCCTATCATGCTTTTGTTGAGTCAGCCCTTTAGTCAGAGAATCTGCAAGATTATCTTCTGTGTGTATTTTCTCTATAATAACTTCTTTCTTTTCTCAACAATCTCCCTGATGAGATGAAATCGCCTGAGTACATGCTTGAATTTCTGGTGGGACTTGGTTCTTTGATTGAGAAATGGCGCCCGTGTTGTCACAGTACATCGTGACGCCATTCTTTATCGCGGGAAGCACTTCCAGCTCCGTGATGAACTTCTTTATCCAGACTGCTTCTTTAGCTGCCTCAGATGCGTAATATACTCGGCTTCAGTGGTGGAGTCCGCTGTAGTTGACTGCTTTGAGCTTTTCCAACTGACAGCTCTGCCATTCAAAGTAAACAGATATCATATGTTTGCGATCTGTCATGTCATCCCTATCGGTCTGAAAGCTCGCATCACAGTAACCAATGACTTTCATCTCAGAACAATCTCCGTATGTCAAGAACACATCCTTAGTTCTTCTCAGATACTTGAGGATTGTTTTGACAGCTGCCCAGTGTTGCTCACCAGGATTTGCCTGATACCTGCTCGTTATGCTAAGAGCATAAGAGACATCAGGTCTTGTACATAGCATGGCGTACATGATCGATCCTATTGCTGAAGCATAAGGGATCCTACTCATACGCTCTCTATCTGAAGGAGTATGTGGACATTGCTCCTTAGATAATTTGATTCCATGACAAGTAGGTAAATTACCTCTTTTGGAATCTTCTATTTTGAATCTTTTCAAAACTTTATCTATGTACGTAGATTGAGAAAGTCCTAACAACCTCTTAGATCTATTACGGTAGATCTTAATACCGAGGATGTAGGCTGCTTCTCCCAAATCTTTCATGGAGAAATTCTGAGATAACCATTGCTTGGTGGCTTGCATCATGGGAATATCATTCCCGATGATTAATATGTCATCGACATATAATACAAGAAATATAACAGCACTCCCACTACTTTTCCTGTAAACACAAGGCTCGTCTACATTTTTGATGAAGTCAAATTCTTTGATTGTCTCATCAAATCGTATATTCCAACTTTGGAGGCTTGCTTGAGTCCATAAATGGATCGTTTAAGCTTGCATACTTTATTATGATCATCCTTAGATGAAAACCCCTCAGGTTGTGTCATATAGACTTCCTCTACGAGGTTCCCATTAAGGAAAGCTGTTTTGACATCCATCTGCCAAATCTCATAATCAAAGTGTGCAGCTAGTGCCAGTAAAATTCGAATGGACTTTATCATTGAAACAGGCGAGAAGGTTTCGTCATAGTCAATTCCTTGGATTTGTCTATAACCTTCGCCACCAACCTAGCCTTATAGGTTTGGATGTTGCCTTCTGCATCAGTTTTTACGCTTGTAAATCCACTTGCAGCCTATGGGTTTTATCCCTTCAGGTGCATCCACCAAGTCCCAGACTTGATTCTGATACATAGAGTCTATTTCGGATTTCATGGCCTCAAGCCACTTGACTGAATCAATGTCACGCATTGCTTCGTCATAACTGGTGGGATCGTCATTATCAATGACCTGATCATGTTCCTTATCAATATGGAAACCATATCTTTCAGGCTCATATCTTTCCCTACCAGACCTTCTAAGTTCATAACCTTGTGGTTGTTCCGTCGCTGCCATTTTGAGGGGCCTGGGGTTTAGTTCTATGTTAGTTTGTTCTTCTCGTACCTCATCGAGGTCAAGTCTACTCCCACTATATTTCTTGAGAAGGAATTCATTCTCTAGAAATTTAGCATTTCGTGAGACAAATGTTCTTTGTTCATTTGGGATGTAGAACACGTATGCTCTTGAGTTCAAGGCATATCCTACAAACTTACATTTAACTGCCATATCATCCAATTTGTTAGTTTGTGTGAGCTTAACATATGCGTCACATCCCCAAACTCTTAGATAACTAAGACTATGACGTTTCCCAGACCATAACTCATATGGTGTTTGACTAACAGTCTTGGAAGGAACTTGGTTTAGTAGTAGTGTTGCAGTTTCTAAAACAAGACCCCAAAATGAAAGAGGTAGATCCGTGTCTGGCATCATTGATCGGACCATATCTAATAATGTCCGATTTCTCCTTTCGGAGACCCCATTATGCTGTGGAGTTCCCGAAGGAGTCCACTGGGAAACAATGCCATTTTCTCAAGTAATCTTGAAATGTGTCGCTTAAGTATTCACCACCTCGGTCAGACCTTAGTGACTTAATACTTTTATTAAGCTGGTTTTCTACTTCAGCTTTGAAGTCTTTGAATTTCTCAAAGGCTTCAGATTTGTACCGCATAAGGTACACATACCCATATCGCGAGTGATCATCGATAAAGGTAATGAAGTAGGAGAATCCACCTCTAGCGGTGACTAATATTGGTCCGCATACATCAGAGTGTATGAGTTCTAATGTCTCTGCTGCACGCTGTCCTTTAACTTGAAGGGTAATTTGGTCATTTTACCAAGTAAACAAGACTCACAAGTTCCATAAGGTTCATATTTGAAGGGTCTGAAATACCCATCCTTATGTAGCTTAGTTAATCTTGTTTCATTGATATGACCTAAGCGACTGTGCCATAGAAGTGATTCATTGAGATTATTCGAGTTAACGTTGTATATATTAGAGGTTGAACATTCTTTGTTAGTTTGTAAGACATAGATACCATTATTCAAAATACCATCTCCATAATTTATTTCATTGAAATAAATAGAACATTCATTACAACTTATTAGGCATGAAAAGCCTTTATTACATAAAGAAGAAATTGAAATGATGTTCTTTACTAGAGAAGGTACATAAACACAATCTTCTAAGTCTAAAACTAAACCATTCGGCAAAACTAATGAATAAGTCCCCACACACAATGCAACCAGTTTTTCTCCATTACCCATGCGTAAGTCAACCTCCCCATGACGGAGTCTCCTACTGTTTCTCAGGCCCTGCACATTGTTACACAAGTGAGTCCCACAACCGGTGTCAAGCACCCAAGTAGAAGGTTCAGAGTTTTGAGAATATAGTTCAATCATATACAACATACCTGAAGCATTGGGCTTCTTGGCCTCTTGGGCTTCCCTAGCTTCCTTGGCTTTCAAGGATCTGCAGTTTTTTCTTCCAATGACCATTCTTTCCACAAAAGAAACATTTCAATTTCCATTTTTCTTCTCCACCTTACCATTGGGCTTTAGGTGATCTGGAGCCATGGCCTTGCCCTTATTTTTCTTTGGGCCTCGTGGCTTCAGGTCCGTACCCGTAAGCATGAGTTTTAAGCTCCGGTTTCAAGTCCTTCTCTGATTGCTTTATCAGATTGTGCAATTCTGCTAAAGTAGCTTCTTTTAGACAGATGAAACTGCATAATAAAGTTAGAGAAGTCTTTTGGTAAGGACTGAAGAATTAGATCGTGACCTATCTCATGATCCATGATGAACCCGAGGTTGGCCAATTTTTCAATGTGGCCAATCATCTTAAGCACATGTCCACTAACAGATCCTTCCTTATATCTTGTTTGGAATAAGGCACATGACACTTGGAATCTCACGGTATGAACGGAAGTTGCATACAACTCCTTCAAGTGAAAGATGATGGTTTGAGCATCCATATCTTCGTGAGCTTTCTGAAGTTCGTCCGACATAGAGCCAAGCATTATGCAAACTACTTGCTCATCATCATCGACGTGTTTCTTCCAAGCATCAAATGTATTTTGGTTAGCATCTTCTGTGGGTTCAGGGGGAAATGGTCTTTCAAGAACATAGAAAATATTTTCTTGTCGTAAGACAATTTTAAGGTTTTTAAACCAGTCATTGTAGTTGTCCCCTTTGAGCTTATGCTCATCAAGGATGGAACGAAATGATATTCTATTTTCCATTTGAATATTTGTGAAATATTTTAACCCACCTGTTAAGAGAGTGTTAAAATTAGGAATATGTTTTCATTAATGTTTCATAATAACATGAGCTTTTAATATTATGAAGTTTCTCTCACTCAATTATTTTAAAATTTTAAGCAAATCGCATCAACCCTAATATGATGGATTTCTTGTGGGCAAGGATCCCATTATCATCATTTCATAACTCCGACTAGGGCCGGTCATTATAAAATACGATAATTAGGTAGGTTCCCAACCAATTTATGATATAAATCACAATTCCTTGATCATTGGGTTGGGCAATCAAACATGCCATAACTTATGCTAGTCCTTGTGGACACCCAATCTTTGCCACTAAGTTATAAGACCACACCTAAGGGTCGCTGCGTCTTATGACTCAGAAAAGTCAAACCATTGTCAATAGTATAATTTAAGGACAAATTGGTATTGGTCAGTTTGGTAAAGCCTAGTCCTGCCAATACGGTTTAAGCCCTTTGGGTCTATACTTTACAATGGGAGGCAAAGTTTAGACTTAAATTATTATTGAGGATTTTAGCAAGTTTAAGTGAACAACTGTCAAATGGATTCCTCCATTGAAAATTCCCCAGAGGAGGGTGGAGCGAACTCTCTTAAATACCCTTACCTTTAGGCTCTTATTGCCTTGGTGACAGGAATAAACAATAGATCCTCCAAATTAGTCCAACACTTTAAATACTTTAAGGTAAGCTTTGAGTAAATGATTATCTAGATGTCTTCACAGCTTTTCCTTTTGGCTATAAAAAGGTAGTGAGTGAAGGAAGACACCAAATCATTATCTAACTCTAATAATACCTTTGGTTAAATTAACTTTAGTTTGGAAAGTTTTATTAACGCCTTGGTCCCACCCCACTTGTATCTTTTATAATGTCTTTTATTATAAACAAGTGATTTATATTTATTAGCCTTAAAGGTAATAAATCTCTAAGTTCATCACGAATAATTACTTAGCTAAGGGATAAGCAATACACTCTCTATTTCCTTAGAAAGTCTCTAGATGCTTGCACCCTAAAATAATCATGCCAATTCTAATCATACATAGAATCATCAAGCATATGAGTTTTAATATGTTGGAATTATTTTAGGCATTAAATAACTTTGATTAATATTTAATTATGATATTGCATTTTATTTTAATCAAATAAATTTACTATTCACATTTTTTTACAGATGCGTGAACTTTAAATGTAATTTCACAATTCAAATATTAACCAAATCATGCAAAACTTGTGCCTAAAAGTAAGTTCAGGGTGTTAGCTTTCCAACGAGCTTTTACACACCCAATTTCGAGTTCAAATGAGAGAGAACTAATCAAAACAAAAACGGCGCGCTGATACCACTGTTGGGAAGCGGCCGCGAGTGCGCAGCGGAAAATTAAAAATTATGATGCCGCTATCATTTTACGAAAGACCCATTTGTTTTGATTATTCTACAAGCCTAGGCATGTTACTATATATTCTAAGAATAAAAACTCATAAAACATGCAAAGAACATAAACTTAAATATGCTAACTATCATAAGAACTCTAATTAAAAATAAAGAAAGAAAAAACTTATATGAACCGAAGACTCCTCCAGTCCTCCCTCCAATCTACAAGATTTTCTCGAACTCAACAAGCTCCACGTTCCAAAGAGCCACCCAAGTGTGTGGCCTCCAAAGGTGCACACACCAAAGCCAAAACTCAACGGCAAGACTACGCCTTGAGTGCACGGGTATTTTGCCATTGGTGCTAGCCTAGGCAAATACCTCAAAACTTTTAACTTGAAATTCCTCTAGTCAATTAGACTTAAGGATCCTCAAAATCAGTGGCTTACTCTTAAACTTTAGAGTTGCTCACTTATATAAACCCAAGATATGAAAGGTTTTGGTGTAAAAATTTGTAAAGAATTCTTTGGGTTTATATAGGTGCTCCAAAGACAACAAAATTAATTAAGAATCCGATGTGGGATAATTCTAATTAAATCTTAGCCATTGGATCTTAATATAGTGGTTTAATGAGATTATAAAACCCTAATAAGAGTTTGGGCCGAATTGGAATTCAAAACAAAAAAATAAAATAAATTTACTATTCATTTTTTTTTTCTTATTCATTTTTTCCAATTCCCAAAGTGCCCATATCGTCATTCACCAATCCCTAATCCACTTTGGAACCTCATAAATGATCTGTTCAATAATTAACCACATTGAACCATTTATGAACAATTCCTACAGCAATCATATATGCTGTTAAATTTATACTGTGCATGTTAACCATTGATTTCGACTTTGTTGTGTGTGACCTTTTGGGTTCCCCTCAAGTTAGACATGAAATGAATCGTGATAATTTAATCGAACATAAATTATCCTCCGATCAGATGGTCGTTCGATTTCAATGACCAAGGTTGACATCTAGCAACATGCCAAGGCCCCCAAATGAGAAGGAAAGATATATATACCCATTTTGTATGCGATTTACATATGATACGGTCCCTCGCCTCACTGTATCCCCACCGTTTGACCTAGGGTATGGAAAATGTCTACCCATATAGTCAAAGGTATGATGTTGATAGTGTCATGAATCATGCTAACCCAAGAATCTCACATGATTCTTCCGCTGCGGCCACAGTCTCAAGCACTGATCACACATATCAACCCGCGAACTAGAATACTACTCTTATAAGAAAATATTATCCGAGAGAGTGGCGATTCTCTGTTGTATCTTTACAAACTTCATGTGTTTCAACAAATGACCCAATCATACCCTTATGACCGGATCTTTTGAACCGGGGAAGGAGAATGTCAAAGTCATTTGATCCACACATAAGATTGTAATGACCTCAAGTCTAAGGACTAGTCATACAATCGATACATGAAAGTTCTCACAGACACATGGGATAAACACTCCATGTGAAAACTTTCGACGGTCAGTTCGATGGACACGAGCAACTCATGCATCCATGTGATACACCAAGCGAACGGATCTCCGCTAGTAGCCTATGAGATCGGCTACCCCACTTAAGGGCGGATCATATCATCATGCTAGTCTCTCCGCTTTGTGAACGCCCAGATTATTCACAAAACTATTACTAGGAACGTTTGAGAGTAATGATTCTCATAAGGCGTGGAAGCCATCATCTTATTACTCCAAGGGCTTTATTACAGTGTTTGATGATTCATATAATTTATGTAAGACACGTATAATAAAGATTGCCATTTTATTAATTATGAAAATATTGCAAATACATGTACATATAGCCCATCCACAAGTTGGGTATAGGGCATATCTCTAAACATAAATAGCTTCTAATATCTGAACATGTAGTTCTGAACTATAATTTATAAATAAAATGTGATGTTCTCATAGAACACGAAAATCAGTTTCTTAATATCCCAATAGTGATGTTAATTCCAACTACGAACATATATAATAGAGAAACTTCACTAAGTAAATGAATATGGCTCTAGTGAGTGAAATCATAACACACTTGTGAATACAATTTATAATTTTATATTACTCTATTTATATCCCTTTATTTACTTTAAAATTATTTATTTTCATTTACTTTCTCCTTACACTCTTGAATTATTATTTTAAGTTTATTAAGATTTGAATCATCACCGGATATGATATGTTTATGAAAAATATTAGATCTTTTAAATATCCAAAAGATATTAGTACTTTCAAATATCTTGAAGATATTACTTTGAATGATACAAAAATATAATGATTATGTACTTGATATATACAAAAATTTGTATCTTATTTGTATATATTATTGATCACCTTTATGAAGATTTTTAGAAATCATATAAACTTACAAAATAAATTATCCACTCTCTGAAAAAGAGGAGGAGATATGCTTAGTTGATAGTGTTGTTATACATTTTTCGAGATAAGAAATAATTCTCGAACTTAATATTAATTGAAGGCTCTGGAAGAGCCATAATTTTAGTAGCAAGTGGAACTAAACTATATATCAAAAATATTTTATATCCAACCATATCCAGTAGAAATATGATGAATTTCAAAGATATCCGCTGAAATTATTATCGTATCAAGACACAAGTATATATTTACTATTGACAATTGCAAATAAATTAGAACATGAAATTCTTAGTTGTAACTCTTAGAACCAAAAGTTCTACATCTATCATTTGCACATATGAACATGAAGTTCAGAAAATTAATCATATAAATTAGAATTTGAAGTTCTACAATAATTTTTAATCTAAACCTGAAGTTTGGGGTTATAAATTCTAAAAGAGAATTCGAAATTTCTGGAAACAAAATAGAACTTGAAGTTTTAAGTTACAATTTTAAACATTTAGAACCTAAAGTTCTAAGCTTACAATATCATATATATGAACCTAGAGTTCTATACATGAATACGAAATTTTTATTCTGAATGTTTTTATACCATATTATTTCATAGGGTATAGATATTGAAATGTGAATCCAAGCTATGTGCTTGGAATGTACTATTAAGGAAAATAAATACCCATGAAGGATGGATATTTTCCACTGCCATATTTTACAAGAGAGCTTGAAGTTTTGTTTACTATAGTAAAACATAATTTGTATACTATTATTGAGTTTAACTGTAACATCCCGGTAATCCCGACGAAAATCATGTTCAAGCATGTATGTGCTCATGAAATAACTTTTCGGACATTCAATAAATTCCTCCCATTTCTGATACGGAAATCATTCCAAGATTAAATCTGGACAGCCCATGGTATTTGAACCATAACTTCTCATACGATCTCTGATTTTTATGAACTTTATATAGTCGAAAATTTAAGATTGAGACTTACAACTTTCACATTAGATATTTTTTGAAATTCAAACCAGAAATGGGTCGAAAATGCAGCTCAAAAATTCAGATGAATAGTATCTTAGGACTAATCTAGAGAATTCTCAAAGTTTCTCAAAGTTTCTATACTTTTCTTCATTTAAATCATTTACATTTAGCCCATAGCATAAAAATGAGACACTATTCATATTGTAAATTCTTCAAATATTATTGGAGGATGGACATGTCTTTTGGATGGGAGGGGTGCATGGGAGGGGTATAACCATTTGGAGGGTTACACCTCAACCCAAAGGGTGCCCTTAAGGCACTATCCCATGCCTTTATAAAGAGACCTCCATGTTCATTCTCAAGGATCTGATTCCATCCGAATTTTGTGAGTCACATTTCATTTTTTGAGTCAAAGAGAGTTCATCCATATTCCTAGTTCAAGATCTTATTAAGGAATGCCCCTTGAAGAAGAGGAATCTGAGTTATCCTGGGAGAACGTTAGACATAGAACCCGTAGAGCACCGAGACGGGGCTAATAAGTTCTTAAGGACAGAGGTACATCTCAACTTGGACGTCATTTATAAGGTTTTTCTTATTCTCAAAGTTTTAGGGTTCATGCATGTTAGAGTAGATCTGCAAGTTACGTTATGATTTTGATTGTTATTTGCATGTTAATTTTGTTTAATAACACACTAATCCACCAACAATCTTAAGAACTTATCACATTATTGTTGTTAGACTAAAATTCACATGCTTTGATAAGGAATTTTCTGGAAAATATACTATGTGCATGAAAAATACGTAAGGACGTTCGAACGTCCGACGAACGGAAAGGCTAAAATCTGAATTTTCATAAGAACATTCGAACGCGTATTCAAACGCAAATCGAACACAAATCATCTTCCTTAGAACGTTTGAACGCGTATTCAAACGCAACTCGAACGCAAGTCTTCTTCTGCCTAGAACATTTGAACGCGTCCTAAACGCAACACGAATGTAAACTCTCTAGAATATTCCGTTCGAACACGTTCTCGAATGCTACACGAACGTGAATTCTCTGGAACACTTCGTTCGAACTCGTTTACGAACGTGCACACACTGGACAGTCTCTTTCGAACGTAGATACGAACTCGACACTAATGAAATTGGTTCTGGAATTATTTTTTAGTTTAAAATAAACTTAATTTGTAATATTTACTTAGAAAAATCATATACTGTAAAACAATAAACTTGATAGTATAGATTTAAGTTATTATTAGGGTGTTCAATTATCACAAGCATACACATAGTGATAAACTTGAAAATTAATTGTGTGTTGCATACTTGGTTGAGAATTAAAAGTGTAATCTTACAGAAGTAATTCCATCCAATCTTGATTGATACATACACATATATCTACATATATCGAATATTGTATTGTAAAATTAAAAGTGTAATACTAAGTTTTAAAATGTTAAGAGATTCTATTGAGGAAGTGTTTAAAGGATATTCTGTCAAAAAAGCGATAAGAGCCTAAGTGGTCAGGGATTTAAGTGGTTACTCCGGACCCCCCTCGTCCTCTGGGAATATTCCTTTATTTACTTATCATAAGAACCCTTAGTCGAAAATTCAAGTACTTGTGTTTATTGGTACTATTGTCCAATAGAACAATGAGTGGATACTTGATATATCACTTGAACAAGGTCATTTGTTGATCGTTGTGCATTTTGTCTTTTGTAGACTTATTGACCTCTATTGGTTTTTCCAGTTACACATGGCTAGGGGAAACATCACAATACTGGTCGCTCATGGAGAAAAACTGGAAAAGTTTGGTGGGGAAAACTTTAAACAGTGGCAGAGTAAAATATTGTTCTACCTGACAACTCTCCAGTTGGCTAAGTACCTCAAAGATCCTCCGGATCCTGTGGAGGGTGAGTCGGCAATAGCCAAGCAACTGCGAGAAGAGACATGGTCGTCTGGCGACTTTTTTTGCAAGAACTACCTTTTGGGTGGACTTGACAATACCCTGTACAATGTGTATCAAGGCATAACTTCTGCGAAGATTCTCTGAGAATCTCTCGAGAAGAAATACAAAACCGAGGATGCCAGACAAAAGAAATTTATCATGGGTAGGTTCCTGGACTACAAGATGGTAGATTCAAGAACGGTAATGTCTCAGTTGGGTAAACTAAAATTGATCATTCATGAAATATTGGATGAAGGTATGAAACTCTATGAGACGTTTCAAGTTTCCACTATCATTGAAAAGTTGCATCCATCATGGAAGGACTTCAGGAGCTACCTGAAACACAAAAAGAAGCAGATGAGCATTGAAGACCTTGGAGTTCGATTGAGGATCGAAGAGGACAACAGGAAGTCTGAGAAGGCCAGCTACAAGACTATAGAGTCTAAGGCCAACATCGTCGAGGGTGTAAAGGTAGTAAGAAGGGAAAAAATAGTGGAGCTGATTCTTCCATAGCTAACAAGAAGTTCAAGGGGAAGTGCTACAAATGTGGAAAGAGCGGTCATATGACAAAGGACTGCAGAAAAAATAAATCTCATGAGAAGGGCAAGAAAAAGAAAAATGAGGCCCATGTTACTGAAGATGAGCAGCTGACGTAAGAGATCTCAAAGATGAACCTATCAGCAGTGGTAATTGAAGCCAACTTGGTTGGGAATCCGAGAGAATGGTGGGTAGATATTGGGGCTACTCGTCATATCTGTGCAGATAGCAAGATGTTTTCCTCGTTTCAGAAGGTCTGACAATGAGAAACTTGTCTACCTCAAGAGTGTTTGGACAAGGCACAGTGGTTCCGAAGATGACATCAGGAAATGAGCTTACATTGAAGAATATTTTGCATGTTCCTGATATTCGGAAGAACTTGGTCTCGGGCTCTCTCCTTAGCAAGGCTGGTGTTAAGCTTGTATTTGTTTCTGATAAATTTGTATTGACTAAAAACAATGTGTATGTAGGAAAAAGATACCTCACTGAGGGCCTTTTCAAATTCAATGTAATGACTAACAATCGACAAAGTACTATTAATAAAGCTACAACTTCCGCTTATATTATTGAGTCACAAAATGTATGGCATGGGAGGTTAAGACATGTTAATTACGATACAATGCGTAAATTAATTAACATGAACCTTATACCTAAATTTGCAATTGATAGCCAACATAAGTGTGAGTCATGTGTTGAAGCAAAAATGCATAGAGC